>WBNM01013509.1:40664-641621 GCA_013399055.1 Ramphastos sulfuratus | reverse complement strand
CACCCCACCCCCACATCCCCCCCGCCTTGTGCATCCTCCCGGTGCTGGGGTCCAGCCTTTCACCCAGCAACCGCGGGTGAAAGCAATGGTGGTGGGAGCTCCATTTCTCACCCCGGCTGCTGCTTCCCTACAGCTAGGGACTCGCAGAGAGCAAGCCCTGGGCAGCAGCGTCCTCCGTGTCCCCGTCCCTGTCCGTGTTCCCGTCCCACAGCCCACACCTGCCTGCTCGAGTTCACCACCCACTGACAGCCCCTGCGCTGCCGCCTCCAGTTCCTGCAACACGGGAACAGGAGGCACAGCAAAGAGGGGAAAAAAAACCAAAACGCCACAGAAAGTAGAAACCCGCTCCGCTTCAGTCAACTCCTCTGGCTTGCTGTCANCCACCCAGACTTCAGTGCAAGCCTGAGGTTTCCTAACACTGTAGGTGAACATTGCAATACCAACATCAATTGCCCACTAGAGACAGCCTAGTGTCCCCTGTTCCATCCACATCCCTGTACTCTGGATATCATCATGGTTCTGCAGTAAGCCACTTGCTCATCTCAGGTTTGGCTAGCAGTAAACAGCAATTGAATTGTGGGCACCATTTCATTGTGCCAGAAGCTCCTGCCCCAAAGCCAGAGGGAATTTGGCTGCTGAGCCTGCTGGAGGCTGGCCTGGCCCCCAGTTAGAAGCTGGCTATTACTGTGGGACACCTCCCTCTGTGCCCTTGCTACCTGCTAACCTACATTACCCCTGGGCATTGCAAAACACAGCAAGATTGAAAACACAGGAGATGTAACAAGGCTGAGTGTATCAATCTCTACAATCAAGTGGGCAATTTTCACTTCCCCCTGAACAGTGCACAATGATCATGGCCTGCATCAAGTTGAAGTGCATCTCTAACCTGTGCATATGAACCTACACCAGCTCCACAGCACACCAACCTCTCACATTTCCATCTGTGTACAGTCTGAAGCAAATAGCACCTGACTGTCAGCCCTGGTCCCGTGCTGGGTCTCCCCCTGCTCACACAGCCTGTTAATGTTTATCTGAGGAGCAAATGTTTTTGATGACCTGGAGTCTCACACACCACTCCAGCCACCACACCTCTCCATGCCATCTCATCTCTGATACACCCAACAGCTCATGCTCACAGGCCTTTGGGGACTGCTGACAACCCCACCTAGGCAGCAGGTGAGGGCACCAACCAGCACAGGAACCAAAGCAGGCAGCAAGACATGAGAGAGAAGGGTTCTTGGTACATTCACTGTTTCTGCTGTAGTGCTGAGCTAGAAAGCCTGCAAGTGAAGCTGAGCCAGCATCTGTCACAGGGCTAGAGTAGGAGAGGATTCTTGCAGCTGTTCCTCCTTCCCAGCACCATTTCTAAGCAGGACCAGGAACCCTTTAGGAAAGAAAGAAGTAAGCACTAGGAGTTTCCAGATCCTAGCCCCACAAAAGCCAGTTGGGGCTTTACCATGGGGTGTGGCAGAGCTCGAGAAGGAGTTTGTCACTGACCTGTACCTCACAGCTACCACAGGTGAGATCAGCAGCAATCCCCTCTCACCACCCCACACTGCTGGATCCTGGAACAAATGTTCTTCCAGAGCTCCCTGGGACTGCCCCTTTTGGTACCAACACTTTGGCCAAGTCCTTCTTAGAGCAGCCAAAGAAAGCCAGAGCCACACGGGGACTACAAACAGGTGTTGGCAGCCACAAACCCTGCTCCACCCCCTTCCGAGCCTCCAATATCCCCAGCTTCCTTGCCGCACTGCCCCAAATGCCCTCTGCGCCTGCAGTGGCACATACCAGCCCTAGGGGACTCAGCTCCAGGTCAGCTCGCTGATGTGCAAAACCCAACTCTGTCGGGGACCCACCGATCCCCAGACTGGCCACAACATGTCCCTAGCATCGGCGCAAGCAAAATCCTTGAGGTGAAGAGCAGGTGTGTGGAACTACATGGGGAGAAGTGGCTAAGCATCCACCTGAGAGCCTCCACGGAACGCCGACAGGTCCCCTGAGCATTGTTTCCACCCANCAACACGGGAACAGGAGGCACAGCAAAGAGGGGAAAAAAAACCAAAACGCCACAGAAAGTAGAAACCCGCTCCGCTTCAGTCAACTCCTCTGGCTTGCTGTCATCCAAGACTCCAGCTGAACCAACCGGGCAGTTGGAAGGCTTTGGCTGGAGCCTCAACCACAGACCGTCCTCGAGCAGAAGATGGTCTGTGGTTGTAGCAGCGTTTCACCCGACTGCCCAGCATCACATTCCTGAGTCCCACAGTCACAGCCTGACACTCTGAGGAAACAGTCCCAGTAATTTCTATTAGTATTTTAGTAGAAAGTCCTACAGCACTTGTCAAAATAAGCTTTCCCAGTATCTGGGCGCCGTTCAAACGGTATCACTGACGGCGACAGCCGCGGGTCCGACATATCCCCACCGGGCCATGTTCAGCCCCACTCCAGCATCCCCTCCCCCGAGGTTCTGCCGCAGGGGGCCACCTCCGCATAATTCCCTGTGCTGGACCACAGTGGGGTCCCACGGCCACTGGCTCGGGTTCAAGGAGCCTGGGCGGTGCAGCTCCAGCTCCAGCCCCGCTTCCGCAGCAATCGTATTCGCTAACGGGGGGTGTCGTGAGGTACTTCAAAGCCGACCACGGCCAGGAAGTTCCTCCGGGGACGCGCACAGCCTTAAATTCCACACAAACCCCCCTCCTGCTCACAGACCTATGGTCATGCCCCTGAACGGGCAGCGTGCGAGCAGCCACCCGAGCCTGCCCGGGGCATCCTTCTGCCTGTCTGCGGGAGGTTTGACGAGTTTGGGGTTTCTCGCAGCCGTTAGATTTTACGTGTGATCTAGAAGAGGCCCGTTATTATCAGGGGGTGGTTGTTACTCCTTAGAGGACAGACTCCTATTTATAACCGCTATGTGCCACACCAGAGCCCCCCATATCTCGACACTACCCTCTTGGCACAATACCTTTGCAATGCAAAAAGCCCTCGGGGTGAGGGAAGGAACCCTCTTCGCAGAGTGGCTCACAGGTTTTATCCGCTGCCAGGGGGTAGCCGTTGTCCTCCTCATTGTAGTCACTCTTGCCGTTGCTGTTTGAGTAGCCATTGGCATACATCTTCAGGGCAGACCTGCGGAGGCACAGGAGCTCCTGGAAGGCATACCTGAAGTCCGGGCTCCGGCAGTAGATCAAAGGGTTGAAGGCAGAGTTGACATATCCTAACCAGTTCAAGAGGATGTACACATACTTGGGTATGATGTCGTCCTGGATGACATGCACAATATTGACGATAAAGAAGGGCAGCCAGCACAGTGTGAAGGTGCCCATGATGATGCCCAAGGTCTTGAGGGCCTTGTGCTCTTTCAAGAAGAATTTGGAGGAACGACGATGCCCAGCTCCTCCTTTCTGATCCTGCTCCTTGTTCTGGGTGTGAAACCTCCCCTCGCTCTTGTCTATCTTCTGCAACTGCTTCTTGGCCACCTGGAAGACCCTGGCGTACACAAATACCATGACCACAAGTGGCAGATAGAAGGAGATGATGGAGGAGGCAATGGCATAAGCTTGGTTGGTGAAAAAGTCACAGCATGTGTCCTCCTCGTAGCACTGGATGGCCTCATTGCGATCTGCCCGGTACCAGTGCATTTGGATAGGCAAGAAGGAGGTGAGGGCTGAGACCACCCACACCACAAGGATGACCACACGTGCCTTGCTCTTGGTCAGCAAGCTCTGGTACTTGAAAGGAGAGGTGATGGCGAAGTACCGGTCCACCGCAATGACACAGAGAGTCTCAATGCTGGCTGTGACACAGAGCACATCCAAGGATGTCCAGAATTCGCACCAGAAGTTCCCAAACGTCCACATCTCCATGATGATGTGGCTGGCACCAAAGGGCACCACAGTCAGCCCCATCACCAGGTCAGCGCAGGCCAGCGAGGTGATGAAATAGTTGGTGACAGTCTGCAGGCGCTGGAACCGGGCGATGGCAGTGATCACCAGCACGTTGCCGAAGACGGTGGCCAGGACGATCACCGACATGAGGATCCCCATGCCCACCACCCACACGTCCCGAGACACTGTGGGGTCAGCGGCGCTTTCATTGGCGCTGACGTTGGCAGCGGGCAGCTCGGTGCCCGCCACCCCCGCCATGGCCCCCCCAGCAGCTTCCCGGGGCAGGCGGCGGGGGCTTGGCTTTGCCTAGAGCTCTTCGGCGGCAGTGTTGCCCCGCGAACCGCACATACGGGACGGTAGGTGGGGGCGGGATGGGCGCGGGGGCGCTCCCGCTCTGCCTGCCTGGGACCGGACAGCACCCACCGGATCCGGCTGGGCTGAACTGAACCGCACCGCACTGCACTGCTCCTGTCCCGTCCCGTCCCGTCCTGTCCCGCGCGCGGCGGCCGCGCACCCGCTCGACTCGTACCGCCCGTTAGGCGCCGCTGAGCTTATAGCGACACCCTCCGTGACATCAGCCCGCCGCAGCCAATGGCAGCCAGCGCCGCGCACCCCCCAGCCTGTCCCACGCGCGTCCCCGCCCCTCTCGCGACCCCCGACCGCACGGGCTCGGTCCCCGCCGTGTCCCCACGACACTCGCCTGCTCCTGCCCCATCGCGGGGTCCCTGTGCTCCGCGCGTACTCCCACGTCCCCGCGGTGTCCCCGCGCTCCCTCTTGCCCGTTCAGACTCCGTCCCGATGGCATCCCCACGCTACCCGCCTGCTCCCTCCTCAAGGCGGTGTCCCTGTGCTTCACTCGTGCTGGCCCTCCGTAGTATCCCTACACTCCCCCTGCCCACATGTGCTGTTCCTCACAGTATTCCCATGCTACACGCATGCTCTCTTTCCACCGCAGTGCCCCTGTGCTCCATGCGCTCCCCACCTGTGGAACCCCCACACCCTTCCTGCTCACGTGTCCTTGCTGTCTCAGGGTCTCCCTGCGCTTTGCACCCTCCCTGCATGTCCCCAAACTGCCTGCTCTGAAGTGTCCCCATGCCTTCCACCTAAGAGCATCATACATGTAGTCCTTGCCTCAGGGATGTCCCTGCATCCCTTGCCTGACACGCACCCCCACACCCCACAGGCACTGCCCACCCTGAGGTGATCCCACACCTTCCATCACTCTCTATGCTCCCTGCACCAGGACCTGTGGCACCAGGAAAATCCTGAGGATGCTGGTACTCAGAGACTTTGTCCATGGCTGGATGCTGGACTTTGGCTTTCCTGAGAACCCCCATCCTTGCTGGTGACACTTTGTGCTAGGATGATCCCTCCCATCCTCCATTCTCACATTGTTGCTTTGGCTTCACCACCAGCTCAGCACCCCAGCTGGCACCCAAGGCAGGCAGGGTAAGGGGTAAATCCAGGTGCTGGAGCTGGTCAGAAATCCTGGAGGTGGTCAGGGGCACAGACAGCACTCAAGTGTCCCAGGAGCACTGGCCGAGTGGGATGCTGCACAGCTCTTGCACACTGTCACGCTGCAGTCAGGCATGTGGTCTGCTCCAGACACTATTACCAGTATCTCCCTCCAAAGCAAACAGATTTGCTAAATAAGGAGTAAGGAGTCCTGTAAACTTCCTTTTGGTCTGTGGAGAGATAACACTATGAGAGTTTCATTTCTGCCCATTGCTCTGCCCTGACAACTCCAGCCTTGTGCTGCTCTCCCAGACATGTCATGCTGCCTGCAGGATCTGGGGTGCTGTTGAGGGTGAAGCCTGAAAGCTGTGGCTCTGAAAATGCCCTGTGCCACACAAAGGGAGACTAGAAAGTGTTGCTCTTGTCCAAGTTTACATCCACAGCAATGCCTGCACCAGAAGCAGCTGCAGGGCAGTGTTTGGCTGGGTGCTGCACTGTGGCCCTCCCGTGGAAGAGGCAGTAGAGGACTCCTGCCTTCCTCAGCTGGAATTAATGTGAAATCTTGTTTGAAACACACCTGCTGCTGGAATCTGGTGGGATTCTGCAATTCTGTTCCTTTTTTCCTGGGTGGCAAGGGCATGCCACGGTGCAGCTGCCAGTGCCAGCTGCAGGCCTTTGCTCCACCAGCACCCTGCTGTATGCACCTAGGTGTGTGTCACGGCCTGGCTGCACCCTACTATTTATAGAGGAGCCTGGGGTATGGAGAGGAAGCTTTGCAGTTTGAAGAGGGGGACAGATGAGGTGCTGGAATCAGGAAATGAGATGAAAGACAGTTACAGCAGCATGAGATTTCTGTCTAGGCAGGACTTCCTCAACTAGTGGCTTCTCTGCTCTATTTCTGTGCTCTACTTCTTTGCCTGCACTTTTCAGAGTTTTTAGAAACAAAGAGGTATGAACAGACCCACAGGGCACCCTGTCCTTCTGCAGGCGTGCCCAGCCTTTGGGAAGTGGGGCCATTTGGAGGAACCACATGTGTAGTACTAATGACCTCAGCTAATTACCGGGAGCGTCCCCTCTTCACCATCAATATAAATGGTGCCATACATTTCCCACACACACCAACAGCTACGAGTGTTGTGAGGCTATGGCACTCCAGTGGCTTTCACAGACCTCACACCAGCTGAGGGTCTGGCCCATATGCAGGCACAGGAGCAGTGAGCATTTGCTGTCAGCAACATCTACTCCCCAGCTCCCACGCACACAAGACCCCACAGCCCCGAGGGGCATGAGCACTCACCTTGCACGGGAGGCAAGGCAAGAAAAGCAGAGGTACAGATGAGATGCAGTAGTGGAAGAGCAGAGCAGAACAAGAAAGGAAATGCAGAAGGGGCGGGAACTACATGTTGTCTCAGCTCTCTGTTCCCCCTTCTTATTAAAGAGCTGATCAGGAAGTGCTCAGTGTAAGTTTCTGGTGGTAACCTGGTGAGTTTGCTGTGCTGTTTCCTGTGGATTAGGCTAACATCTGGGAATACTCTGGTACCAAATCCAAGTGTTCAAAAGCCATTAGGGTTATCCCAAAATGTTCATCCTTGCATGAACCACTGAGTCTCAAGGAGAAGCAGGTTTGGGTACTTGGTGGGAAACACCGGCTCTGGAAGAGCCAAAGATAAGTTTTCAGCTTCCTAACAAGTGTTTTATCAGAGGCATCTGCATATCCTGCACGCCCACAGGTCCTTTATCCTTCTCCAGGGCCTGCTTCAGGAGTCTGGAATTCTCTGTGGCCCGGGGTACAGAAATCAGCTAGCCCAGCTTCCACCTAAATATTTTGTCTTTGTTGTACCATATTCAGAGAAGCCTGAACCACTGCTTTGGTTAACAGGGTGTGGTGGAGGAAGCAGAGAAAGGCTGATTTTTCTCCCTTGGTTCTGCAGCTCTTGCTTTGTGTTGGCAATCTTTGCTCACCCGTGTGAGGTGTGGTGGGGTGGGACCATGGCTTGAACTGATTTCTGCCCTTTGCTATGCAACGAACCACACCAAGTGGGACTAGTGACCACACGTTCAAAAGAAAGGCAGGAATTTGCTCCACATAAAAGGAAATTTCATCACACAAAGTCTGAGTTGCATTGGAGCTTTTCATGCCTTTATTGTGTTTTGAGTAGTTATTAGCTTTCCAGCATGTTTAAGGCTTCTTATTTAAACAAATACAATACCAAGCCTTGGAGGATCATTTAGGAAGACACTTTGAACTTCTTATATTGCCTACAGGGCTGGGAAATACCTCAGCCCACCCCAAAATGCCTTCTTCTGTGTTCCTTTGGCTTGGAAGGTGTCAACCCCAGTCACATCTCATTTGTTTCTTGAAGCATATCAGCACCACTGACCCCGCTGCTTTGTCAACAAGCTAATATTTTCTCTTTTTATAATTGGATGTGTGCTCCATCCTTGCTGGGTGACATTTGAAGAACAGCCTGTGGGATCAATGAGAAAGGGTTGGTAGGAAGAGGTAATCACTTTTATTAGCCCAGCTGACATGATTGGAAAAAACAGCCAGGCTTTTGGGCATGTAAGACCTTCCTCAGGACTGTGACTAGCTGGGATGCTGGCCTTATCTCTGTCTACCCCAATGCTTATCACAAGCTGGAAAGCACAAAGCACTGATATTAAGCAGCTAGCCAGATCAGGCCCTTGGCAAGCGCTTGGAAGTGACACTGTTCAACACAGTGTTTGGCAGGAGAGGAGTCTGTAAAATTCTCTCCTTGCAGAGAACTGATAAGTAACAGCATTTATCTAACGTGGCTGCAGAAGCAGCATGCAGAGAGCATGGATAGAAGCATTCCTCTTCCTGTAGCCATTGGTTAATACCCACCCCTGCTGAGGTCAGCAGCCCGCTGTGGCCTGCACCTTGCTGGGCACCCTTGGGACCCCTGGCAGTGCCTGCTCGGAGTGGCTTCATTACGCTTTTCACCTCTTTTGTGCTGCACTCCTCTGTGTGTGCCTGGCTTTGGGGGTCAGCTTTAGGCACTGGTCAGTGCTGCAGCAGAGCACCCTGCTGGGCCTGTTCATCAGCCCGAGGGAAGAGGAACAGGAACAGTTTCTGTAGGTCACCTCTATGTTTCTCCAGGGGCTTTTGTCTTCCCCATTATCCTGCTTCAAAGCAGCTTGGTAGGACCCTGGGAGCTTTTGACAGGTCAGCATCGGTAGCAGCAGTGCAACCTCTTGGCTCTTGACGTCTCTTCCTCTGGTTTTTGAAGCCATGAAAGGGAGCCACCAGTGACTCACAGCCTTCTGTTCACCTCTGCTTCATGCTTCTTTGGAGCAACAGTGCAGTTAGAAATTAGGGGTCAAGTGATAAAGTGCAGGTTTTGCTTGCTGTTTTCTCTCTTGGGCATCCTTGCACAATCTGATAGCAGCTTGCTCCTTGATCCAGGAGCCTGCAGCAGTAAGGAGAAGGTCAGGGCTCTCTTTGGCACCCATCTGCAACAGGGAGGACAGCAGAAGGGACAGAAATGCTCCTGTTTCTTTTCAGCAGGGTCGATGCTGCCATGTCTGCCCTCAGACAGCTGTCCTCAACGCCCAAGGTCCATGTCCACTCCATATGCCTCTGCAGGGAGATAGAGCTTTGGAGGGGCTCTTCTCCGTTACAGGGGCAGAGGTGGCATGAAGAGCCGGAGGCAGCACACACCTGACACAGGACCATCCTCAACACTTGGAAAAGTGCCAGTGCTGTTAAAAAGAGCATGTCCCCACATCCTCTCATGTGAGGGTGCCATGGAGGTGTGAAGGGAAACTGAGCAATGGGGGCAAATAATCATCTTGCACCAAGGTGGGCAGGATCCTTCTCTGGTCCTCTGTGTACATCTTTAAGGCATCTGCTGAGTGCGAGAGATCATGGCTATTATCCTCTGGAGTACTGGCATTTTTAGGAACTCAGTTATTGTCTTTTGGGGTTTTTTTTTAGACTAGACCAAGATGAAAAGGAAACTGCTGAATATGAGCAATGACCCTAGTGAAAACTGAGGAGCTTTATATGGAACATGACACTGACTGGAGCACAGCTGAGCATTAGAGANNNNCTGAGCATTAGAGATTCATTGTCTCTGGGTCAAATACTGAACTGCTTACCTGTAAATCAATATTGATGGTGAATACAGGTTACAAAATGACACAAGAGGAGGGCATCAGAGGAAACAGAAGAAGGCAGCTAGAGATAAAAGATGGTTATCAAGGCATTTTTTTCTTATTATTACTCTTTTTTCCCATAATTGAACATCATTTTCTAAAGCAGAGGAGATCACTGTCTCTAAACCAAGCCTCCCTCTCGACTTGTCCCTGGCAATGACCTCTGTGGCCATGCTGTCAGCAGGCTTTTCTTACCCACTTCCCAGTGTCTTGTTTCCCTGCATGGTGCACAACTGAGGCTGAATGGAGTTTGCCAAACAATGGAGATTTTTTGAGTGCAAAATGTACCACGTCCTCCAGGCACCATCATCACCAAAATGGCTTCAGCTCTATAACCCCCACTCAATAGGTCACAGGAGACACTAATCAGGTGCCACGGGCACCTGGGGCCACAGAGATGATAAGAATACATAAATGTACCCATATTTCATGGGAGCTTGGGATGGAGCCACAGTGAATGACACACTCATAGTGTGAGGCAGACAAGTCTGATTCAAGCACAAATGCACCAAGTTGTGGCCACACTGAGGTGCCTTGCTTCTCACTTTCAGCCTCTTTCCTCCCTTGATCTCGAGATGTGGTCTGAGCTCCTCAGATAATGCTCAGCATCATTAGGCAGGAAGCAAATTGTGTGGCACCTGCATTGACCCAGTGTAAACCTCTGACTCAGATAATAGGCATGTATATAGGAGACACAACAGGGAAGCAGTGCAGGAAACACAGGGCCCTCTGCCCTCCTCACCTCTCCACCATCAGTTAGAGTCTACTGTACCCCTGAAGTGAATCCTGGTTGCAGATTAACAGGTTCACAGATTGTGTTGGGTTGGAAGGGACCCTAAAAGGTCATTTTGGTCCTGGAGATAGGAGTACCTGCTTGCAGAAGGGCCAGAGCTTCACCTCTCATTCCTAATTTTAGAAGGCTACTTCATGAGCTTATAGGAAAGGGAACTGTGTGTGCTGGAATGTGTGCCCAGTTCTGCTGAGTCCAAGAGGAAATTTGTTTTTTCCTGAGAGCTTTCTTATCAAATTTGCTGCATATCAAACCCAAAATAGCTTATATAGCTGCTGGTCAGGACAAGCTTTCCATCAGCTCTGAGGGGACGATTCAAGAACTAGAAGAGGCTGCAGGGTGGCGCTGCCATGGTGGGTGCTTTGTGTGCACTCTTCATCTGGTGCAAATCTGAGAGGTTTAAATTTAGTTTAATCATCTTTTCCATTGTGGGCAAGGCTCTTGGCATGGTCTGAAAGGAGCTACATTGACATGTCCTGGAGTCAAGCCAGTAGGTGGTACCTGGGTGACCTGCACCCAGCAGGACAGAGATAGCTGGAGAGCTGAAATGTACAAGAGGAGATTGCCAGATTAAGATGGGCCTGAGCTCTAACCATAGCTCTGTGCTGCGTGCATGGGCAGGACTGAGAGCAGGAGGAAGGGCTTCAGCAATGCCAAGATCTTGGGCAGATTTGAACAGCCCATGCTGGAGATTACGGCACTCAGGCTAGTTAGAGTATGGGTAGGTCAAGTCTGTCCTGCTTAATGAACTCTAAGTTCAGAGCAGCAGGTAAAAATGTCTTATGGACACTCAGACTCTTTACCCACCCTAGCCCACACTGGAATGTCAGAACAAACACTGTAACTCCTTAAACAATGTAAGGAATCACTTTTAGATGGGCTATTGTGTGTGGTATTCACCTCGGAGATGGTATCTGGGAATGGTATTTTGTGTGTTAGTGCATTTTAATAGCACGTGAGATTACATCTTTGGCTAATGTTTTTATTTGCTATAGTATGATAATTGGGTGATTTTAATCTGTGGTTGATTTTTTTTTTTTTTCGTTTTAATGTAGCTAGCCCTGAGGGAAGTGTTCTAAGGTTGTCTCTCACTAAAATTAGCCTTGGCAAACTCAAACTGGTCCCTTTAGCCAGCTTGCAGGAGAACGCTTGAGAGAAAAAATGGTTGCAAGTCAGAGCAGTTAAATAAATAGGGCACCTGCAAGCCTGGGTTTTTACTCCTACTCAAGCTGTTAACCTCTTCGATGGAGGCATAGACCCAGCCTTTTGAGAATCTTGCATGTATCCTCCAGAATTCCTGCCCATTCCCAAGACAGCAAGCATGATCTCCCTCAGTTCACCAGGAAAGTACCAAAGGCTCAAAAAAAGAAAGATTGTGCGTGACGCCTGTGATGGCTTATTTGACTGCATCCCTGGAGAGGCTGCTGCAGTGCTGGCCAGCCCTGGCAGTCAGCACAGAGAGCAAGAGCAAGTGCTCCAGGAACTCAACCTCTGGTGCCCACTCTCCATCATGCAGTCACTCTTTGAGTCTCTGGGGACCTCCATGCTGTTAGATGCCCCCAGGAGGAGTTTTGTGCTCTTATATTTTTGGTTCTAGGTAGATTTCCCCCCTTGTCTCTGACTTCTGCACCACAGCTGGGATGCTCCCCAGGGCACGGCAGAAGGCCAGGGCAGGTAAACCAACAGTCATAATAAAGATCTTAATGTATGAATGAAGCATAACATGTCCTGGCTCCTTGCCTTCTCCCCAGAATAAAAGAAATTAATACAGTGTTCCTGAGGTGCCTGTAAGTGTTTCTGCAGTGAACTGAGCACTGCCCAGCCATTGATTTCCCACCTCAAAAGTAAAGCTATTTGGTTTCATAATCACTTGTGTAACTCTCCAATGGAAGTGAAAAGCAGGGACAGGTGTTCCAGAAACCTGGAGGAGCTGGTGATGCAATGAAAGAGATCCTGCATTTTCAAAATGCAGAGCCAGATGTACATGTAGATCTGGGCTGAGGATTAGGGAGAACAGGAGGTAGAAATTACATTGCCCTCTCATGGGGCAGAAGTCCTCCCTTCGGGCCACCATGGTTTCATCCAAGGGTTTCCTAACAGTCCACCTAGCTCCTCTGCTGAGATGCTTGTCAGTCCTAACAACACACTGAGCTCTTGTCCCCACTGCTGCCACATCCTTCTGAGTCAGGGTTTGCAGGCTTTTGTTGCAGGTCATGCCTGTGCCTGGCAGCTCTGCTGTGCAAAAAGGAGCACAGTATGTGAAGCTCCTGCTTCACATCTTTGTTGTACATCTTTTGGGGATGCTATAAATGCAGGTGCAGTCAAATTAATCAGCTTCACCCTTGCAGTAAAACAGTCTTGGGGATCTGCCAGCTAGAAGAGCTTGTGCACTTTCCTTCAGTATATGCCAGTACTAGCAGAGAGTTGGTGTGCCATGTTGTCCTCATCCCACATCCTTCGCACAGGAAGAGCCCATGTGTTTCCCACCAGAATGACAATGGTTTTTGTTCCAGTTCTTAACCCCTCTGTGAGTCCCCACAGCTCCCCAGTCTCCCTGTTGTCCCTGTCATTGGTGAACTCAGGAGTCATTGCTCTTTCATTTGTAGTGTAACCACAGGCAAGCAGCTGGACACATGTGCACTGTGGGTGAAACACTCACAAGAAGGGACTTCTCTTTATCCCTGTCACTGTCAGTAGCTCCCTCTGCACAGCATCAGCCAGAATGGTGACGGGACAGGACCACATAGACTTCCCAGCTCCATCACTATGTTGTCTCTGGCTGCACAGGGCACACAGGCAATGTGACTGTTCCTTTACCAGCACAGCAACTGCTTTTGCAGTGTGGTATAGAAGCATAATACACATCCCAGAGGCCTGTGACAACACAGGGCTGTGCACATCAAGGTGGAGATACACTGGTCCAGAAATGGGAACTTTTTCCTGTCACCTGTTTACAAAGCCCCTCTTTCTCACCAGATAATTGCAATGCATCCTTAGTTTCATCTCCTAAACTACTCTTGCACAGCTAAAGGAAACTGAGAAGATTGCAGCAGCCCAAGCAGCATCTTCCCACTAGGACTGTGGGCACAGATGGCTTTGGTGTTTGTGGTGAAGCCTCCCTTTTGAGAGTAACTCACTCCTTTAAACAGTCTCCGTAACAACTTCAATAGCTTCCAAAGGGACTGCCTAAATTTAAAAGACCATGGGTGATTTTACAGGCAGGTGTGGAGAAGACCTGGTGGTTTGCTGTGTTTGTCACCTGCTTAGCTCATGCAGTGTATTCCAGACCTTTTATCAGCACAAAAAAGCCTCAGCTCTTTCCAGATTTAGAGTTTTAGGGTGACTGTGGTTGACAGACCCAACAAGACAAAAACAATTTACAGGAAGACACACATTCCCATTCCTTGGAAATCTCAGTTCATTCCTATTGCATGAGTTAAGGCAGCTGCTGAGTCCGAGTGGGTACAGTTTTAAAAGGGAAAATCCTGCTTAAAGTCCAAAATAAATAATAACAAATATAGCCACATGAAAAGTAATTGTAAGGCTTTAAATAAATGGAACTAAAATAAACAGCACCTCTATCCTTCACCTGCTAGCCACTTGACTTCAGCAGTTGCATTTCCCAGCCAGGGTGGGTGTGAAGGGTTTATTGAAGCAGGTAAAGCAGTCCAGAGTGTAGAGAGCAGCTGCTTTCCACTGATTTCTGGTGCCAAGAGTAATATCCTTCTCCTTCAGATTGAGTGTGGGACCAGGAGGTCATGGCTCCTGGCTCCATTACTCACTTCACCAGCCAAGTCACCAAACCTTTCTTTTCCCCCAAGAATGTAAGGCTCATTACCCAAACAACCCTCTCAGTCTGTGTTATTGTTATCCCTGTGAGTGAAGTCAGCAGCTTTTGTGGGAGATGTGAGAGACCCCAGTTCACAGGAGGTTTGCTGTGGGGGAAGGAATGAAGGCATCTGGCCCAGCACCATGAGACCCAGTTCTTGGCTCTTTGATTCTTGGTCACTGCTCTCTCAAATGGGAGCCCATGTCAAGAAGCAGATGTCTCAAAGTGAATCCCAAGAAAGCAAAACAGGAGGCACATGGTCTTGAACTTTCCCACCTACGTCCCTGGTGCTCAAGGGTTTGGGCAGGCTGCAGGGTGTGAGGATGTGAATGACAGTGTCTGGCTGCTAAAAAAGACTGAGGAGCAACAGGTTTGTCCTGCAACAGGCCACATGCAACAATAAAAATGCCTCTGGCTTCAGCACTCAAGGTGGCATTGCAGGTGAATGAGGTTTAATAATCCCAACTCCATACTGCTCTGAGCAGCTGTAAAATCCAACAACCATCTGCCATGATCAGCTGTGCATTGGGACTTGTGATCTTGCTTAGAAACTCCCAACACTAAAGAGAAATTACACACATCTAATGCTTCTGTTACAGTCCCCTCCATCCTGCTGGAAGAAGCTTTACTGAATTTTTATCTGGGTTGTCAGTTGAGCCAAATCATCTGTTTCTCATGCACAACAAGAGGATGCTTTCATCTCTGGAGGCTCCTACCTCTGTTGTTACTGGATAATTGATAGTAGATATCCACTGCTACTTCTAGGATGGTGGATGGGGAATCACAAAATCACAGAATCACAGAACTTTAGAGGTTGGAAGGGACTTCCAGAGAGAGATCTTTGAGTCCAACCTCCCTGCCAAGGCAGGATCCCCTAGAGTAGTTCACTCAGGAATGCATCCAGGTAAGTTTTGGAAGTCTCCAGAGAAGAAGACTCCACAACCTCTCTGGGCAGCCTGTTCCAGTGCTCTGTCACCCTCACTGTAAAGAAGTTTGTCCTCAGGTTGAGGTGAAACCTTCTATATTCCAATGGATGCTTTAGATGGTTGTTAGAGCTAATAGCATGGCACAAACTTGGGTAGCCATCCACCACCTAATGGATTGATCTGGAATAAGGAATGTGAGAGACTTGCAGTATTTTTTTTAGCACTGTCTCCATCACTGTTTTCTCACTCTCACACAACCACTGATAAAGCTCAGAGGATTTAATTAGATGCAAATATCTTTGGAAATAGGACAAAACTCTTCACAGGAGGGAACTTTGTGTCAGTCACTTTTGGACCCTCCCCAGCCAATGTTTCTGCTGATAAGGACGTGGCATTGCTTGCTTTGGGTCCTTCACCCTTGGGGGTGAAAGATGAGCATGTAGCTCATGTTGTAAAATACATTAATGGGTTTCTTAAAGCTTTATCAAGTGGCCAGGGCTCCTCAGTGGTTTGGGATGTTGCTGACAGCTCCTGTTTGTGCAGTTGTTCAGTAAAGGGTGGCTGCTTGTTCTGCTCCATCAGGAGGATTCTGCTGGGGAAGACAAGAGAAGACAAGGATCTAGCAGCAACTGCAGAGCTGCATCATCAATAGCTCAGCTCATTGCTACTGCTGGCTGACAGTAAGGAGTCTGATTTGCTTCTCTAAAAATCTGCTTTCACATGGCAGGATGGCCTTTAATTTCAGTGAGACTCATCTGATACACAGTGAGGAGACACTAAGAGCCAGTCATGGGGAGAAGGTCACACTGGCAGCTTTATCTCTGCACAGCAGAAAGTCTGATAGCACCCAAAGACACCTCAGCTTTGGAAACCTCTCTCAAGCTCACTTTCAGGTGACATAGCAGTTTGTAAAGCTAGGAGAGGAGTCCAGGCCATTTTAGTGCCACTGTGACCAGTGCTTGTCAGCTCATGGCCCAGAGAGAGGAGATCTCAGCTATGCAGGCTACCATCTTTGCAGAGGTGACATGCAGGGACTGTTCCCAGGCTGCTGGCAGGCCATAGCAAAGCAGAATTCCAGGTCTCAGCATGCTGTACAGTGCAATCCAGACAGCTTTCTAATCATCTTGCTGGTGGGTAGGAAGGAAATAGAATGCACAGAGATGTCTAAGGATTTACTCATGCATTAAAGCATGTTTTTAGGTTTTGCCAAAACACAAGGGTTAGGGGAGGACTTTTTTAATCTGTTTTTTTCAAAGATTGCTTTAGTTATGGTTTGGCACAACAGCCTTGTAGGTCTTTCAAGGGCTGAATTGAGTAGGTCAGTGTCCTTCATAAATATGCCATCATGAGCTCAGACTGAGGACTGGTACAAGCAGGGAAAAGACAGAGACAAAGGGCAAAGACATGCAGATGTGATGGTTGTTTTGTTCTTGTGCTGAAGACTCTTCAGCTTGAGGATTGTCTGGATCAGGAAGAGGTAAAACCAGAGAGTTTTGGTGAAGACTACTATGAATATGCAGTGCTGCTGCAGGGATTTCCTGAATTCTTATTCCCTAGACTTTTTTTTTTCCCCCAGGAAAAATGTTATCTTCTGTGCTCCCTCCATCCGCTGCTTGTCTACCACCCTGTAGGTATGTGTGGTGGGATGCTGCTCACTCACTCACTCACTCACTCAGCAGGTTTTGTTATCAGATTAGGAAGGAAAAACTCTGATAACAAAAAGAAAGTGTGGCAGAAAAAGACAGAGTCCCAGGTCAACAACTGGGGCTCTCTCCCAGTTCACACATCCACTTCTTTATGTCTCAGTGTCTTAAAGTAAGCAAGTACACATCTGCCTGCACTCAAATTAATGTGCAGCACCTCTGTGTCTGGCTGCTGCTCCCTGCACCTCTTTTTACATCGTGCTTAGCATGGGAGATAATAATGAAAACCTATTTTGCTATCATAGTTCAGGGTGTCAGGAGAGAACTAGACAGGACAGTCATTTGTCCTAAAGGGCTTTTATTGGAAGTAATGGCTTTCAGAGTAGCTAGGATCTGGAATGTAAGGCAGCAAGATTTAAGAAAATGAGGAATCCATCCAAGGGTGAGCACTAGTTTTATTAATGTAGAGTTCCAGTAACTTGATCTGAAGAGGCTAATCAAATGATTGAGGGTGTTAAGCACCACAGCCTGGCTGGGCTGGAGCTGCTGCTGTGTGCACTAATGAACCTCCTCTACACAATAAGGAAAGCCTCTGTGTGTGGAGATGACTCAGAACTGTAATGTTCTAGTAGCAGCATAGGGAGGAAAGATCTTTGTATTATCCCTGCAGTGCTTCAGGAGAGAAAGGAAGTGGTTATAAAATTGGCCTTAGCATGGACCACAGACCCTCTGCTGAGTCCTTTCAGGAGTCTTGCTGACATTCTGTCAACAGGCTATTGAATATTGTAATTAACTTCAAAACATGCTGGTGGGGTAGGCAAAGAAAGAAACTAAACAGCTGCTGAAGAAATGTTTTCACCTAATTCCAAGATAGGAGCACCTTTGTTTTGTTTGTTTGATTGGTTGGTTGGGGGGTTTTTGTTGCTTTTTTTTGTTTGGTTTTTTTTTTTGTTTTATGGTTTTTGTTGGGTTTTTTTTGTTTTGGGTTTTTTTTTTTTTGGTTGTTTTGTTTTGTTTTGGCAGGGGGGAAGCAGTTTCCTCCTCTCAGATTGAAGGCTCATTTCTTTTCCTTAGCGCTGTCACTGACTCTGTCATTAGTCTCTGTCTTTAAAGGCAAGCAAGCCAGAGTAGGAACCTAGTGTACCCAGAACACATCACCATGCAGGACCACATATAGCACAGCATAGATGCATGCCAAAACTCTAGGAGCTCACAAATCATACACTGGTGTTTACCAGGCAGGCTCTGGACTCAGGAGAGGGGTGGGCACATGCCCAAGCATGTTCTGGATGCCCCAGTGTGAAAATGTAGTTGCGCTTGATGACTTTTAAAAATGATGTTTGTGTCTCTCCCTTAATGCTCTGTGACTGGCAAACTTCTCTGGAAGAAGCTACTGGGTGCAAACAAACTGCAGTGCCACATGTCTGGGCATGTCCAAACTGCAGTGGGCAGCAGAGCCTCCACTCTGGGAACAAACAGGTCCTCTGCTTGTGCCTTCATCTCAGCTTTGATATGATTCTTCTTTAGTGTTTGAAGGTTTGAAGCCAAATCAAATGCAGCCGGAGGAAAAGGTGGAATGAGAGGAATAAAGCAATGTGCAATTAGAAGTTTTGTAATGCTGGCAAACCAGAGTGGTCTAATAATTGGATTTGTCAGTGCCCAGCCGACACCTAAAATTATAAGCCATTCAAGCTTCTGTTTGCCTGTTCCACAGCTCATGGTCTTCACATTTCATACAGATGAACCTTGTGTTCTCTCTGCCTCAGGAAATGGTATCCATGTTGGATCCTATTACAGCTTCTTGTCGCACAGTATGGAAAGATGTCTTTCTAGTTAGTGTCCTAGAGGTATTCATAGTATTCTACACCCCAGTGGAGCTCAGCTTGGCTCTACACTCGCTATAATTCAGAGCTGGATTTGAACTCCTGGCATGCTCAAGTCAGAGGTACTGAAATTCAGCTCATCCTTCTGGATTTCCATACTATACTTCATCTTCAAGGGATGGAATACACTGCGATAGAGGAATGGTTAGGACATTAGCTGGCAGTGCTCCTAGTAGTGAATTGTCTTCATATCTGACCATATAGGGTATTAAGGTCCACAGTCCTCAGTCAAAAGTTGTTTTAATAAGAAAACAATGTGAAATCTATATTCTGTATCCGGTGTAACTTTGTCCTTGCAAACGCTGAAATGAGTTTGTGGCTGCACAGTGCACTGAGATATTGCTCCTTGCATTTTAAATCTCACAACATATCCAAATTATAAATGGGAGTAACTTGTGGAAATGCTAACTGGACTCTGTGGTTACAGGTAATGAGGACAGCTGTGTTCTGCAAATTGGAAGGAAAAGACCTTTCAGATACATCCCTACTGTTCCTTAAGAAGACAAAGCACTTAACATAAAAGGAAAAAAAAACCCTCCTGAGTTACAGTAGGGATAATGTCACTTCTTTTTTTGGCAGAAAATAAATACATAAATAAAAAGGGCAAAACTGAACAAGGTTCTAAGTACCAGAAACCATATTTCATAATCTGAAAGACAAATCCATAAAAATTGGGTACTTCCTATTTTAGACACAAACCAGAGAAAAGCTAATACTTGAGCACCAAGGTAAGGTCTATTCTATATGGCAAACATAAGCTTCTCTTCCATGTTAAGGCAAATTAAGAAAGTATATTCATGCCTGATTATGATAAGACTGTGTCTGACTCCATATGTAGATGAAGATTATCAATGCTGACCTCCTCTGTCCAGAGCCCATATTAAAGGAGATGGAAATAGTTTTGTGAAAAACACACAGAAACAAGATTGTTTCCACCTGTTTTAGGCATGCAGTGCACAGGAAATGAGTTAAGACTTTGTAAATATTCAAATATTCCGATTACAAGAAAATAAATTTTCAGTACATTACCATGGACCCTTACAGATCATATTCATGCTTTTCCTCTTCCAGACTGAGGAAAGGTGAGAGCAGGGATCAGTGGTTATGAGAGCAGCTGCAATAGGGTTATGAAGACCTGAAACTACAGAAATGAACAAGGAGCTTCTTCAGGTTTTCTCCTCTGTTATTTGGTGGTGACATCTGGGAATACATGATGAACTCCTCATGTAGAAGGGATGTTTCACTAACCTTGTAGGAGATCATCCCTAGCATGATGCTCNTATGATTCTATGATTCATGTCTCCTAGATTTGAAACACATTAAACTTGTCCAGATATGGTCTGAACGTGCAGAAAACTCCAGGGCTTGTACAGGACATTTGGCCAGGACACTGGACAATATTAGCCTCATCCCAGCATTTTGTTGCAAGCTTTCCAGTTTGTTGGAGAAAGTCTGAAGATTCTTTAAAGTTTGCAGATGCTGATGTAAGCAAAGCCCCTCAGTGAGGAAATAAAACTGAAGAGAGTTTATGGCACAATTCAGAAGGGTGTGTAGTATTGTGGTGACCTCCCCATAGCAAATGCAAGGCTCTGTCTCTCTGTTTGGCACCACCTGAAATGTTCAACATGCAAATTTGAACTCGTGTCTATCTACAGGACTTAAAAGACCCTGCAGGCCAAATCATCTGAGTTACTTTTTAAGGTCCTTGTCCTCACTGCTCCGTGCAAAAGCAGAGAAACTGTAGCAATGCTCCTTTTGAATTTGAGAGAAGAGAAAACAAACTTAGCAGGTTTAGGTTAATGGTTGGAAATCAATGATTTTAAAGACCTTTTCCAACCTAAAAGGTTCTACAATTCTGTAGAAAGGTAAGCGGATTGCTGAGGAACTCAGTAGCACATCAGAGCCTCCAAATCCATTTCCCAGATGCTCTGTGATGTGTGCCTGTAAAGAGGATTTTCTCTCATTACCAAGGAGGTGTTGGACTGCTCCAGCCACCTGGCCTGGAACACACATTGACAATGGGCAGCCCACTCACATCGAATCTGCACCCCTTCCAGTTCCAGGTCTCCCCTGTTGTTTCAGTTTCCCAGACTGGAGAAGAAAGAAAATGCTGTGATTTAGAGCAGTCTGACAGCAGTTGACCTTTACATGACAAGCAGTATTCCTCAATAGCGTGCAGGAGACATTGCTTTGCTTTACATTTATTTTGTTCAAGTTCTCCTCTTGAAGGCATCAAAAGTGAAACGAATCAAATTAGACAGGCAGGATCTCTCAGCATCTTGAAGTAATCTGTAACGAACCAGCAGCACCATAGTCATTAGGCAGCAGTTGCTGCAAACAGCTTCAGGGAGTTTGTCTCCGCTAAAGAGAGTTCTGGTGTCAGAGGGAGGATTGGGAAAGCCTCAGCAAACAGGGTTTTGTTTGTCTTGGAAGAACTTCAGGGGATCACAGGGAAAGTTGGAAGTGACTGGTGGAAATGACCCCAGCAGCGTTTCACATGAGCCCCTTGGAAGCTGCCACTCTTCCAGAGTACCTCCTTTACTTAACCCTTTGCTGAAAAGAAAAGTCATAGCTCCATCTCTGCTACGTTTGGCACAGCACAAAGCTGTACAAATGATGAAATTCCATCAAAACCTGAGCATATTTAGGGATACAACTCAAAAGAATCATCAGGGTGTTTTGTACACACACCTCGGCTTGTTCAGACAGGGACCACTAAATTGTCTTTAAGTCCTTAAATCAGCAAGGTAGCAAACCTTGATGTGCTGCTTACTACATTTCACCGTGGGAGTGGGGTTTTCCAAGCAGCTTTGGCCTCATTCTGCTGGCACTGGAGCCAGCTGCAAAGCCAAGTGTATTCAGAAATCAGTTTTCAGCAGTGTCTCTGACCCTGCAGTGGTCCCAGCACCTGCTCCTCATATGGCAGTGGAGGATGGATGGAAGCTCCGCAACACACCAACAGCTCAGCTGAAGAGTTGGCTGCAATGAATACTCAGGATTTGAAAACTGCTCAGCAGGCTTGAAATAAAACTGGTTTATAGCTAGGGCTTGGGAAAGATGACTAATTTTCATAGTAAAAAAAAAAAAAGAAAGTAGTCTTGAGGTCTGTGGTAATGGGTTGGACTTGATGATCTTTGAGGTCTCTTCCAACCTTGGTGATACTGTGATAAAAAGAGAGCAAATTACAATCTCTTAATTTTCAAAGAGTTTCTTCATGTTGGCAAGGAATTACAGTGCAGTGCAGAGCCCAGCTGAGGTTATTCTGACTTTTTATTGCACAGGTGGTCAGACAGAGTCTGTGTGCATCACAGCCTTTGGAAACAGCACTTTTATAAGTAGCTGA
This sequence comes from Ramphastos sulfuratus, assembly GCA_013399055.1. NCBI lineage: Eukaryota > Metazoa > Chordata > Aves > Piciformes > Ramphastidae > Ramphastos > Ramphastos sulfuratus. The sequence goes on along the minus strand of WBNM01013509.1, from coordinate 619,695 downwards.
GAGGAGGCAAAGATGGGTCAGGCTGCTTCTTAGTCCAGTCTGTTCCCTGTCAAAAACCCAATAAATCCTATCTCAGATGCTTCTGAATGCTCGATGAGTTCAGCTCAGACATGTCTATTAGTGAGGATAAAATCCCACAGACAGACCCAGGCCTGGGAATGAGAAATAATTCCCCAAACCAGGCACCAAAAAAGTCACAGGAGGTTGTCCTGGCCCACATTGTTTCCCCAGTGTTTGGGTTAAAAATCCTAGACTAGGAGGTACAAATTTTGCCCATCCCTGAAATAAAACTTCCACTCACATACAACTATATTGCCACAGATGCTTCTTTGCTTGATAGAGGTCCTGGCTCCATGCTCCTCTGCTGTTGGGTTGTTGCAGGGTGGCTGTGCAGTGCCTGTGCTCCTGGCAAACCTGCATGTGTGGTACTCCAAATTCCTCTGACAGGCCCCTTGGTGGCATGCTCAGAGCATGTTTCACTCACACAGTTTCAGAGGGTCAGAAATGTGCATCACACCTGGTCTTGAAGCAGGACTTGAGGAAGTTTAGGAAGCTTTAGGACATGGGACTTGGAACACCCTGATTCCCATTTGTTTTATGAGGTCTATTCTTCAACTCACTGCTGTTGGCATGGCCTTTTTTACAGTGATTTTCACAAAAGGAGCATGTCTGTATGGAGCAGGAGTGAGACACAAAGCTCCAGCCCTCCCTCACACCCTGGTGGGCTCCTAATGAGAGTGCCTGGAGAGCTCTGCACTCTCAGGCAGATACAGAGAGGCACCAGCACTGCGCTGAGTCTCTGCCCAACTTCTTCACCAACATGACTCAAAGGAAATACCAGCAGGCTTTGAAGCAAAGTCTTGTCAGCTTGGCACTGTTCCAGTCCCAGTAGGAAAGAGCAAGAGCACTCCACCATACCCAGGGTAACATGTTCTTCTAGGCATTAGCCTTTAGATTTATTTTCATTTGTTGCTGTCAGAACAGGACAGCAGGATCTGGCCATTTGTCAGAGATATTGTCCATGTTTTATGAGTTTGCAGCCTCTTTCACAGCCTCCTGACCTCAGAAATCTGTCATGCAGTAATTTGGTTCCATGAGGGAATCTCTAAAGAGAATCAATTCATCATCACAGTCCTCTTATCAACACAATGTCCAGGTGGGAGAATTGGATCAGGAAAGAATATTTTTGAGTGGAGTACTTAAGAGTAGTGTCACTGCCAGGAACAGGACCAGAACACTTCATTGCCACGTTACCAGTTGCATGTCTTAAGCAGCAGTAAATAATGTACTCTGGACATGTCAGGAAGACATTCTTTCACGTCTTAAAAGTAGAAAATTGTGTAGAATCTACAGATCCAATAATGCAGTGATGAAACAGAAAAAAATGTCTATTTTTTTTCTTTCCTATGGGTTGGGCAGTGTCCAATAGTTTTTTTGGCATTAAAAGAAGAACGAACAGAAAGACCATGCAAACAAAATTTGGCTTGTCAGGAGTTTTTTATTTAGATCTGGATGAGTACTAATTAGAATCAGAATATGATGTGTGTGTTGACATTATGTGATACCAAGGCAATGTCAGCATGTATCTGTTGTCAGCAATAGGTAGACATGGACTCAGGTCCATATTCATGACCATATCACCTAGACATCCACACCAGAAATGTCTGTATTTGCTCCTCAGTCTAGCCCAAGCCTGCAAGTTCTGACAATTTGCTGAGTGCTTTCCCACATCAGCCACTACCTGCAAGGTCAACATCACCAATATTGCAACACACCTGTAAAATGGAGGTCTGCAGTACAAGTGGTCCTGCTACTCTCTTCCCCTACAATGTAATAGCATTGCCCCAGCTCAGAAGCCTTTCAATCTCTTCATCCATCACCTCCCACTTGATGCAGTTTTCCCCAGTCTGGCAGCCCAGTTCCTGTTGATCTTGACTGGCTGTCAGTCCACCCCCTTGGATTCCTGCTTGTTTTCACACTATGAAACAATTTTGCACGTAAGCACTCAGCTGCCTTTGACCTGATGAGGCTGAACTGCTCTGAACCCGAAAGTCCGTGAAGCAGCTCTGGAAAAGGCAAACCAGTTTTTAGTATGTGAAACAGGATGCACTACTTAGAGCTTCAAGCAATAAAGCCATCATCTTCCCTGCCCTGCTTCTGCAAGCAACTTGCTTTCCAAGAAGAGGAACAGAGGGTGGTGGCAAGGCAGTCACAGAGGGCAGGGATGGGTCAGGATGGGTAGGCAAGCATCCACCAAACTGCACCTGGGGATGTCCCATTCATCTGTGCCTCCACTGTCTTCCCACAGCAGAAGATACCAAGAGCTGTCCACCAACTTTCCACAGATAAGTAGAGCAGGACAGAGGTCAACACCTGGAGCTCAGTAATTGCAGTGCTGGATTACTTTTTGTTTCCCTCTGAGCTCAGCTGGCTTTCCTTTATCTAGAGGCCTCCAAAGGGAGGGGTTTTCAGTGTGCCTCCAACCTTATTCCTAAGCAGACACTTTCCAACTTGTAAAATGAAGAGCTAAAGATAACGTGCTCGTGAGAGAGGTCTCAGTATCTGCTGTGATGAAAGTCACCAAAATATGGAGACATAATTCCCACTGAGAAGGTTTTACACCAACAGAAATCAATCCTTCATCGCTGACACACTGAATGGACAATCCAGAAGGTTTTTGTCCTTCCAGCCCTGTGAGCACACATAAATGGGAGGGTGGTTGGGTCACAAGCCCTCTGCAAATAAGCTGTTCTCTGTAAGGCATCTTCATACACTTCATGATCTTTCCCCAGCCTTACGGTGAAACTTCTCTAGTATTCACTGACCTCCTGTCCCTGCTGTGTATTCATCAGGGAGTTGCAGAGTCCACCAGTACTAAAGTTTATCTCCATGCAGAACCTCTCTCCCTGAAGACATTGGGAGCCTCATGCAGCCCTGTGGCTGTAATGTGAAAGGCATGAGGGATGTCAGCACCTCCATGAGTTTGTAAGCAGCACCATCTTGTTCTCAGCTCTTCATTGCTGAGTGAGCTGGAAAAAACTTATCACATGCTCTTTGTTCCCAGGGCAGACTCTTGTTTTTATTAGAACATCTTGGACAGAATCTCATCTCGGTTGCATTGATAAAAATCCGGTTATGCTACTACAGACAACTTAAGGATTTCAGACATATCCTGGTGTGGCTCAGGGCAGAGTGCATCTCTGTATTCGCAAGGGACTCCTCGGGGAAGTTGATAAACAGCATCTGGAAGCACAGGAATCAACACTTTGGTTAAAATATTGTGCACAAGTATCATCTGTCAAACCATTCACGTCACACAGTTCACAGATGATGACGAGATTAGGCAGAACTTTTCCAGTTTGTGCATTTGCCTTTATCTTGCTGTTGAAATCCAATGTTTTGGCTGGGGAACCATGATAGAAAATGATAGGGGATTCCAAGCTGAAAATAACTGAGCAGCCACATATTCAAACTCTGGCAAGAGTCCAACATTGGTAAAGTAAGCTTGTCACTGTGACTTCAATTCATTTTTAGAGCTTCCAACAGAGGCAAAGCAGCTGGACTGCTCCAGGTCTGGACTGAACTCCCAGGCTGGACTGCAGGAGTTCAGAAAACCCTGGTGTGAATGCTGCTTCCACCACTTTCATCTTTTCCTGGGAGAAAACAGATGAAAATTTAGGCTTGAGGTGGGGAGAAAGTTCTTCACTGAGAGAGTCATTCCCCACTGGAATGGGCTGCCCAGGGAGGTGGTGGAGTCACCGTCCCTGAAGGTGTTCAAGGCGGGTTTGGACGTGGCACTTGGTGCCATGGTCTAGTCTTGAGGTCTGTGGTAACGGGTTGGACTTGATGATCTTTGAGGTCTCTTCCAACCTGGGTGATACTGTGATACTGTGAAAACTGACGAATAGGCTGTGGCTCAACAGAGGCTGCAGTCTTCTCCAAGAATTCATTGCAAGATCAGGGAGGCTGAAACGCTCAGGAACTCACAGGCCACTTGTGCCCATCAGGCACTTCTGGCTCTTGTCTCTGTGAGCTGCAGGAGGCAGGAGCTGGGATACCCAAAACTGCTTTTGCTGCGGTGTGCCATGTGGTCATGGCTTAGCCCAGACATGGTGACTGACTGCTTCAAGACACTGCCAAAGATCAGTGAGAGCCCTAAGCTAACTTCTAAACATAGCTACGCTTTGCTAACATGAGACCACAGATCCAAGAGCTAAATTAAATTGTATGGTGCCCAACCAGGTTTGAGACCCTATAGCCTCACATTGCAGATCCTTGAACTGGCACAGGTTCACACTGCCAACCCGAGTTTGCTCCTAATGCTGAGAAATGTTTATCCTGGTAAACTTTCCGCTTTCTCAGTTGTCATCTGTCCTGCCTCAGCCAGCACAAACACTGTGTCTTTTGCTTTGGGTAGTTCAGCACCAGCACTTTCGGGCACAGCCTGGTCCTGGCCAAAGCTCAGCATTGCTCTGAGCTGGTGGCTGGTGGCTCTGAGCAGCGTGGGACAAGACTGAGGGATCCCACTTTGTGCTTTGTCAAGGATCATGCACACATGGTACTGAGTGTCAGCTGTGAAAGTGAAGAACTGTCACCTTGCTGAGGACACAGTATACAGAGATTGAACTAAAAACTGGAAGTATTTGAGAGTACAAATAGTAGATGGCAAATTTAGCACTTACTTTTTGTCTCATGACTAAGTGCCAGCAGACAGGGCTGTGTGATTTTTGAACGGATACACTCAATTCTGGTAAGAGAGCAGCTGGACAAATAGTCCAGCCAGCAGTCTCACTGGTACTGGTGCCCACATGAGGCACGAAAATCAGTCCCTCGATGACTTCAGCGAGATCTTTCCAGGAACACTGCTTCCAAATACTGATATAATACCAGGAAGGAGGGAGAAAGGAGGGGAGAAGGATTTTTAAATAAGTGCAGTGTTTTAGAAGTGGGAAGTGAAGATTTCTGAGGCAAGGTCAAAGATGTGTCCTTGCAGAAATCAGCTCTGTTCAGGGAGGTACATGTGCTAGCACCTGCAGCTCTCTTGGGCAGTCACCCTGCTGAGCAGCTTCTCTTCCTGAAGTTGAAACACTGATGGTCACTGAAGCAACAGTTTCACAAAAGTCCTGTGACAGTGGTGTTCAAAACACAGAGAGGGTCAAGTCAGCACTGTCCCCCAGTCTTTGCCATGGCTAGGGATGTCTTCATCCTCCAGGAGACTGTTGACAGGGCACACAGCCCTTCTCTCCAGATTCCCTTACACTAATGAATCAGCAGATTCAATTGTACCTCTCTATTAGCTGAATTTAGGACAAGAGAGAGGAGCTGGCCACAATTCATGACCTGGGAGCCTGAGTTGCAAGTATGGTTTCTGTGACACTGTGAGGCAGAGGAGGGCTATCCTTGGCCAAATCACTGCAGCTGATCCCTAAGGGAAGCCCAGAGAGTTGACTGCCTTAGGCAGAAGAGCCTGTTGAAAGATCACTTGGGCACATAACCTACTTTCTGCTGAAGAGCTGTTTACTCTGCTCTGCAAGTGTGTTTGTGGAAGGCTTTAGGTCTATTCTTGGCTATCAAGATAGGATGCATTACAGATTTCAAGAGGACAGAAAGTTCAAGGCCACCTAAGCACAACAACCTGTCATTTATTTAAGGCTGAGCTCTTTGGTGAGCTCAGCATAGCTCTCATCCATTGTAGTGAAAAGCCATCCCTAGGCAGGGGGGAGTGTGTGTGTGTGTGTGTGACATGACACAGAGATACAAGCATAGGTGGGTCAAGTGCTAAGTGCTAAGAATATTTTTAGCACCCAGGGCATGAGATGTTAAACAAACCTCTGTCACATGCCATTCACTAGCAATTTGCCACAGACAGAGGCCCATTTTTGAATGGGTGATCCAAGGAACACAGACATCTTCCTCAGCCAGGAGAGTAGCAATGCGCAGTGCTGTGTGGTGTCTGTTGCTGAATGAGTAGCATCTAATAGAGCACAGTCTCCACGTGGCTGGTCTCTCACCACAGTACATTCTGAAATGACTTGGGAGTGCAAAAGGGTCTGTAGAAAAGCCAGAGTTTCTTTTTTTTTTTTTTTAAATGCTTTGTTTTCTGCTCACATCAAGTCTTTATAGCTCCCTTATCTGTGTTATTGAGTTAGTAGCAAGCAAAAAATGGATGTCATTGTCACATCCTCCTAGTCTCTTGCTCCAGCAATGTAACATTTCTCATTTCCAACTTACGAGATCTGTGACTCATTTATACCTCAAGTTATGCCTTTTCTATTGAAAACTCCATTTAAATTTTACAACCTTATGCCATAAATCAGTGACCTTAGAAACAATGAATTTAAGCTCTGAGGTTATAAGAAAGTTACTCTGCATTAAAAATGTGAATAATAACAGAAAAGCAGTTTGAGGAGTTTGGCAGGAGCTACAACTGAAGGTCAGAACAAGGTCCACATTCACCTCTGGGTTTGTGATCTTTTTCTGTTTCTGCCCTGGCTGATTGGAAACCTTTAACCTTTCCAAAGAAGCTACACAGCTACCAAATGAGTCAACAACATCTAACCTGGGAAAAACAGCCAAACGTTAAGTAGCATTAATTAGCTCCTTCTATGGCACGTGGTGAATAGAGCAAAAGCACACCAGAGTGTGGTGGGAATTGTCCCTGAGTAATTTGTCAGTTATGCCTATGCTCACACACATCTTCCTACAACAGCCTCTCTGGTCACTGCTGATTAACACCTCCACTTTGGCAGCACTGGGAAGTTCACAGTGCTTTGTAAATCGGTGCAACAAACAGCAGCACCTCTGTGTGTGCCTCTTCCGACTATCACCACTGCTTCAAAGACATCCCAGGAATGCAAGCGTCCCACAGACAGCTGTATTCAACAGGCTGGGAGGGAATTTCCATTCATGGAAACAGTCCATCCTCTTCCTGCACCAAGATTTCAAACAATACAAGAAATGTTTCAGAAATTGTGATGTGTGACATCCTGGGTGTAGAGCAAGGAGAGCAAGGACCAACATAGGCTGAATTTTCGGAGACGCCTCCTGCCAGTGTGACCTGCTGGACTGAGACAAGCTTCAGAAACCAGACAAGACTTGCACAGCAGTCCTGTGTTTGCCAGAGGACAGAAGGGAAGAACTGACAGCTATTTTTTATCCCTTACTATCAAGCATTTAAGAACCACAAGCATCATTACCTTTTCTCCATTTTTTTTCCTGATCTTGGCCATTTTGATGCATATATGGAGGAAAGTGTGTGGTGAAAAATGTCCTTTAAGCAACTCCCAGTACTCTTCTACACCATCCCTCCACCTAGTAGTAGCACTGCATGGAGCCAGGCAGGGGTGACCATTCTCCTCCAACTGTTTTCCTGAGAGCCATATCCCTCTTTTCTGCTAAAGGTCAGCCCTTCTCAAGAGGCTGGAGAAAATTCAAGAGCAACAGAAACTCCTTGTGCTGGGCTGCCTTTGTTTATCACCAATTATGTTCCTATCTTCCCCTAGAGCTTAGGATTTCACAATGGCAAGTTTTGTCAGGAGGCCATCTCCTTTCCTGTTCCTATGGCATACTGTGCTCAGCGGGGCCAGTCGGGGCTGCCAGCGCCACAGAAGACACTGGGCAGGAATATCAAGAGGAGCTCAGTTCTGTGGGGCACTGTCAGAGCCAAAAACACCAAACCCAGACGGACAGCAACCTCCTAGAGAGGCAGTTTCAGAGCTCAAGATGGCACCGATCACAGAAGTAAATGAATCAGAAAATGAATGTTCCTTCCAGGGTGGGTAATAAAGATAAAATAAAAATTCGAAGTTGAGTTGTTTGTCCTCAGCTTCAAGAGAAGGAAGGGTTCAAGGCAAATGTACTCAAACGATGTTTGAGATCTTCCTGTTACTGTTTCATGGATCTAAAGGTCTGTGTTTCTCTGTGAGTTTCAATAAATAAAGGATTCTTGTGGTGAATTTAACTGTTCTATAGACATTAACACATTATTTTTCCTTTAAAACAACTGTGACAAACCAGAGGCTCAAGCAGAACTGGTTCAAGAGTTGGTCTATTGCCAGGTCAGTCAGAGGCTCAGGCCATGAGTGTTTGATTCGGGTTTGACCAGCTCAGGAAATCACATTTCATTCTTCTTATAAGCTTGTTCCACAGCCCCTGCACAGCCCACAGTTGGGAATTGTTTCCTGACTTTCAGCTTACACTTTCCTTCAATTAGTCATTCTATTTCTTTAATAGAAGACATTAAAGAAAAAAACCCTAATGTTCTTCTAATTGCTTTCCTTTTCTTGTTGGTGTGTACACTCTGCCTGTGTTTGCAGATGGTTACAATGTCCTATTAGTCACTCGTTAATTTGCACCGCTTCCATTTTCCTTCATATGTCAAAAGCTTGAGGCTTTCCATTTATTGTGTTTCTCTGGCTTTCTTCTCACTGGAGAAAGCAGTCCTGCTCCCCAGCATGGGGCAGTTCCATGGCCTCAGACCACCAAAAAAGCACTAGCACCTTTGGTCTGGGTTTCAGGAGATTCCCTGTCTCATGACAGCTGATGGCTTTCATATTGCTTCACTTGTGATGCTGTTCGCCATGCTGGCAAGTGATGTGAGAGACACTGCCATGTCCCTTTTAGCAAACAGAGCTGGGGGTGGTATTTGCTCATGGAATACTTGAGGGCAAAGGGACAAAAGCTCCAAAGCTTTTGTCAGACACCTTGGGTCATCATCAGCTTTCCTTTGGGCTCTGTGGTCCCAGAACAAGATGTTGCAAAGCAGCATCCCCAGCTATGGAGGGGTGGTCTTCAAAGGCACCGAGGGGTTGCACCAGGGCAGGAGGCAGTGGTTTGCACTTGTAATATGAAAACTGTGGCACTTTGAGCACTTGCCCTCAGGATAAGGCCTGATGGTGCCCTCATCTTTGTGCTGTTCATTCTGCTGCCTGCAACCAGCTTTAACTTGAATGATGACATGGTAGGGAGGTTGTGAAGACTCTGTGATCTTAAAGTAATGACTATTAGCAGTGACACACATAGATGGGATCCTGCAGTAAGGTTGGAAGTGGATTATAAATCCTCCTGAAGCCTCAAGCAGCTCAACTTAACCAGAAATTGCAAAGTATCTCCTGGGGTGTCCCCTCTGGGCCATAGTAATCCTGGGCACAGGTGACAAATACACTGGTGACCCAGCTCAGTGGTTACTGCTCTTCACCATAGTGATGGACATCCATGGCTTGACACCCTTGAGAACTGGGTACATCTGCAGGAAGCCTTCTGCTTCTGGCTGCAAGTGCTCTGTGTGCAGGGACCTAAAATATTTGCCTCCTGCGTGTCCTTACAGCCAGTATTTAACACTTTGAAGGCAATCCTGAAAGACAGAGCACACTACCTTGAAGTCTCTAGGTCTATAAAGGACTCATTGGCTGCAGGAATTTTATCTGTTTGATCATAACTATGAGGGAAAAAAAATAAAATTTAGGCTGACAGGGGGAACAAAGCCTGCTGCCATCTGCAATACACTCTCACTGGATGCTATTGTTCCCCAAATAATCAAAGATGGCAGCCACAGCCAGAAATGAATGAAAACGTCTTCTGGATAGATGAGATACACCTTTAACCAAGCTGAAAATGATCCAAAGCTCAGTGAGCATGGCAAGTTCAGGAACAAACAATCACAAACAAAGAAACCACATGAGCAGAGAAAGAAATAAAGGGCATCATAAATCATCACTGCATCCTCAGCTCATCAGTGTGAGGGCAGACCGCAGACTTCTCACCCTTCCAGTCTTTAAATAGCTCCACCAAAGAAAAGCAGTTCTCCTGCTCCTGTTGGTTTATGGACAGCCTGCTGTTGAAAGGAAGTATTGGGCATACACCCACAAAAGGCCTGAAGGAAGACTTACAGGGCAGCAAAATAAATTAGCTGCTTCAGCACCCTCAACACTGGTTTGTCTCTCGTCCCACTGTCAACACAGGCTCAGCAACACCCTGAAGTGGCACCTCCCAGCCCACAATTCTCTCCCACAACCTCAGATAACGACAACAAAGGTGCCAACCCAAGACCATTTCCATGCCCTACTTTAGGTAAAAATAAGAGCAATCGGTCTAGTTGGTGCAAACCAGGGATGGTGCCAAGGGGCCGGGGACTGGCAATGCCGCTGTGATTCACCTCAGCTGAACAATTTTGCTTTCAGAAACTAGTGCAGCATTAGTTGGCTGGGCAGGAAAACGAGGTGTGATGTGTTCTGAAGGACTGGTGAAGCTGTTTGGCTGAGTCACTTCCAGATGGTTCTCACAGGTACCATTCACAGAAACAGTTCCCTGATGCCCTGGAGTCAGCCGCTGGAGCTGATCTCAGCTAATCCTCAAATCCAGCTACACCCAGATACTGCTGCACATTATTTTGCCAAGTGCTCACATCCTTGACTGGTTTCTGCTAGGCTTGGAGAGTCCTTGGCCTTGCTTTTGAGAAGTTTTGTGTGTAAGGACTTCACCTGAAGCTGGTAATTAGCTCTCTTGTCACTCCTGCGGAAATATACATTGATGTCTGGATATGAATCCAAGCCCAGCCTGGGCACTGCACACACAGCCTCTCTTGGAGGGGACATCAGGAACCCAAACATGCTTTTGGAGATGGCTTTTAACCCTGGGACGTTCCTTAGCCTGTGGCTGATGAGGTGCCAGGGCTCAGCACAGCCCGTATGGGAGGGAGAATCATTTCCAACACTCTCTGCATCTCCTGTTGCACCCACTCTACTTATACTTTGCATGGTCTTTTCCCTGTATCCCATACTAAACTGCCTATGAAGTCCGGTACCATTTAAAGAAACATCTTGTCCCATTTTCACAGAACAAAAATAAATAGCCCCTGCACCCCCCACCAGCAGCAGTGAGGAGGCTGGCATGCTGCAGTGACCAGTGCCATTCAGGCCACTGCCAGCTGCAGGCAAACTGCATAGGCAGAACAGCTTGCTGCTCTGAGCATCACATCTCCTTCCCTCTCCACAGGGAAAGCCAAGAACTGGAGGAAAAGTAAACCAGTTTAGACTCAGAAGCCTGAATATTTACCTAGGATCTATACAGGCTTTTCCTCTGAAGAAGATGGCACTGTTAGTACTCCAGAACTGTTCACTTGCTTTGCTTCTTGCAAGTCCCCGCCCCGCAAGCTCTTCTTTCCTCCCTTGCTTGTTTAGCAAGGTGTACAAGTGCAGCCACACCATGCAGAAAAAACATATATTCCCATGAAGAAAATTATCTATATTCACTCCACCCAGATCTGTACATGGGTTAAACTGCAGAAGAATAGAGGTGTGAATGAGAGGTAGCAAGGGCATCAGCTAATAAATTCCTTGGGTGTTGCTCATACCATGTTCTACTCATTTACATTTAATTAAAAAAAAATTTAAAAATCATCTCCTAAATGTGTGAAAGAGGGAGTGTTTCCATTAGAGCAGCTCTGCTCTCAGAGTGTTCCCACATTTACTCACACCTCTGACTCACGACCTCCCCAAGCATTAGCTGTGCTGATTTAAGCAGTTACCACCTCCCCTGGAGAACCTGCAGGCATCCACTCTCATGGTTTAAACCTTCCCTGCTATAAGTGGCAGATCTGTGAGTCAAAGCCCCCAGCCGCCCTTCCCTGAACACCACTCACTGCTCTGGGGTGCTAAATTAGCCAGAGGCTGATCAGAGGAGGTTTCCAGTCTTGATGTGTTTGAGGCTGGGTGGTTTGGCCCAGTGTTGAGTGTCAATGGCTGGAGAGATGATGAGTGATGCACAGGAGTGGGGCAGGCATGCTGGTTCTACCAGCCCCTCTGCAGGGCTGTGCCAACCCCATGCTGCTCTTCCAGGAGCTGCAGCACTAGAGGATATTTTGGGCTTGGTGCTTAACCTTTGCTTTTCATGTGCTTATTTAAATTACCACAAGCACAATCTTCAGACTGTTTTTTTGTTTGTTTGTTTGTTTGTTTTTTTAATTTACAAGAAGGAGAAAGCAGTTCCCATAAATAAATAATTAGGAATAGCTGGTGTGCAATTCCTGAGTAAGGTTTTTAGGGCAAGGGGTGGTATTTCAAACAAAACACGGAAAACAGGGTGAAAATAGGGATTAAAAACAATCTGAATTTGTTATTCTAACACAGTTTGCACCAGTCTGCATCTGGCAGATCCTGCCTTCCCAGGGCTGAATGAAGATGAACCTGGCCAGCACCAGACTGTGAGACCTTTACTTCTTGCAATGTAAAGTTTCTCCTGCAGTCAGTCCCGGGAACGCCGAAGGACACCTCATTCTACTCACACAAACCTGAGTTTTTTTAGCTCTATGTGTGCATGGGATAAGCTCAGGACCCAGGGCCTGGGGTTATGCCCCTTGGGCCTCCTGCAATCTCTGCCTGTACCCTCCCAGGCACCAGCTTTGGCTGGGAGCATGCAATTGTGTGACAGCTACCCCTTTCCTAACAGCAACAGTGAGCACCAGACAGGAGATGATGAGGAGCAGATGCAGCCTGGCACATGGGCTGAGCTCACTGCCCAGGTTTCTCTGGCTGCCCCAGCTGGCTGCCACGGCCAGGACTGTGCTCCTTGCTGCGGGTACCTGTGCAGACAGCTCTGGATGACACATTGTGCTCAGCTGGAATCTGTTTGCTCACTGACCCTGCTCACATGAGAACACGTCTGAGGGCAGAGCTGGGCAGATTCTCTGCAGATGTACCTACTTCCCTATTGGCCTGGTGTACACCAGCTTCAATCGGATAAGAATAATTTAAGCTGAAATCTAAGCAAGGTTAGAAAGCTCTGAGCTCATTTAAGCTGAAATCTAAGCAAGGTTAGAAAGCTCTGAGCTCTGATTCACGAGTTCTTGCAATCCCCACCACAGGAAGCAGAGGTGTCCACGGCCAGGGGAGGCAAAGCAAGCCTCAGGCTGCCTGAGCTGCTGCAGTCTCTGTGCCATTGGACATCACTTCGAGCTGCAGTTAATGCTCAGGTGATGGATCACAGCTGAAGGAGGAGGATTGCCCTCCTTTCTAAGCCCCAGGCCAAGCAGGAGCGGACAGACAGAACATCACATCTTTCATTGCTCCCACACACAGAGCCCAGACTGAAGCTTTGAAAACCCCAGGGCATGTGGACAAGTCACCACAGCTTGACAAGTCGCTGCACATCATCCGGGTGGGGGTTACCCAGTGTGAAAGCACACGTAGCAAATGGCATGGCCATGGCAATGAGCATTGGCTTCAGCCTCTGTGAAACCATGCTTGGCTGCTTCTCTGGTTGGTTTAAACATTGCAGGCAGCAAATCCTGTATGCCACTCCCTGGATGTGTAATTTTAGAAATTAATAATTGTTACCATTGATAAACTTTGGAGATCTGTGCATATTCCCATGTGAGCACCACTGAGATCCCTGGGAATAGTGTCAGCATAAGAATGACAGCAGTTTAATTTTATTCATTTGTGAACATGAGCCAGATTTTTTTTCTTTTTCTTTTCTATTTGTGGGTTTTTGTTTTTTGTTTGGGGGTTTTTGTTTGTTTGGGATTGTTTGTTTGTTTGGGATTGTTTGTTTGTTTGTTTGAATACTCAACCTGTTTTGGACTCCTCTAATTTCTCTCCTAACAAATCCATTCTGTAAGTGCACCTTTTCAGTTTTCAACCCTCTTTCTCTGTGTTCAGCTCCAGTGAAACTGCAGAATGGCTTTGAGGTGCTGTTTTCTGAGATGTATCAGCAGTCTGGGAGCTTGCAGCCCTGAACTGTAATGTATTTGGGGGCTGCTACACTAAGTGCTCACACCTAGGTGTTTTCATTACTTGCTGCAAAGTAATGTGGAAAACAAAGTTTCGTGTAGGTCACCTTTTAAAGCAGACTCACTACCCTGAAAGTTGTTGGTGTGTTTGGAAACTCACCTCGTTGAGTGTTTCCCCTCTCTTCAGACTCCAGCTTTTCAGGGGCTATCTTTGCAGCATTGACACACTTTTTCAGCAGAACATGACAATGGAGTTTTTCCCCTTTTAATTCTCAAACCTGGCTCTTAGCCACCATGAATACAGCAACAAATGGCACTGGGCGTAGTATGGAGCTTTGAAGTCCAGAATCCCAATGACTTTGTTTTTGCAAAAGGCACATTTCCTTTTGTGCTGTTAGTGGGTTGTCTTCCTGCAAGAGCATGCAATGCCCTTCACCCCACAGGTCTGGACACTGGGCTGTGTAACCCCACTTGACCCTTGTGAATCTGGGGGATCCCAGGCCTATGCTATTCCACAGCCAACTCACTCAGAAGCAGTCTGCTGGCATTTCCCATCTTTTGGGTGTAAATCCTTGTGGGTTATAGCAGTGTCGAAGGGGACTTCAGATGCCTCATATCTACCTCTGTGTTCCCCCAGGCTATCCCTTCCTCGGCTCTCGTTCTTCCACCTTTCCAGTAAGCACATTTTTCTGCTGGTCCCAGCCCTGCTCCTTCCCTTCTTACCCACTGTTCTTTACAGTGCTTTTCCCTTCCCAATCCTCTCTCCTGCTCATCACTGTGTCCCCCTCTAAAGATCTTTCCCCTCTACTTGTAGCTAGCCCATGCCAAACATCTCCTCTCTGCCCTTTTGGATTCTTCCTGTGGAGCTTTTCACACAGACTGTCCTTCCATCAGTCACCACCTCTGCTAGCAATGTACAGGCTCTTCCTGCATCCTCCTGGGTTCACATCAGCCTGGGCTCCCTGGGGCTTAGCTGTGGTGCTGGGTGCCATAGTGGCTGAAAAAGCACCACCTGCATTTCCAGAGCTAATTATGAAGATTAAAAGTCCCAGCAGCATTATGGACCACAGCCTAAACCAACATGTTACATCTGTCTGACAGCAAGGGAAGTCTCTTAAAGTGGGAATTCCTCTCTCTTATTAGAAGGGTTTCTCAGAGCCTCGTTTTTGCTCTGTTGATGCAGATTGGGTCTTTCATTCTCACATGAGGGGGGGTGCTAAATATTGCCATCTGTTCTCATGCCAGAAGCTAAAATGCTCCTTTGCGTCTCCCTAGTATTTTATAGCCAGGCAGCTACACAAGCTCCAGGAACATTAGGCTCAAGGGAGATGTTTCTGTCAATCTAAGGTACTTTGCAAACAAATTATCAGGATGTATTTCCCCCTGCTTGAGCTACCTACAGTTTTGGGGATGTATGTGTGATCGAGGACTTAAAAAGAAGCTCTCCTCTGTGATAATCTCTCTTTTAGTGCTTAGGTGAAAAAAAAAACAAACGTGGGTGTTGGTTGGAATTTGCAGGAAGCAGAATTCTCCCACATATTTCTGATTGCCCCTGCCTGTTTTTCTTTAAAACATGCCTCTTCTCCCTGGGCAGGATCTATAAATAGCCTTGAATGTCTGGCTCCTAGAGTGATGTCCATATCTCAGGGAAGGTGTATACAGTTACTATGCTCAATTTGACCTCTTAAATTAGCTCAGCCATAAGAAGGTACAAAAGAACAACAGAAGTTAGGACTGTTGATGTTTATTCCTGGGGAAATAGGAAGGAGGGGTGTTTCATAAGCTGTTCATGTTCCTTAATGCTGGTGGAAATGATGCTTTGACATCAGTGAGTGGCAGACAGCTGAATCATAGTTGGAGCAATACAAACCAGCCCAGTCCAGGGCACGCACAAAGGCCTCCCCACCCTTTGTCAGTGCTCCCCAGCCAATATCAGCCTGTTGTTATTCACATGGCCCTGGGACTGAACCTGTAGCTGGGGAGTCTCCATCTCTGGCTAGTTCTCAATACTTCCCAAATGCACATCAGCCTGGCATAAAATGCCTTGAGCTCCTCTTTGGATTTCATCAAAATAGATTTAATCAAAATGAAGTGGCAGTGTTAAGTAGGATGACACAGGGCATCTTCCTTCCCTTGCCCATTTTCCAGCAAGCATCTCCCTTTCCATGTGGCATCAGCCACTTATCTAAGCAACCCTAGCCTGGTCCCTCCAGCAGCCTTTTCCCAGAAGAACCTGTTTGCTCTTCCAGTGGAGTAAGGAAACGGTGAGCACCAGGAATTCAGGACCACCAAGGGCCACCTAATTTGCTCACATATCTAATCTCCAAGAAGGAGCATGGCGTTTGCTTTAGGAGAGAATATTCTGGCAGGTAAGTGCTCCCTGCTGTGTTACCAGTCGCTTTCCAAAGCCCATTAGAGTCAATGGAAAAGCTCCTGCTGGTTCTGATTGACCTAGTAGGAGGCCTTATTAGAAGGAATTTGACAGTGAATCCTTAAAGTTTCGCATGTGTGCCTGACTCTCCAGGCAAGCTCAAGTCCTTTTAAGTGCACTATGACTCATGCTCTTAAATAATGTACCTTTGTGTTTCTGGAACAGAAAAAAAAAATAAAAATGGAAGGCTGAAGATTAGACTATAATACGAGTCCATGTGTCTAAAAACAAATCCAGGAAGGAGCAGTAAGTGAATTAGCCTGCTGAAATGGCTTTGACACTAAGCCTCCAAGTACCTGCACAGTATTTCCAATCTGAAATCCCTTACTTCTTTCACTGGCTGCTGCTGCTGCAGCACACATTACCTGTGAGCTCCAGTTAAAGCACTCAGTGTGAACTTTATGGCCTCGTCAGCCTCTCCTGAAAATTTAGCTGCAACAATTAATTAACTTCCTTCAAACTGTCAAGAATTTAGCAAAAGCCTTGAGAGCAGACTTATGGTACCAGAAATCTCCTGAAGAGCCAGGTCCTTGCTGAATCCTCTATACCCAACATGTATGTCACGGAAATGCATCCAGATCACAATGTCATTTCTAATCCCTCAAGACATTGACTTGACTCCTGAGCTTGAGTGTGGTGTAGTGCATTTGTTCCCTGAATATTCTGTGAATAATGACCTGGATCTGAGTGGGCTGTTTGAGTGGCATGAGTAACTTGAACCCACAGATACACTAAGTAGATGGTAATCACAAAATTCACCTGCTACTTTTGTGGCATTTTCTGCAACTAAGTGAGACATTTGCTGGGCAGCAGTTGAGGCTGTGAGCTGATTCCTGTCTGGCTCTGCTAATGACCTGGCAGGCTGCAGTGGTTCAGAGTGCTCTCAGGAAAGCCAGAACCTTGCATGGTTTGGCTGCAGCAGGATAAGTAGCAGTCAGAAATCATCTGTGTCTGATGGTCTTTTTGTTGGCTATGCTTTGGCACACGAAGGTTCTGGGCCAGGTCCCAGATGGCAATGTCAGCTCACAAAATCATCCATGCAATGGGCCCAGGGACTGAAAGAAATCATATTTTGAAAATAGAACTTGGAAGAATAAACTTGGGATGTTGTTCCAGGCAGAGAAGCTGGGCTTATGCTGGACTTGTTAGGAGAAAAAGAAACTCAGCCTCAAGGCTAGCAGCCTGGGTACTTTTATCAATGCTAGACTTTTATCTGACATTAAACAATCCAGAAACTGACAACTCTAATAACAAAAGGTTTTCTTTTTGCTGGTCATGGATCTAGCACCAAAACCACATGGAAATGTTTTTGCATTCTCTGACCTGGGTTTTACATTATTTACATCTCAAACAAGGTCATTTTGCATCACATCCCAGCTGAGTACTTTGCCCCAAACGGCTGAGTGTGTTTGGGCAGAGTGTGCCCCATGTCAGTGCCCTAGGGCAGCTGCATTTTGGTGCATGTCTGGCTGCTTTGCATTTGTCTTCTCAAAATAACTTTCTCCAAACACTCTCATTTCTTTCTGAAGCTCTCCTTTCTTCAGAAGAAAAAACTCTTTCTACCAGTGTGAGACTCAATTTCTCGCTTCTCCTTTCCCAAGCAAATGGACACATGGCTCAGTTCTTCCTCTCAGCCTCTGTCCTGGCCTCTCACAGCATCCTGAAGGTTGCCCTTCCACCAGATCCTATCTCAAGGTGAGACCAAGGCTCCCTCAAAATGGAGAAATCACAGCTTATCTTGTTTAACCCCATGGCTCCACAAAAGGGACCTGAACACTCAAGTGGATGTAAGCCCCTCACTGGAGGCTTGGGAGTCAGTAGTAAAGTGCGGTTATATGGCAGGGCTGTATCATCAGCTATGCAGAGAAGCAAATGTCCCTGTGCCAAAAAAAGGCCAAAGTCACGTTTAGTTGTGTTTCTAACTGTCAGAAGAGCCCTAAAGGCTCAGACACTGAAGACCACAGGAAATTTTGGTGGCTGAAAGGGTAAAGTGGAAGGATGATTGATTCTCCGTATAAATTCTGATTCTTCAGTAAAAATGACTGTAAGCCAAGAATAGAGATTTTGGATGAGCACAGGGCAGCTGCTCCCCAGTTATTGTTGGTGCTGAAGTCCAGGGTAGGAGAAGGTCTCAATACTGGACACATCCTGCTCTAAGGAAAACCCATTCCTGCAGGGGGTTTGCATTTCCTCCCCTGCAGAAATCCTGGGGAGCAACCAAGCCCTATTTAAAGTGATCGGAAGACATTGCTGGCACTGGGCTCTCTGCAGAGCTTCCCAAGCAAAGAAAATTCAGAAAGCCAGGAAGGGAAGAAAAATCCCCATAAGTTGAAAAGAGTCTCAGATGGGGGTTCCCAAGAAGCACACAATGAGTCTCAGTTGCTCAGTAGTGATCTTCCTTTCCATTTGCAGGCTGGCAGCTCTCTTTGGTGCCAGGACACTTCTGTTTCCTATTCAGAAAGTGCCAGTTGGAGTCACAGGACTTGGAGCCATCTGCAGTTGCTCAAAAGTTGTGAATGAGGGCATGTCCTTAGCTACTGAGTGCATAACAGCCCTTTGCCATGGGACTTCTCCTGCAGCTGGACACTATCTCTACGTTGTGTGCTGCAGAATATTCTCCAAAAGCTTTGGGCTACCACAAGCAGGGAGGTAGAGCATAGAAATGTCCAAATATCCCCAGCTGCTGGAAATCTGCTTCCATCATAATCTGGCCATCACTCAGATGTGACTGCGGGCTCTGAAAACTGGTGGAGGTAAGTGGCACCTCATTCCCTTGAACTTTGAATGGGACTCATCTAGATTTCATTTTTAAACTTCTGTTATGGCACAGCATCCTCTATCCCTCCCCTGCTGGAATGCCTTAGCCACCGGATGAGATGCAGGTCCCTGGCACATCCCCAACCGGGACACCTCAGCAACAATTCCTGTTGTGCAGGGGCTGGAGGACGGAGCTGTTTCTGAGCACATCCCAGATGTCAGCAGGGCCACTCAGCTGCCCGCTGGCACTGCCACCTCACTGTGGGAGGAAGGGGAATGGATACACTGAATCACTGCCCAAAGCACAAGACGCCACTTTTGGCAAAAAGAGCACAGTGGAAACGGAATTTTAAAAGTATTTGCCTTGTCCCAAGAACGTTTGGGCCACAGAGCTCTGGTTTTAATTATGGGACAGATTGGTGCTATACAGAAAAGTCAATTAACACTCACTAAAAGGCAATGTTATCTCAAAGACCCTTGGGAAATTACTTTGTTTACCCAATATAAAATAATAACACATGGTCCATCTAGCCACTGCCAGCTCAGGATCCTGCAGCTTTCTACAACCAGCAGCCAGCTGATTCCCACAATACCCTCAAGGAGAAGCTAATATTACCATTTCCCTATTTGCAGATGAAAGTAGTGAAGCAAAGTGACTTGCCTGGTGTTATCAGAGAGCTCTGTCCTACTCCCTGGGTCCTAGAGATTGCTAAGGATAAATGCCCCGAAATGAAACATAAAGAGAGACTCAAACCTGCAACTTTGCCTTGTATTTCTTTGCACACAAGTAACCAGATGTCTTATTTAAGATGTGCATTTCCACCTACTGCACAAGTATCTGAAGGGGCTGAATGTCTAACCTGAACCATGGTCTTGTGTTCAAATGATACCATGAGGACACCTTTGACTGATGACTGTCTTGTGCCCAGCAGACACAGCCATCTGCCACTGCACTATCATAATGGTGAGGTGACCCTGGCCCTCTTCTCCCTGAATGGGCAGCAGCTCTGGGAGTGAATGTGTGCTGAGAAAAACAGAAAGACCAGAGAGCCCCCAGACTAGTATGAAGCTAGATGCCATAGCAAAAAAAAAGGGGGGGGAGAGGAAAGGGAAAAAGAATAATTTGCCATTAAAATAATTTTGATGGGACATTTTCCCAAAACCAATGCTCAATGGTCCTAGGTGAAGCTGACTCAAAATTGTTGGCAGGGAAAATTGTGTGGCAGGTTACATAAATGCACAGTAATTTACAGTATATAAAAGGTGGGAATCATTAAATAGGCTCAACTCTGGTACTTTCTGAGAATGCAGTGGCAAAGAAACTTGCATGGTAGTGCACTCAGCAGAGGGACGAAGGTGCAGACCTGCAATCAGGAAAACCTAAGTCACCTTTTTACCAAGTTCAAAAAAGGAAAAAAAAAAATTAAAAGCTCAAAATTTAAGAAGCTACACCAAGCATGCCAAGATCTGAGGAGAAACATTGGGCTTCAGAGTGGTAATTTCATGCAAATCAAGAAGAGTTTCCTCCCTGGATATCCCTTTTCATGGCATCCTCATCAGTCTGTAATGGCAGAGCTGAGCAAGGCAGAGAGCTCTGTGTTTGACTTCTGCTTTTGTAATCTCAGCAATTTAGGGAGGAGAGAGGGTGCTGGGTGTTTCCACACCTCTTAATGGAGTTTCCAAGGTTACAGGAAAATCCTGGAGAACTTCCAAAAAGCAGACAAGGTGCCTACACCCTTCACATGGTTTTTCCCCTCAGAAAGATAGGAATGCAATTTGCTGCTGGAGATGACAGCTCTGAGGCCTTTGCTCTGTTGTTTGAGGGTTATTTATTTATTTTTTTTCAATTCTTCACTATGCTGGTTGACTGCTGAAGTCCCATTTTCCATCTCCTTGAATCCTCGTGACATCTTTGCCCCTAAAACACGGAGAATGGCGGGAAAGGTTGAGTCTTCCTGTTTACGAGCAAAGAAAAGCCATTCCTGGCCAAATCCTGTTCCACCTCCTAGTCAGTGCAATTAACATTCATAATTGTTTTTCCAGACAGAAATGTAAAGAAAATGTTTTTCCTACTGCTGAAGACATGAAAGGCAGGATGCAGAATATGAAAAAATGTTTGGAACTGCTCTACTTCAAACATAAATCATCTCTCTCTACTTATATCACCATGTACAGGGTCAGCTTGTGCCACTGTTTCCAGGCTTTTGCCCTGATCCTATTCATGGTGCAAGAAACAAATAAATCAGCAGCTGCCCCTTCTTCTAGCAACAGAGATGGGAGAATGGAGATGCTGATACAGCCTGCTCTGGACAATACACCTGGGCAAACAGCTCTCACTTTCTTCTCTAAGCCTGGAAAAAACATCCTCATGAGGGGGTGCTTTGCCTTGGCCCTCTCTGAGCAGCCACAGGAGCTGAGCTTGACAGCTTTCTTTGCTCTTGAAAGTACCAGAGATGATGGAGAGGGCTGAACAACCTTAACTCTGATTGCAGTGGAGAATATGCAGTCCTTGTGCAAAATCTTCCTGCTGAGTTATGCCAAACCACCCTAACCCTGGACTCCTGCCCCCAGGCTCTCATCTCTGCCCATGCTTTTCAGATCCTCTTGGACCTGCCTCAACACAGCACTCTGCCAATTTGCTTGGTTACTTCAGAGCACAGAGAGGACTCAGGCCGACACAACACAATGTGTCAGATTTTCCCCTTCTGCCCCACGGTGAAGGGCTGGGGTGTGGGTACTGTGACCCCTTGGTATCACCTGCTGTTACAGTACCTGCATCTTGCATCCTGTAGCCAGCTGCTCCCTCCTGCCAGGTTATCAGTTCCAGTACCTGTTGTGCTGCTTTGGCTTCTGGCCACACTGGTTGTCAGCTAGGGCAGTGTGATCTTAGCTTTACCTTTCTGCTGTCTTTCTGCACATCAGCTGTTGAAGGCTTTTTGGGCTGACTAGAGGTAAGGCACCAGGCAGCCACTTTTGTCTGGGTCTTAGGACATTTACTTTGTTCTCTCACAGGCTGCAGCTTTCTGCAGTCTCTAGGACAAAGCTTGTGGAAAAGATGATGATGAACAATCACAAAAGTCAAGTTGGCAAAAGCTTCCAGAATTTCCAGAGTTCCTCTACCTTCCACAATTCCTCCTGCTTACATACTGGTATGTGACAAATGCACCTCTAGCTGGGGCACCTGCTGATGCTAGAGTTCACTCATGTTTTAACTGAAGGAATTTGGGTTTTAAACAGGGGATTGGTACAGCAAAGCCATGTTTTGGGGTTACTTTTCAAAGCAAATCTCTGTCTGACTCATCTGGAGCTCTGGACAGGTGAGCCAGAAGGGAGAAAGAACTGAGTATGGAGCGGGTATATATATCCTGACAGATACTTGGTCATGATTAAACTGTTCCTATGTGTGACTGCATGTTGTGCAGTGACTTTTCTCTTCTTTTCCTTCTGCTCTAAGAGACTTCAGAAAAGGTCTGTCCGAGAAAGGAGTTGTGCTGTTAGGAGGACAGGGAGAAGTGGTGGTGCAGGTGAGGGAAGAGAAGATTGAAGAATGCTTTCCTTCTCACTTTTGGACGTGAAGAGCCCTGAAGTAGCAGGGTAAAATGCAGGAGCTTGTTGGTACCACCTCTGGCCTTTTTCTCAGGAGTATATGAGGGGAAAAGCAAAGGTGCACAAGAAATAGCTGTCAGAGAAGTACTAAACAGTGATGGACTCCAAGAACTCCTGAAGAATTTCAGGCTGAGTGCAGAGAGACATATCTACCCCTTAGAGGACTGCATCCAAAAGTATGCAACTCATAAGGAAGAAATCTCATTTATGAAGGCAGGTTAAGGACTGACTCCCCTACTTTGCCAGTGATGTGAAGAGCAGAGCATACTGAGTCCTGTAGATCACATGGATAAGAAACAAGTTTTTAAGGTGTCATCACAACATCCACACAGAGCATTTCATATTGGCAATAATCTAATTTTGGGCTGGAAATTAATCTCTTGGGAAGAATAACTAACCTTTAAAATATTTGCTGTGGCTCTCATGAAACAGAGGGAGTGTTAGCCCTGGCTTGACATATTCATGATTACACTCAGGCTCTCCAGGCCACCTCCTCTGTCCTGGTCATTCTCTGCACTGGCCAGGAGACAGAGTAGATGTGTACAGACCTGCTCAGCACCCTTCCAGCACCTGCTGCAGCAGCTCTGCGGGCCCAGACTGGATGTCCCCTTGAAAAGGGAGAGGTTTTCTTCTTGTGCTGCATAGGGATTAGGCATGGTCCACAAGGACTGAGCTGAAACTCCAGTTCACCTGTGAGCAAAAGGAACTTCCACATTTGAAGAACACAAAGATGCCACCATCTCAATATAAGTCCTTGAATGTTTGATATTTGTACATTTCAGAACACAACGTTACATGACTGCCAGCTAATTAAAGAAATCAGTCAAGCTGCCTTCATAAAAGCACTGTTGGTAAAGAAATTAATTCTCAATTACTAGGAAAAATATTGGATGTATGGGAGGTGATTTCTGTATGCAAATGTTACAGCTAACTGCTGCTGAGGGAAAATTATGCTCATAGTTGATTGCAGGCATAAAACTTGAGCCTTTTTTTTTCCTGTGTGTGTGTGTCCATAAATTTCAGGTTATAAAGTTGAAAAGGTAGATAAATATATAGATAGAAAACCAGTGTCACTGACAGGCTGGCAAATTGTTTTTAGAGACAGGCATTCTGCTATGCTCACTGCTGATTTCATTTTCCAGAAGGCTGGCCACTGGCAACCAGCAGCACTGAAGTGCCAAGACTAATTAAAAAACTGGTTGCCTCCAGTATCTCATATTATACTTGCAGAGACATGTTTCTTGCCATGTGAATGTCTCACCAAGTTGAGTTCAAGCCAAAAGTGTAAGAGATTTGATGGCTGCCTCAGTTTCAAGGAGTGCTTATGGTAAACATTTTATCTTAACTAAGGCACTGAAGTTTTTAAATGGTTAAAGGCTTCTCTAACATCCAAGGACTGACCAGGGAAGGGTTGGACTTTATTTGGGCATCAGATCATTGGCTTCAAAAATTCTTAGGCAAGTTCTTTAGTGTCAGCTGCTCTGTAGATTCATAGAATGGTTTGGGTTGGAAGGAACCTTAAAGATAATCTAGTCCCAATCCCCCTGCCATGGACATGGACACAGACACCTTCTACTAGACCAGGTTGCTCAAGGCTTCTGATTGATGCCTAATTCAGTGGGTTCCAGTTCTGGCTAGCATCTCCCAAACCTTTTAAGACACATAATAGTGTATGGCCAGCATTAAGCCTTGATTTACTACTACACACTGCTGTACTTGTTTACATGATGCCCTGGAAATGCCCCTTTCTTACTGTGCCATAGTCCCTGTGTTTCCTCATGAAACCCCCTCAGCCATCCTTCAAGCAGCAGAGAAAACCTTAAATAAGATCATCACCTACAATAAACCAACCTGAATATTACAACTGGGGGACAAATGTTCAAAAGTGTCCCTTGTCCTGCAGGCCACAGTTTCAGAGAGAATGTAATTGATGTTTGCGTGGGGACATGTCACAAGCACATCATTTTAAATGGTTTTGAAGCCTCAGTGATTAGTAACAGATTATAGAATATCTCTCCCAAGAGCCTGTGCTGCATATCTCCATCAGGCACAAACAGGCTTGAATTACATGCAGACGGGAGGCATTAATTAGTGATTTACACCCTGCTTCTCCCGGGAACAGCCTGATTGCCACACGCCTGGGAATCAGAACAGAAGGATGGGGAGAGAGCCTGGCTTGCTGGAGCCCTGCCACCGCCCCATTAGCGCTCTGGGGTAGCTGCAGCAGCGCCTTCTGACACCAGTGAAGCCACCTTCTGTGCCACACAGACACCTTCTACCAGGACTTGCAAGCAACCCTGCCTCTCTTCATAGGGTGTCCTTGCTTGGGGACAACTGTTAAGGCAACTTGCCTTCTGCCCTTTCATTTCTGGATACCTCTGCAAACAGCTAAAGTGCTGTTGACAAACCTTTAAGGCAGGAAGGCCATACTGGTGTCACTAACAATTTTCCTGCTTAGGGTAACACACCCATAGGATGCAACTGAGGCTTATGCAAGTTATTGTAGGGCATTAAATGATTCCCCAAAATAACTTAAGGCTTACTCACTGGCTTTGCCAAGCATTCTTCATCAGTCACAGAATCATAGTGTTATNGAACTGGACACAGTACTCAAGGTATGGCCTAACCAGTGCAGAGTACAGGGGGAGAATGACCTCCCTGCTCCTGCTGGCCACACTATTCCTGATGCAGGCCACACTATTCCTGATGCAGGCCACACTATTCCTGATGCAAGGTGTATTCCTGATTCAGGTGTATAATGTTTTATTGCTGCCTGAAACGTGCAATGAAAGTTCTCTGACTTGCACTGCTCCCCACTGGTGTGGGAGATGAGAGGCTGTGAGGGCTCCCATGATCATTGCAGGTGGCAGCGGGAGGAACAAGATGTGGACACTTTGCAGCCTCCCCATCCCTCTCAGCACTCTCAGCAGTCATGGACTGTAGATGCTCTTTTTTAAAATACAGTTTTCTGGGTGAAGAAAATTGTCTTGGTGAGAAACTCTGGTGGAGATTACGCTGTGGACTGCCTCATGTGATCTGCATCAGCAGTTTATGCACAGAGAAGAGCCTGCAGCACAGTGCTGTTTGCTCAGTTTTACATTTAACTTGCTTTGGTTACCTCAGGAATGGCAGCAGTATTTTGTTATGTCTTTTCCACTTAACTGAGCACCCCTCACTGTGTGATTTTTGTCTTTCAGCTAATGGCAGACCATGGCCACATTACAACTTCAGTCTCTCTTCAGAATGCTGCCTAAGTGTCTCACCAGCTGCAGTGGGAGTCTTGGTGGAGGCAGATCTAGGTGGCTTAGCCCACGGTTTCACACAGCCCATTCTGAACCACCAGTGAGATTGTCACTTGAGATGCTTTCCCCAAATTTTAATCTATAGAAGACCATCCATTCCATTGCCTCCTCTCTCTTTCCTCGTGCTTTGTTTTTGTTTCTCTCTGCTTCCTCCAGGTACTATAAACCAGCCAACTACAGCACCACTGATTTACAACGTACATTTACAATTTACAACACTACTTTCAGTTTATCACTTCCATCCTCACTGAATGCAGAATAAACCAAACTTCCTCCAAGCAAGGCTGCTTCAGAAGAGTGGTTCACAGTCCCCCTCCATGCAGCAGCCTAGTGAGATTTACTAACACAGTATATGTAGAGAAAAACAAGTTCCCAAAATGCTTTTTCTTCCAGACATGTGATCCTTTCCTGGCTCGCAGCTTTTCCTCATCCCCTACAGCCACAAATGATTTCTCTCCTGGCTTGACAAACATGTATTCAAACACCTGGCTTTAGACACTCATGTTAAATTAAATCTTCCCTCATTTACCTTCTCCCCCTGTTTTCTCACCCATGCTGAGTATTGAGGCCACTTGTGTAAGTGTTCAGTGCATGTGTTCTCATGACTGGAGGATGTAAGGAACTATACAGGTCTTCGAATTAGTCACTGCTCCTGTAGCTGTTGACCTCTGCTGCAGGATGGAGTGCTTGCCAGAGGTAATGAAGAAGTGTACTGAACCACGTCTGACTGGTAGTGGTGCTGAAAACAAATTGCCCCAAGTTAGGAACTGCATTCTCCAGCTCAGTGTTTGCTCTTTTTCAAAGAGTAATTGAGAGAAATGGGAGGAGCTGGAGAAAATGAGAAAGGTGGGAAGCCCTGAGAAATTAATTACTCATTGCATTCAGAGCCTTACAACTAGATCAAAGAGCCTCCAGAATCTTTACCAGAGTCTTCTCTCCTCCTGAGGAGCAAGCCCAATTCCCCCAGGAGGTGCAAGCATTTACAGCTATCTCCAGTGCAGGAAAGAGTCACTTGCTCTGCCTGGCTTCAGGCCCATGCCCTTGTCCAGCAATCACATTCATTCCAAACACAGTTTATTGAGCACAAAAATCCTCTTGGAAAGCAAAAAAAAAAAAAACCCACAAACCAAAAAACCAAAACAAACAAACAAACAAAACCAGTGGGAGAACAGATCCAGCATAAGGCCAGAGCAAATGCTGATTTCTGAACGACGCAGATGTGTTGCTGCTCTGGTTTTGCCCACGCTGGCTGCCCTTAGGCAGGAATGGGAGACAGAGCTGGCAATGCCACCATGCAGCCTTGGCATTCCTACTGGGAGAGGAAACAAAACCCAATTGCATTTGAATACTGTCCTATCCAGCTCCATAAAGGACCAGGAATAGATTTTTATGGCTAATACAATTGCAAACATACTAATCCACTTGAACTCATGCTGCCATCTCTAATACCACACATGAGCCTGTTGCTGTGTTCAGGAGTGGGAAGTGATTTTATTTGACATGTTGCTATTGGCACAATGGAGGTGCCACATTTACTGGCCCAAGCTGCAGTAAATCACTTCTTGTTGTCCCAAAAAAACACCTTATGTCATTCCCAGCAATCAGTCTGTAGCATCCCTTTCAGCCATGCTCAGGCCATAGAAGAGATCCTATCCTCTTGAACCAAACTAAAAAACAAGGAAGGGGAGGCTACTTTTTTGGGTTTGCTTTCTTTTAGGAGGATAACACTACTTTTTCAAAGGAAAGGTTGGAGGAGAGAAGTCTGAAATCTCTTAGCCTCATTTCTGCTCCACTTCCTACTGGTTAATTCCAAGGTGGTCCTTTACAAAGCAACCTGTAGGTTTCCCTCAGGGGCCCAAATTTACCAAGCATAGAGTTGCACAAGTTAATGCTGTCCCCTAAAAGTAAATTGATAGGATTGACATTTGCCCTCTCCAAATGCTGAGAGAGCATTTCCTGCTCACCAGGAGAATCACATGCTAGTGCCAAGGTTTGAATCCCACATCACACATTTCATCTGCCTCTATGTGCCTCCATCATTCCTTAATGCCCTGTGTCAGGACTGGCACTGTTTTTACCTTGCACACAATGCTCCCCTGAAACAGCAGCCTGTTGCTGCTCCCCTTCACAAATTCCTTTTCAGTCAAAGTTTCCAAAGTAAGGCAAACAGACCTTGCACTGGGATGTCTTCCAATGCAAAGATGAGACATGTTGCTTTTCTTTAACCGGTTTGTTTAAGATATAGAAGCCAGTTCCACAGTGGGACTGGGCCCAGCTAGGCAAGCAGGCCAAGTTCCCTTCCCCTAATAAATCACAGACTAACTTGTAGGACTTGTTTCTGAAGCACTGCTGAAAAAAGCCATTAGCCCAGGCAAACAAAACCAGTTTCCAGCACATTTACCCAGCAGCACCTCTACCCAGCAGCACCTCTGCACCTTCAAGCAATGGCCTCTCCACTAACCTACAGATTCATTGAGGATCCTCTGTTGTGCCCAAGCAGGCACAAGGATAGCACCTGCTCCCTGGGGATTCAGCATCTTAAATGAAAAAACCTCTAACTAAAACAGAAGCTGGAGGTACTGCCAAGTCTCCGAAATGCTCCCGTGCTATATATCATGTGGAAGTTTGCTTCCAGCCTCACTCCAGCCTCCTGTTCTCTCATAGTGCCAGAAGAGTGACTCTTCCTGGACTGAAAGGGGTTAGAGAAACTCCTGTACCTCCCATAGTAAAGGAAGGCACAAGGTTTCTTCCCCTCCAATGCAAGACTGTGTCATACAGAACCTTATGGTATGGCTCTAGACAGCAAGAATGCAGCCCTAACACTGTGAGCTGCAGTACAAGGAAGAGGCATATTGGTCTTGTCTGTTGTCAGATGAAATATGCCTAAATATCACCCAGCTTATAACACTGAAGTATCAAAACTGTCTTGGTCTTTCCCTGTTTTTGAATCTCTCCCTTCCTCTCACAGGTGAAGACCTCCAAACTGTCACCATCCATGACATCTGCTCAGGTCTCTGGATATGCAACACTCTTGTGAAAAGTTATTTTTAGGCTCATTTTCAACAGATGATGGAAACTTTCTGTTGTTTGCACAAACATAGAATGATTCTGGCCAATGCCCAAACATTCCTGGCTTCTTTTGAAGTGTATTCTCAGCACCACCACCCATAACTTTAGTATCTCTCTTAATTGTCTCCTCCTTCAAATCAGTCGGCAGTGAGGGAAAGCACTTCACTGCTGGTGGTTAGGAACCGAAAGTGCGTGAGAAATCTCAATGTTCTGCTGAGAAAGTACAAAACAGAAAGCAGGAAGACAGAAGTGTCTTTGAAGGTCAGTGCTCAAGAACTGTGAAGGATACACACTCCCTGCATGCACCTTCTTAAAAGAAGATGATGTGGCCAGGGGAGAAGCTCTGCAACAACCTAGAGAAACCTGGCAACAAACACCCTGAGCCCTACGACAAACAAGTCAGGTGTGTACAATGTCATGCAAGGAGTTCTGCCACCCTGAACGTGGTGGTGTTTGCTCTTTGTACTTTCAAGACAGTTAATTTCAAAAGGTTTTGCTTTAGAAGTCCATTTAAGATAGGCTCATTGAGAAATTACCCTGGAGTATTTATTCACACTGATAGCACAGAGCGTCTGGCTTCAAGCCTAACAACACAGTAGTTGTGAATTAATTCAGCGATCATCTTTATTGGTCTGTGGCATAGACAGCAATAAACCTCCACCACGAATAGAGTAATAACTGGAGTGATGGGGAGGCATTAAATCAACCTCAAAAAGCTGTTTCTTGCATGTATCCTACCCTGCAGCGAGGCCTGTGGAGCCCAGGCATAGAACCTGTAGAAGAGGAGAGCTGAGGTGGGAACCTGGGAAGTAAAGCTCCTGATGTAAAAGCAGCAGAGGCAATGATGCTGAGTGTACTGCTGCAGTGGTGGATTATACTAAAAGAATTATGTGAATTTGGGATTCTTTTCACCTGAGAATTTTTCCCTAAAGAAAAAAAAAAAATTCTTCAGCTTGTAGCTAGCTTAATTTATCAGGCTAGGGGTGGTCAAATGGAGGCTGCACATTTTGTGGCTGATAATGTCAGCATAAATGTTTCATTATTCCATCTACTTTTGTTAATGTTGACAACAGTTGCCATCAATAAGCCAGTATTTGCTAACCATTACTCTCCAGGTGCTCCTGGAGATAACACAGCTCATTTTTATATATACACTGGAAAATAACTGGCCTCTTTCCAGACACAACCCATGGGGGCTCTACTGGCAGATGCTAGTTTTATCTCTTTTTGGGTTTTTTAGTAACACCTGTTGTATATAAAATATCAAAAGGTTCATGGATAATTTAAGGCCTTAAATAATTTGGGACATAAAAAAATATATATGTATATATATGTATGTATGTATATATATGTGCATATATATATATATATATGTATGTATTCAACCCACTGTTCCACTATCTGCCAATTTAACAATGGGTTCCTAAAGGTTTATGTCTTTCTATCAGACCTCCTAGAGTTGAGTTTTCTTGGGTATTGGATTGTTTTCCAAACTTTTGAGCTTATCTTCAGTAAGCATTTTAATGGCTATCGAAGCAAATGTACATCCCCAGTTTAATACAAACCCACAAACACTGCCTTTCTTAAATAAAATAATGGATTTCATACAATCCCTTATCTCAAATCCAAGACTTCAAGTTAAACTTCAGTAAGCTCATTATAAGTGAAGTCCTGATCCCTTTTACACAGTGCTCCAAAGGTTCCCTAGGCTATTCCACGCTGAATGAGTTTAAACTTTGGGTTGTTAGAAAGTTTCCATCTGTTCCACTTAAGATTACTCTGTAATTTTTTTAGCATAGAAAATTCCCATATCACTTTTCCACCATTTTATTTATAAGACTCCTATGAGCTCTACTTAGTAGATGTTAAGCTCATAAAACTTCTCTTGCCTGCAGAAAAGAGATTAGTGGACACTACTGACATCTGACTCCTCAGATTGGTCATGGCCAATGGATCATTTTTTCTTGCCAAGTGATGATAAAGGTTTCCATGCCTGGGTATACAGGAGCTGTTCCACCTGCACTAACACCACTCACTTCCCACATTGGATCAACAGCCCAGTTTTGCTTCCCTGTGTCAATAACTGATTGCAGAGCAGTCATTAGCAATTTCCCAGCACACTGCTAAATGGCATTGTTTGACACTCAGGTCAGCCACTTTGCTGAGGGATGGCTATGAAAGAGCATTTTCTTGGCAAAACTTTATGCACCTCTGGAGGAAACTGGAAATGCAGAATCATCTCCCTGCTATGGTGAGCGGAAAGGGATATTGAGTCACAGCAGCAGGAGTGGGAGACAAATATCTGCTGCTGGACATAGAAAAGTAAGCCGAGTCTGACCTGAATAGCAATTACTGTGCAAAGTCAGTTTTCAGTGAAAAGCATCATTAACCAAGCAAGAAATGGGGCATTTATTCTTTTATCAGGCAATAAATTATTATTTGCAGAAGTTGATGGCTGCAGAAACCCAAAGTAAAAGGTTTTGCTCCTGTTTTAGGCTGAAAGCTGATCTGCACCATTGATGCTGAAGTCCTGGACAGCAGTTTCTGAGGCATATTAAACCCTGGGAAACAGGGTTGAGATTCAGAGAAGTTCCTTAAAGAGTCTGACTATCACCCAAAATAGATCTGCAGTAAGAGCACATCGGTGAAGTAGCTGATGCCTCCTGCTTAGAAGTGCTGTCAGCTCAGCCTGGCAACATGAGGCCCTTTGCTGATGAGGTGAGCAGAGCTGCTGCACAGGAGAGAGATCTCTAGGGGAAATCCTAACAATATGTGAACACTTAGCTCTGTCAGGAGCTGGATCTTCACCATGTCTTGTCTGCACAGCTCCTGCCATGCCTCAGTGTCAGCAAAGGCAACACTTTCTGCCTCTTTCTCTGGCCTTCAGGCATGAATTGGTCTGGCTAGGTCAGCCCAAGCTCACCTAGCTTTGTGGATAGACAGGGGAGGGAAGAATTTCAACTGTAGGGAGCAGTGATGATGCTCTCACTGAAGGCCTTTTCACTCATATGGTTCCAAATTAAACTGTAACCACTGACTTGTCTTGCAGGGAGCTGGGTAGTAAAAACTCTTCAGTTTGTTTGTCTGGAGAGCAGGGTTGGACAAGACAACTTTCAGAAGTCCCTTCAAACCTGAGTTATTCTATCTTTCTAACCAACCCAGAGCAGCGACCATGGCAAACTAGAATTAAGGTAATTCATTTGTGCAAAAAAATAATTTATTGCATTAATTCTTTGTAATTCAAACAGCACTCAGGTGTGAACTGGCTCATCTCTCCATTTTCCTAAAAAACCCCAAAGGGCACTGAGACTTTTCTGCCTGCAGTGAAGGGCTCCTGCTTCTCCAAATGTTCCTGCTTTGATTATGGTTGTTAACTGATGGAAAATACTCTTAGTGTGGTGGCATTTCTTACTTTCCTGGTATTTAATGAGACAGAACTGTGGGAGCAGAGGAAGAACTAGCTCCCTATTTAGTCTGTACTAGTACAATAAAAGAGAAATAAAAAAGGAGCCTTGGTACCAGCTTATTTTTCCTTTTCTGCCCAGACAAAAGCACTCACGAGGTGATGCCTGCTCTGCAAGAGAGTATCTGCACCTCTTAGAAATGTTCATATTTTTACTAAAATTTGAGGAATATCAGATTCAGAACATTTTTATTGAAACAACAGGGACAATTCTTTGCTTCTGGTAGCCTCATTGCTGGCCATGGGTTTGTGTCCAGGATAAGTTCAGTACATTATTCTAATTCCAACCACAAAATGTAAATCTAGCAGCACTACCTACACTCGAGGGTCATTAGTATGCCTGGAGCATTTTGCATAGGGGAAACATGAATTATCTTTTCACAGCAAAGCTATCACATGAATTAATGTTCCTTCTCCACTTCCCCTATGCAGTAATTTCACACTTGAGGGATAAAGCTTCCCTGGTGCCAGGGAGCTTTCCCCACTCCGGAGCCCAGCAGACTCCTGAATTTATGGCAAATCAGTGCCCCAGTAAAGCTAACAACTGATAGCAAATGGACCTGGATTGTGGGACAATCTGTGGCAGCATCTCCCTTCTCCCTCTGTGGACAGCCTACTGCCAGCTGCTCTCCAGGCTCCAAGGCAGTGGTGTGTTGCCATTAACCACCTCACTGTCTCAGTTAATGACAACAAATAGAGGCACAGCTCTGAGACGGAGGCTTGCAGGTAGCATTCACAAGACCAAAATTTTTTGAGGATACTCAGATATCAGGCTAGAGAGAAAAAAAATTAAAATTATAATCTTGCTCTAAAGCCTGCAATCTCTGAAAATACATTGCCTTTGCAAACAGGGTCAAATCATACCCTACCCACCAGCTCCAGGTTAAAATCTGGGACAGGCTTCTCACCTGCTCTGGATGTGGGGCAGTGTGAGGGAGAAGTGGTCTCTGCCTCTTTCGTGCTGCCTTTTCCCAGGCTGCAGCAGGATGCAATGAAAGGACTCAACATTTTCAGCACTGGCACATGAGAAATCTTGGCTCCTTGGCACCAGCTCATTTCTATGTACTAAATCACACCCATTAAGTTCTAATTTAAGGCAGTTGCATGGTATCTTCCCCTTGACTATAGGAGAGACTCTCAGAGTTCAAGCCAGCAACTTGTCCCAAAGTCCATAATTCACACAAGCCTTGCAACCTTCCCCAGACATGCAGGAAGTTTTCACCCAGAGCTCTTCACCAGTAAATCTCAACTCACTCTTCAGAGGAGATGAGTTTCATTACCCCCATTTTTCCCTGTGAGAAAACTGATGTACTCAGGAAGGTGATAGCTGCTGACTGCCTAGCAAGCCCAGAAGCTGGTCCATGTGCTACACAGGTCTAGGTCTGCTACAGGATGAGCTTAGCTGTTCTTACACAGCCTATATAGCAAATCCTATGTCTGGTTGAGTCCTGGTACATGGACCTGGTTTTATGCCATCTGGAGTTTCTAACAGCTGTTGACCACTAGGTATGCAATTGTTTCCTGCAAGACTCCCCTCCCCTCTTGTAGCCCTCAACTCTGCTGGGTGGAACTGTGGACCCAGCAATCTCAGCAGATCCAACATTACACACAGCCTCTTCATTCATGCTTAGGACTGGAAGTTTCTCTTACAAAGAGCCTTTCTCAGCTGAAGGATTAGCATCTTGCATTGGTGAAATAAAGGCAGTCACAAAAGGTTGTGCTCACAATAGAAATCCTGTTTATTGAAAAAAATTGTGTCTCCCCTTAACAGTGTCCATTAACAGCAATGCTCATAACATGGAAGGGCTTAGGAAAATCTGACTGACCTTCCTGTGTTTCCTCTCTGCTTACTTTCAGTACTGTGACCTGAACAGTACAATGGGGTAGCTTCACTTTGCTTTCTGGTCCATCTCCCTTTTTTTGGGTTAAGCTTTGTGGAGACAGCAAACATAACAGTGAAAAGACTGATTAAAAATACCATATCAAATTACTCTCTTTAAAAAAATAAAAAATACTTACACAACAGCATTGCTGACATCAGTTTGAAATGTGGAGCTGAAGCCAAGACCAGCTCCTCTCCCCTTAATAACAGAGGTCTGGGCAAAGAGTCAGTGTCATGTTGTGATGTTCAGGCAGGACACGGCAAGGCTGGAGAGATATCATCTCCTGATGCCACACCTGGAAAGACACTGAGCTATGCCATGAGACCAAGGTGCTGGCACTGCTGAGATGGTGATATCATGTATGGTGTCACCCACCACACCCTGCAATAATGCAGGTCTTTTATTCAACTCTTTTTTGGCAGAAGAAAGAGAAAAGCTGTTACCTATGATCACAGACGTCTCAGGTTGAAGGAATGCACTCCTGTGAACATCAGCTCCTTTGCCACAGACAGTCATTACAAAAACAATAGGCCTGTCATTAATAGATGAATACATATCACTTGCCTTCTGCCCTCCTCTTCTCTTGATTTTTCTCCTTTCTCTTTGCCTTGCACCCTCTTCTGCTCCAAGGTGGCTGGCGAGAAACCCACCCATGGGCAGACACGAAACAGAGGTCACAGCAGTCAGATTGCTCAGCTGTTTCCAGCACATAACACCAGGCTCATCCAGGAATAGGTGTCTGGCAGAGGTAATGGGATTTCATCACTGAGTGCAGGGGATTTGTCCTCCCTAAAGTCACCCTCAGTTCACAGAAAGATTGACCTGTGATCATTGCACTTTCTCAGCTGCTTCTCTTGTGCTGGCTGCTGCCTTGCCAGTAAAACAGTTCATCAACAAATCTTTTAGTATGCATTTACAGCCCAGGAATAGAGTTCTTGATAGCCTTTACAATGAGAGAGAGGTGTAATCCATCTTGGACAGACATCAAAAGGATGCCAGTCTGATTTAGGCTAATAAAGAGCATCATTGAGCTAATGAGATTAGGGCTGGCTTGTTTATGCTAGCCCTGCTGGAAACAGTGGCCCAGGATAGGAGCTGTGATGTTCCTAGGATGTGGAGAATAACAGAGGCATTTTGCTGTGGCCCAAAAGCACTGACCTGATTCCTCTGCCCTCCCACATCCAGCACTTTACAGGCTCATTAGGAAAGATTAAGTTAATGAACTGTTCCCATCATTAGACAGAAATAGGCAGAGATCCTCAGGCCAGTGATAAGACACTGTGTTGGTCCTGTCCCTGGAGAGACCTATTAGACATGTTCCCAGGGGTGGGAGCCAAAACTATCAGCTGGTAGGGAGGAAGAGGAGGATACTGCCTTCCACCTTTGCTGGTCTATCATCAGTAGCACATCCACTTGTAATATCTACCTGCACATTATCCACAGGGAAGGAAGGGCACTGCTTACTAAGCCCTCTCCATTTACCAAGGCCCTCTAATGCATCACCAGTTACAAATAACTGAAACTACCCATGAGTTCAATGTCCCAGCAGTTAAATGAAGGCATGGTTGAGTCTAAGTAACAATGGGAAAAAAAATTTTATTCCAGGCTTTCCAGGCTTTCTGTGAAATCGCTCTCAAAGCCACTCAGTAATGTAGTAAAAAGAAAAGTACTCCCTGGGGAAGTGGTTGGGGAGTGTGAGTGTCCCCTGGGAGGATGCAAGGACATGCTTCCTGAGGTTTTGGGAAGGTTGGCAGAGCCTTGGGTTGCACAGGCACTATGGGAAGAGACATGCAGTGCTGTCCTGGAGTTGGGCACTGTCTGTGGCTCAGGAAATGCGGCAGCAGCCATCACGTTGGGCTGCAGCGAGGAGCCTGCCTTCTGGCACTGGTCCTCTGACCTAGATGGGGGAGCTTGTCCCCTTCACCTCCCCCGCCCCAAGGACTGTCTCTGTCACAGGTAGCTGCAGAGAAGCGTGGGGGGGGTCTTGTGGTTGCCACCCTTAGGCAGAGTCCTGCAGCACCCTGAAGTTAGGGGAGTCATGTGAGATGGGATGGGTGCCTTTGGCTTGGCAGGTATCCACAGGAAGCATTCCACTACTGAGCTCATTTCCACAAGGACCAAGGGTTCATTAAGAGTAAAAATAACTCTGGAAAAAATGGAGCCAAAGCCCTGTCATGGAGTCCCTCAGTTGCTGGTTCTGTTTCTTGATCAGCTCAGGCCAACCCAAAGTCCCTCCCCTTCCTCCCTGCCTGCACAGTTCATTACTTCTTTTGCACCAAGAAGCACAGTGATGTTATCAGGCCTGTGGGAACCATCTCTGGTACATTGGATGGTTTATACTGCCCTTCTCAATCCTGTGTCTTAAACAGTAATCTTCACCTTGGGCATTGTGTTTCTCTTTTGCAAAAGGTGGAATTTTGCACCAAAGGACAGAAAAATAGTTTCTAAACAAAATTCTGTCCTCTGGTGCTACTCCTGCTGAGATCCCTTGGATATTTCTTACAGTCTTACAGTTTGAATAAGGAGCGTTTCCATCTCATTTACCAATAGAGATGCAGGAGGAGCTGAATTCTCAGTTTGGGTGGTGGACAAAGAAATCAGAAAAAACAATTAGCTCAGTCCAAGCAGAACTGCATTTTCCCTTCAGCTGTTTTGCAAAACAATGACAAAAGGAGGACTAGACCCAAAACAAGAGTCTTATTTTTGTCTGGGGAGCATTGGTTTTCTTTTTCACTATTTTCTTTTAAAATGGATCATGTCTCAAAAGAAGAAAAGCAGTCATTCTGGAAGACAAGAAAGCTGGTAAGAGAGTTTTTGGGGTGTCAGGTGGTGATAGGACTAGTGGGAATGGATCCAGGCTAGAGGAGGATAGATTTAGATTAGACATCAGGAAGAAGTTCTTCACCATAAGGAACAAGTTGCCCAGGGAGGTGACGCAAAACCCATTCCTGGATGTTTTTAAGGCCAGGCTAGATGTGGCTCTGGGCAACCTGATGTAGTGGAGGGTGTCCCTGCCTGTGGCAGGGGTGTTGGAACTAGGTGATCCTTGGAGTCCCTTCCAACTGTGACAATTCTTTCAGAATATCAAGATGAAAAGCTTTGGCGCCTTTGGGAGAAGGGAATTCTTGGAGGGGGAGATTTTTCACAAAGCTGGCCCAAAATGTGTAAATAATTTCCCCCCTCCCATGAGCTGCGTTTTCCCCAAAACTCATAATCCAGTGATGACAATTTTGCAGCTAAGCCTCTCTGGAGTAAGGGATACATCTGAACAGAGGAGGATGCTGTTGATAGAAAGACACAGAGACACAGGGATATAGAGTGCATCCAAGAACAAGGCATGAAAGAATTTAGGGCAGGAAAGGAGTTTTCCTTCTAATCCAGGCACTACTGAACTTTCTACCACAGCAAATGTCCTTTGATTGTGGTCCAGGAGCCAGTGATAAGCGTGGAGGGTTATTTCTCACTGTGGTTCTAGGTTTCTGATAAGAAATGTTTGCAAGCTCACCCCCCACCCCCCTCCAAGGAATTAAACCACAAGAAACTCAAACCTAGCAGGGATTAGTTCCACTCTGTCATGCACAGGAAAAGTGAAACAACTGAGCTCAGCCTGCATCTAGCAATTTATTAGGTACTGCATAATTAATAAGCAGCACAGTGTGCTACATGTGTTTTATAATACTTGCCTGTTTGCTGTGGATGAAATCACAAGCTGATTTTCCTTCTTCTGCCTCACATTAAATATTAATGGAAATATCAACTTTGCAGGGAAAAGGCAGGGCTTTTCACAAGGAAAGAATGTTTTTAAGCAGAGGCGTCCTACTGCCCTCCAAGAAACCTTATGAAATAGATGACTCAGTTCTCCAGAAGTATCTTTGCTTGTTCTCTTCACACAGGTTGAGGAAAGAGCCTCTGCTGTCCTAATTTCCCTCATACCCAGCATCCTCCCAGTCTTCGCATCCTAATTATTTTCTAGAAGGAAGGCATCCAGAGTTCCTAACTCACAGATATTATCAGAAATCCATCCAACCCAGGGACAGTGTTTCAAGCTGAAAAGCAGCAATTGCCTTTCATCAAATGAAAGCCTTAATTTCTTGCTGACACAATGTTTTTTGGGAGCAAGTGCCTTAAATGCCATGGAGAATTTAAGGGTTTTCCATTTTAAATGACTAGGCAATACATTGAAAGAAAAGTCTTGGTCTGACCAGGCGGTCAGGACCATCAAGAAGATCAAACACATCCACCACGACCTAAGATGTGACTGTGTAGAAGCTATGTTCAATGTCCCTTTCAGGGCAGCTCTGATATTTCAGAGTCCTTCAAGAGGCTCTGAGGTGAACACAGTGTGGTATCCTGGCCTGCATCAGGAATAGTGTGGCCAGCAGGAGCAGGGAGGTCATTCTCCCCCTGTACTCTGCACTGGTTAGGCCACACCTTGAGTACTGTGTCCAGTTCTGGGCCCCTCAATTTAAGAAGGACATTGAGGTGCTTGAGCGTGTCCAGAGAAGGGCAACGAGGCTGGTGAGAGGCCTCGAGCACAAGCCCTATGAGGAGAGGCTGAGGGAGCTGGGATTGTTTAGCCTGGAGAAGAGGAGGCTCAGAGGAGACCTTCTTGCTGTCTACAACTACCTGAAGGGTGGTTGTGGCCAGCAGGAGGTTGCTTTCTTCTCTCAGGCAACCAGCACCAGAACAAGAGGACACAGTCTCAAGCTGTGCCAGGGGAAGTTTAGGCTGGAGGTGAGGAGAAAGTTCTTCACTGAGAGAGTCATTCCCCACTGGAATGGGCTGCCCAGGGAGGTGGTGGAGTCACCGTCCCTGGAGGTGTTCAAGGCACGTTTGGACGTGGCACTTGGTGCCATGGTCTAGTCTTGAGGTCTGTGGTAATGGGTTGGACTTGATGATCTTTGAGGTCTCTTCCAACCTTGCTACACTGTGTGTGATACTGTGTGAAGGGAGGAGGTGGCAGTGAGAACTGAGCTGTTCAAAGTTGCTGCACAGGACATGGGTCTGGGGTCTCAGATGGGCCAGGCAGCTTTGGGGTATGTATTAAATACCTTCAGGCACAGGCATTGTCTTAGGGCCTGGAACAGTTAGAGCAGGAAACCTGTGTAAGACAAATGGGGATGTATGACATTTGCTTGGACATCAGGTCTAAGCAAGCTGGAACCCCAGCCTTGCATTGCTTTCCTTCAGCCCCCTTTGTCCCAGTTCCTGCAGCAATGAGCAGCAGCAGCAGTTTGCCCGCTATGGCCCGAGGCTGGCAGGCCCTTCACGACCGAGCCAGTCTGTCAGCATTTTTCCCCCTGGGTTGGCCAGGTTTCAGCTATGTGGACTTCTTGTTACTGGGGTTATTGTTTACCCATGCAGGCCTTACCCTCAGCCAGCCACACTGCCAACATGCAGTGGCTTTGTACCATGATGGCAGAACTTTCCAGCACAGTTTTCCCTGGTAATTAAGGGCTACGTAGTGCTGGCTGTCAGGAGCAACCTCCAGATTCCTCACTGAGTCTTGTCAACGTTAAAGAACACAAAGGGAGAGATAAGTTGAATGGCAAACAAAACGCTTCTGTGGCATAGAGCTGTAGGAGGATCCTGATGCAGGTGCGCTGCCTTCTGCTTAAAAAAAAAAATTCATCTACACACCACTGTAGGACCAAAGTGTAAGTCACCTCAAAGGCTGTGAACAGAGAGTATTCCTCTCTTCAACTGTTCCATGGACTGATGTTTTTGTTAGTTTACACAGAAAGGACCTCAACAGTAAGGGATGGTGATCCACCTCAGTGTGGTCCAGGGCACGTTCCTCAGAAACAGGGTCAGATGAGGTTCTTTCCCCTTCTCAAATTCAGTATTGACCATCAGGGTGTGAGGTGTCAATGCAGTTTTTCCCAGAGCTGCAGTTTTGCAGTTACTTCTGCCCTAATGCCAAGGAGCATAAGGTCTCCTCTAGGAAGGAGGTACCAGTGCCAGGAACCCTGCGTTGCAATGAAGTCAGGTGCAGCATAGAGATGGGACTTTAATGAAACCCAGCACTAGAGCTCATGCTGGTCTTACAAGCCTTTCTGTTAGGCAATGGCAAGAGAAGCCCAAAGTAGTTGTTCTCCAGGTAATTAAACTTTGCAAAGGCAGATCAAAGCAGAAGTAGCAGATTGCAAAAGGAGATAGATGTGTTAGAAGGAAAAAGAAACAATCAACACCATGTGAAGAGCAGAGTGAAAGTTAGCTCAGGTCTTAGAAGTTACTTGATGAAAACAAACAAAAGGCAAATGGGTCTGGGTCATAGCAGCAGCAGCTTCACCACAACAGTCCTACCATAGCTGGTAGTTCCTTTGGAGTCCTCTTTTTATCAGGTCAGTAATTTGCTATCACAATGGAAAATACTTCAACAAGTGCATCAAATTTCAGTGTGCAATGAAAGGTGCACACACCTCCCAAAATATTTTCCACTGAAAAAAAAAGGAAAAAAAAAAAAAAGGTAT
The DNA here is from genome assembly GCA_013399055.1 of Ramphastos sulfuratus. NCBI lineage: Eukaryota > Metazoa > Chordata > Aves > Piciformes > Ramphastidae > Ramphastos > Ramphastos sulfuratus. The sequence continues at coordinate 578,985 of WBNM01013509.1, read as the reverse complement.
TTGCCTAAAATGTTGTAAGTTTTTCCAAAGAGAAAGGTGCATTTTTATGTGCTGGAAATATTTACAGGAGGACTCAGAGGGCTGTGAACCCAACCATATTAGCATTTTTGATCAGTAATTTTCAGTTTGGAGAATGAAACGATGATGTCTTCCACAGTAAACTTCAGCAAGATTGTGCCTTGTTTTCTTTCCTTTCATCAGCATTATCTGCATGCAGGAGCAAAACCACTTTATGACTGCTTTTACCAAACCTCATACACACCAACACTGAGCCACAGAAGCACAGCCAGGACAGGAGTGTCCCTTCCACACCTTGGACCTTGCTATCCCACGCAGGCTCTCCTATCCCACTGCAGCCCTGCACACCAACCCTTGCGCCAGCATCTTCCAGAGTGTACAGAAGTCTGTGGCTGGGAGAAGCCAGCCCTGGAGAACACACACAAAACAGGCAGCAAGATCCATCCAGCCTCAGAGATACTGTGGGTGTTGAGATTGGGCTGACACTCATCCAGCTGCAGACAGTCCCAAGCTGTACCAGCCTGAGAGCTTGCAGGGCAGGGCAGAGGGAACATGCTGAAATGGGAGCAGGGGACTGGAAGCACATCTCTTAATGGCAAGAGTTCCCTTCTCTTCCCACAACATCCCAGAGCTACTGTGGAGGGTGTTGGGAAAGGATGTGACCTTTTGTAGAGCACATCCAAGCAGAGACACTTTATTATTCCATAACAGCTACAGCCTGAAGGCAGATTAAGTTGTCCCAGGGACAAAGCTGATCTCTGCAGTCTTCCTGCCAATGCTTTGTCAAGGCAGAGTTGGATTTAACGAGGTGGTTATCCTGGTCTGACAGAAAGCAATAAACTAAAAGGGTCAAAATCATGTTTGAATACATTTGCATCAGCCAAGTAAGGACTTCCTCAGCAGTCCTGGATCTGGCATAGATGCACAAGAAAGCTTCAAATAGGACGCAACTGGGATTTCATATTCCATAGCTCATGGAGCCACTGGGTTTGGTATCTGACACAACATAAGCATTGCTGGGTCCCTGAGGTGGCCATCATCACACTACTCCCTGAGCTATATCCTGAAGACTTTTCACATGAGTTGGAATTGGAAAGGCCTCACCTTCCCCACCAGGCCATTTGCCAGCTAGTCCAGAGAGGCCATCTGCCACCAACCCACCTCCACCCAACCCACCATGTGTCCCTTACCAGCTGGGGTGATGACTCAGCCCATCAGCAGAACTGGCCTCCCAGCAGCAGAAACCAAGCATCCTCAGGTTTGCTTTTTGTGTTCGTGCTCTGCAGGATTATTTTCCCACCTTTTGCTTCCAGGAGCCACTTGTGATGCCAGAAAAGGAAAAAAAAAAAGCAAGCATATCATCCACTTGGAATACTTGGGATATTTCTGTCTTTCTTCAGCCACCTCCTGTCATCTCTCAGTGGTGTCCATGAGGATGATTTGTGCTCTGCAGGGAGAGGAAAGGTTGAAAGCTCCAAAACTTGTGCATCTCTTAGGCCTTAATTGTGTTGATGAAAGGTCCCGAAAAAAACACGAAATTGCAGTTACAGAGAACACAGATAACAAGTCTGGAGCAATCCCCAACAAAATTACATTCAAATAAGCCATGGCCTTTAGTGGTCCCCTTGCTACCCTGATGCATTTTCTTTGTTTTCTCAACTACTACAGACTTACTGTGCTACCTGCATCTTCACCCTTACCCTGCATGACTGTCTGGTTTCTATATAATCAACAGGGGACACAGAGATGACTTCTACCATGCCTCAATGTTTGGACATCTGTGGGCATGGCTTTTGGACACCTCCGGCCAGTTAAGGCTTGGACTCACTTATCCTCTCTCCCCACATACAAGAGAACCAGGTTCCCTCTGAAAAATTCGCTGCAACAACCAGGAGTGGCAGCCCCCAACACCCACCCATCCACCAACAGTGCAATGCAGCCACCATGGGGACAGTTCTTGGTTGTGCAAGTTCCAGGATTGGAGCCTATTTTGTGCAGCAGTTGTGCTATAAGAGAATGTGTCTCTGGAAGTGTGCTGCACATCTGCCTGTGGCACATTAAGCTGATGCATCACTTTCATAAAAGAGTTGATTTCCTAAGCAAAGGATTTTCCTGTGCCACCTGAGCTAGATTCTATAGTCCTGCTCTGTCAGGGGGTTGGACTCAGCCTGTGGAGGTCCCTTCCAACTCCTAACATCCTGCAATCCATCCCAGAGCCTGGGGCAAGAGCTTCAATCAGCTAAAATACCACACAGAGAAGTTCAACCCCACTCAGCAGACCCAATCAGCACCCATGCATAATATTGGAGCAGCCATCAACCCTCTTCCTACCTAACCGGGGGGCCACCAGGCCCCCCGGCCTTTGTGTCCCCCCCACCCCCATTCACGTGGTATACACCACAAGGACTCACCAGTGATGACAGGAGGAGGATCCCTCTGCCCAAATGGGCACAGCTTAGGGCTTCTGCCTTTCCTGGGGGGATTAAAAAGGGGAGTGAGCAGGGAGGTCAAAGTGGCCACACCTGGGGTGGGAGGAGACTCCAACAGAGCCCAGGTGCTCTGGGATTTAGGGGAAAAATGGGCGATATGGTGTTCCAGTGTAATCTGGTACAGGTGATCCTGCTCTGTCGGGGCGGGGTGAACTCAATGATCTTTTGAGGTCTCTTTCAGCCCCTAACATTCTGTGATTCTGTGTCTCTAAAAGCCAGTAAGCAGAAAGAAGGAAAGTGAGCAAGAAACTGGCCATGGAGCACAAGGGCCATTCTCCTAACATCCCACCCAGCCTTTGGCAACAGGCAGCTCAGGAATTTCCTAGGCTGAAGGAGGTGAACTCCAAACCCTCATGTTTAATAACCAGTAGTTGAGTTCCTTTGTGATTTTCTCTATCTCCCTGTTGAATCTATTTGCACCTTGGGCTTGTGCTGGAAGCAAGGTGCCCAGGGCTGCACACAGCAGCCCTTGTATTTATGTGGCACAGTATTTTCATTTCGTTCTTGATTGCTTTCCTGAATGTGTGACCTAAACAAATATGTCCACTATAGTTTGGCTGCTTACCACAGACAAAGAGCCGTAGTGCCCAGCAGCACTTTTACCCTTGTGATTGGCAAACCGGTCGTGCCCAGGGGCACGAAAGCCTTTGCCTCCTCCCACAAACAGCAGGTGAGCTGAGGAGTCACTTGCTGTGCTACAGAAGCCTCTCTCAGTCCCCTGCTCACTGCTAAATCTCATCAGGGAGCTCAGAAATGCTCAGCCTGCCTGTGGGGGAGCTTGCAACGTTCACAGCGTTCACAGTTCTCAGCTTGCTGATGGAGATAAAAAGTTTCTATGGCATCTTCCTAATTATGGAGAAGAGTTTCCTAAAGGGGACTGAACTCACTGCTTGAACCGAAAGGGGAAAAATAATAACTGACATTGTTTCAGTATTTTTCATTCCATAAGATCCAAAAGCATGCTGTAAACATAATTTATGAGTGGGGATTACTTTGCTCATAGCTGAAACACGACAACTTTGTAAGTAAGAAGAAGTAGAGTATACTAAGAGTGCTTTGTGAGTTTAGGTCAGCAAGAGGGAGGGTTTGTGCCTGAAGAGGAGGTATTACAGTTTAGGGCAAGTAGATCATATTTGACCTAAAGAGAATTAAAGCAGGTTGGGGAGCTGTGTCTCTTAAGATAAATGCAGATCTGTTTGATGGAGGCTACAGGTTAGGATCATGATTTTTGCCTCTCTGACAAACCATCACAGCTCTTCCAACATGATTCAGCATTGTCTTTTCCAAATCTCTCTGTAAATTCCTCTTGAGGGTTAGAAACACAGTCACTGGGAATGTTGTCTCTCAGAAACGGTCTAGTGCAGTGACTGATTCTCCCACAGATCAGTGAAATGATCTTTTTCAGGTATACTCTGCACCCAGGCCATGAAAGAAAAACTCAAAGCCAGCCAGAAAAGCCCCCCCAAAACTTGTGCACAGATGCCCAGAACCTGCACCAGGCTAGAATTCAACAAGAGCTGCAAACAAAATACAGGAAGGAATCTCAGCCTAGCTTTTTGGGGTGGGTTTTGCATGACTCAAGTTGCACAGACCAGAGCTACAGATGTCACTATTTATCACTTAATCTCCACGAAGATAAATATTGTCTGACTGAGACCCAGCACACAGAATAAGGGTGTGCAGAGCAGAGTGTTCCACTGCTAAAAGGACTCCCACCAGAACCCTCCCTGACCAGGTGAGGCATGAGGCCTCCAACACACAGTCCTCATCCCTGCCTCTCAGCCTAGCCTGGGCTCAGCACACACTGTCTTTCCCTGGTGTATTTGCTGTTTGGGGACCTGGAGGGTAACATATTGGAGGGTGGCTTGGCCATTTCACACCTGCTTTCAGATCACTTGGGACTGCATGTGTCCTACCTGTGGGCAGGAGCTCCCAAGCTTGGACTTCTCTCACATTAAGGATGACACATTTCTTTCTTATGAGGATGGCTGTTCAGGGCATACTCACAAGGGTTTTATTGGCTGGCAGGGGATGCTGGAGACACACAGAAGCCCCATGTTAAACCTCACCATCAAACTGGAGGGAAAGCAGACCACTGCACCTGACCACTGCCCTCTTGTCTGACCTCTCCCTGGCTGGATGTGACTCCATGCTCATTCATGGTGGCTGTCTCCTTGCACAGGTGTGCACTGACAGGGACCCTCCCTGCTCTGTCTTTACTATTTTCCCCAGCTCTCACCCTTTCCCCAGTTCTAGCCCAGAGTGTTGCTGTACCAAGAGGCTGTTTTTCATGAACAAGAAGCATAAACATATCTATGAGGCACATTAAAGATTGTTTATTTGCCTTGTGCTGTTGCCTCCTTTCTTGGTCATGATTGAAAGAAATTTTTTTTTTAAAACTTCAACAGAAATCCAAATTAATAGCTTCCTCCAGCCACTCTCTGCTGGCCAGCAAGAGCAGCTGCCACCCACAAAAGGGGACACTTGAGATACTGAAAGTACTGGCAACAGATCCCTGGGCTTTGAGAGGTCTCTCTATGGTAGGATCAAGCACAAAGGATTTCTGCTGCCCCTCAGCCTGGTGCTCCCAGCAAGGATGCTGTGTTGATTAAATCTTGTCTCACTCTTCCAAAACAGATTTTCTCTGTCACTGCCCAAACTTGGCAGGTGGCAGAGGTTATTTATTTCGGTGTCACCTGCTTGTGTGGCTTCACTGTGAATAGGTCCCTCGGCCTCTCAGCCTGAAATGAGAGCTCAGGGCCCTCTTTAGTTTCAGAGCGCTCCTTTGGATGGACCTGTGAGATCCTCACTGGGTATGGTTGGCAGTAGCTTGGCACCACCCCACTGCTCAGGCAAAACGAAGCAAAGCAGTGCAGGTTACTGACAGGGGTGTAGCAAAGGCCAAGAGATCTTTGCTATTCTGTTTGCTGAGCCAAAGATGCTTGGGAGGCACAGAATGACATCTTCTCTTTCAGTGTCCCCAAGGAGGGCACATCCACCTCTCTTCTGCTGCCATCCCAGGAGCTTTGCAAAGCTGATCCTCAGGGACAGTCAGCTTGATACCAAGGCTTGGCCCAATGATGCTCGTTCAGTGAAGTCACCATGACCCCTAGAGGAGAGGCATGAGACTCCTCGGAGGCTGCTGAGCTCTAGCTCTGCGTTCCTGGGCTCTTGCAAACTCTCCTCCTCCCTTCCGAGCCTACTCCTACCAAGCCTGGGTCTGGCCGCACTGGGACAAGCTGGGGTTGTTCAGCCTGGAGAAGAGGAGGCTGAGGGCAGACCTAACTGGTCTCTACAACTAGCTGAAAGGGAGTTGCAGTGAGGTGGGGGCCAGCCTCTTCTCCCAGATTACAAGTGATAAAAAAAGTGTAAATGGACTCAAGTTGCACCAGGGGAGGTTTAGACTGGATATTAGGAAAAATTTCTTCACCAGAAGGGTCATCGAGCACTGGAGCAGGCTGCCCAGGGAAGTGGTGGAGTCACCATCCCAGGAGGTGTTTAAAAGATGTTTGGATGAATTGCTCAGGGATAATTTAACATTTGTGTACAGGGAGATGTTAGGTTATGGATGGACTAGATGATCTCAAGGTCTTTCCCTGCTAGGCAGTTCTGTTGTTCTGAGCTTCACTTGAACCCTGTGAGTTCTTTTTCTGTCATTTGCTGATCTCACCAAAGCTGGGAGACCTCTCACTCCTGTAAACAAACGTTTCGTAGATTTTGTTTTCTTCAAGACTGAGTCAGTGTTTGGTTTGTAATAGTTTCTCTAGCTAGAAGAAAGCCTATGCTATGTGGCCCAAATTTGGCCTGCCTACAGTTTGTCCTGTACACAAAACTGTTTTCATGGGCACTCTCTCTGCTCCATTTTTCAGATTTCCTTTGGATCTGCTTTTCACTTTGCCCTATTTTCCATGCATGTTCACTGTAGATTTTTTCCCCTTTCTTCCTGTGCTAACCCCTTACCATTCATTTGTGTTTTACCCATTTTGCTCCTGCTTTCTTGTCCTGTATGGAGTGGCATGGTGAGTCTGAAGCACCAGGGCTTAAAACTCAAAGTCTGGAAGGTCAGATCCCATCAAGCAAGTCCTGGAAATGCTCTGGGAGGCATGGGTGCTTCACAGGAGGTACAGGAGGTGCTTCACAGGAGATACAGACCCATAAATGCTGCCACAGTTCTAAGGCCTGAAAAGCAATTTGGGATGGCTAAGAGTCTGATACCTCTACAAAAGGGGCAAGAGACATGGAGAATGTCAAGGTACAGCCCCACTGCTGGGGTGGGAGTGTCAGGGCAAGGCACGGTTGGTAGAAGCACAGCTGTGCTTTTCCTGCCATGGCTTTTCCTGCCTCAGGACCCACCCTGCCCAGCCCCAAGGCCATCTTAGTATCCCATGGGTAGCTCTCATCCATGCTTTTTGGCCACAGAATTTCTGGCATGTGCTATGTGCAAGATTTCAACCGCACACTTGTAAGAGCTTTGTCTCTATAGTGCCTTAAAGAAAGGCTCATCCTCACTTTAAAGAGAGGTGAGCTCAGCCCAGGCTCCCCAGATCAGGCTCCTCACCTTCCATGCCAGGTCCATTCAGCCTACTCTGTGATTGATTCAGCCATTCAGTGATTAATAATACTCTGAGGATACATTTCTTTAGAGATGTAAGAACTTGCAGTGTCAGTGCCTGTACTCAAAAACTCAGGGTACCTGACAGGAAGAAACTGGACATTAAAAGCAAAGACAGGAAAATTATCTGTTAGGCCTGGATCCAGAAGGACATCTGAGAAATCAGGCAATTATATTCCAAAGGCATATCTTTTTGTGTTCTCACAGCTACAAATATAGCACACAGAACAAGCTCTTCTCTGGCAATGCTTGTCTATTTTGCTGATCAGAAGAGAAGCTAATCAGCAGATAAAGATCTTTGCTATCAACACCTTTAGCTAAGAAATGAAGCTTGAATGAACTTTTTATAAGGAAATATCTGGAGGAAGGTGGATGAAGTGAAACTGTGGGCAATGTGCTGTGAATTAACTCAGCACTCCAGCAATTCTCCAAGCTTTCACAGCCCTCTTGTTCTTCTGTGGGGTTGGCACCACTTGCAATTTCTTCCCTGAATTTCCCCCAAGGACACCTGAAAAATTGCTCCAAACCCAAGAGATGGCTCCATAACTCAGGTACATTGCATGTTGTGCCTCCTCCCATGATATGCCTTTCTGGGATGGGATAATCAGCGTTAAGCAAGGTGTGAGAGGCCAGGGCTATTGTACAGTAGCAATACACTGCATTGCTACTATAAAACTGTGTATCAGGTTATACAGTAGCAATGCAGTATCTCCTGCCCCAATTTTCAGGTGTGCTAACACTTTGCTTACTCTTCACATCAGAGCTGCACAGGGAGCCTTACTTTTTCTTCAGCTGTGTGCATGTGCCCAGATCCATTCCCTATCTGTGTACTGCTAATTTGGAGTTCAGCACTGTTCTAACTGTTCGAGGTGTTCAATCCATTCCTTCCAGTGTGACCCAGTATTTGGTGGGGTCTGATGAGAGCAGAGTAAAGAGGTATGTGATAGGACATCACACTGCTCATTCATCTGAGTGTCTGAGACCCTTAAAAATTCATCAATATCTTTCCTGGGCTGACTAATTTAAGTTAGATTGGAATCTAAAGGAGTTCTCTTTCTCTAGTATCTATACTTTTATCATCACAGGCAAATAATTACCGTAGCTTTGAGGAGCATGAATTTCCCTTATACAAATCACATCCTTTTCTCCTTCTCATGGCATGTCAGTCTGGGAGCTATATATTGCTCCATAAAGCCAAAAAGCATTCACAAGTCTAATCCCCATTTTCATTTCAGGCAACTGCTAGAGCCAAAGACAGGCACTTTGCCACCATGCAGTCTTCTGAGACAGTTTAGTGGCAGTCTTTCCTTGTCTGTGCCTTGGCTACTTCACCCTTTATAGCTACAAATAACTATATCCATTTTTGGCCTTTTAAGCTTAAACTTTTATGTCCTTCCAAGTGTTTTTCAACATTTTTTTTTTTATTTTGAGACACATAAAAATTTCCCAGTGGAGACAGAGATTTTGTTATCAATTTCACATTTGTGGTTTGCTGTGAAGAGTGTGTGAAGCTGCCCATCTTAGCAACCTCTTGTGGACTCCAGTTATTTGTAAACCTCAGCCTGAAAACTTCCTCTGCAGTGTAACCAGAGCTTAAGGGGAAAAAAAAAACCCTATCATGTGAAACTTAATGCCCTGTCCTGAAATTCAAATTTCTCCTGGTGTTAAAATCTGTAAAACTGTGAGCTGATGTAATGTCCCATGAACATCTAGGGAAATACTCTCTGCTCACAAGGACAATCCAGCCTGTGCAGTCTACAGGAGATCTCATGCTGCATGCAGTCTTTCGCTCATGTAAGTCATGAACTGCTAATAGCACTTCTTCCTTTGGTCACATCAGTTTTAGACAATTTCTTTTTTACTTGGAAAGAATATTCTGGGACATAGTTTAATGGCCATGGTGGCCTTAGGTCGGTGGTTGGGCTCGATGGTCTTTGAGGTCTTTTCTGATCAAAACAATTCTATCATTCTGAAAAATACAATTTGGTGCCAAGTAAAAAATCTCAAATGCTAAAAATGAGGCATGAGAGAAGACTACAGTGCCTCTGGAAAAAAAAAAAAATATCTCTTGCCAGAAGAAAGAAAGAAAGACAGAACAGCAACAGATCTGTAAGTCTGAATACTTGAGGTTAGTATTGTGGAAGAACAGTCCAGGGAGAGATGCCTCTCTGCCCCATCCCACACTTATCTGAAGGCTTCTACATCCTCATGCTCATCCTCTATTTCTCCAGTTCTCATAATTTCTTTCTCCACATTTGCATATCTTGCCCTCCTTCCCCCAGCTTGGTTCCTCCAGATGAGAACTGAGTGCTCTGAGTGTCCAGGTTTTGTCCCTGCAGTGCAGGGGCTTATTTCACAACAGGATTTGGGCCCTAAGTGTTCAACAAGCGGGGCAGAAGAGGTAATGTGGCATCAGAAGCTGAATGTCAGCTGAAGAAATTGCATGAACCATTCTTTATCAAGAATGCTAAAAACAGAAACACTGGGTTTTAGTTCTGAGAGCCCAAATATCAACCACATCTTTCCTTCCTGTTGATGCTGTTGATCATCTCTGTGCAAAGTGTGATAGCAATTCAGAGGACAAACTCCACTCCCAGGAACAGATCCTCAGCAGTATAAAACATCATAGTGCTGCTGTCTCAGGTTTGGTGAGGCTGCTTTACAGCTGCTGCACATACATGGAATCTGACAGCCACAGGGTAACAGCCACTTCCAGATCTCTGATTCCTGATTGGTGACATTGCCATTTAACTGCTTCTGTTCTTCAGTGGCTGGCAGCACCTTGTGGAGCTGTGACTAAGTATTCCATTGTTTTTGTGTGTGCTTTTTGTGCCCCAAAGCTCCTTGCCCACCCTTGGCTCCTTGCAGATCATGTGTCCTCCCTGTCTGTTCTGCACGACTAGCACTCCTCTTGGCATTCATCACTCGGGGTGACTTGGAGAACTGCTGGGCTCTGGCAAACTCATCTGAAAGAGCCAATGAATGTAGTCAGCACTGCAGGACTTGATTGAGCTTTTGATGTTCTGGTAAGGAGGGCACAGCAAGGTAACAGCCCAGGTTAATAGTATTCAGTGCTGGGCGAACACTTTCCATGAGCTCAAATGTCTCAGAGCAGTGATGGAAGGCAAGCAGCAGTTCTAGTTTGCTTCTGAAAGCTGTCACAGCCCCACACAGCTCTGCTGCCTGTGGTGAGCACAGCTCAGGCACATCATACCTCGCTGGCTGGGGTAGAGGTTGCGTTCGTGGCTTTAGGGTAATGCCATGGACTTTACAAGCTGCTGAGGAGAGGCAGTTTCTTTCTAGGCTGGTCACTTCTAACTAACCCAGTCCCTTTTGACTGGTTTTTTGTTGGTTTTTTTTTGAGAAGGACCTGAGGACCTGGCAGTGACTTCTGTTCAGTGGAAATTCAGACATTTGCAAAACCACCTCCCTGCATCCTCTCCCTGCTGCATCACAGAGGCCTGTTTCTTACTCTGCCCTTATCTTTATTTACCATAGCCCAGGTGCTTCTTGTATTCATGTTAATGGAGCAGAAAAATTACAGAGCATCATTTTGTGTCCCACCAAAGCTGCTGACAACTCCACTGACTTCTGCTTTGAACTGGAACTGCTGCATTCAGCCCAAAGCAATATGATGCTGTCACTCACAGTTCAGCCCTGTCAGCTGAGTTGTCATCACTATGCTGCCTTTTGCTCCACAGAATTAATTCCCTCTTAAGCCTCATGGCATTCTTCTGTTTTACTGTATTCTTTGCCTGTGAGTTCATACACCAGTGCAGCAAGGTCAGACTGCTTCCTGAATGTGGATGTCACACAGGACCTTGCCCTGGTACTGGAGTGGAGATGGTTCCCTCACTCCACAGGCAGTCTTCCAGGTCTGCCCCAGTATTCCTGCGCTGCTTGAGTTTTCCACCCTCATCCCACCAGAGGAGCAGATGATTTGATTCTGCTCAGTCCACTCTTGTACCGCCAGCATATGCTGAACAAAGGATTTTGGCTGAGCTGAAGTGCTGAGCGGCAGCTGCTGGCTCTGCTGGGAAGGGCCAGGATTTCTCATTCTGCTTCATCCAGGCATCTCCTCATCGTGGCCCTCCAGACCCCTGGTTCCTGCTGCACCCAGGGCTTCAGTCTTGAAGAGAACAAATCTATCTGGGATCAGGGAGGAAGAAGGGTTCCTGGTGGCCTGCTCTGCATATGGTGAAATGCTGCAGGTGTTAAATAGCACAGCTTTTTACAGAAAGCTTCAAAAGAAATGAGGAACCCCTAGTCTGTCACTCCACAGTGATAAACAGTCTTATATGTCCCTCTTTAATGACAAGGTTGAACTCGCAAAAGCTTGGGACCTTTTGTAGGACAGGAAAGTGATTTGCTGCTCAACTGTACCTGTGGTCTGGCTTCTTGAGGTTAAATACCACCAGCAGAGAGGAGAAAAACCACACAGCCAACTCCTGTCCAAGGTGGGCCATCAAATGAAAGAATTACCACACATCTCAGCTTAGATATATTCATTGAGGAGAGCAGTTCCAGGTTTTGGAACTGTGTGATGTGTTTGACCACCTGATGCTTTATCTTCATTAAACCCAACCTTACTCCACCTCTTCTTTCTTCTCAAGCCTTTGTAAGTATCTTCAGAGCTCGCAGGTGAAGCTGTTCTGTACCCAGATGAAGTTCACCAGAGGTGGGGAGCGGGAGACAGCTCACCAGTGCTGTTCCCAGGACAATTTCCTATAGAGGAAATATCTGATATTTCACCTGCTTGGTCTAGCAGGTGCCCAGCAGGATGGCACTGGCCAGCCAGCATTCCAGGCTCTGTCACCCATGCTGAATTGCAGCCTGCACCCCCTCCACCTCCTATGGACACAAAGATGTACCCCATTGGCCACTCTCTGGATGTGAGGAGAACACAAAACACTTTGGCAGCAAATTGTAGCATATCCAAGATTGCTTAATCCCTATAGAATCTGGACAGAACACTTTGCTCTTCATTTCCATTTATCTGCCAAATGAAGCCCAAATCTTCTCTACCTCTAATCACAGCATTTCAGAAGAATTTCTCAGTGAACACACACACAACCACGTACTGGCTGTGCCTTCTTCTCAGTTTGAGTTAATTCTGAGAATAATGGAGGAGCTTTATCTATTAATTAAAACTAATGACTTTATAAAATTGCAGATGTGTTAAACTTTTAAAGACTTGCATCGGAGACCAATAGGAACAGGCAAATTGCAAGCCTGAATAATAAAGGCAATTGCCTCCAAATGGATATATCCAGATAGATGAAAGCCTCTCCAGTTACTAGAAATTGCAAAGAGAATTAATTGTGGCTGTTAGTTTTTAGATTAACCATGTTTACCACCCTATTTCAGAGGTGTGGGTACTTATCTTGTACCATGCAAAACTGGGAAAGGGCATTTTCCCCTTTAAGGTAAAACCAGATAGAAGCCATTGCAGCAATTCACATTTGTTTTCTTCTAAATTGTGTCCAGATTGAGCCTTGTCATTTTGCAAATGTAAGGAGTCCAGCTGGATGCTTCATGCTCATCACATCCCTAACAGCAATAAAAGCTCTGCTACCTTTAATGTCACAGCAGAGAGTGGCACTAAGCCCAGCAAAGAAATAGTCGGTTGCCCAGAGAGCAGTCAGGAATGATTACAGTCTTGCTAGGATTTTGGTGATGAGTTGAGTATCAAGAATATGTTTGTGGAGGTGTTTGAAATCCCTGAACAATTTACCAGACCCTTTCATACATGAGTAATGAGGCAACAACCAGAGCTGCCACCAACTCTCCAGGTGTGAACGGGAGCCATTGCTTGCACCTCCTGTTGAGGAGGACCACAGCTCTACACACCTGCTTTTCCTCTACAGGGCAAACAGTGGATGCTCACCTGGTTGGGGTTTTGGAGAGACAGCAGAGCTGCACTGGAGAGGGCTCTCATTGCCAGCTGGTTTGTATGGTGTTCCGAGGACAACTAAACCTTTCACTGCCTCCTCCCAGGTCTCCTCTCTGTCTTGCCTGCTAGCAGCTGGAGGGGGTGATGCTGAGTGTCTGCACTTGCAGACCATTTCCAAGCATGCATTGAAGACTGGCTTGGGCAGAGCAAGGAGAAGACAAATCTGGTGTCCTCTGACAACAAGAAAGGATTGCCAAGTGTCAATTGTGCCCTCAGTGCAGCTGCTGTGAGTGTCCACAAACCATCTACAGCAGTGCAGGAAATCACAGCAGTGAGGCAGAGAGAGAAAAGCCTCTGCAAAGGCACAATAAAACCCCCACATGAATATAAGCAATTTTCCTTGTGGATTTTCCAGTGCACATAGGCTAAGACAAGCATGGTAGCTAGGATCTACTTTACTCAGATATACAGCCCAAACCCCATCTGCAGGCTGCACTCTTCCAGATGTTTCTTGAGGCTGTAGCTGGTCACCTGCTGTCTGCCTTTGCCAGATGTGCAGCCCCCTCCTGCACTGCCAGATGTTTTGCTTGCAGAGGGTGTTGGATTTTCCTAACGACCAGCCCGCTCTGTGTTCCTGCCTTGCAGAAGTTACTTATTCCTGTCAGCCACTAAATCCAGTGGTTGTAGGAGGTGTTTACATGGGAATAAAAAAGGCAGGTTGACAAATCCCTCATGGCAAAGGTTTCTCTCACAGACCTTTTACACTGAAACTGGGGAAGATGAAGAGGGTTGGGATGCCAGCCAGTCCTCTGGTTAGTATAGCGGAATTTAACTGGACAACTCTTCAGTATGCAGTGGCTCTTAAGCATGAATTTAGCTCAGTGGCAAGTGCAGATTTCAGGGTCTTTGCTGGCATTCACCTTGGGCTGAGGGGCTATGAGAGAGAAAGCCCCAGAGCCCAGATGCACTCAGGGAAGGAGTATGGGCTTGCTGCTGCAGCCTTGGCCCTACTTACTGTGGATGCAGAGCTGTATGGTGAAGCAGTTCAAGCAAAGGGAGGATTTATAAGGAAATTGGCCAGATTTTTTATTTAGAGAGGCTGTAGATTTTAATGTCTTTAATGAAAATTGTGCTATTTTTATTGTGGTAGGAGACTTCTTGCGACTGGAGGCATGGAAGTGCCTTAGGGTTTGTCTCCTTCAGCCTAGCTGCATTTCCATATGAAAATCAGATGATAAATACGTGGATTCTGGTCTAAATTCCTGATACCATGCCAAAGAAGACATAGTGGAGCCCACAGATTGCTTTGCTATGTTGCTTTGCTTCTGCTGTGCTCAGAAATGCAGAGATCAGGGAAGGCTGCACCAGAAACCCATCCCCACAGACTATTTCCAGCCTAAGGAGGCTGTGAGCACCCCTGCAAAACTCACCCACCAGCAGCCCAGACCCTGCCCTCCACATTATGCCCTGCTAACCCTCCTCATGTGGGCTGCAGGCAGGGAGAATGCCCTGACCGATTTCCAGTCCATGTAGCATGCACACAAATGCATCTATGTTAGGCAGCGTTTCATCCACAAGGAATTAAGCACTGTGTTTGCAGAAACCACTGGTGGAGGAGGATGACACCTTGTCTATTCAGAATTCAGGAGCTGAACTCCTCCCAGGGTCTCAGAGTCATTTGCATGTCCCACTCACGGACTTTTGCTTCTCCAAACCCACTGCATTTCCTACCCACTGACAGCAGTGTGTAGTTTCTCCTCTTGTTTCTTGCCATAGGTGACACTCATTTCAATTTTGTCACCTTCTCCCTGCCATCTATTTATCACTCTCATCAAAAGAGGAGCATTTACATGGATTAGTCAAGAAAGCAGCTCTGAGTGAGCTGCTTTCTTAGCACTAACAAACTCAAGGTGGTAAATATTGACTCTCATTGCTGTGAACTTCTCAAGGCTCCAGCAGCATGAGAGACAAGCACTGGCCGTGCTGCTGAGGCTGATGATTGCAGAGGTGATAACTGGAACTACCTGTAGCTCAGGCTCATGTATGTGAGGACACGCAATATTTACAGCTCCTGGCTTCTGTGTCTCCTCTCAGAGCTGCTCCAAACATGTCCTCAGGTGCCCATGGACCTCTCCCGAATTGCCAAGTGACTACAGGCACAGGGCTGCACAGCAGCTGCTGGCGGCCTGTGAAGAGCTGGCTGGCAAGGCAATGTTGGCTCTTCTCCTTGTTTCCAGCTGCTACTTCAATTAAAAGTAGCTAAAAATACACAAATGCTCTTCTGATACTATTTTCCATGTAAGCAAGAGGAGAGGGATGCTATGGAGGCTTAAATGAGAACATACTAGCTTGTACTCATTTGGGATAGAAAGCCTCCATAAAGAGAATTTCTTCCCAGATGCAGCCCCTGCAATGACTGACTCCAGAAAGTTCTTTGAGGAGCAGACAGACTTTTTCAGCAAGATCAGCTGGGGAAATGTCAGGTGTCCAGGCAAATAAATAGAAGAGCATGTGAGACCCCCAGCCAGGCCTTGTCTCCAAAACTGACAGTGACACTAGCACAGTGCAGGAGCTTGGCTGGTGTGGTGGAACAATGCCTAGCTCTTCAGATCTGCATGTTTCTCTCTGCTGACAGCCTTATAACACACAAAGTTATTTATACAAATCTTGAAAAGTCAGCTGGTATTTGTTAATTCATCTTTATCTTACTCTCACGATTATAGGAGTGTGAGTTAATAGCAATGAGGATCAAGTCTAGTGATGAGAGCCAGTTCAGACAAATCTTTGCAAGTCTGTCAAATTGGGAATCAGAATGGTGTACAGGTCACCAAAAGAAACCTTCAGGCACCTCCCATGCTTCTGCAGGGACACATCTTTCTCATCTCCTTTGAGAAACCTGTATTTGTCTAGGGAGGTTTACCGCAGATTTACCAAGCAGAGCTGTCCTCCTGCTTCAGCACTGCATGCCTGAACTCAGCAGATCTCATCCTGTCTTATAACTGCTTGGCAGTGACAGGCAAGGACAGGTTTATAGCAAAGTCCTAGCTGGAGGGTCCACCTGAAAACTCAGGTGGCAGGTTACCTACACCACTTTTTCATCAGCCCTACTATGAAACTCTTGTTCTCCACTTAGCAATCCCAGGCCAGACTTAGTGGGTGGAACAAACACATGTTGGTGATTTAGGTGTATGTTGACTTTCTGTGTGATTTGGTGTGTGAACAGGGCAGATATTCAAAGCACTTTCTACTTCTGAGAACATAAATGTTTTAAAAAGCCAGAGATGCTGAGTGGAAACAGAAGATACAAGAATTCTTTCCTAGAGAAAACCAGCAGTTCAGAGGAGAAATGCAGAAGCCTTGCTTTCTCAATGTGGAACTTGTGCAGGAAGGTTATGGGCCCCACAGAATGTAGCTGAGAAAACCCAGTGCAGCTAATGAATATTCTGGTACCTGCCATCATCAGCCTTCTAACACATGACAGAGGGACACTTTCATCCCTTTCAGAGAACACACAGCCCAGCCATTGGTCATGCACCACTGCAACCCAGTGACACAGCCCAGCCATTGGTCATGCACCACTGCAACCCAGTGACACTGGGCTGGTGCAGGGAGTTAGGAAGTCTGCTTGTGTCCAAGCCTAGGGGAGGAAAGATAGCCCCTTCAGGAGTGGTTAGGGAACAGAAAGATATCAAATGCTCCTCTCAAAATAGCAGCTTGGAGGTGCTTTCTGGATAAAGGCAGAAGGGAACAGCAGCATATGGAGAATTGCCTGATGCCAAGTGGAATTTTTCCAGCCATGTTCGAGGAACTCAGGTCTAAGTGTTGCTTCGAAGGCCTCAGCTCAGAGCCTATATATAACCATACTCAATCTGTTGGCAGCCAGGGTGGGGTGGACAGTACCCAGCACCTCCTGGAACATCACCCCTCTCCCAGAAAAGGCTCTTCTAAGGGCTGAAAGTACATTCTGGGGAATAGGCAAGAGGCAGTAGTCAGAATTGAAGGAAGGTGCAGTTCGATGCAGGTCAAACGTGCTTTCCTTCTTAGAGGGGTTGCCACAACCATTGACACCAAGAAAGTGCATGGGAGCTAAGGATACCTCTGGGAGGCCCTCCCAGACATCTTCATGTTTTGACAGCCTGAAATGTATTTTGTTTTCTTTTGCCTTACAGCCCTTTCCCAGCATCATCTATGTCCAGACAGAGAGCAGAGCCCTGGCTGCTCACCTTCAGTTCTGGCTGGAGGAGAACCGACACGTCTGAGTGAGCACCCCTGCACAAGCACTCCCCTACAGAGGGTCCCAGCCCAACCCCAGCTCTTCACAAAATCTTCTGTGTTTCCCTCTGGCCTGTCAACAAGCTTTAAGACATATAGACAGCCATACACTGGGATGTAAAGGGCTGGCTGGATAACTCATGCTTTTAGCACCATCTCCTGTCCTGTTGGCTCAGCTCCATCCAGTTGCCAGAGCAAACTGCCGGTGGCCAAGAAGCAACACAGTGTCCTGCTGCAGATCCGCTGAGGCTGCAGCTGCTGCTCTTGTTGCACAAACCTCCAAGCACAATCACGTCTTTCACGTGCAGAAGCATCATTTCCAGGTCTGGATAAACAGCCCTCTGGATTTCTTAGTGCCAATTTCTGAGCCTCTTAACACAGTGGTTATGTGAGACCAGGGAGGGAGGGAGGAGAGGCAGATTTAACTCCTGAGTTTACAATGTGTTGGAAGCCAGTTCACTCCTCCCAGCTTTGATGTTTTATCTTGTTTTTACCTTAAAGGAGGTTTGTGCTGTTTTCCTTCGAGGACTTTGCCATAACTCAGGCTCCTGGGAGCTCCAGCATTTATCACATTAGTAACAGCTTCGGCACGGAGGCATTTTCCAGAGGCTAAATGCTACTTGACTGTAACAGGACACGGCTTTGACGGGGGTCACGTTTGACGTCAATGACACACGTTGGCTTCTATCTTGGGTGGTATCAATGCATAAGCACCCTCCTGCCCTCACTTTCCCCCTTGTCCTCCAATCCCCTGGAATGAGGAGAGACCTCTGCTCAGGACCATTTGCCAGCTGCCACGACCCTGGATCATGCTGAGTCTCCTCGAAGACATCCAGTCTACCAGCTGGTGACCATGCCCAAGTTCACTTACTCTGTCCCAGCAGAAGCAGTTCCCCTGGGCCTGTCTCCAAGGTGCTGTAGGTATTAACAAAAGCATCACAAATGAGTCAGCTTCTAACACTGATCAAACACACATGAGGCTTGGACTCTTCCTTCCCCACCAAAAGATCCAAGCAGGCTCTGTCTCTCTGGGTCCACTTCAATGTATGGCAGCAACCACAGCACTGGAACCACAAAGATAGCGATCCCAAACAAAATGGGAGAGAGCACAGCTGTGCCTCACCTCACCCCTCCATAAGAGACAACAAGGCCCACCTGCATCACATCAGCCTTCATTTGGTGTGTCCTTCACACAAACATGTGTGTCTATGGATCTACAGCCAGCTTTGGTCCTACAGAGCACAAGGCGTAGAGACTCAGAAAACATTCCAGAAGCATCAGCTGAAATTAAGATAATCCTGGGAGCTTTCTCATGTTTTCTTTTAGGCATCTCCAAAACACCCACAAAATGTTCTCCTCTGGCCAGCTCTCACTGTACAGGACTTGCAGTAGAAGATTTTTGTTTTCCCTCATTTTCCACAGTCAAGTGTAGAAAAGTGGTTAAAAGTCTGATTTAGGAGAAAGGCTGGAGCTGAAGTGTGGGCAGCATGTAGTGATGCTCCTGTTTCCCATGGGCATCAGGGTACAGAGCCCATGATGTTGAATGGGCATGTAAAGGGAAATGACATGGTGGAGTTGGCAGCTGGTAGACAGGGCTGCACACACTCCCTGGCTGTGTTTTACTCCTTTCTTTAGGAGAACAGCTTCTAATCTGGGTTCCAGCACCTAGAAAATCACTGACCATGCACAGAAATTGGCTGCATTGTTCTGCATGGGGCTTCTGGCCTTTATACCCAAAGCTCGCTCCTACCTCTGAGTCCCCAGAGTCCCCAAGGCAATGAAGCTACAAGAAGGTGTTTCCCTTGTGTCACAATTCCAGTTGAGTGCAAAGTCAAACGACCCTCTTATACATCTACCAACACAACCCTGATGCAGCAAACTCCAGCTTGCATAAGTCAAAACATCACAGCTCATGGCAGCACTCGTTTGGTCTTGCACCCCTTCTACTGTAACTCAGAGAAGTAGGTGCTGCTCTGTAGAAAAGCAGGGCTGCAGCCTCCCACCCCAAAAGTGACATTAAAAGGACTGAAGTGTCCTCCTCTGAGCCCAGATGGGCTCACTTTGGAGCCAATGAGAACAGAGGCAGAGGGGAGCCTGCACCACATAGAAAAAGGCTGAATGCTAAAAATGCTGAATGTTAGGAACTACAGAACGAGAAACGGCACCGGAGAAGGTGTCCCAGACTTGATCTATGAAGGAAAGTGTGAGCTCTCCAGATTCACACTGACTGCAGCTCACAGGGTTGGCTGAGAACAGCAGTGCTGCTGGGAAAAGACTGACTTACTCAAGTGTGTTGCCTGACACCAGCAAGGAGAGGAAGCAGTTAACCCCAACAGAGGGTTTGCTGCCTGGCGTTGTAGGGTGCCACATACTGTCACTTGCACTGCTTTCAGTTTATGCCTTTGCTAAGGGTGGGTGGATTGCACGAGCCTAGGGCAAAGATGAGAATCAGAAAATGACAGCAAATTGTAGATTATGGGTGGCATCAGAGGAAGGGGACAAAAAGAAAAGGTCTGCAAGAAATAAATAATATCATAAAAACCAGGGCTGGGAGAGACTGCAAGAGGCCAGTTAGGTTCTTCCCTGCTCTAAGGCAGGTTCAGCTTTTCCTGAAACAGTCCTGAGAGCTACTCACTGCCATGCTCCCCATCCAGCCCTCCCAGCTTGTCACAGCCTTCCCCCAGCACACCAGCAGCCAAACCAAGCCACCTCCTTGTGAGCACAGAAACAATTAAAAATGCTGGATACATGGCTGGCCCAGGATTGTTTCTAAAAGGGGGAGGTACACAGGGAATAAAGGCATGAGCATGGCAAAGGGCCTCACCTGAAGCTCCTGGTGGACTTTGCCATCTCAATCACAGGGGGAAATGGGGTTTGCAGGGTGTCTTGCTCCTTTGTGTTTGTTAGCCTTCATTCTGCTCTCTGAAAAGTGCTGAGAATGGTCTTGTCAGTGAAAGCATTTGGGACCTGCCAGCCCTGGAACCAAAACAAGAGATTAGTGACTTTTAACATGCCCTTTATTAATACTGAACATTTTAGCACATCCAGTGCATCTGGAGTCTCTCTGATATTCCTATTCCTTCAGACAGAAAAAACTTGTACCATGGTGCTTCTATAATATCACAGCTTATGAAGACAATGAAGTTATTTTGCTTCCAGTGATCTGTTTTCAGATTGATAATAATGTTGTAATTGAGCCTACAGTCATAAATGGTCTTGTCCTCCTTCCCTAGAAATATTTCTGTGCCTTGTACAGAAGTACAGAAGCTGGCACAGTTTGGTGGTTTTCTGCACGGAGCACAGAGCAAAACACATTGATAGGAGTGATGTGTGTTGGGAAACATAGTCCCCAGAGAAGCTAACTCTAATCCTGGGGCTAAGCACTTTGCAGTGCTATAAATGAAGCCAAATTTGTTATTGTTTTTAATTAAGAAAACTAATTCGCATAGCAGATGATTTAGAGTGGCAATAATTGCATAATCAGGTCTAAAATTATATATTCTAAAGACAAATATATAGTGTAATGCTGATCATCACTGGAAAAAATAGCAGCACATGCTTGAAGAGCTACAGCTGGGAAAAACACAGAGCCCCCAAAACAGCATCTATGAACCAGGTGATATTTTTAGCCCTCTGCAAGTCAGAGGTGGGGGACAGGAGCCAGAGACACACTTGATCAAGTCTGTGCTGCAGACTCTCCCTCCCAGCGACACAAGATGAGCCCTTGAATGGCAGCAGATGTTGTCCATACCACAGATGCTGAGCCAGCAAAACTCTCTTGTCAGTCTATCTGTGTTTACCACCTGGCATTATGGGTACAGCAAGGCAAGCTGGATAGGTCAGCAGGATGGGACAGAGAACACCTGGTCTAAGACAGAGGGAAAAAAAAAAGGCAAGAAGTATGATCCAGTGATTTTTCACTCCCTCTTGATTTAGAACCATCAGGTGATTCTTAATGGTCTACATAATCACAGCATTTCACTCAGAACGTGAAACCTCTTACAAAAGAAGCAACAATCTTGGATAAGGATTCCAGAATCCCTGTGGTGCAGTAATAAATAAGATGTATGCAAGGACATGGGAGCCTGGCATGTAACTGCTGAGTCTGGATGCCAAAGTGCAGCTATCTTGATTGCCCTAGAGCAGGCAGGTGATGCCCATGGCTTTGGTGTATGAGCAAGCCTGTGAAGACAAAGGCACAGTGGTGTTACCCTGAAAGCCAGACAGCACCAACACCAGTGGAGAAAAAGAACTTTAAAACTCCATCAGTTCTAACCAGAAGGTAGAACCTGCCCCACAAGGTCTCCTGAGTGCCACAGGTAAAAACATATCTATTGATCAACAGAGGCACAAAGAAACACAGGGACCGTTCTTGTCATCAGAGAAGGGTCACAGAATCACTCTGGAGCTGAGGCCAACCAGTACAAAATACACTGACAGAATCTAACAACACTGCAAGGGAGGAACAGAGATAGAAACTCAGCTGTGCTGTTGGCAGACATTGTGGGAAGTAAG
The DNA here is from genome assembly GCA_013399055.1 of Ramphastos sulfuratus. Lineage (NCBI taxonomy): Eukaryota > Metazoa > Chordata > Aves > Piciformes > Ramphastidae > Ramphastos > Ramphastos sulfuratus. The sequence goes on along the minus strand of WBNM01013509.1, from coordinate 557,186 downwards.
TTTCAGTACATTGAGCATCACTGGCCATGTAAACCCAGACCTTTACAATTGTGCCTTTTTCTGGGATGGCTTTTTTGCTCCTGAGGCTTGCCAGCTCTATAGCTTTTCTCACACTGCCCTCTGTGTGCAGCATGGGTGGAGGACCTTGTGCATACTCAATTCTGGGTTCCAGGGACTGCTGAAGGCAGCTTGTCCACAGAATAAATACAATCCTGAGCTGATAGGTTTCCCCGAGCAGTTCACTATGTGCAGCAAATTAAGGATCAGACCTTTCAGCCTTTACTTGCTAATATCCATCCGAGGGGAACCTGCTCAGTTACAAATCCTGCATCCTAAACAGACACCATAACCTTAAGGTGTTTTCAAAGTCCAAAATGTGTCTTAGCACCTGTGCTCTATGGAAGTCTTTTGCTTACTTAAAATTTTAGTCTGTAGCTTGATTTCTGGAGCTGTGGAAACAATGAACCAGAGCTGGACCACAAAATTTGGTTTACAGTGTATCCCAGACTCCAAGCTTCAACTTTAACATCACCTGTTCACATGTGCTCAAAAGGCAGTCTTAAAAGTCAAACCTGAGTAAGTCTTGACCAAGATGACCCATGTTCTCCCAAGTCCCAGTCACTTCCAGAAGGTTTCCAGAGCTCTGCTGGCATCCACAACCTGCCTGCAGCTTTGCATCCTCTGACAACACCTTATTCATGTACTCAAAGAGAAGCATTTTCAGCCTCAGCACAGAAGTGGCAGGTTGGTGATGACTAATGAGGTTTATTCCCATTAATACAGCAAATTAATCTGCTGAGGGTCACCAGAGAAAGCAGGGAGTTGTTTTCATGAACTCTCTAAGTGCCTCCTGGCATGCATGGTGCTCCTTGAGCTGTCCACACAGGTAACTGCCTCCAAGAAAGCCCCCAGCATGCAGGAAGACAGATTGCTCTGATAGGAAGCACAGGGATGGAAAACATGACATAGTTAGTCAAAGAAGGGACCTCCTGAAGTGACACTGATGATCAGTCTGAAGGACAGACAGAGATTGTCAGCAAAGACCAACCTGCAAAACACTGGAAGCACCTCAACTTGCCCTGCCTTTGTGTCACTAGGGCTGAGTCTCCTTGCACAAGACACCATGAAGCATGCTTGAGGGAACCAGCTTAGCTGGAGGACTGGAGTCTCTGTCATCTAATAATGTGCAACCTCCTACCAGCAACTGTGCCCAGGTCTGCCCAACCCAGTTCAAGGGGGACACAGAGCTGCTCGAGAGAGCCCATCACAAAGATGGTGAAGGGAATGGAACATCTCCCTTAGGAGGAGAGCCTGAGGGAGCTGGGGCTTTTTAGCTTGGAGAAGAGGAGACTGAGAGGTGATCTCATTGATGTTTATAAATATGTAAAGTGTGAGTGCCAGGAGGCTGGAGCCAGGCTCTGCTGGGAGATACCTGATGACAGGACAAGGGGTAAGGTATGGAAGTTGAGGCATAGGAAATTTAATGTAAACATGATGAGAATTTTTTTCCCTGTGAGGGTGACAGAGCACTGGAACAGGCTGCCCAGGGGGGTTGTGAAGTCTCCCTGTCTGGAGATATTCAAAACCTGTCTGGATGTGTTCCTGTGTGATCTGCTCTGGGTGATCCTGCTCTGGCCCAGGGGTTGGACTGGATGAGCTTTGGAGGTCCCTTCCAGCCCTTGATGTTCTGTGATTCTGTGAACTCAGCTGCTGAAAACTTTCCTATATCTCATGCCCATGCCAGTCCTCCAAGTCCTTGAAAAGATTGTACTCATACTGCAACCTCCTCTTAGGGGAAGATATTGATAGATTTGCTTTTTTGGTGCTCAGATAATGCTTTTCCACAATATTTTTAGGAATTTTGTTCTCTTCAGCACCTGTGTCCCTCTATCAAGTTTGGTGGAGTTTAACCAACAAGCTCAGTGGTTTTGGGGGGATGAGGAGAGACAGCAAAAAATTATGTAAGCCTTGTTACCTTAAAACACCAGACAAAAAAAGCCCTTTCTGCATCGTTTATCCCCCATTACCCAAATTACTGGGTATATTTACCACAGCTGTATTCAGCTGACATTGAGGAGTAGCCCAAGGCCATGCTGAGTGTCACTGCAGCCCCTCAGAGCTCAGTCGTGAACCTCTCCTGGGCATCCAGAAATGCGACGCCAGGCCCCTTCCAGGCACTCGCCTGACTGATGAGATGTACCTGGCCACATACTGCTCCTCTTGGCTGTAAAATAAAAGTCTGACTATCTCTATGTATGTCCTTCCTGGAAAGGAGCAAACTGCTCTCAGAGGAGGACATTCAGACCAAGGCAGGACCAATGCCAGCACTAATCCTGGCAACAAAACAAGGAGTCCTTCCTGTGATGGATGGAAAAACAGGAAGAACAACGTGGAATGAAAGAGCTTTCCATTGCCTGGTCCTGGTGGCGAACATCCAGCCCTGCTACACTGGGAGGTTTGTTTAATGCCCAGTGTGGAAAGCAGGGGAGTGAATAGCACTAATGCAGTGGGTCCAGAAATGAATATTTGTGCCTTCGCTCCTCCATGTGCCTAATGCTGCACAGCCAGCAAAGCCTCAGGAGAGCCAGCAGGGCCAGTCTACTCAACAATACCACCAGCTAAACCCAGACTCCAGGACACATCTCATTGGGATGGTCATTAAGAGGCAGGAATGATCCAGAAGGCTCCACATCCAAAGGCTGTGTCTGGGGTACGAGTAAATGTGCAAATCAGCTTTTAATTTCTAACTGGAGAAAAAGATTAGGAGCATCTCTTAGAGAATGAACAGAAAAAAAAAAACAACCAACCAACTGCAAACCCTGGAGAGCTGTGATGATGGGAGCTTAATGATCCTTTTTCAAACCATAGGATTTTATTTTATACAGTCCATGCAGAGGAATACAAGCTGTGGAGTCTCAAAGAGACTTTGAGATTAACTGGGTAGGAGCAGCCCTTCCAATCTGTTGTTTCAAACGTTTTAGAAGCCACAGCTCCCGCTAATGTAGTACCTCCTTGTGCAAACTCAAGTCTAAAACATCTCAGTGGCTTTAAATGAGCAATCTGCAACCACAGACAGTGTATGGTGAGAAACAGCTGGCTGATTAGCAATCCTCCTCCTCCCCGTGTCCCAGAGGAAGCATGTGCAGGACAGAAAACTCACTTATTGGCACAGCCATGCTGTTTTCCTTTCATTTAATCTCACTTTAGTAAACAGCCCTGTTTGTGGATCACTGAGAACTGAGGATGGCATACAGCCTCCAGGTTCCCTCAGCATGCCATCACACTTCATTAAAAAATGAGTGGAAGGATAAGGAGCCAGCCTGCTAATTCCCTTGGTGTTGCTGGGATAAGAGGTCTCTCCTTTTCACAGGAGCCAGCCTCTGCACCGAGTGAAGATTAAATATTTGGCTCTCGGGATCATTTATTTTGTAGCTTTGGCAGTTGCCAATGAAGTCTTCTGCTCCTGCTTTCTGCAGGCACATGAGGAGGTGTGCTCATTTTGCTGCCTGCTGCTTTCCCATCCATACACATCCTGCATAGAGATGGCCAAACTGAGCATCCTGACTTTCCCTCCGACCAGTTCAGGCGATGAAAATAACTGTGTCGGGTGAGACGTGATGAAAATGCACAAAGATGAAAGGAGAGGAGCTGAGTAGGAAAAATGCAGTCTTGTAGTTTGCATAGAGGTGATGCCCATTGACAGGTTTGCTTTGCAGGTGTGTGATGGTGATGGCATTAATCTGTACCTCTCAGAAAAAAGCAGTGCTTCACAGCTGACAGCAGCAAGGCTGGTGAGGAATGGGCTATTACAAAACAGCCTGGGTAGTTCACCGTGTAATTGGGATCTGCTGCTGAGCTCCCTTCTGTGGAAAGCTATTTCTAAAGCATTTCTTGCTATGATTAATAGGAATCTGCCAAAGCAATGCTTCCCCCCTCCCCTCCTCCAGACCACTCTGACAGCAGAGTTGCCATTTTTGCCAGTCGATGCCATCTGTAACCACCTCTGTGCTAACAAAAGTGTTTTCATCCCACAAATTCCCTATAAACTAAACATAGCTGAGGGCAGGAATTGAAAGTCTTCTTACCGATAGGAGAGGTTTTGGGTTTGTTTCTTCTATAAAAGAGCCTTCTGAAAATGAAACCTGACATGATTCAGCCTCAAGAAGAGAAAGCAAATATTTATCATCAGCTGGGAACACGTAGAGAGGGAGGCGACTGGTTGTGACTCAGCCTGGGCTGTGCAGGGGGTCATTCATGTCATTAGAATCAACACAACCTGGCAAAGAGAGTTCCTCTCTTGTCCTCTTTCCTTCTGTTTCTTCAGGAAGATCCTTATGGCCTTTGTAATACTTTAAAAGGTCAAACTAAGCAGCTGGAAGAATCACATATGGAGGCGAGGGGAGGCAGAGGCGGGGGTGGGGGGTGGTGGGAACAGCAGAGAGAAAAGCCATCAGTGGAAGCCCATTGAGAGCAAGATATTGACTAGATAAATAATATCATATTAAGCAGAATTCAAGAGCCAGAGCTGCCATGCTCTGCTAACAGTGAATAATTACGGGAGGAGTTAGGAGGTGAAAGTCCGTCTCCTGTAGGGGATGAGGAGAGGATAATAAGCTTAGCACACTCACAAAGGCAGCCAAGGAAATCTGACCCCTTATCACACAGTTATCTGTATGAGCAGTAGATGAGATTAGGCACATAATGGGATTGGTGCCACATGAAGCTTTGCATTTCTGACGTTGCAAGGAGGTTACTGACACCAATCCCTGCTAATTTATTGAATTGCTGCAATAAAAATGCCTTCCCTACTGAAAATAGCAGAGAGTAACTGAATAAACCTCTTGAGTAAAAGGGGATTCATTGCCTGAAGAGGATTTGCAGGGCACTGCAGTTATTGAGTTAGCAGATTCAGAGGCAGCCAACTGCCTTCCAGAGGGCTTGAACTGAGCTGATTCTTTCCCCAGCTCCACAGGGACCTGGGCTCAGGCTCCCTCTTTCAGAAGGAAGTGCCTTGTTCAACATCATGCAGTGAGCAGGGGGTTTGGGACTGCTTTCTTTGTGCCAAGCTAGCACAGGATTCACTGTTTCTCAGGACCAAGGTGTCTGTAAAGCTCTCACCTGGATATGGCTATTATGGCTGGGATTATTTCAAGTCCTCCTTCTTCCTCCCTATCTGCTCCTCCTGGAGCTGACTCATCACCCTTGCACCCTGGAGGGACCACGGGCAGCAGAGTGTCCATGAGGTTCTCTGGTGGTGTGAAGGACCTCAAGCAAGGTGGACTGCCCCTGCCTCTTTGGGGATACTTTCTCTCCTCTGAGCTTTGAATTTTCTTCTGGGGGCTTTTTTTCCTCTTGAAATGCACTTTTTGGGTGGCTGATTTTTCTCCTAACAGTTTGTGAAGTTTTCAGCATCTGTGTGGCCCAAACACATTAGTATCCTGGGAACTCGTGATGGCTATTGACAGAAAATACTGTTTAAGCTGTGGCAACTGATAAAGCACAGATGGAAATTGGTAGAAGTTGGCTATAAACAATTATTGTGTGAAAGGCATGTGATTAGAGAAGCATTTGAGAGTGAGTCAACTGAGACTAGCTAAAGATACAAGAGAATAATATTTTTCTGCCTTTTTTCATTTCAGAGGAAAACAAAAATGTTTTGATTTGGTGCAGGTTAACATTTTTACTGGATTTTCTCTACTCAAGCATTAATTTAAAAAAAATAAAAGAAAGAAAAGAAAGAAAAAGAGAAAGAAAGAAAGAAAGAAAGAAAGAAAGAAAGAAAAAAAGAAAGAAAAAAAAAATAAAAGGCCTTCTTTTTTTCCCCTCTGTGCTAATTAAGAGTATTTTTGCATAGAATCACAGAATCATAGAATTGCCAGGGCTGGAAGGGACCTCAAGGATCACCTAGCTCCAACCTCCCCTGCCATGGGCAGGGACACTCTCCACTAGATCAGGTTGCTCAGAGCCACATCCAGCCTGGCCTTAAAAACTTCCAGGGATGAGACTTCCACCACCTCCCTGGGCATATTATTCCAGTGTCTCACCACCTTCATGGTGAAGAACTTCATCCTAACATCTAGTCTCAATATACCCATTTCTAGTTTTGCTCCATTCCCCCTAGTCCTATCACCACCCAACATCCTACAAAGTCCTTCACCAACTTTCTTGTAGCCCCCCTTAAGATACTGAAAGCCACAATAAGGTCTCCTCAGAGCCTTCTCCTCTCCAGCAGATAGGGTACAGCCCCAAGAACCAGCTTCTCATTTGTTTTTCATTGTGTCATCTTTCCACTTAACCAAACCACAACTTGGTATGTTTAGCACTTTGCTCGTGGTAGAAACTGGGATGGTGCAGGAGGACCAAGAACATTGTTCTTTGACAGAGCAGTGTGGGCAAGCAACGAGTGGGACAGCAGAGATGTGCTGGAGAGGACACAGCTGCTGCATGCAAAGATTTCCTGTGCTGTACAGAATCACAGCACGCTAGGGGTTGATAAAGACCTTTGGAGATCATCTAGTCCATTCTCCCTGCTAAAGCACGTTCAACTAGATCAGTTTGCTCAGGAGCATGTCCAGGCAGGTTTGAATCTCTCCAGAGAGGGAGACTTCATAACCTTGGCTCCCACGGGAGCCTTCTGGTTTAAGTCTTTCTGCCTGTAGCATGAAATTTGCCAAAATAAGAGGCTGACACTGAATGATTTAAACATGGCAATGCGAGCTGGAGTGAAGAAGGGATATAAACACAGAGAGAATAAGGGGCTGAGTCATATTACTCAGTCAAATGGCAAATCGAGAGAGCAGAAGGTGATGTGTACAGTACAGAGTGAATCCAGAGCGGACACAGACACCTTTTTTTCTCTTGGCAACACTGGCTATGTTACACTGATGATGTCTCAGAGTGAGAGTGCTTGACCCCCACTGTCAGCTCATTAAAGAAGCAGTCTTCCCTGACACCAGTCATCATTGCAGTGAACTGTTATGAAACTCTTACCCTTGCTCTTCTTAGTAACATGAATCTCCAAAACAACCTCAAACACTAACATTTAGCCAGAGGGTTCCAGTCTGCAAAATAATCCTGCAACCCAGTGTAAACTTAACTCAGTCTAAAGCACTAGATAGCCCTCCAATGCCACGGGTAAGAAGTAAGACCAAGGAGCAGGACTAGGCTGAAGGTGGCCTCCAAGGTGAAACCAGCCAGGTGGCAATGTCCTTGCTCCCAGAGTCAGCATCTCACTTGTTTGGAACAAGAGGCAAAGGTTACCTTTTTGATGTACTTGCTTCTTGCAGTCATTTTTCATAGGTGTAAAGATGATGCACAGGGGGTAAAAAACAATGAAGAAGGGAGCCCTCCCTTCCCCCCTCCTCTCATGCTGTGCCCTCCATTTCTTTCTAGTCACTTAATTGGAAAGCATATTTGCTTGTGACGCACTGCAGATATCATGTTCCCTCCTGATTGTTTCCGCTTTGTTTACCTATATATTAATCCTTACAGCTCACTGCCTATCTCTGCAAAGAAGGTCTCTACCTGAGAAGGCAACCTCTCCACCAGCCACCCCTGTCGTGTGCTGTGAGGCCACCTAACTTTCTCACCACACAGTGAAAGAACACCTTGTCTGGGGTGGCAGGTTGGGTTTCCATGCCAGGGCGGAGGCAGTCACAGGACTTCACGAGAAGGATAACAGACATGTCCACAATGAGCAAATAGGACATCTGTTATTCCTGGTGGCAATAGGTTCCTGCAGCCCCAGAAAGAAGGTTTCCAGAACAAGGACATCTTGTCCCTCTTCCTGGGTGGGCAGATGACATCCTTTCTGGAGTGTCCAGTAAATGGGAAAATGGAGAGCAAACAGTAGCAAGGTTTCACACTCTGAGTTCCTCCTTTCTGCTGCTGAGGAAGGAGAGACTCGGAGTGCTGTGGAGGCAAATGAAAGGAATGCCCCATCCCTGCACTTGGGCAGATCTTTCCCAGGCTGAGGAAAGTGTCAGTGTCCTGATCTGGTATAAACACACTCTCAAAGCCCAGAGCTGGCCCTTGTCTTGTGGTGACCGACAGCCTTATCTGGATCAAGCACCACTCACAGATTCATCTTTTTGCTTTATTTAGAGTTCACTCTGGCCAGTCACTGCCTGCATTTTCCTTTCATCTTATTTATCCATCCTTCCTGTGTTAGGCACATCCCAATTTTTCCATTCCTTAGCCTCCTTACTACATTGTGGGTTCCCAGGGCTGCTGCACTGCTCCACTCCCAGTAGCCCAATGCTACATGATAGTGCAGAAGACATCTGACTGTTTCCTGACATCTTCCCCTTGTGCATGTGGGTTTTGGAAAGTCCTCAATCTACCTGTTTCACAGGACCCATCCCTGCAATAGGTGCCACCCTATGTTAGCAATTTTGTTTGGCTGCTTGGAAAGAAAAAGGGACACTTGGTTTTTTGTTTTGTTTTTTTTTTTTTCCCCAATCTGGTCTCTTCTCCTGTGTTTTGAAATTGTTCTTCTTCTAGTAGGTATGGGCAAACCACTGAACCTGGTACAGAAACTGCAGCCAAGATAAGGCTCTTCCTCATTGCCCTGACCATCAGAGCAGTGCAGCACAAAATACAATCCTGCCCCACTCTGCAGGACCAGCCCCACCAGCACTTTTGGCTGCACACATTCCTCATTCCTTGGTTCATGCCAGCAGCATCCTTCATCCCTCACAAGGTCAGGAGGGCCTCACACAGTGTCACAAGATCTTTCAGCTGTGCATGCAGAGACTGCCTTTTATTTAGATGGCAAATTACACAAAGTGAGGTTTCTCCCTCCCTGGGCTCTACAGACTCTGGCACTCAGTTATTGCAGCATAATTATACTTCCTATCAGCTCTATAATAAAACCTTGCAGCACTCTGGATCAGCAGCTTAGCAGATGAACAAAGACAAGGAATGCAGGGTAAAATGCAGGGAGAGTTTAAGGCAAGAACCAATTCCCATTTATTTAGCTTCTGACAGCAGCCCAGCAATGCCAGTGCAAAGCGATGAAAGCACTTGGCTCTGACAACACAGCACCATGGTGATAATTTCATGCAGCCCTTTTTGGGTATTCCATTTTCTTATTGTTTTACTTACCTCAATTTTCATAAATCCTCATGTTTATGTGGTTTACTGTTCTGTCGTCATTTAAGGCAAATAACAGACCATAGTTCTGAAACATCAGGACAGCCTGATCTAGCTGGAGGTGTCCCTGCTGACTGCCAGGGTTGGACAAGATGACCTTTGAAGGTCCCTTCCAACTTGATGCAGTCTGTGAATCTGTGTAAATGAAAATTGTGAGTTTGAGTTTGCTGAGGAAAACCAGAAAACAGGAAGATAACAGAGCTATTTCCCAGATGAAAAGGTTTGTCTGGGAGAGAATCATAGAATTGTTTAGATTGGGAAAGACCTTTATGCTCATTGAGTCCAACCATAAACTTAACATTGTCGAGCGTTCCACTGAACATGTCCCTCAGTACTGTATCTACATGTCTTTTAAACACTTAGGAGGATGGTGAGTCTACCACTTTCCAGGGCAGCCTGTTCCAGGGATGACAACACTTTGAGTGAAGACATTTTTCCTGATGTCCAACCTAAACCTTCTCTGGTGCAACTTGAGGCCATTTCTTCTTGTCCTGTCTCTTGTCACTTTGAGGAAGAGACTGACCCTCACCTTGCCACAGCTTCCTTTCAGGTAGTTGTAGAGAGCCATAAGGTCTTCCCTGAGAACAAGGAGGAAAGGTACTATTCATCCTCAGATTTAATCTCCTGCACCCACCCAAATTTGAGAGAGAGTGAGCAAATGAGCCTTCACCCTTTTACCAAGGCATTTGCTCAGCACATACCTGCACAAACACATGGGCACTAACACACACACACACATACATGTGTGCACTCACAGATGTACTCATGGTGGTCCCAAAGTGCCCTGGGCCCTGAATTTCCAGGCTGAAGTCCTGTACTTCACTAAAGACCATCCCTGGGTGGGGTTTTGGCCAGCACTACCTCCATGATGCTTTGCAGCTCCAACAAAAGGACACCAAACATGTGAGCCAGCACGTACAGAAGATGGCCTATTGCCCTGCAGCCTTCAGGGTGCTGCATACACACAGAGCACTCCTCTGCATCTTTGGCTTGGCCTCCTTGTCCTGAAGGAGATACTGACACTGCTTGATTCCAGAGGACTGCCTGGGCTGAAGTCATTCTGCAGCTCTCAAAGGCTAGATGGAGAGCTGAGTTATTCCCTCATCATTTGCACTGCCCAACACCTGAAAAGCTAATGCATATGTGGTGTGCAGTCCCTTCTCTCCTCCCTCAGAAAGACCTCTGAGCTGCAGTGCGTGGGGAAGGTGCAGTAGAAATCCCACTCTCTGCCCTGTGGTACTGGTGCCCATTCATCCTAAGCAACCCAAAACTTTCCCCAGGCTGGTACCCAAAGGATGCAGTGGTGCAGTGTTATGAGGAATAGCAGGTGTCATACAGCACCACTCTGTGTGTCTATCACAGAGTCTGGTGCTCTGGGACAGCAATAATGGATCCAAATTTCAGTGACAGATGCAGAGGAGGCTGTGGGATCCCCATCAGCAGAGCCTGGCAGCCAGTGTGTACCAGGAGAGCACCCACACAGCTGCATGTCCCTGCAATCACCTCCCGTTTGTGTCCGCCTCGGCTTTGGCTGGGAAAGACAGAACATAGCATGTCAGAGAGGCAAGAAGGATGCAGCTGCCAGACACGCACACCTCATCCTTCTCCACCAGAAGGACTAGAGTGAACAAACAGTGTGTTTTGGAGCAAGAGAAAGCTATCTCCATCTTGGTCTGTGGGGGAATTATTATTCTGCAGCTGGTGAGAAAAAAAAACTTTTTCTGCCAACCCCCTGCTGGGTGAACAGATGTGTGATGTGTAGTGGAGCAAGAGATGCAAGGCTGCAGCCCTCCACTGAGGGGTTTTTTTGTTCTGCTCATTTCAGGCTGCTCGTACCAGGCCCTGAACAATTGCAAAGACAGACCACTTTGTCCAAGCATCGTCTCAGTGAGTCTGGGAGCACTTCTGAAACTCCTCAGTGGCTTCTGGGAAAAGTAATAGAGTGAGTTGGTTTGCTCTCAGATGTTTCTGCATTCAGAGAAAAGAAAGGTGAATTGTTTTTAAATGCTCTATGTTACCTTTCTGAAATCATAAGGATGGGGCTGGGCTGTTTTTAGTGGTGGTCAGTGACAGCACAAAGGGTAATGGGCACAAACTAGAACATAGAAAGATTCATTTGAACTTAAGGAAAACCTTCTCTGCNCAGATGCTGGAAGGCTACTATAAGGTTTCCTCGAAGCCTTCTCTTCTCCAGGTTGAAAAGCCCCAACTCTCTCCCCTTTTATTCTGTGATTCTGTGAAAAGAGCTCATGGGAAAGAGAAGCAGTGCCTTGGAGCAGGACTAGTCTGCCCAGCCACAGTGATTAGGAGCGCTTTTATCTTCTTGATATTTCAGAGCTTACAATGGAAGCTACAAAGAGGACTCACTCTCAGCATCCCCAGCTCAAAACACAAGGTTTAGCAATGCCTCTAGTATCCCCTTCATAACCCTTACCACAAAAGGTTCCCATCTGAGTATATTGTCATCTTCTGGATAAAAAAAAGCTATTTCTGAAGAAGTATTTCAGAAAATTCTCTGTTGTCTGGTACAAGTTGAAAGCCCTAAGGACATCTTACTGTATTATGTTCCTGGCATCACTTGCAAATTGTTTGCCCAGCCTTGCCTTGAACAGATCAGGGGCAATTTTGGTCACTGCAGCAGAGGAAAACAATAGCAGAGTATGTCCTGTTCTGCCACTTCAGAGTTGTTCAACCAGAAAATAACGAAGAGAGAGAATTGTTTTTCTTTGTCTGTGTAGTGTAAGTTATTGGTAACTCTATAAGCCCAAAGGCCAAAGGCTGAAGTATTTACTGTTTCAGTTTTTTTTTCCCCACAGTGTTTATTTCTGAGTTAATTTGCAACCCCCATAAAGAGTGAAAGAAACCACTGAAGGTAAAACATATGGTTTCTGTTGTTTGCATTATGGGAAAGGCTTCAGTAAAGGATGATTGTATATGGAGTGTGCAGTGGTGATTGAGTTGAAACTGTTTCAGTATTCATACCATGCTGCAGTCATGCCAGCTGCAAAAAATGAAAGTGCTAACTGGAGCAAAGTATTATGGGGCTTGAAGTTCAGATTGCAACATGGGAGGCTTCCTGTTCCTTTGCTGCTTCTGGGTTCCAGGTTCTTGGGTGCTGGCTCTTTTCTGCAGACACGACAGTGGAACAAGTGGGAGTTGGGTAGCTGCTGGTTTGGGTTTTATGTTTGATGCTAGCGGTTTTTTCCCCCCTGTGTATTTATTTCACTGTGCTGCTTCTGCACATAGGCTAATCTAAGGTAATCATGTATTGTATTTTTAGATTAATTAGATTATTAGCTAAGGTAATTACATGTTGTGATTATGATACCTTATGTTATATTAAAGTCTTATCTCTTCGTCTCAGCCCTGAGCTGTGTGTGTTACTCCTCCCCTCTCTTTTGAGTGGGGGGAGCAGGCAGGTTAGCCCTCGCACTAAACCATTACGAGTGGGTTTAGTTGGTTTAACATCTGGCAATATAATTTGACCAAATCTTAGCTGTTGTGAGGCAGACCCACATGAATTCTGTAATTTGATTTAAAGCACACAGATGTCATTTTGCAAAGCTAAAATTGAGGAGACAGAGAGATGTAAATTAATTATCTGAACTCTCTCTGAGCCCACCTAATAGTCCCTTGTACCCGTGTATGGATGTCTGGATGGGTTTCCTGTGTGTACAGCAAGCTCACAATGCCACCTTCCTAACTTTTCAGTTATGCAGATATGACAAGACTTATTACAGGAGACTGCTATGCTCTGACAGCTCCATCCAGCTGTACCATCTGCCAGAGGTCCCCAGCTAATTAACTATCGATCTCAACTTTGGGGTGTTTTATTAGAATCTCCTAGGTGTCACATTACTCTTAATAGGGATTTAGCATAAAGCAGAGAGAGGACTGGCTGTGAAGATGAAATGTGGAAGATGAAGTGTCAAAGATAATCATTTCTCAAGGAGTAGGAACCATGTTTGCAAGGCAAGCAGTGAGTGTGGACATGCTATTGCAGTGCGTGTTTGTAGTAAGCAATGACTGGTTCTGTGGCTTCACAGGATCCCCTGCAGGACACTGCAGGACCCAGATTCCTGGTGTTACAGTTTTTGGACACATTATGTTTTAAAACCTTTTATCAGCTCCAAGCTAGCCAGCAGCTCACTAGATGCATCCCATGAGTACAACCATTGCAAAGCAGCACAGAGGAGTTGGGAGGAGCAACAGGCTGGGCTTCTTGTAGCATACAAAGAGGCTCAGCAAGCACCCACCCTGCTGAGGTTGCATGTGCCAGGCACTGCTCTTCTCTGGCACGTAGCAGGAATACAAGTACAGAAAAGAGACACCAAGCATCTGATCACCAAGAGCAACAGACTGGCATCAGCACAAGCCGTTTTGAACAGTTCCTTCAGCCCATTTCCCAGCCTGAATAATTAAGTTCCGTGCTGGTTTGAAAGAAGGAACATGCTGTATGGTAAGCTACTGTTCCCATGTCAACAACCCAAAAGCATCACAAAGGACACTTCCTGTCCTGTCCAGGTCACATTTCTTAGCACTTCTTTGCTAAGTGCTGGTGGTGGTGGTGAAGACAGAATTGTGTGCTCCTGCTGAAGAAGAATCAGCCAGCACTTCTGAAGCAGATTCCAAGTGAGAGATGCTGGAATTCATTAAATAAATACGGAAAGACAGGTTTAAACAAGCACAGATAAAGTGGCACCATCCATCTAGCTTCCTGTCAGGACCTTATCTAAGTTAGCAGTTCTATTTTTGCTTCTTTGCTGGTGTGTTTTATTTGTATTGTACCTTTTGGCAGTGGCTCTTTAGCTTCAGCTCCAGCTCCCTTTCTAAAGGTGTTCCAATGCACCAAGGGGTGACACCCCTCATTGCTGCAGCCTCAGTGGGTCACAGCAATGAAGCTTCTCTAGATCCAAAAATAACACACTGTGAGGATGAAATTCACAGTCCTGTGCCCTGGACTCTCACCTGCAGAAAGGGAGACAGTGGGGAGTTTTGATGTGTTAGTTTTACTCTGACACAAGGGCTGGAACAGAGCATTAGACATGGTCTGTCCTTACAGCAGCTTTCCAATGAGCCCTGTGAAGCTTTTCTGTGCTACCACGCTGCTGTTCTGAGTCCAAGGCTGCTGTAAAGCTTCCTGATCTTTCTGCAACACAAAAAGACTCAAGAGCTGTGGGCCACCATAGAGGGACCTATATTCAGTCTCTGCACTTTTTGTGCTGCTTCTCTCCTGGTTGTGCTCTGCCCTAGCTGCCCTCACTCTGTCTGGCAGCAGGGCCAGGTTTACACTACGTCAGCATAGTGCCCTCCCAGAGGAGTCCCAGTCTCATGAGGGCTTCTTGGTGATGCAATAACAACAGCAACAGCTAGTTTTGCTACCCTGCTACCTCAGTACACACTGTGCTTCAAAAGGTCACAGTGCAGCAATGCTGTTAAAACTCCAATCAGTCTAATTGCAGCATTAATGCTGAGCTGAAGCAGCACATCCTCTGCATCACGCAGAGAAATGCTGCCTGTCTTTGGAACTCCTGGGGTGCTCCAGATATAGAGGGGCCTTTTACATTCAGGTAGGCAGGAGGTTGCTTTATGAAATTTGATGCCTTCTTTTCACCCAAGCATGATAGCTAAACCCCAGCATGCATCACTGTCTTGATTACCACAGTGAGATCTGGGAGAATAGTAAGTAGAAGTGCCAATAAAGACTCAGTACTTAAAAGTTGAGGTTCTTAATGGTGAGCCTCTTGATCCTGAAGGGTTGGAGAAATGGATTTCCTTCAGAGGTATAAAACTGTGATATTCAAAGTCTCAGAGATGGTGACAACCATCAGTTCACTCTGAGATCATTTCATGGTCTGAGCATAGGGCAAATGCACGATAACATTAAGCTTCAAATCCCATCCCCACACAGCTCAGTTCAGCTCCACCACACAGGCTGTGAGGAGGGGAAGTGAGCATTTAATTAGCTGTTTGAAGTTGAAAAAATTAAATCCATATGGTGCCTGAGATCTGCATGAGGAAGAACATGAAGCATCCCATCAGACAAGAGCCCATCCTCTTCCCAGCCCAGCAGTTCTGACCTTGAGTATCACTTGTGAGATATTGCAAAACAGATGAAATCTGCAGGGCCCTCTCCCAGTGGGGAATAGGGCTTGCCAGAGCAGAGCTCTTGAGCATCTTTCTCCAGGAGCTGCAAGAAAAGCCACCCAGGAATGCCAACAGTCAGGTTGGGGCTTTCTTGCCTTCTGCATCTGGGGAAGAAGATCCATACTCAGGCCAAACTCCATCTTTCCACCCTTGCATCAGGACAATGGGTCAGAGAGTTGCCAGCAGCTGTGGTGGCTTTGTCCCTTCTCTGTGCTGGCCTTGTTGACTCAGTTGCAGTCACTGTTTATTTGCTGCATGTGGCTGGAAGGATGCTGTTGGCCTTGGCATACTTGCCACATGTCTCACTTTGGCAGTGCCTTGTGCTTGTTTCCTGCTCTGCAGCAGGCAAACAGTGGGAACTCATTGTGGCTTATTGCAGCAAAAGTAGCAGGATCTTTTGTCCAGACTGTCCCCAGAAAGTCCCCTTCCACTTTAGCCCTGTTTTTTAAGCCGAAAAGGAGTATGTGGATTATTTTAAAAGCAGTAAACTCTGGAGATATCTTCATTATCTGCAAGGAGCATCCCATAGGCCATGCTCATGCCCAAGCTGCTATAGCCAGAGAGGTCCTTCTCCAGCAGCAGACAAGGAGCAGTGAAGATGGTAGGGGCATGAGAGAAATCACATCACTCTTCAGGGCACTCAGCAAACCTTACTGTTGAAGTGGGATGAACACAAATTGTGGGCTAAAGCAATATTTTGCTGGGGGTGAAGGCAAGCCACATCCAGAGCTGCATCAGCACTTTCCCAAAGCCACCCCTTTTGTTGGTGAGACGGGTTTAAGAGCTAACATATATACAGACATGAGGAGTGGAGCTCTCCAGTCTGTGTTCATTATTCCTGTTTAAAACAACGTGGTTTACCATAGCAACTACCAAAGAAGGAATGAACAGTTTTTGAGCAAACAAATACTTATTAAAACATCCCTCTGAAATATTTATGCTTTGTTCCCTAAAGCCCACTAAGTGCATTGACAGAGCGGTGCAGCATGGTGCTGCATGGCACCAGGAGTGTCAGAAGAGCTTTTTCTCTGCTGCCTGGCACAGTGGAAAAAACATTCTTCATCAGTCTGTTTATCAGCCCAGGAGTTTAACCATCACTGCACAATGTGACTGAGAAGCTGGGAAATGGAAAGGACTTCATCAGAGAGCAGGACAGCCTCAGTACTTCCTTTGGTCTCAGGTCAGCCTTGAAGAATGGTTCCAGATTACAGATACATATTTATTATTTTCAAACTCCCTGAACAATTCACTCCAAAATCTAATGGACCATTTTTTGTCAAGTTATATCTATGCTGATGTTTATAATGCATGGACGGAGATAACAAACACAAAAGGAGCTTGTGGGGTAGGAATTGCAAAATGTTCAAGACATGAAACACAAACCTACACAGAAAAAACAGGGAAAAGAGACCTAAGGAGAACAAAGATGTCATGACATAACCACTCCCTCCAGCAGTGAAGGCTGCTGTGAAAGTACTTATCCACCTCTTGCCTTGGTCCACTTCGCTGGTCCCTCAGTGTTGCAGATGGAACACAGAAGCTGTTGTGAGAGCGCTAAAAGCATCTGGGATGGACATCACCTTCCTGCAAACAGAGCCAAAGAATGGCAATGGGGAGCATGGAGGGATGGAAAGACCTTTCAAATGAATTGTGTAACAGCAATCTGAGAGAAGTGCACTACTGAGAGCAGTTTCTGTCTTTCATCTTTCATAAGTCATCATCCAGGACCTGCAGAATGGCCCTGTGACCTCTTCTTGCCCAGGAAAGCTAAACACTGATGATTTTATGGGCATCTGCTCTTCTGGTATGTGTGTCCCTCCCTCAGGAAGCAAGTCAAGCAGCTGCTTTTGAAAAGAGGCTCCCCAAAAGCTCACTGTTACAGGTGTGTGCTGGATTTAGCATATCTTACAACAAGTGTCACTTCCTTGATGGTGATGGAGCTGTTCAAAGACAGGGCCATAAACCATAATGAAATAGCTCTGCTGAAGGAAAGATGTTTATGATCATGTTTTCCTGGAGCTGTCAGCCAGCTCTTACAAGTAAATATTATTTTACAAGCTAAAAACTTGCATGGGTCTGCCGCTATTGCTGGTTTTCTTCCTGGGGTGAGTCTTGTGCATAAATCAAGCTGGCAAGAAAATTGTGTACCACTAGACTGACAGGGAGGTTTAAAACACTTGAGGTGTTTAAGCTAAACTGTGAGTCTTGTCGGAAACACCTAAAACTGTAACAAGAATATTCTGCTGAGGCTTATCCATCTGCAGCTTCCAGAACCACCACAAGCTGGACATGGAAATGGCCATGCAAGAAGATTAGTGCACATTTTCATTTTATCTCATTTGGTAGTTGGTGGATCTGTGGACTGTTTGGTATGGAGGAAAATGTGTTCATTTCTTCCAATGTCTTGCTTTGAATAAGATGCAACATGATTAAACTGTTAAGAAGTATGTGCCAGAGCACAGGGGCTGCTGAAAGCAGCAGTGGGAATTGTTCACAAATGCAATGAGGGACCAAGCTAACATCTTGGTTGGTGGGATCTGCATCAGTCTAGGCAGTCAGACTGGAAAGATACAGAGAAGATGACTGTTTTCCCCTGCACATAACTGGTGCACACATGGTCACAGCATGTCAAATATCCTCTGCTGTGGGAAGCAAAGGAATATGAAGTAACATAAGCAAATGAATCAAAATCAGGCCACATTTTGATATACATTTAAATTGGCACTGCCATCAAAGTCTCGCCATTCCTCAACCTGGATTCACTCACCTGTAGGCACCCTTCATGCACTCTGCTGGCAGGGATATTCATGTACCCATGGAAAGAACTGCAGCAAGGTCTCCCTAAGCAGAGCTTTCCAGTCAGTCAATCCAGATGGCTGTTTACCTTTCCTTCCTGCAAGGTTCTCTGAGCTGATTCACAGACACAGAGCAGAGGTGGTGGCACAGTGGCTGTAGTGAATGGCTGGGTTGAAGGGAGGCAGCCACTGCTGTCCACAGCTGCAGTGCCAGTTTAAACACAAAGCCAACACAAAGAGCTCCTTTTGCTCCTAAGGCATATCTCCCTCCACAGGTCCTTTGCTGTGTGTAGATATGTGAGCAGGATATACCTTCTGAGCAGGATGTCACAGGATATATGAGTTAACTCTGGCCATAGAAATGTAGCCTCTCGGACAGGCAAATTTCTTTAGAACGAGTTTGCTAATCTCTGTCCTAGATTTCAGTGTGCTTTGAAGACAAATGCAGCACAGATGGAACATGTGGATTCCCTTAAGATTTTCAATGTGATGGAAGGTCTCTGTGCTTTCAATCCCCACTGTCACTAAAGAGCAGAAAAGGGTGTGGAATCTCAACTCCTATAATGGCTTGAAACCTCTCATTCTGCAAATCTAAAGGCTCTACAGTTCAGCTATGAGTTGGATTCTGACAGCGCAGGAGATGAGTCAAGCAGAGAAAATGTGCTGCATCACATGGTCCACCAAGAACCACAGGCTTCCAGGGTCATTGCTCACTATAACTGGTGCCAGTGCCTGCATGGACAGGAGTCTCTGAGCTCTGTTTGGCTACAGCAAAGCAGAGGTTTTTGAGTCAAGCTTCAGGAAAAAAAAGGCAATCACTGCACCAGTTCAGCCACCCAGGGTCTATTAAAAAAAAAAAAAAAACAACCAAACAAAAACCAAAAAACCCAAACGAAAAAAATTAATAGGAATGTGCCACTGCCAGGGGTGATCTCCAAGAGGTGAAATGCTGTCCCACAGTATCCATGGGCTCAACCTGCTCTGAGATAATAGACCAGATTTCTTGCAGTTCGTGCAGGGCAGTAAAGCCCCCTAAAGGGCTATTCAGTGACTGACATCAATGAATGCTGGGGATAAATAATACTGAACTGTAGGCTTTGTTTTCTAGTTCTGGAAGAGCATGAAGAGGGAGAATTATGTGAGTGTTTCACCTTAATGATGCCCAGCTGACTGTGTTAGCCTGCAGAGCCCTGTTTGTTTATCCAGTGATGCTAGACACAAGTATTTGGCAGGCTTTTTTCAAACTAAGAAGAAAAGAATCTTTTCCTTAAATAAGAGAGCCCCACCGTCCTTTTCAGCATTCCCTATTGCAAGCAATTATAGATTTTCTCCAATTAAGTTTGTTATAAATCATCCAGATTTCCACCCAGCATGAAAGATCAAGGAGGAGGGGGCACTGTTATACTTCACATAGTTTTATGGCTTTCTATTTGTTACTGACACTTTTTCTCATTAAATCAGGCAGGCAGATGTCTAAGGAGGAGTAACTGTCTTGCAAAAGCACGAAGGCCCCAACGCACCCATGCTGGGTCACATAACAGGGCACAGCCCACCAGGAGGCCGTGCTCACACCATACACACACCACATCACACAATGTAGGGGCCAGGAATTGTTCAAGGGGAAGAATATCTGTCTCATTTACCGATACATGCAGCCCACAAAGCTCTTTCCAGAAGCTCTGAAAGGTCCAGGGAGGAATTATTGCCCTGCAGAGCAGCTGGGAATGCAGAGGTAGAGGTGCACCATCCACCCTTTCTCTCCGCTTGCCCTGCTGATTAAGTTAAACTTAAACCCACTGATCTCAGCCTGTATATATCATTGTTTGCTCTTCCTCTTTCAGACTTCCCCTGTGCATCCAAGAGTTCATCTGCCTCTCTTCCTCCATGATATCAATCTAATAAAAGTTACTTTTTTCTCTGCATCTTTGTCTCACTCATACCCTTAAATCATTGATGCTACTTTGTTTACAGACTGTACTAAGCATTCACACCTCAACTTTTTTAGTACCACCAGGTTTCTCCATTTCTCTCCTGAACTTGTCTCAGCACAGTTTATCCTGCCAGTGGACAAGACTGGTTCTTTATTAGGGGACTGCCAGCCATGTACTCATACTGGCCAAAAGACAGGCTGTGTATCTTTAGGGTCAGTGTCAACACAGCACCATAATGCGAGGCCAGGATTGGAGCTGGCTTACAGCTGGGTGGCTCAGGTAACAGGCAAAGCAAGTTCTTCAGACCAGCCACAAAAACATGTCCTTACACCAGAAAGTTCACCCTAAATCCAAACAAATATTCTTAATTTGCTCTTCACATTAACTCCTATAGCACAATGCTTTGTATCTACCCCAGGCTGAGGTGACAAAGGGGACACTGCGGTGAGTAGAATTTTTGGCCCTTGCACAAGCGAGGTGCTTTTAATTTTGCTTAGTTAAAAGTTGTGTTAGAATTCTTCTTTTAAAAACAATTTGGTTCTGGCATGCTTGCAAGGGAGATTAGAGAGTTCCCCAGACCTAGAATGAAATCTAGCACCTTGAGAGACCCAGGATAAGAAACAGGTGATGCTGGGCAGCCAATGTGCCTTGTGCATGGAGAGAGCGGAATTTCCCATGCACTTGCAGGAGCTGTTTTGACTGTGGATCACAGGTGGAGCCAGACCTTCAAAAGGAGGTAGGCTGTCCCTTGGCCTGTAGGGCAGGAGGAAAGGTGAAGTACCTTAGTCCTGAGATGATAAGCGCAAGCTCTAATCACACATTTTGACTCGTTCTGAATCTCATGATCTGAGATGTCACTTCCATTTCACGCTACATCCCAGTTGGCATTGGCTATAGTCTGGCTCACCCTAGTGGTCTGAGGCTTAACGAGATCCACGTAGTGCTCTGTGGTTGCTCTGAGTAGTTTAAGTGTTAATGGAAAGTCATCCAGTCACTTCTGAGCAGTTAAATTAAAAGCAAACTGGATTTTGCTAACTACGGTGTGTTTCCAGGTGATAAATGCTTTTTAACAAATCTCATAAACCCGTCCCTTTCTGCTGCACTGAATGTAACAGGGAGGGTTTATGGTGCTTTTTAATAGTTTCTCAAATAATTTCATCAGCTTGAAGTCTTCTCCTGGATGGAAATTTAATAAAAAGCTGAATTGTTGTGAAAGATATGAGCATGATCTAATCTTTCCCGACTCTTATTCCCAGATCTTGTAAAATTATTCCTAACAGCCTGAAAGCTAATAATTAATCAATGAAATAAATTACCTGGACATTTAAAGCTTACACTGTGCTCTCCTCATTTATCTGGACAATGGTAATGTAACACTTTAGAGTTTAACCCAGATGCCTCAATGCCTCTGTGGTCCAGTATAACCAACTGCACTACCCAGATAAAGACATGGAGTGTCCCATGTCATGATGACTTGGCAACAGTGGGGTCTCTCATGTTCCTAAAGCTGCACTAATGTGAGTTTGCTGGGTACAAACCTGGGCAAAAATTCACCCAGATAATGCCTGATCCTTCTTTCAGGTCATGAAAAGGCAAAACAACAGCCCAAGGACATGAGCTATCATCTGGACTACGACAGAATCCATGATAAAAGTATCAAAGTCTCCAGTGCCAGCAATCTGTGTGCAGACGCTTCAGCTTCTTTACAAAGTTACCATTGCAAGTTGAAAACCTACCAGAACTCTGAATTCATCCACATCCTTCCTTAGGTCACAGATATCCTCACAGACCAGTTTGGGTGCATAACCAACATTTTAGAGAGTTTCACAATCCATCTTATAATTCAGTAGCCTTACAATAGTGTTCTCCAGCTCAGATGAGCAAGTGCACCACCAGGAAATAATCCCTGTTTGGGAGCACAAGTTTTAGGGAAAAACAACCAAACAAAAAAGTGTTATTTTTTTTCTGCAGACCTGCATGAAAGGCACCATTTATTGAAATAAGCAGAAATGGGTAAAGCAGTTCAGAGGTTCATTACAATCAGCCAGATCATGTCTGTGCTGCGGAGACCCAAGCTTCCCATCTCCCTGCCTGGGAACTTGCTTCTCTGTGCCTGGGCTCCCACTTGCAGAGAAGCTGCCCTGCTCCTTTGCGTTATCTTCCCTCATACAAAGCATCACCTGGTGCATGAGCTAGAAGGGAGATGCAGATGCAGGCTAAAAGAAGGGAAGAGCACATATGGAAGTGTGTGGATGTCCTTAAGTCAGCAGAGCTAATGGAATCCATTCTGGAGCACTTGCAAACCAGCCAAGGAAATTTCCAAAGCATTAGTAAATATGTGTGAGAAGTGAGGGTGGCAAGCCCTAAGGGACACAAGAAACAAACAGTGTCCTAGCTTTAGAAACGAGAAAAACAGGCCCTAGGAATTATCCATCAGCCTGCCTAACTCTATTTCTTGGAAAGATACTAGAACAAATTATGAAATAATCAATATAAACACCTAGAAGATAATAAAATGACAAGAAAAAGCCGGCATGGGTTTCTCAAGAACAAATCACATCAAGTCAATCTAATTTCCTCCTCTGACAGAATAACAGGCCTGGTGGACAAGGAAGAAGCAGATGTGATATATCCCGACTGTAAAAAGACTGTGTATTCAGTAGTACATGACAGTCTCATGACCAAATGAAGGGGATGTGAACAAAATAGGAACATAAACAAAATCATCATAACTCGGGTGCATAAGCAGGAGAAAAAGCACTTCCCAAATAACCCATTTCAAGTGGGAACAGAGGAGTCTGGTTTGTTCATCATGTCCATTAATAACTGATTTGTATGATAGCACAGATAATACAGTTTTATAAGCTGGGAGGTATTGTAAACAATACAGAGGACAGGATCTGAATTCAAATTGATCTAGATAACAGGATGAAATCTGTCAGCTGAAACTCAATGAGAAGAAATGCAAAAATACTCTGCTTAGTATTCAAAAAAATGAATGTACAAATACAAAGTGAGAAATAAATAACAAACATCACAAAAAGGATGATGATACCAATTACTTTATCACTTCTGCCTGTGTGCAGTGTTTCTTTTCTGTTATAATGGTTAACCTAGAATTTATTGCTGTGTACAGATACCCTCAACATTGACAGAAATGGTGAAAGGTTCAGTCTTTTTCATTTGGGAGGGAAAAGTATTTTTTGAAGGTTAACTCATTAAAAATTAACTTCTGGGATGTGAGCTTAAGTGGAGAAAAAAAACTGATGTTGCACATTAGAAGTGATCCTCCTCTCTTTTAAGGCAGAGTTTTACAGCAGTAGGGTGTGCAGTGTGCCATGAAGTGCCCATGAGCCCTCTGAGACTTGGCCTGTCCACCTCATCATGTCCCTGTGAACACTCTGAACCTGGGATGTCCACCCCTGAAGGATGGAGCTCACTGTACTCATCCAATAGAGCTCCCATAGCTAGCACAGCACACTGGTCGAGCCAAATGAGAGAGGAAACCTCAGAAATGGTCACTTATCAGCTACCATTCCCAGAAAGGTGTTTCCTGATAGATCCAGCCACAAGGGTCCTGAAGTAGGAGTTTAAGAGCTCCTTCATGTTTCCATACCCAGTAAGTAGGATGCTCTGATTCACTAACATAAATATTTAAACCATTTTTCCATCTCTAAGGGTTTTTCCTATCATGATTATCTTTGGTCAGCAGATTGCAGGGGTGACATGAGGTGACATGAGCCCAGGCTGCAGTGTTGACCATGACAGGGGAGGAGGTTTCCTGTTAGAAATGCTGGAGATCACTCTTTAACACTGATTCTGCTGGACCGCCTTCCTTTGAGGTTTCCAGCCTTGCCAGATTTACTTTAATCCCTGCATCCCTTCAGTTTAAATTGCTGGAAATGGTTCACAGAAGATTCCAGAGTGCTGAAGTGGAAATAAAAACAACACTTATCTGAATTAATGGATTTCTAAACTTGGCTCTTGGTTCCTTGCATGCACTAGAGGCCACGTCTCCACCAGGGCAGGCCAAGGAGGGTCTCTTACACCGTGCTGCATCTCACACAGACATGTTATTTTCCATGATTAATACAAAGACTATTTAATAAGGCAGGAGGAGAAACTGCTCTTTGTTTGTTGGAAATATAACAATAGGATCCTATTCTAAATCCCGAAGCAGTATACAGCATGGGGGACAAATAACAGTTGGAATGAGACAAAATCTCTTCTTGTCATTTTTTGTTTTGTTTTGTTTTCAATATTATCATCGAAAGTTCAAACCAGATTTTCAGCCAAGTTTACCATCCCTGATGTAATTCCACCCACTCAATGGAGTTACAGTATACATGAAATAAGCTCCTCCTCAGAGACAATAGTGATAAGAGGAGACAAGCTTTTGACAGGCATCCAGTCAAAGTCATACAACAATTCAGTGTGAAAGTATTTGGCCATGCTGAGGATCTTGTTCATCTTTTTTCTTACTCTCACCATGTAAAGCTCAGTCATGGAACAGAGAAAAAAAATATTTCATCTTTGATACTACATGTCACTATTAGGAACCAGGAGCTGACAAGAACCTGGGAGCAGACAAGTGGCATCATTCCTCCTCTTGGTAGCATCTGGCCAGCAATAGCTATGATTGTCACTGTTGGGTTTTTTTCTTGTTTTCTCCATCTAGAAATTAAGAGTTTTGGGGCTTATGCTCGTTCATCTCTCGCTCTTGTCCCATCCCTCCCCTTTGCTGCCACAGGGACAATGCAGGAGCTCCCATTTCCCATGGTCCTTTGGATGTCCTACAAACAGGAGCAACTGGCAGTGCCAGTGTTTCTGCCCTGCCCTTACTGTGCAGTGCCTTTTCCCTGTCTCCATTTCCATTCTGGGTAAGCACCTGCCCAGACACACACACTCCAGTGATGTGCTTCCAGCACTGAGTGGAGAAAGCAAAGGAACAGCTCAGCCAGATGTTTCTTGCTGCTGAAGAGAGCAGAGGAGGAATGAATATCTCGAATGAACACTTTCTGAGCATGTCCATCTCCTAGCTCCACAGCCTGTGACAATGCTCAAGATACAAATTTCAAATATTTGGAATATTAACATCTATCTTTTTCTCACATTTCTTAAAGTAACATATTTCTTGCATGACTGATCCTGCCATATGGTAACATTAGCCTGTACCATAACCATCTGGCTCAGCTTTAATTTTATCGAAAGCATTCTGACAGGAGGTAGCATCTTTCCTTTTCTACCCATCCTTCTCCTCCCGCCAAAACTTGTACAATTTCTCCTCAAATGAACCCAGCTTATGGCCCTGCAGGAGAAGGTTGTCTCTATAGTCTGTCTAGGAAGTAGCTCTGTAAATGCTTTGCATTTTGAAAGCAGAGCTTAAAAAACAGGAACAAGGGAACTTTCAAGCTTCTTTCCTGAAGGATTTTTTTCCTTAGCACAAAGCTAAGACAGAAGCAATGAGTCCTTGGTGTCATGCATTGTGTCAGGCCTGATCCTGTTCAAGATCTTTATTGATGATCTGGACCAGGGGATTGAGTCCATCATCTGAGTTTGCAGATGACACCAAGTTAGGAGCAGGTGTCAATCTGCTGGAGGGTAGGAGGGCACTGCAGAGGGACCTGGACAGGCTGGATGGGTGGGCAGAGGCCAATGGGATGAGATTTAACAAGGCTAAGTGCAGGGTTCTACACTTTGGCCACAACAACCCCAAGCAGCATTACAGGCTGGGGACAGACTGGTTGGAGAGCAGCCAGGCAGAAAGGGACCTGGAGGTGCTGGTAGAGAGTAGCTGAACATGAGCCAGCAGTGTGCCCAGGTGGGCAGGAGAGCCAATGGCATCCTGCCCTGGATCAGGAACAGTGTGGCCAGCAGGACAAGGGAAGTTATTCTGCACCTCTACTCAGCACTGGTCAGGCCACACCTTGAGTGCTGTGTCCAGTTCTGGGCCCCTCAATTCAAGAGAGATGTTGAGGTGCTGGAAGGTGTCCAGAGAAGGGCAGCAAGGCTGGTGAGGGGCCTGGAGCACAGCCCTGTGAGGAGAGGCTGAGGGAGCTGGGGGTGTGCAGCCTGCAGAAGAGGAGGCTCAGGGCAGACCTCATTGCTGTCTACAACTACCTGAAAGGAGGTCGTAGCCAGGTGGGGTCAGTCTCTTCTCCCAGGAAACCAGCAAAAGAATGAGGGGGGACAGTCTCAAGTTTGCTGGGGGAGGTATAGGCTGGATGTTAGGAGGAAGTTCTTCACAGAGAGAGTGATTGGCATTGGAATGGGCTGCCCAGGGAGGTGGTGGAGTCGCCATCCCTGGGGGTGTTCAAGAAAAGACTGGATGGGGCACTTAGTGCCATGGTCTATTTGATTGGCTAGGGCTGGGTGATAGGTTGGACTGGATGATCTTGGAGGTCTCTTCCAACCTGGTTGATTCTATGATTCGATGACACTCTTTACTCAATTACATGCTCCACTAAAAAACAATGTGCTTTAATCAGCTCTGGCTTACCCTGTTATCATTGCTAGTGTATGCCTTCATTCTTGTACAACCAAACAGGAAGATCTTAAAGGGAAATCCAAGTCTCTCAATCTATTTCTTGTCACTTATTCATGACCTCAGGTGTTTTTATCGCATCTCCTGCTACATTGCTAACCACAGCTGTGGTTTGCTGTGGTGGGACATACCCATGTCTTCCATTGGAATTTTTTGTGTCCTTTCAGGTGGAGATATAGGATCCTGGGTGAGCTAATAAAATATTGATAAGAG
This sequence comes from Ramphastos sulfuratus, assembly GCA_013399055.1. NCBI lineage: Eukaryota > Metazoa > Chordata > Aves > Piciformes > Ramphastidae > Ramphastos > Ramphastos sulfuratus. Next base: position 530,403 of record WBNM01013509.1, on the reverse strand, counting down.
TAGTAAATGAAGAAATGGCAATAACATAACCCATTGTGTGGCCTGTCCTTTTGTGCTGGCACAGCGACCCAGCAGGCTGTAAGGCAGCTCCTGCAATTTGCAGGTAAGCTCAGGGCCCTCACCCACGTTTGCTCTCTTTGTGCCGCTGCCGCTAATCCTCTTCATTATTTAGCACAGTGATACATAACCCTCCTGTACCCACCCAGGCAGAGAATCAATTCAAATGCAGCTGAAAGAGGAGAAGTTGTCCACAAACAGCAGGTCGTAATGAGATAAGGTTCTCACAGCTTCTACCACAGCCGATTAGCAAAAGCTGGCACTTGGTATGCGCTGGCAGCAGCCTTCAGCTTTGAAAACTGAAATCCAGCGCTGCGGCAATAACAGCGGACGTGAATGACTGCTGGCCTGCAGCTTAGCAAGAAGGCAATGCTCTTCAAATGTCATCAGAACGGTAACAATAAAAAAAAAATCACTTAAAATGTGCAATTTATTCTGTCTGTGGCGTTTGGATGTGCAATCAGGAAGGTCACCACAGGAGGGAAGCAGTGTTTCACTTTTGTTTCTTTAGTAGGCAAGGATAATTTTTTTTATTATTACTTATTTTTAAAATGTCTGTTTTGACCATTAGAAAAACCTCCCCGATGTGACAAAACAATAAATATCTCTTGCTCAGAGAATCTAAGCTGACAGGAGCTAGTTAAAGCTGGTGGGTTACAAACGCCTGCTTTCAGAACAGCCTGCAGAATTCAGAATTTATTAAAAATGAGAAGCATGTTTAAAGGCAGAAGTAGCAATAAAGCTGTCATGAAACAGAGAATGAAAGTGGACAGCTCACTTGCCAGCTGCATTTATGTGTGCCTGTCACGACAGTACCTGCTGGCTAACAGTTTTAATACTTTAAGATGGATGGTCCCTCTACTCAATTAAAAAATTGATTTGTTAAGTTGCTGGTTTCCAGTGCAGACAAGAAATGAAACTGGTAGGGGAATTACTTCTATAGCCTGAAGTTAGAACAACTCTTTTCCTGCAGAAATTATGCATTTGACAAAATGTAAGCTCACAAAGTTTGGGTTTTAAAGACATGAATGAAGAGAGAAATATCTGATTAAACTCTGGGCTGATGTTTTTACTCATTTTCAACGTTTTCAGGCTAAAAAGGCAAAATACTCCCATGGTCCCTGTAAAATAATACTGGTGCCAAAAAGATGAATGAAGAAAGAGCCTTTCCTCAGCAGACAGGATGGGAGCAGAGGGTAGTGTCACTGGTGTATTCCGGGCAAAGCAAAACTGCCAGCAAGGAATACCTGCAGAAATTTTATGGGTTTTTACAGCAGAATCCACTATTTCTGGAGATTTCTACAATCATTTCTGATGCTGCACATTAAGTAGCAATTTTTAGCCTTTCCAGTGAACCCTTTCTAAAGCAACTGAGAATAGAAACCATGAAGCCTTGCAGAAACATTTAAAAGAAAGCTGAAATATCACCATTCCGTTTAGTATTAAGAGAAGACATAAAGAGCCTGCAAAAGCAGTCCATAGGAGTAGGATCTGGGCTTGGAGAGGTCAGGAGAGAAATGTTAACATGGTCTTCACAAGTGATATACTCTTCAATTGATGGAAGCTCAGAAGCTGAAACTTCCCATGCCAGCCTTTCCTGCTGCAGAGATGTGTGTCAAAGCACTGGGTGTAGAGAGGTCCTGGAGATACACTGAAGGCACAGGCAGGACTAGACAGACCTTCACTCTCTCTGCTCATAGTCAGCCAGCTCTGCATACCCTTACATCTGATGGGGTTCCTCAACCACAGAGACCTCTGTGCAGTAGATTTCTTTCTCTTGGTCATTCCAGGAAAACAAACTCTGCCTGGTTTAACATTGCTTTGACACAGCTTTGCAGTCCTCTGTCTGGGTGGTGGAGGTTGACACCCGCTTCTCTGGTATGTTTTTTAAGGGACAGATTGTATTAGCTTGGAGTCAGCCTAAAAATCACTGGTGGGAGTTATAGAAGAGGAGCTGGCATTCCTCAAAACCACATCTAAATGTGAGTGCTGTGCATCATACGGGGGCAGGGAAATTTCCAACATGTCGCTACAGCCTTGTTAGCTTTCAGGAAGAGAGACATGTGGAAGCAAATCTGAAAATGGCAACTTGCTACATTTCGTCAGACTCTTTGAGGAGGAAGAAGGGCTCAGCATCACACAGTGGTTGGACTTCATGGTTCTTTCCTACTTCTGCTTCCTGTGGGACCTTCAGTGAATAACCTCATCTTTCATCTCCCTTTCCCATCTATCAAAGGAGAATGAAAGAGATCTGAGTAGACTTTCACTGACAGTGATAAGACTTTGATAGTACAGTCCTGGGTAGTAATGATAAAAATCAAAATGTTGATGCCTGACACAATTTGTCAGCATCTCATACTTGTTCCCACGCAAAGATGAATCATGAGAGAATGGGAATTCATCATACTGTATCATCGTGTGATGGCAAAACCCACCACCATTGACTGCAAGGAATTAGTGAGATCCCAGTTAGAGAGACAAACTGGTGAACTGTACAAAATATTTTAATGCATAGGAATATATAGGAAATAACCCAGACAATGCAAATGTAGATCCAGTTAGGGCTTTTCTACATTCCTTCAGCCATCAAAGTCAGTGCTCTGGTCTCCTCAGTACAACATACAGTCCAGTAGCACCTTGTTCCAAAAGAAAACTCTCTAGCTGTTAGGACTGTAGGGTTTAGGACCCACAAAGAATCATTTCCAACCATACAGGATAGTCGTACCTATATGGAATAGTCAATTCATTACACCACTTAATTTGTGAAATGACACTTCTGATCTTCAAAGTGTTTTACATCCCACACATTTCAGGCTGTTAACAGGTAATAAAGAGTAAGAATTAATTAATCCTAGCCATGCCCCCAAGAGATATGTAGACAAACATTAATCTGCTGATAGAAATAGAGCAATAGAGTTTCTGTGACTCATCCTAGGCCACATGGTGTGTATCCAGAGCAGAGCCAGGATTAAAGTACAGAAACTCTGATTGAAAAGCCCAGTCTCTGCCTCTCCTGAAACTTATTTTGAGAAGGAACACAATTTTCAAAACAGATAATCTGATTAGAAAAGTCTTGGTTTGTCTTTTGTACTTCATAAGTGCATTGCAAGTACACTCTGATACAGGGGTCAGGCAGCGAATATTGACTTTGGCCCATCCTGGGTGTTTATATATACACACAAATATACACACATGGATTATATAGAGTGTGTGTGAGAGAAGAACAAAGTATCTAGCTAAAGAGCTTTGGACCAAATATGCAGAGTAACAAGCACCAATGCGTTATCGCAGAGCTCCACAAGCAGACTGCTGTCTCGGTGTGGACATACTTTCCCACGCCAGCTCCCAGCCCTGCAGCCACTCCAGTATGGGGCAGTCACACTGTGTTTGAGCTCCTGCAGCCTCACTGGTGGGCATTCTGGGGATCTCACTGGGCAGGATAATATCCAGAGGTGCAACTGCATGTCCCAAGTGCCTCACGGCAATTCATGCTTTCTCTGCAGAACTACCATACTATTGGTGATGAAACATCCACACCAACATCTATTTGCACAAAAACTTGCAAATATTCCTTGACTTTCTTTTGTGTTATTAGAATTTTGAACAAACTACACTCAATCCAAAATAAAAATAGCAGGAATATCTTTGATTATGAGCAACCTGATCTAGCAGATGATGCCCCTGCAGGGGAATCGGACTAGACCACCTTTGGAGATCCCTTCCAGCTCAAACTATTCTGTGATTCTATGATTATACCTGTTTGGGCAAAATCCTGTGTGGCACTCAGACACAACCTGAAAAGAAAACTACTAACAGCTGAGCTCCATGTGTTTTCTCTATCTGGTTTCACCTTCTACATAGACAAAGAATTTTGTTTGTCTTGTAATCAGTGTATGGACTCTAATAATTTTTCCTTAGCTTTTCTTACCAGCCTTGACCTTCCCATTTGGCCCCATAAAGCAGGCTGGCTCTATGTCTTTTTGTTCTCAGATGATAAAGTGCTTGGCATTTTGCACTCAGCTTATCTCATACGGTCGAGATTTTAATTATCGACACAAGTGCCTTCCCAAATGCTGGTTGGTCCTTCAGTATGAAGAGTAGTTAGGCAAATTAATGGTAGAAAAAGGGATTTGTCCATCTGTTCCTTTCACTGTGGCGACTATGAGCTCTACAAACAGCTAGGCTATGTTAATTCTGAAAAATACATTTGCCATGTCATCTTTGAGGAGGTAAAATGTGCTCGGCTTGCGTTTTGTTTTCTGCTATTTTGTGTATCAGAACATGAAGCTGCCATGTATAGCAGAGCATGTGGGGAATCCAGAGCACAGTCTGTTACCATGCTTTATTTTTTGCACTGTCTGTTTCCATTTTCCTATGTCCTGACTTACTGCTGGTTGTTTCAAAGAGCTACAGTGCATCTGATAGTGTATGAACCGTAACTTCCCACACCCAGGGTGGGACTGCTACTGAAATATCACCCCTTCAGGCACTAAGTATACAACGTTCCAGCTTTTCTTCTCGGGACCGAGTGGCCAGAAGTCCTGAATTTGCTCAGTATTACTCAAAGGGTCGCACCGAGCTACTTAGATGATGAGCGGGATGCAGTCTTATCTCGGAGCGTGCAAGTACTTATGTTCGTGTTCAGGCATGAAGAATGCTGGAAAGCACGGGAAAGCCCCAGACAACACTGCCAAAAACCATAAATACATCTGGCCACCTCGGCCCGGCGACCCAGCCGTCCCAGCCAGGCGGGCCCCACACCCTCCGCGCCTGGGAGCTGCCCGGGGCCGCCGCAGCGCTGCCCGCAACCGCGGGAGGGAGTTGGCCCCGCATTCCCTAGACAAAGCCCGCGGCCATCGACCTCCTCCCCGGTCCGCGCTGCGCCGAAAGCCGATCGCGGCGCCGCAGGGCTGTCTGCCAACTTCCACTGGGGCTTGGTCCTGGCCCGTGGGGCCGTGGCCCGCCGTCAGAGCCGCCGCCATTCGGGGAGCGAGAGGCGGCCTCGGGCTGGCCAGGCCCGAGCCGTGGCCAGGCCCGTCCCGGTCTGCGAGCCGCCGCGGCTCAAGGCCGAGCGGGATACTCAACCCAGTCGGCCCAAAGCCGGGTCCGAGGCGAGCCCGGGGCTGGGGCGGGCCGGAGGCGGAGCCGGGCGGCGGGAGGAGGCCGCGCCTCGGGGGCGGTGTTGCAGAGCGAGGAGGCGGCTCCAGTGCCATCGCGCCTGCCCGGCTGGCGGCGGAGCTCGGCTACAGGGGGAGGGGGGGGGGGGGGCGGGGGGGGCCCCATGGGCGGGTGTGTGGGCTCCCACCACGACTCCTCGGGCAGCCTCAACGAGAATTCGGACGGCACTGGAGGTGAGCGCCGGGTCCTGGGGCTGGGTTGGGAGGGGGCGGACGGGCCACCCCCGGTGCCGCTGGGGGACCCCCGGGCGGGCGTTGCGGGCCGGGGCCTGCGGCAGGGCCGGGCCCGGTGCCGGTGCAAGGTGAGGGGAACCGCGTTGCCCTCACCGGCCTCGGGTCGCCGTGCCGGGCTTCGCCCCACCGCGCCCGGCCCCGGCACGGCCGCCCGGGCCGCAACTTTCCNGGGTGGAGGGCATGCGAGGCACCCTGGGCCCACGTCCAGCGCCCGGTGGCTCGGCAGGGTGCCCGGGCGGCGCACCCTCTGCGGGCAGAGCCCTCCCGCCCCACAGACGCGTTCCCGGCGTGGCGGGGGGCTCCGCCGCACGGCCCCTTTGCCAGTCCGGGGCCGGGGCCGATGAAATAAAGACAAGCTGGGGAAAGGGCCTGCCCAGGGTTCCCAAACTTTGTTTTCCTTGGGCTCGGCTCCTTGTGGTGTGTGGAAAATAATTGTTGAGGTAACTTAGATCCTGGCTCTGCTGCGGGTTTGGGTTTTATTTTTCATTTTATCTCCAAGAAAGATGGATGGTTTCATCCAGCCTAAATCACCCATGCCAGATAATCAATTTCTAGCGACTTAAGATGCTGGAGCAGCGTGTTCTAACTCTTGTGCAAGTGCACACCTTCTTGATGAGCATAGCTTATGTGGAAACACTGCTGCAGTGTAAGCGGCCTTTATTTACCCTTTGGTTTTTTCTACCTAAATGTCTAAATGACTGCTTTTTCAATGGTCTTACGTTTGTGGACCCCTGATGTTCTCCAGCTGAACCGTACCTGCTATATAGTCATTTAAAGTCAGTTTACCAACAGGACACTTGACTTACAAGTAGTCCTCATGCATGCTAGGTCCACAGATTTCAGGTTGAAAATTGCTGACCTGTCTACATTTTCCCCAGTGCTTTATGGAATATTATTTATCAATCTGTTTTTATGTTGGATGCTCCAGCTGCTGAGTGTTCTTTTGTAACAGTGACTTTGCTGTCATTCCATAGTGCAAAAAAACCGCAGCACTTACAGTTATATCAGAAGCAGTCACCTGCCTGTTAATGCCAGATACATACTCCATACAAATACCAGAAAGTCCAGCTGCTGAGAGCTGTGTAGGATTTAATCACATCATTGTCATGTCAAGGAATTTTAAGCTTTGTCTAGGATAAGTTGTCCTGTCCTTACTCTTCTCCATTATTGAAAACAAAGGGGAAGAAATGAGTTGTCTGAAATACAGCTGTGCTAAGCAGACTTAACCAATCAGTAAAAAAATGCAAGAATGTCAGTACAGAAAGGACCAGAGCATACTAGAATTCAAAGAAAAAAAGAGTGGCAGGAATAATCACAGACCCAAATCTTGACAAAAAATAGCATTAAAAGCTCTGCTGACATTTGTTCTGAGACCTGCTTCAGTAAGTGGGTGTTACAAGGTGAGATCATGTCACAGAAATAGCCTCAGTTCAATTTCCTCGCTCTTACCTTGCCTGTGATGTCAAATGACTGAGATAGGGAGAGAAAAAAAATTGCCAGAGCTTGGCTGATACTGTAAAACAGGCTTATTACACACCCAGCAGCAGCGTGTGAGATGAGTAGTGTCCGTCCAAGTTGTCTACAAAATGCTGTTCTGGATGGACTTGCTGGGAGCACGTTTCCCACTTGGTGCATACATGGCTTGAGACAGTGCTTCTTTGGGGTTAAACAACCTATTGTGCTTGGTGCATTAGAACAGCAGCTGGGTTTTTCAAGATGTAAGAGATGCAAAATGCATGTCAGCTGGCTCATGTTGATTCATGCTCTAGGGGTAATGTTCCTTTAGGTTGTCTCACTGAAGTGAGAAGTGATGAAATTCCAGTTGAATTATGGGCTTCTTAGGACTATCTTAAACAGATACAGTATGCAGTAGCCTGTTTTGTAATGTTATGTATCTGTTCCTGCCTCTCAACAAGAAAAAAAGGGAGTGTAGGTTAAGCTGCAAGAGCCTCAGAATATCTTTTAGAAATCTAACTCCCAAGATGTCAAAGTCCAGCCTGCACAAATTCTTAGCTTTGCAAATTCTGCAAACGTACTCATGCCAAGTATGAAATCTGACTTGATCTCTCGAGGGAGCTTATGTCTTGAAGCATCAGCAAGCAAACCAGCTGAAGCACAAGCAAGCACGATATGGAGACTAGACCTGTGCAGAAAGATGACTTAGTGCTGTCTCCTGTATAAGGCTCGTTTCCTCCATCTCCTGGGCTGTGACTTAGTCTGGTGTATTCACTTTCAAAATGCTGTCAATGAGCAGGGCCAGATCCTTTTATAAATCTCAAGGAGGTTATTCTGTAACAAACACCTTGCTTTCAACTAGAGCGTTGCTGGTTGATGGAGTTACTTTAGGGAGGCTTTATCTGTTCCTCAGAATAGAGAAGTTTCTTAGAGAATTACAAGTGGTCATGAGATTGATTAGGCAGTAGTAGCAACCCTTGATGCTGCATAGAACTAGGAACTGGATCTCACATCCAGTGCATGCTGTCCTCAAACTATAGCAGTGTTGTGTGGAGCTGATGAAGTCTTGCTCCATTGTATCGCAGGAGTTGCGATGAAGATTTGTCACATCCTTGTATTCTGCTTAGTCCTTTTGTCAATCTCTGGCACTTCCTGTTACTTCTCCACTGCTCAGCAAAGTGGACAGTATGCCCTGACCCTGTGCACTACTTTTGTCTTTTACTATTGTTTTTTCTCAAGGTCGAGATGCTTGTATGTATCTGGAGAGCTGCTTAATGTACTGGGGTGTGTAAGTTTGAATTAATCAACAATATCAGCTCTCCTGTCTGCATGTACCAGCTTATGTCATGTTCACACTGACTTAAGCAGAAGTAGTTTGTTCCTCAACAAGAATTAAGCAGATGCTGTTCTGCCCATCCTACTGGAAATGAAATGGTCTTTGTAGATTGGTACCAGCTGTTTCATGATCACTGTTCTTCTTAGCAAGTTTTCAGTTCAACAGGATATTGTTTGCTGTATTTGGGAAAAAGTTCCTGTCTCAGTGCCTTGTCCAGCAGAGCTGTATTGTGGTGAGTAGATGATCTGAATGGCAAGACTCTTGGTGACTCTTTAAAGGAGATGCAAAGAAGAGTAAATGGTGATCATTAAGTGATTTATAGACACGGAGGGTTTTTTTTTTCTTCTCATCCTTTTAGCTCAGCTATCTCCCATCAAATATTCCAAGCTTTCAGGAGCTGAGCACAGCATCCCTTCTTGCCGTGCCTTGTCAAATGTGGCTGAGTTTCTGCAGGATGCTGTGATGGGGGAAGAAAAAACTGTTCTCTGGTCGCATAAAGGCTATGTGACTTCTTTATCTGTGTGTTCAGAAGAACATTGGATTTGGAATTAACTGCTGAAAAACTGTGCTTATGCCTATATGTAAGGTTTAATGGTTTGTCAGGTATGTTTGGTTTAGCACAAGCAGAAGCTTGTGTTGCCAACTTACCATCCCCACGGCAAGTCCTTTGCGGAGGAGTCTTAGGTTGTGGGTTTTTTTCTTTTTTTGGAGGAGAGCAGTGGGAAGGAAAAAAAAAAACAGCAACCCATTCATTTTATTCTGGCAAACTGTACCCCTCTTAGAAGTTCTATATTACTTTGTAAAGTTTAGTGAGAGATATTTGTGTGGAATAACAAAAGGGCAGGAAATCCAATGTCTAGAAGTACAGGCATGACAAGTCATTACAGATTAAGCTTTTGGCTGCAGCTGTCTGGTTGCTGCTGCACTCTCCTTGACATGATGTTCGCCTGCCTGCTGGAGTTCTTATCACCCTTCTTTGTTATAAAAGGCAGTGGTTCTGTTTGAAATTTGTCTTCTTTATTGCTGCCCCTATCACCCAGCAGTGATAATAGGGACAAATGAAAATAGGGCTGCACATTTGACTGACACACAAGAATGGGAGGTTATTAAAAATATAAATTCCTCCTGCAGTATTTGAGGGAATGCTAGAGCTTCATTAACTTCTAGAAAGCCAAATACTGCATTCAACCTCTGCATTTGATAACTGGACAAATATTTTCTTTAGAGGGCTGCATATCACATGTTGAAATGGAAGTTACAATAACTGCTTTCATGGTGCTTCTATGGAAGACTGACCAAGGGAATTTGCATATTAAGTAGTCAGATTTTGCTCGCAATTGGACTAATACAGCAGGGCTATGCAATGGCTTGCACAGAGGGGTTAAACAAGGATCCCATGACTGAGCAGTTAATAGCATTTGGTGCCTACCTGTTGTATGGGAACATACAAAGAATCTCCCACTTTCACACTGCATTTTGCAGTGTGTTTTGGCTGTTGCTTGCAAGCTGTGATGGTGCATGCCTGCACACAGCACCTTGCTGAGGTTTTGTTGCCATCTAAAGGAGGTAGTTCCTGACTTCAGGTAGTTCCTGCTGCTTTGTAATGCAGCCCTGAAATACGGTGATGGATGTGTTTTTGCTAAAGTAATATCAAATCAGAGCTGGCATTAGCTGTTAGGTCATACTTTAGGTTTTTCTGTGGCTTCTTCCTTTTTTTTTTATTTTATATATATATATATAAGAAATAACTAAAAAGGCTTAGCATGGCTATTACAACTGGTTCAGAATCTCTCATATCCACAAGAGAAAGCATAATTTTTATCAGGGCTTCGAATAAAAGTAGACTTTAATGACTTGGTTTCCTCTTGTGCTGAGAACCCCTGATAATTCAGTCCCAAGTATTTTTCTACTGCAGTATCACTTTGATGGTGTGACACTTTCCATTTGTAGACTAACGGACTTTGTTTTGTTTTTCAGGTGATAACAAATAACCCTTAGAAAATGAAATAGTGTTATTTTACTGCTAATAAGGACTGATGAATGCAGCTGTTCAATTCCCTTTCTGGCGATGTTCTTCCCAGTAATTGTTCATTTGGTTTCTAGATGAAGTGATTAGTTTTAATTTCTCTGTTTGGGATTTCAGTGTTGAAAGCATCGATGCCGTCCTTTGCTGAATATTAAATATAATAAAGGGAACATTAATTGTGCTTTGGAGGTTTTTGATAAATATTAGTTGCCTGTTTGAATAAACTCTAAAAAGCAGTCATCCACTCTTATTGCAGCAGGTAATGTGATAGCTATTATTTTTCATGTGAATGTTGAATAATATAATTAATGAGTCACAAATTATAATACAGCTGAAGGCAGAAATAAAGATTTTTTCCTTACAGTTAAGACTTGCCAATTCCTGCAAGTCTTTTTGAAGGTACTAAGAAGGATCAAGTTGGCCACAGCTGGTCAGACTACCCAGCTCCTGGAAAAAAAAAAAAAAAAAAAGAATAAAATATAAATATCTGCAAAGCTGTGTTATAAGAAGAAAATGATTGTGGTATTTTTAAGACTTGATGTAAAAAACACTTTCACCCTGATTTGTAGATGAATACTGTATAAGTCAGGTGAGATTATTTTAGGCAATTTTTGCTTCTACTTTACTACCTTAAAATTCAGACTCCTTTGGTGCAAATACTTCAGGGCTTTGTTTTGTTTTGTTTTTTACCATTAGTGGGGTTTTTTTGTTTGTATTTTTTTTCTTTCCAAATTGCTTATACCTGTTACAGGGAAGTATACTGTGCTGACACATAGATGCTTCATGATTCTCCCAATTCTTTCTCATCAGATTAAAAAGTACTTTTTCAATATGGCTGGTGCAGTATGCCCATCTTCTGCAGAGAAGCCAGATCCCAGTGTGTCTGCAGATGTGCACCATGGATTTCCCAAGTACTGCTCTGAAAGAAAATGTGGGAAGAGCTCAATTTCCCTTTCCATGGAGTGTTTCCTGAGAAGTGCAGCTGGGTATTGCAGCCAGACATTCCCTTCCCAGAGCTGCTGGCATCCCTGTCTTGGGAAAGGAAGAGTATTTCAGTGGGAAGTTCTGCCACACAGCAGCCAGTGTGAAGCAGAGAAGTCTGCATGTGGCATCTGTTGGGTGCATAATGCCTGGGCAGCAGCTTAAAGGCAGGAGCCATTGGTTCAGCTTCATTTTTACTGCATGCAGGTGCTTCAGGTGAAGTTTGTAGAGGTTTGTGAGTTTTATTTTTCTTCCATCTGGAAGCTCTCTAGGACTCTTCCTTCTTTTGCAAAAGTCACGTTACGAAATTGAGCCTCTCTGGATCTACCTAATTCTAGTTTTAAAAGTTGCTCCATTTAGGCAGCTGTAGTCATCATAATTGTGGTAACACTGAAGTAAGCAGGTGGATGAGGTGGTCTTCAGGGATGTCTTAACAATCTGGGATACTAAGCTTCAACGCATGGAAAAGCGCTGACCTTGGATGGATGCTAGGATAACAGTGTTGCATGTGTTTGGTGGGGCTTTCAGAGGCAGCTGCCTGCTTGCTTTACTGACATCCTCCAGGCACTGTTTGCAGACAGTGATTCTAAGCCTTTGGCATTTGCATTGCAACTTGTCAGGGCTGGTGAATCCGTGTGTTGGGACCTTATGCATGGGGCAGACCTACTTGCTGGGGAAGTGCCTGTGCCACGGCTGCTGGGCCTGCTGGTGGGAGCCTGGTGCATGGTGTTGCTCGACATGAGAGTATGGCAAGAGTGACAAGGCTCAACTACTTGAAATCAGAAATTAAAGGCTGTGAAGTGACCCTTTATGTGAAGCAGATGGAGTATAAGGAAGAATGAAAAAAGCTGAAGTCAGCGGCCTGTTTTCTGTCTGTTAAATGAAACACTTTACTTTCATTCCAGGGTTTTCAGATACAGCTTAATCAGATGCCTGTACCTTGCCTGGTGCAAAAGAAGTGTAAACTGGGTTGGTTTGTTTGATTTTTTTTTTTTTTTTTTTTNTTTTTTTTTTTTTTTTTTTTTTTTTTAAGAAAAATAAAACCTTTCTCATGTGTTGATGTTTCAGTGTGAGAAGTGCAGAATTTCATTCAGTATTTCATACTGACTTATTGATGTCAGGGCAAGTACAGTTGATGGAAAACCACTATAGTATGTAGCTTGATTATTTTACTGCCTTGACCTGTGTGCAGTAAAATATGCAGGATGTTTGATATGGTCTATTTCAAGTTTAGCTGAAGCCAGAATTTTGCATTTGTTGCCTTCTGCTAACTCTGGGCTGATCTCGCAGCTATAAGCCATGTAGTAGCTTTCTCTCCTGGCACACTTACATTAGATTTGTGCAAATGAGAGTTGGACAAAAGACGTGGCAGCACAAAATATATAAAGGGGTTTTAGTCCATTTTCCCACCTTTTGAAGTAAATTTTAAAAAGCATGTCTTAAATGCTGAATGGAGCTAGAGTTTCTTAGACTATCTTGAATATTTAATATGACATAAGCAGCCTGCTATCCCAAGACTGTACTGGGAGATGCAGGGGCACTACAGCTTCTGCAGGTAATAAATGGATGAGCAATTAATGCATGCTATCAATTTGCAGGGTCTGTTCTACATCCGGTTGACCTCTTGGGCCCTAATGTAAAGCATTTGAAAATGGTGCTTCATAAAGTAGCAGTACTGGTGGGGATGGGAATTCTTGCTGCTGCGCTTGCATATTAGCACTTTAACAGCTCCTCCCTTTATCCTCTTCTCAATGTCCTTTTCTATTCCCATCTCACCCCCTCCTTAGCGAACATGATTTAAAAGGAAAAACTCAAAGCCCGGCTTGAAAGGCATTTGTGGGAGGAGATGGGCACAGTTCTGAAGAAATGATTCTTCACTTCTATAGAAACTTAGATGTGCCAAAAGATGATTTTTTTTTTCCCTATATATATAAAAAGGCATCCTTGTGCTGAAGATTAGGTATAAGGGAGGGAGTTGGGGGAGTTCCTGCTCTGTAGTGATTTTTTTTTTTTTTTTTTTTTTCCCCCCCACATTCTCGAACATGAAAGCAAAGGCACTTTACAAATGGAAGTGAAGAGTGCTTCAATAGTTTTCGGAGAGAACAGGTGCTGCCTGGGGGAAAAAGATTAGAGAGTAGAATGTGAAAATGCTGTAGATTGCATGTTATCTTTGCAGACATTTAATAGGGAAAGTTTACCCTCAAAGACGGATTCAGTCTACTGTTATGGACACTTTTCTGTAAATAACTACAATATTTTTCATAAACCAAAATGAGAAACATTTTATAGTTTATTCTGATTTATAATAAATGTAACATCTGTGAATAAGTCTCTTAGTTCTGACAACAGACTACATAGAAGACATTTTCGCCTTCTCCCAGTGTGAAAACACTTCCAGGGCCTGAGATGGCAGTGGGAGCAGAGTACAGTAGTTTGTGGTTGGATGCTTGTTACCTTTGTGTCTTTAAAATTCAGTTATGGAGCTCAATTTCTGCTCTCACGCTGTGATCAAGGGCACTCTGGATTCATGAGAAGGATATCTCATGACATTTACTTTGTCACTTCACTGTACTGCCACAGAACTATCATCTCCTGCGATTTCTTGTCTGTATGGGTAAATACAGTCTTTTTGTAAAAGAGTACCTTCAAAATAGCATATAGTGTCTGCAGCTGGCAAATGGCCATTTTTTTCCTGCCAATTTTTTTCTTGGCAACATGCTGCTGCTTAAGCACCTGAGCCTACTGTGGAGCATCAGCAGTCACAGGGTAATGTCTGGCTGGTGAAAAGGTGAATGCCTCAAGTGTGAGAATCAGCAACTTCCATTTCATATCTCCTGCATGGTGTAGGGAAATGCTGCATCTATCATACATGCTGAACTTCTTGATGCCTTCAGAGTGATTGCAGATGCACTTGCTGCAGCTCTGGTGCAAGTAAAAGCTGTGTGCATCAAAACGTCTTTAATGCAGAATGCTTAGCTTGCAGTTGGGCAAGCTTCTGAACCTCTCTTGTGCAAGTCACTGTGTTGCTTGTGTGTACCTCATGCGGGTCAGGAAGGACCCCCTATACATGTGGGGCCATACTGGCAGTGGGGAGGGGACACTCAATGTCTCTGAACATGGAAAAGTGTTTAGATGGGGTTTTTGGTGCACGTGAAAGTCTAACTCTACTAATGACAGGTGTTGATTGCTCTAAGCTTGTTGACACAGACTGAAGGGAGGGTGAGAAGACACAGGCAATAAGCAGTTTGGAAATGTTAATGGAAAGCAAAGAGTAGCATATGTGTGAAATAGTTTAGAAACCATAAACGTTATCTGAAGGTTGGGCTAACAATTTCGGTAACTCTTGCTGGATGTGTTCACAAGGAGACTATATTTGGTGGCAGCAGTAGTTAAACATACGTTCAGATGAAGCTTAGCACTCCAGTCCTTCACACCTCTAAGTAGCAGCTTCCTTCGCTGTTCCTGAATTTGGTCTGGTTGCCTGTTGGGAATGCGATGCGGATGCCCTGTTTGCTGAGGGCGAGTGAGCCGCTGCCTTTGCCTGAGCATTGCGCGCACCTAGTGCATATAATGAGCAAACCCGCTGAACGGGTGCTACATCACAGGTCTCAGCTGAGGGTTTAGCACTTTGAGAGGTGAAGGGGTGGGAAAGATGTCAAATTATCTATTTAAATGTTGTGTTTTTAAAGAGTTGGAACTTCATGGTGAATTTCATATTGATGACTTGGCTCAGCAAAACACTTAACAGATTGATTTTTTTTTTTTTTTTGGTTGAGTTGTTGTTGAGATATTTTTGGTGTTTGTTGGTTTGGGATTGTTTGGGTTGTGTTTTTGCTGTGTGCCTACAGAAGTACATTACAAGAACATGTGCTGCTATAAATACAAACCATAATTGAATATGTTCTGTGAAGTACTTACCAATATCTGATATGATTCTAACATAGCTTTAAATGTTCATTTGGGATAAGTTCTTACTCATTTGTGGTAAGTCCTCTTACTCAGTTGCGTGTAGGTTTTTCACATCTGTAGATCTCCATTGTATATTTATCCAAATCTAACACTAATTCTGGTGCCAAAACAGTTTGAATTGCAACAGAAAACCACATGAGTATCAAAACCACGTTGATGGATGAAAGTCACATGCTTTAAATCAGTTGTGTATTGTATAGCCTTACACTGATGTTACTTAATGCAACGTCCCATTGCTGCCTTAGTGCAACCAAAGTGAGCGTGTTCGTCTCATGTATCCAGGACACTCTAACTTCTGTGCTGATATTACAGCACAAAAATAGCTCCACAAATACTACAGGCTTGAGTTTCGGCTTTAACTGATACTCCTTCAGAAGGAAACAGGAGGGAATACACAATTTTAGTCTCTCCTCTGGGAGAATGAAGAAGCAGCAGCAGCATTGTCAGAACAAGTGAGCATGGATATTGTGATATGGTATTGCAAAGCAATACTCCATTGAGAGTCCTTTAGGTGTAAATAATCTTCTAGTTCTTGAACTCTGGCTCAAGCTAGAGACTTTCTAATCTGGTGTGCTTTCTCTTAAGAGGAGAAAAAGCAATCCAGCATACAAAAAGATTCTTGTAAACCTCTAAAAACAGTTTAATTGTATTTGGATTATCTTTTTTTCTTCTAAATGGCAGGAACCCTCAGAGCGCATACCAAGATCTTCTCAACTGTGACTGATCTGCCTGGGCTACCACTGCCTTGCAGAAATCGTGATGTGAATAAAGCCGTGTGTCCAGGTTTCCAAAAGCTTTTCTGCCTTTTGTTTCTTACAGAGAGAAACACTACCAAAATATGCTTCTTTATAGAACTAAAGGAATACAGAGTGTTTGGTGGCCATGTGTATCTCTCATGGATTCTGTCCTTCTGGCCTCTCCTTAAAATCATGTTTCCTTGAGGCAGACAGGCTTACCGCTGCAATTGTGCCATTCTTGAGTACTAGTTGTAGTCTGGGTATCTGCTGAGCTAGCTTGTGAGTACTGGGTAAATTGAACCAAAGGAACAGTACTGGTCCCAAAGAGTTTATGGTCTTGTAACTGGCCCTTACAGTCAGTGTCCAGCAGTGGGGAAAACACAGTGACTCTACTTAAAAAAAAGGGGAAATTGTGTTCTGTGTTTATCTTTACCATAGTTGGTGTTGCTTAGTGCTGCTGGTGGAGATTTGGAAGTGCTTTTGACAGAAGTCAAGTGCTTAAATCAGCGGGGAGCAGAAATTCAGGGGTGCATTAGTTGGTAGACCCTAGATTAGTTGGTAGACCCCCTCTGTACCCATCCTGTTTATGAGGCCTAGCTAACAGCTTCACCTTGGAGTAGTGGTTATGCATACAGAATGGGTGGACTCTTTAACACACCCCATTCCCAGCCTTAGTCAGTCCCAGGATGTGATCAGTCATGATCAGTTCCCAGGCAGCAACTTTTCCTCCGTAATTTATAAGTAAAGAGATTTAAAGCAATGCTTACCACAGCTTCCTTGAAAAACTGCAGTAGAAATAAGTGTTTCTTTTGCATTCTACGTAATTGTTCACTTGTAGAATTAACTTTTTTTTCCTGGTTTTATCCATCCCAAAGAAGACAGGTGATTTATCTTTTTTTATGCCAATTATGTTCTTTCTGATGATTATATTTCAGGAAAATGGTATGCCACAGGACTATGGAAGAAATGACATTAGCATTTTATCTTTTTGTGCTGGGAAACTTATTACCAAGAGCTAATAATTTGCACAGAGTTCCACAGTAGTTAGGAAAATATTATAGATACTTGGGGGTTGGGAAGGAAGCATTTCAGTTCCTGCCAGTGTCCTACTTTAACATCTCTTGGCACGCTCCATCCAGAGTTGATGAGAACACTGCTATCTGATCATCAAGCCTGCTAAAAAAACTGTTTTATTAAGTAGCGACAATTCAACTTAAAACGGGGTTGTACACAGTCCAAGATGGCAGTGGCAGTAAAGGCTTCTGTATTTCCTAGTTCAGTGCTGTGTCAAACAGAAGAGTCTGTCTTAGAAATTCTGCTAACTGATCTAATCTTGTCTTAAAACTCTTTGCAGGTTTGCCTACTCAAGTGTGCTGTCGCTATCTGATTGCTCTGCCTGCCAAATTTCCAACTGAATTAATCTCCTATTGATAAAGTGCATTTCTAGCTGCTCAGTGCAATCACCCTTCCTTCTTCCACATGTCTCATTTCATTATTATAAATTAATGGGGGACTTTTTCCAGCTGAAAGAACTCTTGCCGTGCTGTTCAGATTTAGGTATTTGCACCATTTATTTTCTTGTCCGTGTTTTGAAACTTTCTGACTTACACTTATTTATGTCAAAGTAACCTTTTTCCTCACAAAACATGTTTTTCTGCCAAGGGATTTCAATGAAAATTATTCATGGAAGAGAAGACTCCAGGAGGGACCTTATAGCTGCCTTCTAATACCTGAAGGGATCCTACAGAAAGGCTAGAGAGGGACTTCTCATAAGGGCGTCTAGCAATAGGACAAGAGGCAGTGGTTTTAAGCTGAGGTGGGGTAGGTTTAGACTGGATCTTAGAAAGAAGCTCTTCAGTATGAGGGTGGTGAGACTGGAATAGACTGCTGAAGGATGCTGTGGATACCTACTCCCTAGGGGTGTTCAAAGCCAAGTAGGATAAGGCTTTGAACAGCCGAATCTAGTTGAGAGGCATCCCTGCCCAATGACAGGGAATTTGGAGTAGGCGATCCTTAAGGTCCCTTCCAACCTACAC
Organism: Ramphastos sulfuratus; assembly: GCA_013399055.1. Lineage (NCBI taxonomy): Eukaryota > Metazoa > Chordata > Aves > Piciformes > Ramphastidae > Ramphastos > Ramphastos sulfuratus. The sequence goes on along the minus strand of WBNM01013509.1, from coordinate 512,395 downwards.
CATTCTATGTGTTCAAGTCAATTTTGATGTTAAAATGATGAATCCCTATAAATAGGGCTCTTTTTATCTGTGGGAGCTGGGGAGAGTACTGCTTGGACATGGCCATTTTCTGGTGAGTTTTTCTTATTCTCATCCTTAGCTTTTCCACAGGTCAAACCTTGGAATTGTACACCTTTCCCCTCACATTCCTCTGTGGCTGATATTACAGTCTGCTCTTTGTCTGGAAATACATTTGAAACTGAGTACCAGGTACTTTACTGATGAGTCTTTAAATGTGCCTAGGACTGTTGAAAACTTGCATTTCAGTCCCTTTCTTGGAGTGGCAATTTGGACTGAGAGCTTGGGACACTTCGGATCAGCTCCTGCTCTTGCAGGTGCAGGTATCTAACAAACTGTGCTAGCCAAGAGGAAAATACTGTGCTTCAGGGAGGGGAAATTACAGCTCCTGTCATAAAAATAGGGTTGGTTCAGAATACTGGAGATCAAACTTCCAAGTATGAAGAGAACATGCAAAGAGTATTGTTCCTCTTGATTTTTTCCAACCATCACTAAGTAGTTGGCATTCACGTTGGACAATCCCCAACAAAGATTACTTACTCTGCCCACAGCAAAGGAGTTTCTTGTTTCTTATTGACTTTCTGATTATTCATTTTAACAACTTCTATTGCTAGTAGTACCTAAATATTGCTGTCATGTGGAGGGAACAGTAGCTATATTTTTATGAACCCAAGCCACAACTTAAAGAAAGCAGGAGAGAAACTGCTGTTGGAAGAAATCACTGACTGGGGTTTGGCCAGAGCTGAACAGAGCTGCTTTATCTGCTCAAGTCCCAGCCATAGGCTTTCCACTCCTAGTTTTGATACTATTAAAAGTAAGTGTGCCCAACAGACACCGACAAGCCCAAGTGGCTTATCTTTTGTTTTGAGTTCTTTCTTAAACATCACAGCAAGCCTATGAGTGAAGTAGACATCACCATTGTTTCCTTTTCACAGCCTATAATATAATTTTCTCTATTAAAATATTCCAATTAGCCTTAAACCAGCACAGTAAGGAAACCTAAAGATTTTCTTTGTGTATTTTTTTCTGTTCACTGGGGAACCTGGATGAGTTTTTTCATGTTTACACTTTGGTTGCTGTTTTGCTAGAGTTCAAAACATAGTTCTGGTTCTACTGGTCCAGGGTTAGAAGCATCCTAGATCAGTGCTGCAGAGGCAGCATTTTGTGGGCATGGTTTCATCATTAGAGTGCGGTAATTAGTACAGGAATCTGAAATGAACTTGCATCCAGGCATTTTTATGAACTGCTATAGCAAGCAATCAGCATTTGGGGGTTTTGTTCTTTGGTGGTTTATTTTGGGGTTTGGTTGCTTTTTTTTTCCCCTCCTTCAATCCTTTTAGAAGTCACTTCACCTAAATGAAATAGTTACAGCTGCACTGAAAAGCCACGGGCAAGCTAGGCTCTTGTTTTCAGATGGCTGAAATAAGAATCTCCAATCTTCTGGCAAAGTTCTTATCCTTGAATTTGAAGCTAGGCTTATTTTCCCTTCAAGAAAGGGTGGACAGGGTGAGAAGAGGGTTTGTCTAATACTAGAAATTGTGTGAACTCAGAACAAAAGGTGTTTCCTACAGAAATGTTAACTGTCAAATCCAGAATCAACAGATGCTTACTTTAATCTGCTTTTACAGCACTCATATCTTAAATTATGTGAAAAAGTGTGAAAAGGGCATCTGTCCTGACAAATAATACTACTTTTGCTTGTGAGTAGATGATGACACTGGAGAATTGAGCTCCTTCCAGTGCTGAGTGCCTTTTGAGAAGAGATGTGTAGGCCATGGCCAAGACCTGCTTATGCTGTTCTTGAATACCTCACACCTGACACCATTGCCAGCATAATCAGTACACTGCCAGTTTTCAGCTTGCTCCCAGTTGCTGTGATTTAAATGCATTTTCAAGCAAATGATGTTCTGTAGTGATCCCTTCATTTGAAAGGAAGAGAGGTTACTTAAGGGATGTGCTGTTGTGTCTGTTGGAAACCTTGCCCTTTGGTACAGAACAAGCATCGCTCAATCCATTAATAGAGCTAAAGACTTCTGTGCTCAGGGACTTTTCAGAGAGATCAAATGAATTTGCTCAAGGTGGAAAGGCTCTGGCTACTTTAATCGGTTTTCATTTGAGCAATTTAAATGAAGAGGGCAGTTTCCTGTGCCTACTTCAAAGTCCTTCCATCTCTCAGAGAGCAGCAGGCTCCTGCAGGAGGTTCACAGCAGAAAATGATGTCCATGCCCAGTGTTGTTCAGAGGAGGCTGCCTTATTTATATTGCTAATTCCAGCACCTTCAGTTAAATGCTTAAAGTTGAATTACACCAATAATCCTTGGCCACAGATTATAACAGGTATATCTTTTTCCCTCTCAGTATGTCCACAGGGGGTTAAAATGGCCTTGAAAGGATATAGTTTTAAGACTGCTCTGTTCAAGTACTCCCATTTAACAGCTGAGTTTTATTTTTGCCTGGATGTATGAGACATCCAGGTATGTATACAGGTTGCAACAAAGGCTTGCGTATCTCGTTGCATGTATTTCCTTTTAGGATAAAATGGTGGATGATAGCTTTCTAATTATTTAAGCAATGCCCTAGGGTCATTATGTATTATCACTTGTCTCTAACTCTGGGATAAATATGTTTCGTTAACAAAAAGTGTACTTGAAAGACAGGAGCTACATAAGAGGTTGGTATGTAGAAAATAGCCAGATGTCTTTTGCAAAAGGCAGCTGGGTTTGCTGAAGTTGCCTGGCCACTATTACTAAATAATTCTAGAAAGTTTTAGTCTGATAGACTTGGCCTAGCTTGTGGATATATTCATTCTACCTGATTGCCTTTTGCATATATGCACCTGCAAATAGAATCTCCCTTTAAACTTCCAATCAGTGTGCAGTATCTTCATTCTTACTCTTCAGAGAGAGTAAATGTCATTTCTGTCCTCTAGTCTGGGTAGCTTGTGGCCCTCAACTGGGACAGATGCATGGATGTGGAGTGGGGCAGTTGTCTAGTTTTGCTTTTACTCAGAAGATAGTCTTTATCCTCTTTCTGTGCTCTCAGATGATCCTAATCTGGGAGCTTCTCTCTTTACAAATGGCTTTCAGGGTTTAGTTTTTATTTTCTTTGTGTTTTATAATCTTCTGCATCTTTAGCTGGAGGACAGAGCTGTCTATTAATTAGTTAATTTTCAAGCAGTAGTTCCAAGCTTATTTTCAGATGTTCTTTACCAGATGTTCTAACTTCTATTGGGAATGTGAGGAGCAGTAGACTTTCTCAGCATCCCAAAACAACTGCTGATCACTCCATATCCCTCTTGTCTGAGAAGCTCAGGTGTTGCATTGTCAATGTCTCAAAGGTGTTTGTATTTATACCCATTTGTAGACCTTCCAGCTACCGAGCTTTCTTCAGCCTTGGGTGCTGGAATTCCTTGGAGAATGGTTACGTAGAAAAAGAGATAAGAGTTTAGTACCAAAATTGCTTATTTAAAAATCTAAATTGCATCATCATTTTTCCTTAGCTGTTTTCCTTCCTTGCTTGTTTTGGATAACGTGACCTCAAGGCTGGAGTTTGCTTAGGCTGTGAGCATATGTACTTGCATGAATAAATTTATTTACTGGACTGTGGATCCAGAAAGTGTTGATTATAGAAGTAAATGAGTGGGTTTGGTTTTCACTAGGGCATTAAGCCACTAGTCTGTCAGACTTTTGCCTTGCAGAAGTCAATGTGCACAGTCAAATGCGGGAACATTATAAGGAACCTAGTTCTTTGGTAACTCACTGCTTGGGCACACCTGGAGGCTCAGTGATGTGATCATTTAGCTTCTGTGGTCATACTGATTTGTTAATGTAATGAGCTGCTTTTTACTGATGGGAAACAAGGGACATTAGAGGAGGACGATGTGTCCTGCTAGTCAAAATACTGTAGCATGTAGAATTGTCCTCTCTGGATGAAGAGCCTTTTGTGCTGAGGGTGTCAAGACTACAGAGGGGATTTTTTTAGTCTGGGGCTTAGGAATGAGTGGGTTTTTTAAATTACTTTTAATCAACTTCCTGCAGAAATGAAGTTTCACCCTTGCAAGCCCTTGGGGGTTCATGGTTTTTGTGGGTTTTTTTTTCGTTTGTTTTTTTCTTCCTGTGACTGTAAGCTTACCAGCAAGGACGCATATTCCAAAAAAAGATAGGCTTAGTGGTATGTGGAAAATGAGGTCTGCATCATGGGCAAGTCTGGAGTGATGCTGTGGTGCTGCAACTTTTGCTGTGTGACTTTAAGGGATAAATAGCAGCAAGTGGGGTAGTAGATTTTCTGCTCTTAAATCACTGGTCTGCTGGTGCTATGTATGGCAAGACTGACATGACAGCTATTAAGGATGACCTTACTGCCTACTGTGAAGAGCTAGTTGAGAGATTACTTTGCAGAAGGAAGCTTGACATCTGAGGAGAGTTGAGAATGCATTATCCCATCGTTACACACCTGTCTGCAGGTGCTTGGCATGGCTGTGTACCTGCATGTCTGCCTTGTTCAGCTTGTACTGGCAGCTGCACTTCCCAGGAATTACCCGGGCAGAGTCCCTGGGAAACTGAGTGGTAAGTTTCAGTTAGGTAGTAATAAAATAGAACACTTCTTAAATGGCAGGTGAGTTGAAATCGTCTAAAAAATTATACAGAAGTAATTTATAATGAGTGTGAAATGGCAATTTTATCATGAAAAACTACCTCTTAGAATAGAGCTTAGTAAAGCAGTATCATTCCAAGAAATACAGTTTCTTGGATTAAATCTTCAGATGTTTGCTTCTGTATCTTTCACCTGCTCCTTAAACTTAGCAATTGCCTTTCAGTTTCCCAAATGGTACCTGGGGAACATAGCATGGAACTGTAAAATGAAATCATTAAGAAGATAATATGTGTTTGGTATGTGTGTCAGGTAAGATTTCTATTTTCAGCTTATACTGAGCTCTTAATTAACTGATGAGCTTAAGTAGCTGAGATACAGTAATAGTGCATTTAGTTAATTGGCTAATGTGAAACTTTATCCCTGCCAATAACTGTGGCACTGGAATAAATTCAAGACATGGTGTTAGATCTTGTAACTAAGCTCATTTAATCATTGGTCATTGTAAAAGCAGTTACCCACTTGGAGACTTTTTCGTTCACTCCCTCTGGAATTTGTGACTGCTGTATATGGCAGAAGTGACGTGGCAGGCAATGTCATGTTCACTTAAGTGTTCATTAGGAACATCAAATTGGCCATCTGTCCTGTGGATTATACCCCCTATTACACAAACCAGGTTAAATTTCAGTTTTTCATGTAAGGGTTTAATGCAACATAGCCTGATGCAAATTAGCGCTATGGTGAGGTGGGATTTGAGAATTGTGTTGACTTCTGCAGCTCTTACTAAGCAATTTTACTTTAGGGGAACCCTGTGGGTTTCTAGGATCTTTGTTGGCTTTAAAGTTTTGAGCTGTAGTGGTGACCTAAAAAGGTGTTAATGATGTTGAAACTAGTGCTGAATCTCAGTAGTGCTGCCTGAGCTTGTTTCTGTTTTTTCCCTTGCTGTCCTTCTTCCTGATGCAGTGAATGGGCTAAGAGCTGCAGAAGTTTGGGTTGCTTAGTGTAGTAAGATAAATTCACTGGCAGCATCATTCAGTCTTTAGTGTGTACACACACTGCACGTGGGTCTGCTGAGGAAGGTGTGCCAGCTGCTTTCAGCATGGTTGCACCTAACTGAGGTGGAGCCAGCTTTATTCCTTAAAGGAAATTACCAGCTTAATGTTTGGTATCGTTCTGGCAGGATGAAAGATAAGGCTGACTGCTTTTATTTTTAATGAAAATTGTGTTGTAGTGTTGGAAGTACTCATGGTGCATTAAACAGACCAGGTGTACAACAGATGTCCCAGTCTGTCGCTTACTGAACTTGGAGAATTTGTGATGACCTTGTGTTGTCAGTCTCTGGCTGCCTGGCAGTGGCTGCTCCTGGTCGTGCTGCTCCCATGGCTTAGGCCAACATAAAAGCAAAAACTTTAAACTCTTCTGAGCCAGACCCAGATTTGTGCCTTGCTCAAAGTGTGCAGAACTTGGCTGTTAGGATGTGGAGAAGCACTTCCAGCACTTACAACTGGAAATTTTTTGACAGGAAGGATGTCAAACTCCAGTAAACATCTTTAAACCTTCCCTCGGCATTTCATATAGATTATTGCAGTGGGAGAACATGATCAAGGGGCAAGGGACCTTCTGAGCCAGGACAGTGTTCATATATAATAATAGATCTTTCCTTGTGTGAAGTCCATGCTAGCAGATGAGACAGGTCTATGCTGCTGGTGTGGAGCAGCAGGCTGTGTCACAGCCAGCATGGACGTGACCATCAGAGGAACTTGACACTGTACAGTTCTAGCTGGTGTGACTGACGTTTCCTTGTTAACTGAGTCACGGGGAAGACACAAAAAAGGTTTAGTACTCTAAAAGTGTAGTTGCTGAGTTGCATTCTTCCTCATGAAGGGAGACAAAGCACTGGGGTTTATTTTAGGTAAGCTCTGTGCAGCTTCCCACTGCATTCCCACAATTGCATCCAGCTCTGCTGTGCTGCATACTGCACTTGTTTTGTTTTGTGTGTGAGAGGCTGCGTTGATGCCAGCTATGACTGAATTTTAACTTAGCTATGCTTTGCAGAAGTCAAAAGAAGCATGTACTTCACACAACCTATCTCAAACTGAATATTGTTGTATTTCTGACAGCTCACTTAATGGTTCTTGTCACAGTTTACAAAAAGATGGTCTAGTTGTGTACTGCAGGTGGTACAGATTAAAGATTCTGGTGCTCACATGCTGTGATTTGGGAATAGATACTTCTTACCCTGTTCTGTATCCAGCTGAAACCAGAGATAGGAGCACTATAAATTCTAGTGTAAGCAGTGCTGGCAGGTAATTACATTGGTAACGTCTGTCCAGCAAAACTGTTCCACCTTAGTGCTGCAAGAACTTTACTGTGAGTCTGAAGCTAGTGCTGAACAGCCAATATAGCTGCTGCCATTCTTGCTACCAGCTATGGAAGCAGAATTGTTGGCTTCAAGGTTCCTCTGATGTGGTCAAGTAAAGATAAATGGGCATCTTCTGACCTTTACCCTGCAAGTCAATTTTTTTTTGCATCATCTGTCATCACCCCTTGACTGAGGCACTAAGGATTTGAGGTGGTGACTCTATAAAAGTGCTTGCTCCTTAGATATTTTATCTGCTGGGAGAAGTGGTGATGCATCATGAGCTTAATCCAGATAATCAAGAAATATTCTGCTTGTGCTTCCAGCTGGAAGCTGGGTAGGCCGACAGGGCTCAGGAGTAACCAAAAAACTTTTGTGAACTAGCAGTAGAATTAATGCTAGGAAATAGTGCTGAGCTTTTGGAGGGAGATTAATGCAAAAAAATTTCCTTTGAAAAATGTAATTTGAAATGTTGAGGCAAATGACAGCAGAGAACTTCACAGTGGCTTTGTTTGCATTATTGCTCTGACACCACTTAGCCAAGGCGTTTGTAACTGTCACGGTTTGCCGTCCTGCTCTCGCAGCTCTGGGAGCAGTGGAATTGTCCTCATAAAACCTGCATGAACAGAAGGGAGGCTGAAGTTCACCTCTTGCCAGCTGGCTCTCAGCTGTGAATTTCACCTCAAGTTAGACAAGATATGACACATCGGACACACTGATACAGTTTTGGTTCCTGTGAAAGGCAGCTTGCATTATCGTAGTGCATCCCAGTGCAGAGCGCAAGTCAAGGCAGTTGGTAATCTGTGTGTTGGTGTGAGGTGGGATGTTGGGGTGCAGTGAGATGTTTGGATCTGGCATAGTGTCAGGGAGCAGATCTCAAAGGTCAGAAGCATTTATTTCTTAATGGAGTACTACTGGCTTCTTTGAAATGTGAGGAGTGATGAGCTGCCCAGAAATACCGAGCTTTCTTGATTTATTTTGCAGTTGCTGCTGAAAATTATGGGAGAAATGGAAAATACACTGTAATAGCTGGTAACTAAAGTAAATTTTCCTTTGTCCAGCACATTCACATGCCCTCATCCTCTCATCGTTTTTTTTTTTATCTCATGCTGTGAAGTCTCTGGATTGACTCTGCAAAGATTTAGTGTCTTGTGTATGCTGGGAGGCAGGGAAACATTGTGCACATATGAGTGTCCAACACTACCTGTAATTACAGGTGTAACTTCCATCTTATTCACTGCAGCCTCTTCTGTGCAATTAACTCCTTTGCAGATGATGTTCCGATAGAGTTGAGGAGACTCCTGCACAGATAGGAAGGCACATTCCCTGCTCCTGCTTTGAGCAGTGCTTTGTAACATCTCTAGTGCCAGCATGAGACCAGCTTCTAGGGGATACAGCACTGTTTGCCTGGCTAGCATTGAGCATAGAGGTGGCACAAGTGATGGATGGCACCTTGTTCCCCAGAGGGACCACATACATCATTTAGCACCAGCACATGTCATGTCTGGCAGGCAGCCCTTGCAGAAGAATGATGGCGATCAGTCTGCTGTTCCCCACTGGTTCTTTCCTATCTCCATCTGGTTTTTGTTTGGTGGTTGTTTTTTGTTTGTTTTTGGTTTTTTTTTTCCTTCTCTCCTTCACCTCCTTTAAGAGAAAGGGGAAATAACTGGGGCTGGTTAATGGGTTCCTGTGTGCACATTCATCTTTGCTGGGTTTGCTGCTGTAAAAAGCTTCAGACCACAAGTTAACTTCTTGTCTGGCTCAAAATTAGCTGGTTTGCCTAGACCTTTATAACATAGATTTGAGTCTGTAGCCTGATGTTTTGTTACATATCTAAATTTTTATCCGGAAATGTAGTGTTCGTTTCAGCCTCTCCAATCTCCCCTTATGAAAACCCCTAAAATTTAGCTCACTTTCAAGGATTGTCTCTGTCTGTTTCTATGCATCTGCATACAACATTTGGAAAGATCCTGCCGTTCTCAATGCCACAGGATCCCCAAAAATGTTGCACTGCTCTGAATACTCTCAGGACCATGTTAATAGGTATTTCCTTTTAGTTTTCACTTGAAATATCAGTGCTCCTTCATTTTCTTGTGAGGGAAATTTAATTGTTCAGCAAAATACTTCATTTGTAAGGCTGAAAATCCTTACTGCTGTCTGGGGACACTTCCTTTCCAAAATGCTGTTCTTGCCTTGCAAATATGTAACTTTCTTAAGAAATGAAAAGTCTGAAAACTAGGCAATAAACAGATAAGATTCTGCCGTTTTCCTGTTATTGTGTAAGCCTGGGCTGCCTAATGTAATTTCAATTGTGTAAGTGTATGCTGCTTAATGTAATTCAAATTGTCTACTTTGTAGACGCAATACGCTCCCCCCCACCCCCTCCTCAGCTTTGTTTGTCTGCACCACTCCTTTGTACTGACTTTTCCTCCAAACACTTGTAATTCCTCTTGTGAAAGGATTACACTAGAGAACGATGCCAGGATGATGATTAGGATGAGCGGTATCTAGATATTGATACCAAATTACAAGGTAGCTTATGAGGAAATTTGAGCAAAATAGATTTAAAATGAGACTCATTTGATAGAGTACTGCTCACTGATTGTGGGAAGGGAAACCCATGGGTCTATTACTAAAAGAAAATTTATGGGTAGTAAACTATTACTTTGCATTTCATTTATCTTAGAAAAATACTTTGTTAGCGAGTGATCCTCAACAAGGGAAGCAATTTTGTAAGGGAAATACTTTTTTATCATTAATTCAGTTTGTGTAATATTTATTAGCTTCTCCTGACTGTCTTCAAATAATTACCCATTGCTGTTTCTCGAAGTGCATGTCCCTGAAAGTGTATTGTTTCTGTTGAAGCTCTGCATAGCTGCAGTCTAAGAAAGCCAACCAATACCTGTGTGCTATGGTTTTGTGACTGGCCTCAGCCTCTGCAAGTCTGGGTCTGCATTGTTTCCATGACAGCTTGTAATTTCTGGTCTCATCCTTTAGAGCCTGACAGTTGTCAAATTCCATCTTTCCAGTTGAGAACAGTTTCTGAAAACCTGTCTCATCTATAGATCCCATTCAGATAGACTGTTCTGGTGATTTTCTGTCCTTTCTTCAGCACTTCTCTCGAGCACTCCTGCTCCTTTCCTCGCAGTTCACTCAAAATCTTACTCATCTCTCAACAGTTAAGCACTTGCCTTCATCTCTTAGCTGTTTTCCTACCCAAAAAAAAGAGAGAAGAAAATGTTACCTGAGCTTACCAGATTCTTCTGTTACTGTGTCATTTCAGTGTTATTCCAACACTTGGGTTTTGCAGGAGTTGCCTTTATCTACTCTTTACATTGTACTTCACAGTTTGAGGGTCTTTTCATAACAGTCTTTCTCAGTGTTTGTTTCGTGCTGTGCATTGGTCTTTGCACACATCAGCAAACGTGAAAGCACAGAAAGGCCCTGTCTGCACAGCTCTTGGTAGACACGTGGAGATCAACAGCTTTAGTCCACCACTTTTTACACGTCCAGTCCAAGGAACTGCACTGCCAGGCTCTCCATGCTCTGGGTGGGTTGCACATGCACTCTTCTCCAGCATATTTTGGCCAAATTGGGATAGTTTCTCCTGCCTCTTACAGAAGCAGCAAAAGACTAATGCTACAAGCAACATACGCTTCTATTTCAGAAGAAAAGGAAGAAATTTGCTGTGGAGCACTTGCTTGAATTTCACATGCCAAATTTTATTTCTAACATTATTTTAAGAAATAGGTGAAAGATACTTGAAGAAAAGAGGTGGGAAGGAAAAGCTCATGTAAGGCTGATTGACAGCAAAGGAGACATTTCCCTAAATGCTTAAGTTTTTAACTTGCTTGTCAGAGGTAACTCTGAGCTGTAACAGGAGACCAAATCCTGTGGCCTCCCTCTACAAGGTTACCTGCGTGGTCAGTAACTGCAAAGGAATAAATTCTAATTCATAATCAAAGCAGAGGTCCACCTGTTCTTCTCCAGAGCCTGTGAGCTGTCTGATGTCTCATTCACCTGTTGCATATGTTATTTGCTTTGACAGTAAACCCTTTGGGGCACAAATACTTTCCAATTTGATTATCAAGTGCTACGGTTCATGGGTGTATAAACTCAGAATTATGAATGCTTTAGCTGGATACCAGCTTTTAGTGTGAGACTTTGCCATTACCAGCTGCTCCTAGTCATCTGGTCTGCTTTGGAGGAGGCAGCAGTGCTGTGATCCACAGTGATAGCAACATAACAAATACAACAGCTGTTAAAAAAAGTTCTACATAGACGTTTTTTGGCATTCTGTTAAGAAACTGATTTCAATATCTGGATTTATCTGCATAAGCTGACTCAAAAGAAACATTAGATAACCTTACTGATTTGATTGCTCTGATGGGAAGCTGTGGGAAAGGGAAACAAACCTCTGTAATTCAGGTTATAAAACACACTTACTTCTCCAATCCTTGCAGACTTTCCTTCAGAAAATGAAGAATTTGTAGTTTGCCAGGAGGTAAGATTAGCAAGTCAGACAGTAGCATCTACCTCCAGAATCTCAGGGTTCTCCTCTACCTGTGAAGGGGAAATGCTATATGCTGCTGAACCCTACTGGTGGAGCAGAAACAGTCTGCTGCTCGTCTGCCACTGGGTTTGGGGCACTTTGAGTATTAAAGTCTAATAAGGGATGCTTGGCTAAGAAGGGGGGCTTAAGCAATGCTTGGATTTTGCATGTGTGGGGACACCTGCATGACAGACATACTGGATAGCTGGATACTGAGTTCAGATGAGATTAGCCTCCTCTTCACTGCTCCTCCATGCTGCTGCACACTTGTCTCCTGCACCAATCCCCAGTGTATCCCAGTGTGCCCAACTAGTTGGATTTGGGTTTGAGTTTCTTCTTCTATGCATGCTGAGCCCTCAGAAATTCTTTCTGCAGCTAGTAATTATTGGGATTTGTTACCTGCTTCTACCATTAACTGGAATGGACCTTAGCAGTTCCTAAAAAGGGTGTTTGATGTTAGTGCTCTGTGCAGGCTGGAAGTAGAGTTGTGATTCAGACTGGCAGGGAACACTCCAAGAGGCATCTTTAAGGTAATTCTCTGGCTAGAACAGGTCTGATATCCAGGGGGATAAAGAGCATCTGTAATCACTTTGCAGTAACCTCTCGGGGCTTTTGATTGGCTATGTGGTTCTCCCTTCTGAGAGACTACTCTTAGGTAATGTCCTGCAGCTTGTCAGCAGCATCTTGCACCTCTTTAGGATGCACAGCACTACCTGAATATCTATGAGCTATTAGAGCAAGAGCAACCAGTCACTAATGTGCTGATTTTTTTTTTTTTTTTCCTTTTTGAAAAGTAGACTGTTAAGGGTCTTCATATTTCCTTCTAAATAAATCTCTTGCCAAAAATATCAACCACTGCCATCTCTTGAGACTGGCAACTTTCAGTCTTGCTTCAGAGAGAACAAGCCTTCTTGGCATTTATGAAACTAGTCATAATTTCAAGGAGGATATTAATAATTTCTTACTTATGTTGAAGTGATATAAGATGAAAAATTAATACAGATATTACTTTCTCTTCCACATCTTGCAAACTGGTTATGCCTCTGATGTGCATGGTCTTAAATAAAGTCAACATTTTCTTTTGAGCTCCAGTTTACTTGCAAAGCAAGAAATATAAAACTGACACTGTAAATACCTCACAAAGTGTTTCAGACTGCTGTTGTTTCTTTCATTGCTTATTCTGACTAGTCTTTATCAGCCTTATTACAGAAAAAAGGAAAATCCTTTGATGTGGTCCAAAACTTTGATTTTTAGAAATTCATGTATTGATGTTTCTCTTTTAGTGACTAAAACAAGAGATGGAAAGTGAAAGATTGGGCTCTTTTAAGAGATTGAAAGACTCTAATCTATAAGTTTCTTATATCTCTTCTGCTCCATCTCTCCACACAGCTGGAGATGAATATTTCTTCAGGGGTGGCATAAAGCTTTCAGGAGGGGATTCTTGCAACACTTCTGATAAATGGTAAATGCTCTAAAGAACTTTTTAAATACTGANGCAGTACCTAATTACCCCTCCCCGACAGTTGAAAAGCTTTGTACTGGGATGGATGACTTGTTAGAATGGATTTGGCATTAGAGGTATTTGTAGAGTCGCTTTCTTCTGTCATCCTTCTCTCCAGCTTGGAAAAAAAGGATTTTATCGCCTGGTTTATCATTGCTGCTGTCTGTGTAGGAAGGATTATATCTCCAGGGAGAAGTTATTTGAGACGTTAGGATCTCTGTCTCTTTAGTCTCTCTCCTGCTATTCTTGTGTAGTGAGGAGCAATCCATTTGGATGCTGTCTTGGGCAGAGGAGGAAGCAGAGAGAGAAATGGCCTGTTGCAGCTTGTGTGGTGGTGCTGGATAAGGGGCAGGCAGGGCTGTGTGCAGGAAATGCTGCCATGCTAGGGGACTGCGGGAAGTGCCTTTAACCCACTTTCATAATTAATGTTTGGGGAGAGGGCCCTGTGGGATAAATTAGTATTCATTGAATGTATGTGCAAACAGATGTTAGCTGAAGTAGATTGGAAGAAATGATGCCCAGTGACCCAAATTTTTTACACTGCCCTGTGAGTCTGTCTGAAATTTTCATGCTCTGACTGATAAGCCTTAATAGCTAAGCAACTCCTTGTTTAAGTGTTTTACCACATATGTTTCTACATTCTCATAATACACTGTTTAATCCATGCAGTCCATCTCGTCTGGGCTGCCTCCTTCACCATTGTTCTAGGCTGGACCATCATCAGCTCCCAGCTTGTGTGCTCTGTGGAGACTTGGACTAGTAAAGTCTGGGCTTTGCCAGGAAACTTGGTGTTTTGTAAACTCTGGGGTCTGCTGTTCTGAAATCTGTTAAATGGTCAGCACTGCTTTGAAAAGCAAATGGAAGCAGTCCCATGGAAACAAAAAGCAATAAACGTTTGTGGTCAGTTGAAAGGATTCAGAAGTTTATTATTGTTAGTTTCTGCATGGGATACAAAATAACAGCTGGAGTCACTGCTTGTGTGCCAGGCAGTTGTAATTTGCTACTTCCAATTATGATCTGGCTTTGTTTCCATGCAAAAACTGTTTCTACTATATGTTTGGGGTTTTTTGGTTTTTTTTTTTTTAATCTGAAAAAAGTCTTCTGTCTCCACACAGTTGGCAATGTCACCTTTCCAGCAGGACTTCTTTTAAACATCCTGTTATTTCAGTCACTTGTGTCTCAGCTTCTTAAATGTGAATGTCGTTTTGAGTTATGAACTCGGGTAGGTATTTCTTTGGTAATACAAATTTAGATTGTTGAAGGGTGTGTGGAGTGACCTTGTCAATGTGTTTTCATCCTCTTAAGCCTGTGTGAAGTTGAAACGCCTGCTGTAACACCAGACACTGCTGGTCAACCCTGAGACCCAATGCTCAGTGTCAAGTTCTGAAAGCAGCTGAGTGCATCTGTGATAGGAAAAAAAAATAGGAGAGGGAATATTTGAATTAAATACTATTTTTGCAAAATGTTACAGCTTACCTGAAGTGACTATTTCTGATATATTGACACTTAGTCTTCTCAGTCATGTCCCTACCCCCACACACACTCTGCCATATGGTTTGTAGTTAGCTGTAGAGGTGCAGTCTAAGTCTAGATTAAGAACTAAGAAGAATATTTAGACATCGCTCTATTTTTCCACTGAAAATTGAATGCTGGAGTAAAATTGAGGAGAAATGCAAGGGGTTTTTTATCAGCTATTGTCAGCTTTCTGCCAGAAAGATTAAGAAAATCTAGAGAAACGAAATCTCTTAAGGATGCACATGGGATACAGAATGCTAAATGCAAACCCTGGTTCTTGTCTTGATGCTCTCCCATCCTTGGGAGACTAGCACTAGCCAGGAGCACCTGGTAAGCAGCAGTTTACTTTGGAGGCTTTGATACTGTAGCAGCTGTGGTGTTTCACTCTTGAAAGAGGTATTTTATCCTTGGTAACATGGACATGGGGTGACAAATTGCATCTCTTCGTGCTTGCCTGGCCTGACAGCAGCTGAGGTTCCTCTGTTCTCTTGGGACAGCAAGGGGCCTTCACAAAAACCATAGGGAGAAGATGGATCTCCAGCATCGTATCTGACGGGATCCTTAATTGACTTCAGTCTGTTGTAGCTGTCTTTCAAGAACCTTCAGTAATCATCACTAAGTTTCTATGACCTGTCCTATGGAGAGCCTGCTTATTTTCAGTTGGAAACACAAATTTCATTTGACTGTTGAAAGTCACTTTATTCCCTGTGGATATATTTGAACTAGTCAAAGTTCTGTGGTATTGAGCCCTGGCAAGAAGTGTTTCAGCAGTTTGTCGCTGCACTCTTCCTTGTACTGTCCTTGCAGGTCATTGAGCTTCTTGCTGCCAGGAGGGAGTTGAAGTGGGGTTTTACCTCTTGCAGGGAGAAATTCAGGGCACAATGAAGAAGTTTACTCCCTCATTTTTCCTGTTTTTTCAGCAGAAGGTGAAATAACCTCTCACTTGCACAAATGGAAGAAAAGGGTTTAGCACAGTCTTAGCCATACAGTTGAGCAGGTAGTTTTCATCCACCAACGTCATCCCTACGTGATCATCTTAACTGACTATTCCTGTGAAATAGCTGAGGGTAAAACAAAACAAATGCTTGTGTGTTTATTGTGAATGAGATAACCACTTTTTAAAGCTTGATGGTTTCCTGGATGATTCTTGAGGGATTCCTGTCTCTAACAGTTCTAGCCTTTGTGTATCTGACTTGCCTTTCTATATATACTTTCTCTGAATTAAATCTGTTTTTAAGGAAGTGATTTAAAAAAAAAAAAAAAATCTTAGCTTCTTGTATTAATAAGGTATCAGAGTTGTTCAGCAGAGAGTGTTACTAGCAGTGCCCAACAGAGATGCAGATGCAGTGCAGTCTCACCATCTTGCTGTACTGCTGCTACAGCCTTTGGCAGATGCCTGTGTTGAGTGTGAGTCTGCCAGTCAGGCCCACATAGCACAGGCAGAGGGGTGCAGAGTTTTTGGGGAGCTTGGGGAGAAATTGTAGGGTACTGAGGGATACAGGTGAAATCACCAAGAAGGTAGCCTTGGAGCCCAGGATAAAGGTGGTGATGCCTCAGAAGAGATAGGAAAATGGATCAGAATTGACTCAAAATAGAATTTAAGCTCCACAGATCCTATACAGAATAACCAAAGGGCACTTCAGTGATGATTTTTTTTTTTTTCACTATACCCTTGTTTTAATTTCCCTTCCTCTTTTCTCCTCCACAGTTGCTCTTGGTCGTAACCAGCCCTTGAAAAAAGAGAAACCAAAATGGAAAAGTGATTACCCCATGACAGATGGACAGCTGCGCAGCAAGAGAGATGAGTTTTGGGACACTGCCCCAGCTTTCGAGGGGCGCAAGGAGATTTGGGATGCCCTCAAGGCTGCTGCACATGCTTTTGAGAGCAACGATCACGAACTGGCACAAGCAATTGTTGATGGTGCAAACATAACACTACCACATGGTAGGTTCACCTGAGATGGATGTGGCCTGTGAGAAGTGTAACAGGGGGTTACAGCAAATCAGTTGAGACATCCGTGCGGTAGCTCAAAATAACTCTGTCTCAGTTAGCACATCTTCCTATTTGGTGTTTCAAACCAAAATCACATTAGTGTGTAGAAGGACCGAGAAAAGCTACCTTCCACTAGTTACCTGAATTTGAATCTCTGATCTGGTACATGGAGTAATGCAGAGTTTAAGTGTCTGATCTCTACAGGCAACACTTTTGATGTTCTGTAATCTCTTGGAACACTTGAAATGCTTGAAAGCACAACTTTCTTTTTTCCAGCCTGCTTTAGTAAGTGAGTAGGGTTGATATTTTTTTTTTCCTTTTTTTTCTTTTTTCTTTTTTTTTTTTTTTTCTCCTCTCCCCTCCCTAGATCTTACAGGTTTCTTTGGCACTCTAATTGTAGTTTTAAAGTATCTTTTCTGAAGAGCGTGAAAAACTTGCCCAAATACTTGGTGCTGCCAATCTGCTCTAAGATCTTGTATGAGATAAACATTAAGCAGTAAGCATTATTTTGGGTGCTTTCCCCATTGCACAGTTGTTCTGAATTCTGTTGTGGGACTTTCCTGGTTTGTTTGGTTTTTATGGTTTTTTTTTCCAAGCTCTTTCCTCCCTCATTTCTGGAATTAATCACTTTTATTCCCAATAGAAATGCTGTTTCAAGTTCTGTATTTTAAAAATGTTATTACCATTTACAAAATTGAATGGATTTGTAGCTTTAGTAACATGAAACAATTAGGATGGAGTTAAATAAAAAAAAAAAACCCAACCCTAACTCACACCAAAAAGTAATTAAAAAAGTTACCTGTCACAAAATAGAACTGAGCCAGGCATGGTTCTGGTTAGGCTCTGCTTGGTGTTCTCTCCTCCAGAAGAAGTGTGAAGTGACTTGCTTCAAACAATGAAGTTGTTCCTGATGTGTATAAAACACTTTTTATACATGTGCTGACTAGGGTCTCCTGGGAAAAGGATGATTTGGAAGATCATGTGCCTGGCTTTCTGGGGTAACTAATTTTTATGAGACCAACTGCTCATATTGCCTTTTTTTTTTGACCCCATTGTCTTTTACTGACACTACTCAGAACCTGAAGAAGGCACAGTTGATCATGTATGTAGTTTGGAAGGGGTAGGTTTGGGGAGCTCTCTGTCTTTCACACTTTAGTAAGGGAAACATTCCTAGTAGTTGTGGCTTCAGGTGTTGTTTACGCCACTCCTGTTGGGCAGCCAGGATCTCTGAAACATCACCAAGAGGTGGAAACTTTCAGGGCTGCAACACAACCTGGCTTTTCCATAATTCATGGGCAGTCTATTGTGGTCCTCCAGATCATGGTTTGTTTTCAAGGAGGTTTATGTTTTGCTAGCTTGACTGATAATGAGGGAGGTTTTGTCAAGGGCAGTTGCACATAAGGAAAATGTTTCTGTAGTAGCTGTGGTTTTAAAGAGGATTTTGTCAATTATTTCCAGAATGGAGATCTCGGGTTTGTCTTTGACAGACCTGTTAGAGGTCTGTATACATACTAGGCCTAAGCCATGAGAGAGAAATAATTTCTCTGTTCTCAGCTGATGAGGTCTTCAAAAGAGACAGGAAGAACTCAAGTTATTTGATGTTGAACTAGTATCAGAAGACTCTTTCTGCCTGTGTTTGTCATGTGTCTTTCATAAAACTTCCTTGTTCATAAGACTGGTCGGAATCCTGAAATCCTAACTGACCTACCAGACTTCTTGATTTTATCTATCAATGCTGTGTTTTAAATAGCATATTTTATTTATTCTGTGTCCACAAAGCAACAGAATGTTCTTCTAAATTGATAAAATACTGTGGATTTTTGTCCTTCAAGAACATCTGCATTGCTGAAAATGTCCCAGAAGAAGCTGGATGCTTAGGCAGTTTGTGAGCTGGAGGGAATTGTGTAGGTGAGAGGGATCTGGAAAAGTGGATGACTGAAGTTACTGATAATTTTAAGTCCCCATTCAGAAAAGACAATCAATCTCTCAGAGATTGAGTATTGGCAGACCTAAAGTAGTTGCTGCATTTTTTTGCTTAGTTGCTAAAATAAAAATAGTAGAGGTCAGGAAAACTCAGAGTTACATATGGGGAAAGGTTACCGAAATATAGATTGCCTTCCACTGTGATCTTTTACTGCTTAAGTGATTTGCTTTCCAAATCAGACTTTAGCTTACCCTAAAGACCTGTCTCTTGGTGTGTGTTTGCAGTCCTCAGGGATGGTCTGAGCCTGCTTGTGACCATGCAAATACAACTGATAGAAACTTAATTCTTCCAGTAAATGGAAATTCGAAACATGAACGTGTTTCTGCAGTGAGGAGAATATTGTTTGTATAATGTGGCTTGTGGAACTTGATGAGACCTCAGTAATGAGCTATTTTGACAGCATTAGATTATGTATTCAGTTTAAATGTTCCACAAGTGTACATAGGAACAGCACTTTCAGGGGAAACATTGAATTTATGGCATCAAATCATGGAAAGAAGCATAACAACTTGTAATTGCGGAGGAGGATTTTATACAAGTGGGAAAGTTTAAGCTGTTTAAGCTTGTCTGGGAGATTAAGTCTGGGTTCTGAAATGAAGTCACTTGTGGGTCCATGTTCCTTGCTTAAGAGAAGACAGGATGTGTGATGTTTAGTTTCAACACTCCCAAATTTGCAAAGAGTGTTTCTTGATTTCTTGAATTGCTGTTTATTAAGCTCATACTTCACAAGTGTGTTTCAGGCTTTCAGTCCCTCCAGTTTCTGGCTTCAAGCTAAAATCTGAAACTGGGTAGATAACTCAGATTTCTTCTCTTTGAGCAGCCTGAGGAATGTGTGATGGATGCTGTGCCCTGGAAATTATTTTTCTAGCGTCATTGAATGCAATACTTAAGGGGGAAGAAGTATGTGAACTCTTAAATTTGGCTTTTCAGCAGACAATTTGCTTGGGTTCCTGCCTGCTCCTGGCAGACCATAGACTGCTTTCTGAGGCCCACATACAAAATATTCAGAATATTTCAGAAATAAGTCAGAAATTGAACTTGTGTCAGAGACTCTCTTGCCCAAGCCAGGCCTGACTCGAAGACAGATTCCAAATTCAGAGAATATTTTGAGTGTTTATCCAGAATCTTAAGTTTAGTACTGATTTTTATACTCACAAAATGGCTTTAATTGCTTTTTATTCGGTGTTCCACTGGTGACACTTTCTTCTGCATCAGCTGCTTCCCTGGTTCTTCTGTGCAATGTGATCTTTCAACTACAGAGAAAGCTACTTCTTTTAGAAATTCAAGTGTTTCTCAGCCATCAGGTATTGTTAGTGCAGCATACAAATATAATATGAATAAAAACTTTCAATTTATGGGCTCAGCAAATTTGAGCTTATCTTCAGGCAGGTAGCGTGAACAAACTGTCCTTGTTCAGAGTGACACTAAAATCCTCCTTGGTTTTGTTTACAAAGAAACTCATTGTGCAAAATATAAAACAAAAGGCTAATAGATTTTAAGAAGTCCAGCTACTGCCTGTGCATTAACTGCACAGTCCTGTGCTTACCTGGCTTACATTTCCACATAGATCTACTCGGGTAACTGCAGAGCAGTGCTGTGTCCCACTGTGTGCTGTTCTCCCACTCTGCCGTGGGCCTCTGTGTGGGGACCTGGAGCACGACGGGGGACTTGGGACACATCTCAAGTGAATCTTTTATGCCATTTTGATTGTCTGTAGCTGTTTATCTGGCTGGGCAGCACATACACATCCAATTTAGGCTGCCTCTTCTGCAGGAAAGCTTCCTGGAATAACACCTAAATGTTGATATGAAATTTTGTCTTCTGGTCCACCAGCAACCCTGGTAGAAACTGCTTGGCTGTGGCATAGTGCCTCCTTGGAATTGAGGCTTTATTTCTTCAAATGGGGGGGAAGGAACATTTTCTGCTCAGGCTGTGCATGAAAACATTCTGCATTTCCCCAGGGAAGGCAACTGTTGAGGAAGATGACATGTAGAAGTCAAGTAAAGATCATTTTGGGGGGTCTTTTGTTGTTTGTTTTGGGGTTTTTTTTTTTCCTTCCTCAAGTAATTTGACAGTGTAGCCTTGGCATTTTTGTGTGTGAAAGCTTGTATTTGTGATGGGACAGGCAAGGATGGGACATTCTTCCTTTGAATTCTTAGCTCACCACAGAATGAAAGGAAAACCAACATCAGCTGAGAGAAATTCCTTTAACTCCATTGAAAAAATGGCAAATTTTAAAATGAATTTTTTTCCTCTCCCAAAGGAAGAGGTCTTCTGAGAAGTGATGCAATACTATGAGACTATTGCATTTCTTCACATTTGTTTTCTGTGTACACAACAGAAAAGGCAAATCAAAGCCATACATCTCTATCTTAACTGCCCTTGTGTGCTAAGTGTGTTGTGGATGCATTCGACCTGTGTGTAACGTACAAAATTAAACCTTGCGGGAAGCGGAGGAGTGGGAAGAGAGGGGGGTGGGGAGTGAGTAAGGGCTGACAGAGGTTTGCAGCCACAGATCCTGGATTAGCTGATGCTGCAAAACTAAAATTGCTTTCTGATTCCAGAGACCTGTAGGAAAGGGAGGAAGAAACACATCTCCTCTTAACACTGCATTCAGCCAGATATCTCCTGTCTGACCTCTGAGAGGAAGACTCTTACCAATGTAATTTTTCTAATGGATGCTTTTTGCTGTCTTCTGCGGTTAAAAATAGCACATAAGAAGTATTAAATAAATAAATAAGCTTGTGGGATGGGCTTAGCACTTCTCATCTATCTTGGGTGCCTCTGTGGGATGTATTTAAAAATAGAAATAATGTTATCACCAATTTATACTTTTTTTTTTCTTGATGTCTCAAAGTAGCACATTCTTAATATTTTATTAATGCATCTATTTAAATTTAATGAAGAACAGTTTTATATACTTCTCAACTATCAAAAAGGAAATGTTAGAATGTGTAGTATTTTACTAGAGTCTGCACCAAATGTTAGTGTTGAGCTGAACTAGTCCTGAAGGTAGTTAGTATTAATTAGAATCTACCTGGGGTTTAAGTGGAGTTTTTGAATTTCAAGATGGACACTTAATCTGCTGCAGCAGTTAGTAGTATATTGGATTGAACTCCTTCAATGCTGTCTGAATGATGAAAAGAGCCTCTCTTTTAAGCAGTGGCTTTGTGCTTGGGAACAGTCAACTCCTCTGTGCCTTAAAATACAGCTCCTGTAGCTCTCAGCATGCTTTTGCAGTGAGCAGTCTTGCAGCACTGTCTCTTTGTGCGTGAAACCTGTCACATTTACCGTGTGTAACACTGGAGCTCATGAGAAGTGAGGATGTGAGTGTTTAACTTAAATGCAGGTGAAAAGTAGGTGAAATTACTGAAATGTTCTTGCTGTGAATATAGCATTTTCTTCCACTTTGGGTGAAATATTCAACACAAAGCCAGAAAAACCCAAAGTCAGCAGCAGTGGTGTAAAGGAAAGTGTGCTTCACCTCTGCTGTTTACCAGACTCCAGTCCAAACACACATCCCTAGTTCCAGCAAAACTCTTTTCCCTACTGAGCTGTAGCTATGCATCCTAATGTGGTATTTGCTGCCTTTGGGCCCGATGTTTCCTTGCACTAAAGAGCAGCTTTTAATGGCTGTGCCTGCAGTCCTGCATCCCTCTGTGCACTGCCTTCCCTTTGTATGCTCTGAGGTTTCAGAGGCTGTTGCTGTCTGAAAGGACACATTACATCACATCATGTACCTGCTGTCCTCTAGTGCTTGGCTGCACCTCACTGCAGCACTGTGGTTCATTAGGATGCACATGATCCTTGCTGATCAGGTTTGAGGGGTTTTGATTTTTTTTTTTTTTTTTTCATATTTACCCAGTATAGTGGGAGCACTTACTATTATCAAGTTGTACTCAATAGTTGCCTCCTGCTTTGCTGGAAACTCAATTTTTGTATATAAATGAAAGATTTCACACTGTTCCTTAAGACCTTGGAGGAGTGCAAGGTGAAGGGCAGAGATGATAGCTAAGACTTAATAGAACAGGGTAATTTTGGGTGAACAGGAGAGCAGCCTTTAGCACAAGTGTGGTTGGCAAGATGTCAGTGCTGCTTTTTAGTGTTGCTTGCATTCATCGTGCAAGGAGTTCCAAGGAGGTTTTTATGCTGCTCAAGTAAATCACTAGGAGTGCTGGAAAACTTCTGCTTCCCGCTGCAGCTGGCCTTTCACCTTCTTATTGATGCAGGATTTTGCCTTGCTGTAACTTTAATATAGTAGTTTTATGAAAAGTGTCCTTACCAAAATGATGCTGGTATGAAAAATACAGAATTTGCCTAAAACAGTTGTCCTCGGTGACTGAAACTGAATGAAGAAAGAAAGCATAAGCAAAATACCATTTTGCTTTTCTGTGCGGAGCAGAGGAACACAGTAATGATGAGGAATCTGAGCAGTACACTCCCATCAATGTGTGTTAGTCATCTCAACTAGCCTCATCCTTGCTTATAAGGAAAGGGGAGTGTGTACAGACCCTCCTCTGCACAACAAACCATCCAAGGTTGTGTACAGCTTGGAGTGAGAAGCAATCGCAATAGCATATTTTTGTAGAAACAGGAGCTAAGGATGAAAATAATACAATGCTTTTATTGAGAATAAACCAGGATGTTCTCTGTCCTGGAGAGGGAAACTTAGCACCCAAGTGCCAACAGTTCTCTTAAGGCTGTATAGAATCATAGAATGGTAAGGTTGGAAGGACACCTCAAGGATCATCTAGTTCCAACCCCCTGCCATAGGCACGGACACCTCCCACTAGCACAGGTTACTCAAGGCCTCATCCAACCTGACCTTGAACACCTCCAGGGAAGGAGCAGCCACAACCTCCCTGGGCAACCTGTTCCAGTGCCTCACCCCCCTCACTGTAAAGAACTTCCTCCTAACATCCAGTCTAAATCTTCCCTCTGCCAGTTTAAACCCATTGCCCCTTGTCCTGTCATTGCCAGATCTTATAAATAGTCCCTCCCCAGACTTCCTGTAGGACCCATTAGTGGCTGTGCCACTTTTGGCATTAATTTAGTGGAAGGTGTTACATATCACAAACATGTAAACTGTTTGTGTTAAAGCCAGTTCCTATATCAGAAGTGAATTCAGACTTACTTCTAAGTCAAGTTTTAGAAAATATATCTGCTGTGGTATTTTTACTTATTAAGCAGGGTCTCTTTAGCTTGGAGAAGAGGAGATTGTGAGGTGCTCTCTTTAATGTTTATAAGCATGTGTCAGGACGACAGAGCCAGGCTCTTCCCAGAGATGCCCAGTGATAGGACAAAGGGCAGTGGGTGCAAGCTGGAACACAGAAGGTTCCAAGTGAACATAAGGAAAAAGTTTTTCACTGTGACAGTGACAAAAGACAGGAACAGGCTGTCCAGAGAAGTTGTGGAGTCTCCTACTCTGGAAATGTTCAAAACCTGCCTGGATGCATTCCTGTGTGACCTACTCCAGGTGATCCTTCCCTGGCAGGGGTGTTGGACTATATGATCTTTTAAGGCCCCTTCCAACCCATAATGTTCCATGATTCTGTGAAACAGGAATACCTGTTAAACTCTGCTTCTTTGTGAATGTTAGAGCTTGATCACATGCACGATCTTTATTAACAGCCAGAAGTGCTGTGACTGCAGGTGCCACAGGTAGGATGCTACTGTAAATAAGCTTGCTTTCTGCAAGGGTCTAGTGTATCTGTCTCAAATACTAATTTTTCAGGCTTCCAAACCAATAATTGCTAAAAGTAAGCTGCCAGACGTAGATGGGAGTGGGAGCAGTGGAAGGTAGTTGACAGGCTGTCAGCAGTTAGTCATTGAATTTGTACAATAATCCAGAAATACCTAAACAAAATTATATCACAGATATTTCACACTGACCATTTAATGCACATCTCCCATAAAACAAGTAGCTCTAGAAGTGTAACTCTTTAATTTTTGCAGTGCTTTTTGTGTGGTGGCTTTATTGGACCTAAGTGTTGTATTGATGAAGCTGTAGTTGAGACAATCTGTACAGTAAATTTCACCTTGACATCTTTAGTGTTTAATCTGAATCTGCTGCTCTAAACTGCTTCCCGTTAAGCCACAAGATCCTTGTGGGTTTTCCTCCCACCCTTCCCTGCAAGCTGCTGTATCCATCCCTTAGCTTTTGCTAGCAGGTTAAGACTGTAAAAAATGTTTTCTCAGTAGCTCATTTGTCTGAAGAGACTTTTAATTTTTCATTGATGAAATTGGTTTTTTTTTCTGTTTTACATTGTTTAACCCACATACACAATAGCTTTTTTATATGTGGATACAGAATGGTCAGTCAGGCTTCTCTAATGTCTCTCTAAAAGGACAGTGAAAGGTATTTTGGTGTCTGTGGGTCTCTAATTTTAGATTTCAGCAGTTATGAAAGATTTGGGAGGTCTGACTATGAAAGTGTTAACCTGTCAATATGGTCAGCAGCAATACTAAGATAAGCATGCAGGCCATGAAAGTTAAGGAAACTAAAATCTTTCTGTAGTGAATATCATAACATTTCCACTTGAGAAAATTCTACTTCTTTTTGGTTTTGATTGTTTTGGGTTATTGGTTTGGGTTTGTTTGGTTTTTTTTTTTTTCCTAGATTCTGCTCAGCAGAAAGGAGGTTTCTGTTTTTTGCTTGGGTTTTTTGGGGGGGTTGTTTGTTTGTTTGTTTGTTTGTTTTTTCCTTCAGTTAAAAAAATACCAAAAGTAAGGGATTAAAACCCCAAAATTGGTGATATCTTGAAAGAAACCAGGCTAGCCGCTGTGAGTGCTGAGGACATGAATGTGCATTAGGAGAATGCTTGTATTTTGGTTTTTCTTCTACTCATCATTGTCTATTTTGGAATATTGTTGACATCTTAGTTAAAGTGGTTAGTGAGTACACTAAGTCTGGCTGTTACAGGACTGCATCAAGACTGGTTTTGTATCTTCCTATCTCTATCTGTGCACCAGTAGATACTCTGAAAAAGGGTTGCTCACCCAGGTGACAGCTGTGATCCCAGTTTTGGTGGTGCCTCTCTCTCAAGCTTGGACTGCTCCAGCTGTAGACTCATCACCATGTTACTCTGAAGCATGGACATGGCATAAGAGCACAAGAAGTGCAGAAAGAAATATTACTGCCCATATGCTGGATGGATACCTGCTCTGGACTCCTGCAGAGCCAGGAGGGAGACAAGCTTATCTTCAGAATTCATTTCATGGAGCAGCTTTTGGGCATGCTCCTGTCTTCTCTGTCCTCAGAATGTACCTCCTGCTGATGAGAAATGTCTGAAATGCTCTGGCTGTTTCACTTCTGCTCAGGCACAGTAATTGCTTTTTTGTTAGAAAGCTTCATCTAAATTAGGATTCTTCAACCAATTGCCTCCAGGCTCTGCGCTCCCTGCTTGGACACTAAATTCAGCCTGATCCAGCCTGCTTCCCAGTGGCTGCTCAGAGACAGCTGGCAGGGTGGCAGCTCCTCCTCCTCTGCTGTCCTTTGCCTCTGTGGTCCTCAGCATTTTCTCTGTGCGTTGCTGAGCTGGCATGCCTGGAAGGAGGACTTACTGCTCTTGCAAAATGCCTTTCTCCAGGGAGGTCCACATGCACACAGTGCTAGGCAAGGGCAGATGTACTGCTGCTCTGCTGTATGGGCAAAACCCTTATAGATGCTCCACTCTAGTCTCTTTGCACTTGAAAACTGGCCAAATACTTAGAAGGTCTAACAGGTTGCTGTGCTGGTTTAAGGCTAATTGGAATATTTTAATAGAGAAAATTGTTTTCCTTTCACAACCTATAATATAATGGTGATGTCTACTTCACTCATAGGCTTGCTGTAATGTTTAAGAAAGAACTCAAAACAAAAGATAAGTCACTTGGGNACTCCCAAACCCACATCATTTGCCTGATAAAAGGAAGCAAATTATTTCATTTTTGGTTTTGACATGAAATTTTAAAAGACGAAAGTCAGTTATTACACTAATTACTTCAAACTTTTACAGTCCCTTGGAAAAGGAACTGAAGATTCAAAATGTAGGTGCAAGCTACAGAAGGTTCAGGCCTTTCGTAAAGCCTTGGTTCTCATTCTCCCTTACCCCTTTCTGTCTGGTTTAACAGCGCTGTCAAGTCCATGCAGCCTCATCCCATGGCTGTTGCACAATTGGCAGCTTTATCTGCATTTTTCTTACTGAACCAGAACTTCAGGAAGAAGAAACTCAGTTTATAAATAAGAGTGAGAAAAGAGCTCTTCCTGGCTAGAAATATAGCACATTATTTCAATTCCTAGGTGCTTAAAGCAATCCATTTGTTTACGTTCACGCTGAAAAAGGGCCAAGTTCGCAGTAGTAACTATAGTGCAGCAGAAACACCTTGTTTTGTAGTAACCACTTCACAGCTGGGAGTTGAAAGCTTCAGAGAAGCCTTTGATTTGATTTTTATGTTTACGTGGAGTCATGAATGCTTATGCTCAAGTACTTTCCCTGCTTACCCTTTGAAAGTCTTCTAGGGGAGAGAGGCAGAGGCTAATGTGAATAACCCCATCCTGCGCCAGCCTGGAGTGTCACAGCCCATTGGTTTTGCTCTCCAGCTGTGTTTTGTCTATCTTTGCTCCAGTTTTTACTCTAACAGAATCCATGGAAAGCACAGTGCTGCTGTTGAGGGTGCCTGTAAAGCACAAAATAAACCAAGGAAGGGAGACCCTTGTTTTATGTGAAGTGGTGTAAAAGCTTTCCTAAACAGCAAGTCAAGCTGTTGCTGGATTGTTTTCACTTGAGTCAGAGGGAGCAGATACTGTACAGCTGGGTGGGGCCCTAGCTTTGCCACGTCCCTTCTTTAGAGCACTTTGGAGGGGAGAGTGTGCATCCTAGCAGCTCATGACCTGAGAGGTAGTGACTCTGGAGTGTGTGGATGTGTTCAGTCTTTCTTTCAGGGATGAGGCACAGCATGGAAGAAAGTGGAATGTGTATTCTCAGTTTGGCAAAGTGGAGATGGCTTCCCACAGACAGGGCTGTGGAGCCTGAATGCTTTAAGCAGTGGAGCAAGATGAGCAAGTTGCCTGCTTCCCTTTACACAACCTCCTTGCTACCTCTCCAGATCTCTTCGCAGAGCCACAGAATGTGAAGCATGGTCAGTGGGTAACTTTTGACATTTATCATTTTCCCTGTCCAGTTTGTGAGACAGCTGCAAGCACCTGTAGCAGGGCCACTCAGTGGCTACTACGACTCCAGGAACAAGCAGGACCTGGAGTCAGGCAGCTGCTAGGGTGGCCTTGCTGCTCAGAAAATGCCTCAGAAGTAGTTGGAAGGGACCATTTATGAAGGGCCTTTACTGTCACAACCAGCGACTTGCATGTATTTCAGAAAAAGAAGGGTCTAAATCAGTGATTTTTTTTTTTTTTAAATTTTCTTAAGTTTTCTTAAGATGCAGTGCACTGCAGAGGAACCTCATCTGCCACGTGATAAAGCAGCAGCATCACTTTAAAGTTAACAGCACCACTAAACGGGTTTTTCATTTCTCTGCCCTGAGCAGGTATTACTTCAGGTTTCTGAAGAGCACTGGAATGTAGCCCCTGGATCCTGGGAGGACCATGTTCCACTGGAATGTGGTTAGAAGTGAGAGGTAGGTAGGGATGCCTGAGCTGATTCTTGGAATATCATCTATCAGTAGACACCATGCATCTTGTGGCTGAATTAAAACCATGTGGTTTGTATGGTATTTTTCGTTAGAGAAATGCTTCTTGTAAAAGTGAGCTCTTCAAGAGATCTCCTGAGTGAAAATTAGTGGAAAACTAATAAGTTCTTTTGTAATTCATGAATTCCATGTGTGAAGCTGCATCTGCAGCACCTGCCAGGCAGTGCTGCTCCGGGCTGGTGTTTCTCTTGTTCTCAGGGGAGCAAATGACAGACAGGCTAAGGTTTGGCCAATATTCCTGTTCTTTCTGCAGCATAACTGCTGTGCATAGTGTGTGGTGGCAAGCTGAGCACAGTGATTTGTAACTAGAGAGTGAGGGGAAATTACAATAGCTAATCAATGAGGCAATTAAAGATAACTGTTGTAACTGGGTTAGCATGGGGCTGCTGTAGGTGCTTTTGTTCTAATGGTGCACCCCTTTTGATTAATTCTTGTTTTCCATCCTCTTGAAAATTCCAGATGGCCGTGCTGGGATCTCTTACTCTTTCCTCCTGTTCATTAAGCCTTTACTCTGCTCTCATCAGACCCCACTTGGAGTACTGTGTACAGTTCTGGAGCCCCCAACACAAGAAGGACATTGAAGTGTTGGAGCGAGTCAGAGGAGGGTTACAAAGATGATCAGAGGGCTACAGCAGCTCTGCTATGAGGACAGGCTACAACAGTTGGGGCTCTTCAGCTTGGAAAAGAGAAGGCTTCAAGGAGACCTTGGAGTGGCCTTCCAGTATCTGAAGGGGGCCTACAGGAAGGCTGGGGAGGAACTATTTACAAGGTCTTGTAATGACAGGATGAGGAGTAATGGGTTTAAACTGACGGAAGGGAGGTTTAAACTAGATGTTAGGAAAAAGTTCTTTACAGTGTGGGTGGTAAGACACTGGAACAGGTTGCCCAGGGAGGTTGTGGCTGCTCCTTCCCTGGAGGTGTTCAAGACCAGGTTGGACAAGGCCTTGAGTGACCCTTGAGTGGGATGTGTCCCTGCCTATGGCAGGGGGTTGGAACTGGATGATCTTTGAGGTCCCTTCCAACCTAAACCATTCTATGATTCTATAAGCCTATCATGCTTGGGCCAGTGCTCAGACACTGAGAAGTGGATGTGTGCAGTGTCAAATGCACTTTTTGGTGCTTCAAAGCAAAGAGCTACCATGGAAGATGGTGAGCAGACTGTAGTGGGTTTGGGCTGAGCTGGAGTTAATTCTCTTCAAAGCATATTTCTAGTGCTGTGCTTTGCAGTACTGTAGCTGAGTGTTGATAACACTGCAGTGTTTCGGCTGCTGCTGAGCTGAGCACCCAGGCTGTGCTTTTCCAACATTTCCCTGCCCCGAGAGTACTGTGAGAGGACACAGCTGAGCCAGCTGATCCAGACTGGCCAAAGAGACATTCTATGCCATATGACATCAGCTCAGATATAAGAACAAAGTGAAAGAAGGAAGTCTGGAGGCACTCATCCATGGCATCTGTCCTCCAGAGGAATGACCAAGCATAGAGAGCCCTGCTTCCTGAGACTGAACATCATCCTCCTGACAGGAAGTAGAGACTTGCACTTCTCTCTCTGCTTTTGCTTCCGTGCAGTCTGTCGCTTGTCCTTATTATTAAATTGCTCCTATCTTATACTGGCTTTTTTAATATTTTCCTCTCTCCCCTGTCCATTTAAGAAGGGGAGCTATAGAATGGCTTTGGTGGACATTTGACCTCAACCACCACAGAGACCCATCCGTATTTGGGAATTTCCTTACCCCCTTGGAGCCACTTAGAGCGTTTGCGGCACTATGACGTGATTCTGTGGCTGCTGGCTCCTGTGTTGAGTGTTTTCTGTAGGAATGGTACAAGCTCTCTGCTGTCCCAGCAGCACCATTGTGGTGCTGGTGAAGGCCATGTCAATGTTGTTGTGCTTCACCAGACTCCTCCTAACCTTGAAACAGAGTATGTTTTCTCAAAAGCCTCTTCATTCTGCAGCTACAGTTAAAGTGATGCTTTCTGTCATTTCTGCTGTGATTAATATTTTTTAAACAATGCACAACATCCTTTCTGAGGCCTGTTGGAGTTCCATCTTTTCTTCAAATGGAGCATTGAATCACATCATCAGGATGTAAAGCACTTGTGGCTGGCTGAAATATTTAGATATCTAAGTGCAGGTTAGAAACAATCAACCCTTCAAATAAAAACCTACTTATAGCTACATCCTACAGTTGTTTTCCTTAAATATCTGTAACTTCTGCTCTTGTTTTTTTTGAAAGGTATTTTTAGGAACTTTGTCAACATAATTGCTTGGACTCTTCTCAAGTCTCTTACCCTGGTAGCATATGCCTGTCTGTTTTCTGTCTTTGGCTTCAATTTGCCTTTTCTGGGGCAGTGAGGACTACTGTACAATGCTGTCTTCAGAACTGTTTGGGGTTTTTTTTGGCACTTATGTTTGTTTGTTTTAAAACCATCAGCATGGAACCAGGAAACTGGAGCAAACTCTTAAGGAACATTAAAATAACACCAAAGCAAAAGCCAAATTTGAGTCTGTGTGATGACTATGAAATGCTCCAAATAAACCTGGACGCATGGGGAAAAAAAGACCTCAAATTCCTCATGAGAAGCTGCAGACTGGTGATTAATCTAGGTGTTGAAGATCTTCCAGACAGGAGTATGTCCCTTAAAAGTGAAAAATATTCCTCCAGTATCTGATAGTGTTCAGGACATCCTGTCTAGTTTATTAGATATTTTGCTGGAGTAGACATTTACTCCATCATTGGCTGCTTACAATGTTGAAATTGAGCGTCTGTTTCGTATGAGAAGAAGAAATATGGAATGTTTAAAATGTATTTCTCATTGAAAACTTCAGTGCAAGCCAGAAAGAGCCTCTGAAATGCTGGCTTCTGTGTGAAAAGGTGATCTTCAGAGGTGGTGGTAGTAATTGTAATTGTCAATGTCTTGCTCTAAAACTGTTGTTCCTGAAGGACTTGATACCCTTCAGAGTGTCTTAGTAAACAAGGGGCTCAGCCAGACATTGCCTTGCTTGTTCCTTGCCCATGGATGCATCCTCCTCCTCCTCCGTGTTCTCCAATTGGCAGCAGCCATGATATTTGTCATCTTTCTTTGTTTTGGCTTCAAGTGTTTAAATAATAGAAAGATGGTAACTTTCTCCAAGACTAAGGCAAGATAATTATGGCCAGGAGTGTCTGAGTTGCAGGAGAAGGCTTCTCCCTAGCACAGCATTTTTTGGCGAGGTAATGGCTGAGGAAAGTCCTACCTGGAGTATGTTACAGATAAACCTAGGCAGTACTCTCTAGCCTGGTGGTGAGCCAAAAGGAGATATTTTAGTACTTCTAAATATTTCATCACCTCTTTCAAGGAATACCTCGGGATGGTAACTTCAAGTCATTACTCAGTGAGTGCACTACAGAACAAAGAAAACTGAATATCTTCAGCACTTAGCAGGATGAGAAGGGTGCATTGGAGCCTGGTGAAAGTGTAGTAGACACCTTTGTTTGGTGAAATCCAGATTTGCCAGTAAAGGGGGAAAATACTAATTTCTAAGAAACTTAATTTTTACCTTAGAGCTAATGCATAGCTTGAAAAGATGAAAGCAGTAGGGCACTTCTAAATCATAACTTGAAAGAGACCAAGCTTGTTTAGTAGTTGCCTTTGCTGGCAGTTATGACTGAGAAGCTGAGTGGGCTTTGCTTTTTTTGCTGATACACATCTGAGCCATACACATAGCCCAGCATGGAGTAAGCAATGCTTGTGTTGTGAAGTTATTGCATAGGAAGCTTGCAGCAAAATAAAAGTGTATGTTTCTGTACACATTTTGGCTATTAGTTATTATAATAACAAAGTCTCAGGCCTGCCTTCATTCTGTTGGAATCAAGCAAGGTTTTTTTTAGTAGGAGCTCACAGCTGCAGCAAGACCTTGAGATTTTAACCTCTGAGGATCTGCACAGACTGTGAGAGTTTAAAGATCTCTGCTAGGTACACATTAAGAACATGATGCAGCTCCAACTAACATGCAGTATTCTACATCTATGTTTGTTTTAATATATTTGTTGGGGTTTTTTTCTTTATTATAAATTAGGCAATTCTGAAGGAGCAGCATCTTTGAGGTGAAGAGCAGATTAGATGGGATAAAGCAATGCTGCAGCCTTCTGTGCTTCAAATCTTTCCTGTAACCTTCCATAATCCCCTTCGCCTCCACCTTTTTAAACAGCTTTGTGTTGTTTTATTTTAGGATGTAGGTACTAATGTGGCATCATGTCAGTTTGCTTGACCTCCCTGGAGCCTTTACCATTTTTGCTGGGTATACTTGGAGACTGAGCATGCAAATTAATGAATTCCATGCTCATTAACAGGTCTTTGAATGTCAGCACGGGGATATAGGCAAGTTTGGGATAAGTAAGATAAAAATGGTACAGGGCATATTTTTGTGTAGATCATTCTGTGCTTGCTTTCTATTCTCTGTTGCATATAGGAAGATTGTGGGGAGAGTTGTTTAGTCCTAGAAATTATTTTCCACATCCTTTTCTCATGGCAAACTATTGTGGGTCTTCTTTATACTCCATGAAGGCCAGCATTTGCTTTTGTGTTCCATCCGAAGGATGGTTTCTGCTGCTCTGTTAGCCAAAGCTGTAGTAAATGTTACCTCAAACTGAATCACCATCCATACCCACTTTGAGCTCAGATTAAATCAAGTTTCAAATATTATTCTGCTACTCAGAGTGGGCCTTGTAGTGGGCAGGGAATTGTTCAAAGGTTAAGCACATTTGCACTGGTCATGCAACTGAATTGGAGCAGCTCAAGCTGCTGCAGTCACTAAATTGATAATTGAACCTACCTGTGTAGGGCAGGACTTAGTTTGGTCAGACTATGCCTTCTGTAGCTGAGAAGCAAAAGGACCTGCTTTTTCTTGAGGTGGCTACAAGATTCAGTCCAAGGTAGAACAAGCAGTTAAGGACAAGTGGATTGTACATAATGAGATTGGTCTCAAGCAAAGGTAAAATTTGCCTTTTTGTCTTGTTTGGGAAGGAATGCAGCCGGCCGTGGCATATTTGTTGGGTGATGATGTAGTCCCTCCATGGCGTTGATCACTAGTATCCTGCTGATCTTAGCTAAAGGAAAATCCTCTTAAAGTAAAATGCAAATAGCATAGCAGTTACTTTGTCTTCCAGACTTAACTGGAAATAGTAAAATAGTCTGTCACATTAGGAAAGTGAGATTGAATACATACATTTGCTATATGATTATTAAGCAAAAAGGCCTAACATAATGTTTTTCTCCAAAAACAGTGCTCACAGAACATGCTGCTTTGCACAGGATGGTGGAGTCTTTGTAAACATAGGAGTCTAGTTTAGGGTTAACAGAACTTCTGCTGTCCAAATGCCATCTTCTCCTTTTTTGTGCAAGAATGAAGTCTTTGTACCTCAAGAGCCAGCACCCTATGTTTTCTGATAGCCTTTCTGCGACATCGCAGTAAAATGTTGATGACAAGTCTGCTTTAGGGGAGCAGAGCAGAAGTTTTGTAGACCTCCAAGGAAAGAAAAAACTGTTATCTTTGGTTGGCAATAAAAAGGAAAATCTCTCTCTCTCTCTCTCTCTCTCTCTCTCTCTCTCTCTCAGTTGTACAAAACAGTGTTATATTAACCTGCCATTTTATTTTCCGTTTTAACTGAATTAGCCATGAGATTTGGGGTGCTGGGTGCTAGGTATTCACTCCTGGTTTATGGGAACAACTAACTAGTTACAAATTCAGTGGTAACAAAGGCAATGACAACTTCTGTGCGTCTCCACACGGAACACTGCCAAGTCAGCTGTCCGTGGAGCAATATGATGCAGGCTCAGATGGTTGTGATACTGTGCTTTCTTTTTTCTTCCAAGTCCCCTCACGTCATGTAAGAAGACAGATAATAGAGAACAGCAAATGCAAAAGAAGTTAAGTGTACAAACTCTTTTATCAACCAGATTTTTAAAAGTTTTATCTAAGAAGCCTGTCTAGACAAGCATCTATTTTAATGGGATGCAAAGCAGAATGATACATGAATACTTCATTAGTTAAAGAACTTCTCATCTTTGAACCCTGATGTAATGTTTCTTGGAAGCTGTTGCCTTCTTACAATGTTAGATTGAAGTTTTACAGAGTGACACACAAGTGGCAGTACATATGGTGCTACTAACATAACAACTACCAAGCACTAATCCAGGACTGACTTGCTCTATCAAACCTGATTTGGATCAAGGGTGACTTACCAGTGAATTGGGCTGTTCTAGAGTTCGTATCAGAGCTGTTCTAGAGTTTGTGTTGTGGCAAAAGCCTGCAAGAGGATGGGGAAACTTGGGATAAAGGATGCCATAACTGGGTGACTGGTTAACCAGCCTCTGAACCCAGGGTTGTGGTTAAAAATCACCATCTTCTTGTGTTTAGTTCATAGTTGTTGTTCATAGTCCTGGTCTAGTTAACTGTCAGTCTTTAGTCACCTTGCAGGTTACAGATGAGTTCCAGGCCGATGGGTGTCTTGGATGTCTTCCATAACCAGAGCAGATGAAAAGCCAATGAACTGTGTAGAGTGTAGGTATTTGTGCTCATGTAAAACTGTATTAAGGAAGAATTAGCTCTGTTCTGCAAGTTACACTACTGTCAATTTTTGAGGTTTCTGGTGTAGGTCCCCTCTTGTCTGGCTGCTTCTTTGTCTCTAGTAGATGAGCACAGTGAGGCTGCACATCCCAGTTCTGACAGGATTGTCACTCCTCTATTTGGTTTTAGCAAGGATTTTAAAGAGGAATTTTGAAGGAGTTGGTTCATGGCCCTGACCTCCCCTTACCCACAGGCATTTTCCTTCCCAAATTGGTTTCCATCCCAACCCACCTCTCTTCCCATGGCAGCTTCTCTCCTTGCCCTCCAGCACAGCAGAGGATGCACACCTACTGTGTCTAAAATTTGAAGAAAAGTGGCTTGCTTATCTAGTGCTGAAATTCCTATCTTGCAGAAGACTGTTAATCATCTTTCACCTTCAGCCTAGTTAATTAGTGTTAATAAATGAACTGATGCTGATGCTCTGCTGTGATAAAGGGAGCAGATCAGCACACCCAGCTATGCACCTTGCATATCTGCACCGGTGTTTTCCCAAAATAAGCACCTACTGCTTCTTCCCTGCCCTCCCTCCCCAAAATCCAACCCAAACTTAAAGGTTTCGGACAAGTACAGGCACCGATGGCATACAGACAGCCTGGCTTTCAGTTACAACACGTGGACGAGAGACAGCTCAGCCTGGGTGATGATAACACATCCCTCTTAGCCAGCAGAGCAGTGCAGAAGGAGCTGCACGAACACCTTGCCTCTCTTGGCTGTTCAGACGCACCTCAGTTTCTTTGGCAGGCGAGTGCAGGCAATGCAGTGATGCTGCCCTCTGCTTTCATAGAATCACAGACTCATAGAATTCTTTTGGTTGGAAAAGACCTCTAAGGTCTTCTGTCAATATCGGGCACCGCTGATTCAGTGATAGCAGTTCGGGTTTTCCTCCCATGTGCCAATGTGCAGGTGTGAGTTGCAAAACTGGTTTTAGGAATGGCTTGCTGATGAGATCAGAGTTCACAAAGCTGCCCCACAGCAGGGTGAATGTGCTAAGGTTGAGGTAGGATGACTTAGATACACGTAGGGAGGATCTTTGATTAGATACCTGGACTGAGATTTGCCCTTGAATGCTTTACTACAGCAAAAGCAGCTAGTTTGGATCCCCTCAGGCTGGAAGAAACCTCAGGAGTCTGTGTAATCCAACCCTCAGCTGCAGTCGTGTCCCAGGTCGCTGCCCTGCAGAGCCTTTTCAGGCAGCTGAATGTACATTATTTTATCAGTGATCTTGGAGCCCGGGTGAGCTGGGCTCGCTAAAGAACATCCAAGTGTGGAAATGAACATGAGCAATAACTGATTCAGTGAGCCACCTGTCAGGTGGTTCTCCTGCCAGAGAACAGGGTAAGAGGATTGCAAAGGCACTAGCAAAGTATCTTCATTTTCTTCTCTTTCCCCTTGTTGTAATATACTAAACACAGTTCCAGTCTGTCTTGCACCAGCTGTTGCAAGTGAGAGTAAGCTCACCATGGAGCTCCTGGAGCACTGGGATCTCTTGCTGGCTCTGGGAGTTGTGGAATCAAGCCAGACTGATAATGTCCCCATAATGGAAGAGCTGGTTTTCATTGTGTTTTAAATGAAAATTATTAAATGTTTAACACTTCTTATGTACAAAACCCATTCTTTCAGGAGCTGGAGTAAGTCCTTTATAATAAGGGGAGGCTGAGGAGGTGAACAGAGCTGGGTTGCATAAGCAGTTGTGCTTGTGAGACAAACTTTATAAAGGCTTTGTAGAGTAGCTTTATGGTAGTTGAAATTTGCATAGCCCATGGAACTTTAGTGTGGAAGAAGCATGGGAGGGGGCTTATGTTTGTGGTTTACTATCAAGTGCTTCATCCACGCCATTAACAGTTATAGCTGCTTTATTGTTCTCTGCACATGGTACGAGGCACAGGCTGCCACAAATATTCCTGTGTGTTGCCCTCCAGAAATCGGGAGAGCTCCAGTTGCTAATTGCAACATTCAACCATTTCAGTCATTATTAAGCTATACAGGGATTGATGTGAAAGGAGGGCAGGGGCTGTTCTGTTAACTCCTCCCAGTTTGCAATGGTTGTAGGTGAGCTGGAACAAACTGCTGTGTGTTTTCACTTGTCTGTCTCAACCGTGCTCACACACTGAGCAGTCACCCTGTACCACTCTGACAGGCTGTTGACATCAGTAAATTTTTTTCTTTATAAGATTCTATACTTCCCAGCCGTGACTCCAAATCAGCAACTAATAAAGATGAAGAGATAGTTAAACATTTCTAGCTCAGTCATTGCTCTCTAGGAATTGTCGTACTGTAGGACCCAGAAGAAGAACCACTTGTTTTCATAGAATCATAGAATGGTAAGGTTGGAAGGGACCTCAAAGATAATCTAGTTCCAACCCCCTGCCATAGGCAGGGACACCTCCCACTCAAGGGTCACTCAAGGCCTCGTCCAGCCTGGCCTTGAACACCTCCAGGGAAGGAGCAGCCACAACCTCTCT
Source organism: Ramphastos sulfuratus (assembly GCA_013399055.1). NCBI lineage: Eukaryota > Metazoa > Chordata > Aves > Piciformes > Ramphastidae > Ramphastos > Ramphastos sulfuratus. The sequence continues at coordinate 475,095 of WBNM01013509.1, read as the reverse complement.
GGGCAACCTGTTCCAGTGTCTCACCACCCTCACTGTAAAGAACTTCCTCCTAACATCCAGTCTAAATCTCCCCTCTGCCAGTTTAAACCCATTGCCCCTTGTCATGTCATTGCAACACCTTGTCAATAGTCGCTCCCCAGCCTTCCTCTAGGCCCCCTTCAGATGCTGGAAGGCTACTATAAGGTCTCCTTGAGGCCTTCTCTTCTCCAGGCTGAAGACCCCCAACTCTTGTAGCCTGTCCTCACAGGGGAGCAGCTCCAGCCCTCTGAGCATCATCTTGGCCCTCCTCTGGACCCGCTCCAACAGTTCCATGTCCTTTTCTGATGCTTATGGTGAGTTTCAGGCATTAATGACGTATACGGGATTCAAACCAATAGCCTACAGGTGAAAACTCTACTATTGCAAATTTATTCAGCAATCCAGCCTCAGTTCATGTTTGGAATGGAGCTTTTCATTAAGAAAAAACAAATGAACCAGCTGTTCCTTGGGCAAATGTGTTATACACAGGCACTTGAGCTCCTTAAAATTAGCCAGTCTCATTGCAATGCTAGATTGTGTTTTGTGTCATCTTAATTTCTGTTCCTGCAGCAAGTCTGTTTGGAGGAAGAGGTGGAAATCTGCTCAGTTCTTAAGTTTTTGGCATTTCTGAGCAATTCTTCTCGGAGCTGCTCAAAAATCTTAAAGTAATAGAAGTATGTCATAAACAGAAAACAAACTTTCTGCTTTTTCTGGAGAGAACAGCGTGCAGCTTTAAAGACACACTGAAATGTTATTAAGGTGCATTACAATTTTCTGTTGTTCTCAGATGAGTTTGGTCACATTCCCCATTTCAGTGACTGTTGCGGAAGTTTGGTTTCATGTCATTTAGGTCTCTTAAGTTGCTCATTCTTCCTGTTTCAGAAGGACAAGTTCAAACTCCAAACTGCTTAGAGGTAGAAGCATTGTCTTAACCACTCCTTTTTTAATATTTTCCCCTATTACTCTCCATCCTAATAATCTTATTGAAACAGTTTTTTATGGCCTGTAAGGCAATTAATTTCAAAATGTTCCAGTTCCATGTGCTTGATGATCACATCTGCTTATTTTTCCACCCGAAACTCTCAAGCTGTCTCCTACCTGGCTAACAACCAACAAGAAACTGCCTCACAGCTCCTTCCAGAATTCCTCAGTCTCTGAGCTGATAATACTTTTGAAATATTAAAATAATCCCATCTGCTGTGGTTGTAGCATTGTATCTTCTGTTCTGTCTGATGTAATCAAGCCTATAAAGTTAATATCCTAACCGTGTTGCAGAGTCAGTACTGAATGACTCTACAGCTTGCCTGATGGTGTAAGTCTTTAACTGGCAACTTTCAGAACAGTGAATTGGTCTGTGAGATCCTCAAAGTACTCATAGAACCATAGAATGGTATCCTCAAGGATGGATGGATCCTCAAGGATCATCTAGTTCCAACCCCCTGCCATGGGCAGAGACACTTCCCACTAGAACAGATCACTCAAGGCCTTGTCCAGCCTGGCCTTTAACACCTCTGGGGAGGGAGCAGCCATAACCTTCCTGGGCAACCTGTTCCAGTGTCTCACCAGCCTCACTGTAAAGAACTTCCTCCTGCTCCTTAAGTCATGTGGCATGGCACCTTGATTCTGAATGGTAGAAAGTTGAAGAGGAATAGATGGATGGGTTGGTTTGTTGGTTGGTTCTGTCACTGGCTTTCCTCAAAGGCTGTTCATCGTGTTGCTATAGGACATTTTGCCCAGGTTTATTAAAGTCATTATCAGCATCTAAGGAAATATTTAAATGCATGAAGAATACTCAAGTATATGAAGTGTTGCTAGGCTTAGTTTGTGCTTTCCTCAATACTGTTTTAAGATCTTTGTATAACTTACTGATCTTTCATGTCCAGTACAGAATCCTTCACCTAGAGCTGTGTGACTGCCACGCACCCTCTCTGCTGCTTGCTTCCTGAAATCTGCCTCTTCTATGTGCTTTCTATGTGTATTTCAGTAGTGAAAATTCAAGCTACCAACTCAGCTTCTAGGCTTTGGCATTGGATCTTGGTTAGGTTGCCAGATGCAGTATCCAGCTGCAGAATCTGGAGAGAGAAGGGGAAGCAGGAAAGGGGAAACCTCTGTAAGTGGCAGAACACGGTGCTGGCAGGACTGGGCTGCAGCACAGGGCTGTGGCTGGACTGCGGGACCTCTGCTTGCGTTGCATTTTCTTTCTCTGGTTTAAGGGAGGCTGCATTTTTTCTATGCTCTAACTGGCTGGTGAGGACCCTGGTTGCCTAGGTAACAGGGAAACCAAAAAAAAAAAAAAAAGCCAAAACAAAAAACCCACCCATTTTTGTTCCTTTTCCTCTGTATTTTCTCATAAAAGCTTGACATGTTTTTAGTGCTCTTTCCTACTGAATAACTCGTGTGGTCCAAGCTGACAGATCTTGCAGGAAGCATCAGAAACATGGTTTTCAATTACAACAGCAAAATTACAAAGGGTTTTATAGTTTGGGTGTTTGACTTCCTGTGTGCTTTGCACTGTGTAAGGGACACAGCAGTGAATGCCTCAGTGAAGAGCTGCCACCTGGCTGGTGAGATTGGCCTTGCCGCGGTGGCTGCAGGTAATTCAACCACCTTTTCTCTTCATCTCCAATGAATTGTGTTTGCCTGCATCACTTAAAATAGCTCCATACTCGCCATGCCTTCTCTTTAACACAGTCAGACATATTTTTGCTTTTGAACACCAACCAGCATGACATCCCTTCACATTCTGCCTTTGAGTTTGTTGGCATTTACGTCTCAAAGCTTGTAGCAGAGTCTGACCATCTCCAAAAATCACTTAACTGAGAGCCCAACAGGAATTATCTGAATGCATGTTCCTAGCTCCATGTCTTTTTGGAGGTAAGCACCAACACCACCTCATCTCCTTAGAGCTCTGGCTTGACCTTCAACAGATGTGGTGTACTGGTAAGGAAGTAGTGCCATTGCAAAGTCATTCCGTTTGCAATAGTTGTCTTCTGTGCTTTAACCAGTCTTGAAAGCCATTGAGTGGTAGGCACTAAGACCTGAGAATTGTAAGGACGTTTAGACCAGTATGAGTGGAAGAATGGGATCACTGCTGAGATTTATGGTAGCCTGTTGTTGCATTATCAGTTCATTATGAAGCCTTTCTTAGACAGGGATGGGACTGTACAGTTTTTATTGGCAACATGTTTCCTCTGCTGGGTCTTTTTTTCTTCTTCTTCTTTTGTTTGTTGAAAGACAGACCTCCGACTTAGCTGCTGTTTCAGAGGATTTTTTTAATATTGCTTATCTGATTATGATTAAGCAATCCAGTGTTTATAGCATATGCTCTGACCTTGATGTTGGTTCAGCTGTGCAAGGATATAAATGATGAAGAAATTCCTTAGCAAGCTTACCCCGTGGTATTTAAAATTAACTCTTTGTGATTCTATCCTGAAGTGGGAGCATTCTTTTTAACATACATTCTTTTTAAAAGCTGCTCTGGCTAAATCTAAAGGCTGTTGAAGTTTGAATTTTGTTGGTTTTTGGTTTGTTTTTTTTTTTAGCAGCAAACTACATCTACTTGTTTCTGTGAACTGTGATCCTGTGATATTTATGAAGTAGATCAGGCAGACAGAATGAAATGAATGTTGCAAAACAAAAGTGAGATATGGGAACTTCAGGCTTTAGTCTGTAAACCACAAACAGTATGGAGATTCATAAATGATACAGGCCCATAATGAGTGGTGTCACTTGTTCTGGCTTTACTGCTTTTGTTTTGTTTTTCAGTCCATCTCAGGGCACAGCTGCCTTGGTGTGTGCTACCTGTACAAACAGAAAAGCCTTCAAAAGCAGCTGCACCTAAAACACTGATCTCACAGTCAAAGACTTCCTCTGTGTGTTTTTTGACAACACAAAATATCCTTTAAAAGAGGAGAGTTTCTGTCTAAAAGAAAGATTTCTGACGCAAGATGCTGGCTGTCAGAGTGCGAGTGACACAGTGTATCCCCAGCTTACAGCTTTATATTGTGATAATTTTGCTGATCAAACAGCGAAGTTGAAGGCATCTCGCTGTCAGCATGACAAAACCTCCAACTAAGAAACCACCCTTAGTTTCTAACGAGGACCAGCTGGGTGTTGTGTGCTCAACTGCCGAGTCAAAGAGTTTTTGAAGTGCTGTGTAGCTGAAGGACACTGCTGCCTACAGAGGATGGGTCATCGCGCAAGGGAATGTGCTCCCTCTAGAGGCAACAATGTGGAAATTTGGGGTGGCAAGTAGATTGAAAACGAGAGAAGCATTTGTTTGGAATGTTGACTGTTGGGGTTTTTTTAAGCACAACAAGAAGAGATTTCTGCTGTGATTTAGGACGCAGCTTCCTCAGCACCTCTGGCTTGCTACAAGAGGTGAGGTGTGCTGTGTGCAGGGCTCTGCTTTCAGCCTTCTCTAACTCCTAACATTTTTTAAAGAGTGCTGCTGGTTTTCTGGGGTAGTTATTTGAAATATCTTCATAAAGTGTGTCTCATAGTGTGAAAAAGTCAAGTTGTCATTGATCCTTCATTTGGCGTTCCAAGTCTTGGAACGTTCTGTGCATGTTGTACCATGTTGGTAGGAAGGAATGCTGGGTGCAGGGCAGCACACCAGTGCCCAGTTGTCTTTAACACAAACACCCAGATTGTCCCAGGGAACCTCTCAGGAGTCTGGGGAAGTAAAAACCACTCTTGAAACTTAAGGTCTTTGAACAGGAGAGTTACAGATGCCACACAAATATAAAGTATGTTCTGAGTGTCACTGGTCTGGTGGCCAGAGCCACAGAGTTGTCTGACTTGGGTGGTCATGTTTGTTTGTTCTGGCAGTGCCCACTGAGATGTGAGTCCTATATGAAAGCATTTCAGCAGTTTTTGGATGTTTGAGAAGTTACAAAATCTTTCTTTCACAGTGACCTTTTGGTCTTTGCCATTTTGCCTTTTCACAGCTCGGGCTGAGGATTGTGTAATTCATCCAAGCAGTGTTTCCTTGGTGCACGTGTGCCCAGAACTGAAGGTGTGCTGCTGGAGAAATAGTTGTCCTTCAAATGACACATAGGGAGAACGACATTCCCCCTTGCCTCTTCCTGTGGACTGCTTTGGAAGTTTATCCTGGTTTATCTGGAGGGAGGGATTTGTTTGGGTTTTAGGGGGTGCTATTAACTCTGCCCCAAGTTTTGATATGAAACCAAGATGAAAACTTGAGGTTTTTTGTATCAATTTCTAAAGCCTAAATTCAGACCTCATTATTTGGATGGTTTATCTGTAGGGTAAATGTTTCTGAGTGTGACCACTTCAATGTTAAATGTCAAAAGGTTTCATACACATTTCTTCCCCCTCTTCTCTCCTAAAGGTGCTCTTACAGAGTGTTACGATGAACTGGGAAACCGGTACCAGCTTCCAGTCTACTGCCTTGCCCCACCTATCAACATGATAGAGGAGAAGGGTGACTTGGAGACTCTGGATATTCCTGATCCCCCACCCAATTCAGGGCATGAATGCCAGCTTCGTTTGCGCCTGTCCACAGGCAAAGACCTCAAACTCATGGTCCGCAGCATGGACACAGTCTACCACATGAAGAGGAGGCTGCATGCGGTGGAGGGAGTGGAGCCAGGCAGCCAGCGCTGGTTCTTCTCGGGCAGGCCACTGGCAGACAAAATGAAACTGGAAGAGCTGAAAATCCCAAAGGACTACGTGGTGCAAGTCATCGTGAGCCAGCCCTTAGCAAATCCCACCCCGGTGGAAAACTGATTTCTGCTTGCTCATTGATTCTTTCCTCCGTCTCTGTCACGGGGTTTGTTTTCACTGCCCTCTCTTCTTTTGGTTTGTCCTGATAATGGATTGGCTCCAAGAAACGACCAGCAAAATTCCATCTGTGATGGAGATCTGCAAAAACAAAACATAGAAATGTAAACTGGCCTTCAGGGTTTGTCTGATCTTGTATTTAACACAACTGCAAGAAGCACAGGGCAAGGGCAAAGGAAGGAGCAGGAAGGGAAAAGAGAGGAGGTTCAAAGAGAGAGGGAAGAGATTGTCATTCACTCAAACAATACAAACACATCATGATTCTTACAGCTGTAGGTGGTGTCGTGATCCATGGAGCCAGAGCAACAGAGAGCACTTTTAACTGAAAATAAAAAAGAGAGAGAACCTGATCATTTTATGAAGGTTATGTCAGCACCACGTACAGTTTGTGCAGGAATCGCAGCTGCTGTGAGTGGGTCCTGCTCTGCCTGCTCGCAGGGATCCTCTCCGGTTTGACCGAACTCAAGTGCTTTGCTCAGGCACTGCTGGGGCGCAGCCAGCCCCAGGCAGCCGAGCTGGGCTAGGGGCTTGGCCTCCATCCCACATGCATGGCTCCTGGTGATGCTCAGACCAAGCAATTGTACATTCCAAGATGGCAATGCAGTCCTGTGCCATTGCTGGCTCCCAAGCTGGGCATGCTGCCCGTTGGAGCCTTAGGCAATAACTTAGTCAATGTATACTCTCACGTACTGTACTGTAAATTTACTTACTGCAAGACTGACTTAGCCTGACGTTTACAGGCTGCTGGGCACCTCAGTTGGTGTCTGCTGAATTACTGTGCATCACTCAGATGATTAAGGCAAGCTTTGATCAGGCTAGTTGCCCTGAGTGGTGTGCTGGTCTGTGCTCAAGCGTTGGGTGCATCACCTCTGTCATATGGCACTAGTGTAATAGGTGCAGGTTACACTGCAGTTACACCCACGTGCAATGGATTGCAATTCTCTCTGCTCAGTTCCTAGAGGGCACAAAGCATGGAAGATGCAAGGGAGGACATGACAGCACACAGTTTTCAGCTTGTTGTGTGAGTGCCATTTGAAGCAGCAGCCAGCCCTCTAGCTCTGGTGACTCTCCAGACAAGGCAACTGGAGGTATCCTCACCAACATGCCCAGAGCACAATGCTGTTTCCCAGCCAGTGCTTTCCCTTCAGAGTGTAAGAGCAGCCCTTTCAGCACATGACAAATCCTTTTGTAGTCTTACAAATCTGAACTGAAGCATATTTTTGGGGGAAGATGTGAAACCTGATTGCGTACTCCCTCAGTCGGAGATGCTCTCTTGTGTTCCTTTGGCTGCTCTTCATCCCTGTCTGGCAATGCCTCTGGCTGAGATCAAACACCCTGTTCCTTTTTAAAGGTGATTTCTAGTTTGCTTGTTTTTTCAGCCAGCATTGAAATGACTTCACTACTTCTTCCAAAGTCCAGTGTACTATTCAGGTATGAATAGTGTGGGTCTTTTTGGGTTTCTGTCTTCCCTCTCTGATCAGTGGTCTAAAGCTGCAGTTGTCCCAGCTCTTTCTCGTCTGCTAGTGAAACTGGTGGGTTACACTGACAATTTTCAACTTGTTGCTTTTGCTCTTTCATTAATTCCCTAGAACTCAGTTTCTCAGACTCAAAGGGAGCTCTTGATCCACGAGCATGAGCACAGAGCCAGAACGAGCAGAGGTCACTTGTTCATCATGATCCTTTCCCAGCGGATGGAAGCAGGCGCAGAACTTACATTGAGAGTTGGAAAACAGATCCACGTTATATATATATATATATATATATATATATTCCACCCTACCCCAAATAAATACAACTTGCTTTCTGGTCCTCATGTTATATTAAGCCTGTGGTTTTCTGACAGCTCCTTTAGCCCTGATTTGATATAGGATGACTGAAGTGCAGTGGCGGAGCTATGTAAAGAAAAATTAGTTCCTTGTTCTCATAAAACACCAAAGTGACCTGGTTTTCTTTCTTTCTTTCTTTTGGTTTTTTTAAACTCTTTTCTTTTTGAAAGATTAGATCAGAGCTGATAAATACAAATCTCTAACAAACGTTTTCTATTGTGGAGTGGTTTTAAAGACAAATATAATTTAATGTACTGGGGTTTTGCAAGCAGATCTTTTGCATTCCAGAGAGGAAACAGATATTTGATTTATCCACAGCTCAAAAAATCCCTTGGATTTTCACTGGGCAAGGGATGGTTTCATACCAGAGACACTTCTTGTCTCATAAGGTATAGCTTACATCTCTGTATGAATCTTTTTATGATGTCATTTCTCTCCAGTCCCTTCTGGAGGAGGGGAAATTGTGATAAAGGAGAAGCAAACCAGGGTGACAATTCTGTAACTGTGAGCACCAAAACACTACTCTTAACCTTTTTATTTTTCTTTGCCTGACCAAAAAGAGAAAGCTGTCACAGGTACTAGTTTTGAGATTACAACATGTAGGGTCTGGGAGAGCTGCTTCTCTTACTATTTCCCTGCCCAGTTAGGTGGAAAACATGCAGTTTTATTATGATGGATGACCATCATAATATGATGGATAACATGGATGGCCATGATGGATGACCATGGCTTATAATTAATTGCTTTAATGTTGGGGAGCAAGGTGATTACCTGAAAGCCCTATCCTCATGAGTGGGTTTTGTGTAGAACAGAGAATTGGCTGATGAAAATACTCTTAACAGCCTCTCCCCCTCCCCTGTCCCTTAAGTACGTATCTAAAACTGAAATGGCAAATTGTTTTTATAGATGAAAGGGAAGACTTTTCAAACTTTAACCTCTCCTGTATAAATGACAGATGTACTAAGCATGTGCTCTGCTGGAAACAAATTTTACATCATCTGTGTTAGAAAAGAATTTTAAGTTTCCCAAAAGATATATATTTTTAAAATATTGGTAACAAAGACATTCAGCTTCTGGGCTAACATATCCCATGTATATAACTGCAGGCTGCAATATACATTCAGAGAAGAGTCGTGTCTGTCTCTGAAGTGCCATGTCTTTGTCCTGCGAGGTGGTCTTTGGTGCAGGTGCCAGTGCAGGGGACTGGGATGGAGCTCCTGGGGCAGAACAGGACTCCCTGCATAGCTGGAGGAGGGAGGGAAGGCAGAGTGGGCATGACTGAAGTGAGACTAACCTAATAGTAAATGGCTGTTTAGCTGGCAGCACTGGTGAGGAGGACTGATGCAGGTCTGTATGATGGACACCAGTAGCTGCTCGGGAGGAGGATGAAGCACACTGGTGTGTGCATCTTTATTTTGCAGTGTGAGTGTGTGCTGAGCTTGCAGCTCAACACTGCTGGTGGTATAGCCTGGGCTGGGTTGTGATGTGCCACCTCGGGTGCTGCTTTGCACCCTCTGGTGTCTTGGATATAATTGAAGCAGCGTTAACAGGTTTTTTAACACATGCAGCCATGAACTGCAATGCCAGGTGCAGGCAAGGGAATAATAGGAGGTTTTGTTAGTTAGATCCATCAGCCCCATGTGTCATTCCTGATTAGCTCTGACTGTGAACTTACCCAGCAGATAACATCCTTGACCATGTTACTGATAGGTCTGCGTGATGTGATTCAGATTTTTATACTCTTGTTTTGCTTCTGCCTGACCCAGAAGTAATAACCTAGTGAAAGTCTACAGTCCTGAACAGCTTGAAGGGTAGAGAAGTGTGCACACATGTAGTCTATTGGGGCAAGGGAGCTCCAGGAATCTGGAAGTGTACTACAGAAGGATGCTCAGAGTCGTCTTCCACAACAGAGTGACAGCTGCTCCTTCAGAGTGTCCAGCTCCCAGAAGTTTCACTGACTACCTTGGCTTTTTGCACATCACAATTTATTGGTGTCCTCAGCAGAAAACACAGCTTGGAATAGCTGCACTGTGAGAAGATTTTAATAGTTTTCTCAAAGCCTTCACTTCTCTGGATTTGGGAAAACTAAAGGATCCAAGTTAGCAGTGTAATAAACTGGGGGGTTTAAATAGATAGCCCAGTGCTACAAGTAGTAATAACAACAAAACCTCAGCCCAGAAGCAACCAAACAAAACCCAGCTTGGCTTTGCCTTTCACAGCAAGTTCCTTAAGTTGTTTTGGGAGGAGAGGAAAGAAGCTCATTGGAGCAATGAGGCAACACATGGCAAGGTGCTTAACCTTTGGATAAAATATTGCTGTAGTATGACATGCTTCTGCATATATATCCATTGCTAGGAAATGATGTAAAAACTTCTTTATATTAAAAAAAAAAAGCCTTTGTTACAGGGGTGGGATGCTTTTAGCTGTGGAGTTCTGAAAGCATTTTCACTGTGTACGTGTTGACAAAATGAGTGCTGTACATTTCTCCATTTCTGTCCACTTCAGAAGCATCAGTGGTAGCTACATTTCTGACTCTTGATCTATATTCTACCAACTTGTTCCTATGTCACTGTACAAATACAAGACCCTGCACCTTATGCAGAGAATGTTTACATTTTTTTAAAAAGGAAAAGGAGGGGGAAAAAAAAAAAGGTTGTGTTGACTTACATTGAAATGAAAGTAGTCTCTGTTAGAAAAAAGTGGAGGGTTTGACTTTGCTCTTCACCACTTCCCCCATAAATCTAACTCCCTCCTGGATGGTGGCTGGCAGCTCTTGGACAGCTTGAGCTCTCCTGGAGTTAGGATACAGAGGTATTTGAGAAAGGCAGCTTTGAAACTTGTTTTGTTAGGGTGGGGGAAGATCTTCATATGCTTTGCAACTTCCTTGGGGAGGTTAAAAAAAATAAAAAAGAAAGCTTCCTCAAACCCACTAGATGTTGGTGGTCTGCCTTGCAAGGTAACTGATCTAGGAAGCCTTGGAGTTAACCTTGCCAGCAGCCATGCCTCTGTCTTCTCCCAAAGAAGATGAATGTCCCTGCTATTGTATCTGCAGCTACAAACACTTCTGTTGGTTAATGACTGTATATACAAGTCTGCCTGCTTTAAGACTTTCCTTTTCATAAAGTGTTTTTTGATTGCTCTGTTCTGCAAATGGCTCTCCTCTTCCATATTTCATCTGCTTAGATACTCTGTAGCTGCGTGTGTGTTGCTCTTGTTCATAGGAGATGGAGCTGTAGCTCTCCTTCCAAGGGAGATAACATGCCACTGAGCCTACAAAAGTTAAAAGTTGGAAGATTAAATGTTTTAACCAGCAGGCTTCTTACCGTGGACTTTGAGACTTCTAATAAATGTGTCCACTGGACTCTCCGTGAATAAGTATGTTCCTGCCCTCTGTGCAGGACCATTTGTTGGGTATTTATCCAGTATAGAACTCTGTATTTGTATATTTTACAGATGAAGACCATTTGATCAGAGCCATGGGGCAAATAGAGAACTTAAAATCCTGACTCCTGCCTTAAAACATTTAGTTCATCTTGAGCTCCAAAAAATCTGCACCTGCTCATTCCCAATTCCCTTTCTTCCTTTGGGAAATTTGAATCCAGTGAAAGGCTGGAGACAATTTAAGGAAATTTAAAACAATAAATTTTAGCTGATGGCTTTATTAAAATAACTAACTGGTCTTGTATTAAAAATCCTATTTGTGCCTCTCTTTTAAGTCCAGGGAATGTTTAAAAAGTAGAGGTGGCTTTTGAGCAATGATTGAAATGACTGCAATAGGTGGTGATTTGCAAGACACTTGCTTTCATGTGCTCTGAGCAAGAGACTTCGGTTTGTGTCCTCTCTGCCTCATGGTAATGGCTTTCAAAGATGGCTGGTACCATCAAATTTGTACTTCTTGAATAAATATCTTCATTTTTATGGTAAAACATTTGGTATGCAGTTCGTTTGTGTGTGCCACGTAACAAGCATTCACATTACATGCAGGCTGTGCTGCTGGATTTGGTACTGACACAGAAAACACACAGCTCCAGCAGGCAGAAACAAGAGCATTGATTCCAGTGAGGTGACCTTTTTTTTTTGTCCCTGTAACTTCTCTAAAGTCTTTTGGAATCAAATACTGCAGTTGTGTAAAATGTGCTTTTTACCTTTTGTCCCCTCTCTGGCTCCTTCAGTCAAGGAAGAACCCTAGGACAAGATAAAGATGTTGTGGAGGTAGTCTTTAACATCTTCAATGTTCATTATGCATTTTTATGTTGCCATATCTCAGGACTCTGTGCACATACTTCTAATCAACTGCAAAGCACAAGCAGGTTTTCTTTAAACTTAAATTATGTGATTTGGGGGGGTTAACCTGGGGAAGGTTTGGTTTTTTGTTTGGTTTTTTTTAACCATTGAAAGCAAACCATCATGGGCTTCTCTTGGAAACACTGTACAAAATTTCCTGTGTTTAAGGCAAAAAAGAGCAACTTTTTTGTCCTTGAATTAAAAGAAAAAAAGAATGCTGGAAATGTCAGGCCTTGAGAAGGAAACTCAGCCTTGTTTTTCATTTTTAATTTTCTCAGCAGGGCTTTTAGTTCTGAACTGCAGCTCTGCAACTTCTTCATTACCTGTCTGACACCCCAGAGACACATTTTTATAATAAGTGTGGTGTGTGATAACATTTTATCTTGCAAATAAGGTGTGCAGTCCGTGGAGAATAGAGAGCCTGGAGATGCACTCAGGCATCCAGCATGAACCTCCTGTGAGCCCAGCTCCTGCTGTCTGCAGATGTGCTTCAGGCTCCTTGGTGAACAGTGCAGGGTAATGGATCTGTGTAATTGTCCTGTAATTACATTAACTGATGTCTTGTCTTAATTCAGGTCACCACTTTCATAGTCTTGATTAACTACCCAGGGCATCAAAGGAGTAGGAATAATTTTTTGTAGGTCACTTCAGTGTAATGTTATCACAGCCAAATGTTTATATATATTACAATTTTTTATTTTTTTTTTTTTGTCTTAGGATAATTTCACAGTAGAGTTTCTGATGTGAGTTACAAACAAGCATGGCATTTTTCTGGAACTTTTTCCCCTTTTACAGCTATCTTTTTATATACTTTTTATTCCTTTCATATGTATGTGTATGCATATACAATCACTTTTATATATTCATATTCCCTTCTTAAATATATATATGTGTGTAAACAAGTTGAGTGGCTTGCTTGTAGCCATTCATTCTCACCCACAAGACAGTCGTGCTCCCATCTCCCTCTGCATGGACAGAGAAGTTGTCCTTAAACACCAGGATTAGAAAACTCTGATCTTGCCTTTACCCATCTCCTAGCTGAGCAGAGGGTGGTTGCTTGTTGGGCAGTAAGAGGGACATCCAAATCCTGTTGTCACGCGTGTGTACCCACGCCACACCATGCTGTCCTTGGTGAGCACCTATACACACTTCAGTGTGTGAAGTGGGCTGGGCACACTAGGCTGGCTGTTGACAGAAGCAGAACCCCAAAAGGACAGGGATTCTAGGTCAAAAGTGCACAAGAGTTGATGTTTTCTCAGTGCAGGCAGTGAAATCAAGCGCAGCTTCACACCCTACAGCATACGAGCTTAGAGGAGAAGACTGTGATTTACAGAGCTGTATTATGTAGATTATGCTGTTTCTATTCCTCATTAACATAATTAATGCTTGGTTTGTGCCTTTATTTGTATTTCATTGACCTATAGCTGGCTGTATGACATCACACAAGGTGCTATGGGCAGCATGGTGTTTCTGCTCCATGGTGAATGTTGTGTCCTCACTCCTGGCCCTGTGCCAAACTCTTGTTCCTTGCTGCTGGCTAATCCTGCATCCTCATTTGGTTAATGCACCTATCCTGCTTGGACCATGGACCTGATTCTGCTGATGCTTGTACTGAGGCAACTGCCCTGATGAGAGACTCCCAGAGTCCATCTGGACACCATAGGGAGCAGCCAGCTGAGAGCTTGTAGTGACTGATTAGCAAGGTGGAAAAGGCACTGAGCTCTCAGCTCTGCAAAGAGTGGCCCACTCTGTTCTCTCTGAAGAATCTCAGAGAGTTGGGATTTCAGCCATCTAGTTTATTTTCTCTGGCCTCAGAGCAGTTGCAAAGGTCTGAGAGGTGGGATGCTGCCTTACAGGCGTGCCAAAACCTCATTTCATGGGAGGTCTTGGAGACTGGAATTTTCTTTTCTAATTAGTCCTTTATGCTGCAGCCATGCCGCTTCATTAGGGATGCTCAGTAGTGGCAGACAGTGGCTCAATGATGTGATGCCCTGGAAGGTGAGAGAGGGGAAATAAATTCACTGGGTTGCTGTGCCCAAAGGGTAAACAGTCAATATCTAGCAAGAGAAACTCGTCCACCTCTCTTGCTCTCTCTCCACATGGACTTAATTAGGTGGCTTTGTTAACAAAGCAAACAGCATTTCCTGTCTTGGGCTGTTCCTCATGAGCATGGCAGTGCAGTGGAGGGAGCTGCCTGAGCCTGGAGCATGCAGGCACAAGAGGCAGAAAGTGAAGCATGGGAGCAGAAAGCTGCCAGCTCCGCCTTGAGAGAGCAGTCTGCCACATTTCAAACCAGCCTTGCTTTGTGTGCATCTGAATGTAGCAAAATGGCAGCACTTGGGCAGAAGGCTCTTGCTAAACCAAGGTGTAACACAGGAGACAGGAAGAGGTTATCTCTAAAATAGCAAGGTAGCACACCTCTTGCACTACATGGGGGACAATAAGGCTGACATCAGACTTAGTCCTAGGGAATGGTGAGACATGAAGCTGAAGTCCAAATTGCATCAGTCCTTACTTCTTGCACACCAGTCCCTGGCACCCACCTTGGAAGAGCAGCAGTGATGTGCAACAGAGAAAACAGAACAGACAATTGCTTTGATTTGTTCACTTTCTGCAATTAGGAAGAAGTTCTTTACAGTGAGGGTGGTGAAATTGGAACAGGTTGCCCAGGGAGGTTGTGGATGCTCCCTCCCCGGAGGTGTTCAAGGCTAGGCTGGATGAGACCTTGAGCAAACTGTTCCAGTGGGAGGTGTCCCTGCCTATGGTGGGGTGTTGGAACTAAATGATCTTTGAGGTCTCTTTCAAACAAAGCCATTCTATGATTCTAAGTTTGATAAATCTATCTGGTAGCTGTAAGCTGAGATCAGAGGCTTACAGAAGTGAGGCTGGGTAAAGTGTTCTTGATAGCCTGATAGAAGTGCACTGGTCTTACTGGGAGGCTGTTGAGGATCCCCTTCCTCTTTTTGTTGTTACTTGTCAATGCAGAAGACTGCAACCATCTTCAGTTATCTGTATTTCAGTTGGACAATACCAACAGTTATTTCAGAGAAGGGCCTCAAGTCCAGGCTCTTGTCCCCTTCTCCAGCTGGCTCTAGTTTCCCAGCTGACTCCAGAGTAATTGGTTTCAACTGATTGCCTCCAGCTCATCCCCAACGTGTTAAAGGCTCATGAGGCACCTCCCTGGCACATGGCTGTTTCTCTGCCATTTGTAATGACTTGCAGATGTTGGAGTGATTTGTAACAGCTGGGGTTAGGATGCGGAAGGCAGAGGAGGGAGCGAGGTGCTGTGTCACAGCCATGCTGACCTTGCTTAAATTAGGGATCTTTAATCAGGCCTCCTTGAGATGAAAGGACAGACCAGTGCAGCCTGGGGCTGAGACAGACTGCTCTGGGAAAATGGGGGCATTTAGAGAGCTATCTGCAGGCCCCAAGTAGGACAGAGGTTTGATACCTCGCTGTGCTGTTAAACCACACAGGAAACGGGCTGCAAGCCCTGCAGGGCTAACAGGAGGCATGCAGCAACTGCCTGTAAAAAACAATCGAAGAGGATACTGGTGGTGGAACATAGAGGAGGAGAATTACCAATAAAATCAGTAACCTAGCAGTAGAAGGGAGGAGAAGAGAAGTGATCTCCCTCAGTTACTAATGGCTGTCTTGCTAAATGTGCTCCCGGAGCATCCTGGGTTGCTGAGGTCCTGAGGACAATGTGAAGCTGTGACAGAGATAAGAGATGTCTACAGTTTATTAATGATTTAACTCCCTAGCAGTGTAGCTGCAGGTGGTCTTAATCAGAGAGTACTTCAGAGCAGAGAGAGATCTGAAAGAGCACCAGTGACCACACAGGGACAAAGGTGAGTTGATGGCAAAAGCAAATTGGCAAGGAATGTCCTCTGTAATGAGGACTGTGTTGAGGCAGAGCTGGATAGGAGGTGCTGTCACCAGCTTTGTGCCCCTTGTAGTTGCAGGGAGCTGCTCCCCTCCATGAGGCAGGGATGGAAAAGATTCTCACTGGAACCTGGATCTGGTTTAAAGTCAAAATGACAGACCTACCAGAGAAGACAATGAGCATCCCCATTGATGTCTCCATGGCACAGGTCTGTGCCAAGGTACAGCACTTGTAATATTTCTAGAAGGAGTTTCAAGTCTGAGTGTGCTCCACCATGGTACATCCTTAGCCATATGCTGTGAGAATGGACTGTAGAGAGCTTGGAAAATAATGAGAAGCTGGAAGTGAACTCAGAAGAAAATCATTAAATAAAGGCACTGCTGCTAGTCCTGCCTACCTCTTCTAGTTAGAGTCTCCTCAGACAGAGAAATACGCCTGGTTTAACTCCCAAACAATTTTTCTTCCTGTTGCTATCTTGCTGTTAAACCATTTTCAATTCATGCTGTGTATGCAGTAAGTCACCAAAGGCCCATTCCTGAAGGCAACGGGAAGAAAACTCAGGCTTGAGTGAGAAGTGGCTGCACACGGCAGTGCAAAATTAATCCCAAGGATTTGAATTTAGAGGTGTTTTCAAGGCCTGTGTTTTGATTGTAATTTCTCTAATTTTACCACATCTCCAGAAATATCAAGGCCCTTGACTACGTTCTTAAGCTCTTTCTGGATGCTGAAGAGAAACCTCGTGGCTCCAAACTCATTAAAATCAACCATATTATCCCTGTCTGCATCCAGCAGCTGCAAGGCAGGTCCCAAGTGCTAGGGAACGAACAGCTTTTCAATATGGTTCTGTTTCGGGGCAGAAAGGCTGAGAAACAGATGATAAGCACTGATTTCCTGATTGGAAAGAATACATGGAATACCAACTGGTGCTCCCATCCAGAGAATAAAGGTGACCTCTTGCTCACTATGCTTGCAGGAAATACCAAAATCCTGCTGCTTCCTGCTATGGAGCCATGCGGGAGCACGCGGCTGCTACCGGCTGCGTTTGCGCTCTGCTGGGGAGAGCTACTGACAGCCAGCCAAGCTCCAAGGCTGTTTTGTGAGGTCCTTTCCCATTCCTCCCATGACTTGCAGGGCTATGGTCCTGTAGCTGGCTCCTCACCTTCCTCCCCAGATTCCACAGGCAGCAGCCCCAGATGCTGGCCCTTAGCCAGGTGTCCGGTCCAGAGCAGAGTTGCAGCGCATGTCCAAAAGTAAGGCTGAGCTGTGGGGGTAACCCTGGCTTTACCACCTGGCTCTCACCACAGCCTGCTGTCCTCACTGTTTTTTCCTGAAAAGGCTCTGGCCTCTCCCCAGCCTGGCATTGCCAGGGGGGCTGAAGAAGGGCAACAGTATGTGCTGCACTAACAAGCTATGGAGGACTGATGGATGGAAACAGATACTGTGCTCTATTCCCCACAGCTGGACACAGTTGAGGGGTTTTGTTTTTTTGAGAAGATGGAGAGCCTGAGCTGGGAAGAATGCTTAAATGCTTAGATGGTTCCTACCTGGCACAAGATTCAGGTTTGGATTTATCCCAGAGAAGCAAGGTTGTTATTAACATGAGGACTGCTCACTTCCCTGCTTTCTTTTTCTATGCAGCAGCACAGATCCAGGGACTCTCTCCATCCCTTGTATGCCGTGATTAAAGATCAGCTTCAGTTGGCTGATTTCCTTTACAGAGTTGTTGGATGGTGCCAATGTCCCTGTATCGACTCCAGGACCCACAGGAGAATGCACACCCCCATGTAGAACTCATTAAAGCAAGTTCTCCTCATGGTGTTTCAGTCCAACAAGTCGAACAGCAGCATGATCTGGTCCTTATTCAGGTTGCTCACATAACAGAGAAAGCAATAAAAACACAGATCTGGAAAACAGGGAGCTCTCAGGCACTGTCTGCACAAAGCTGTGAGCAATAATTAGCAGGATTTATTTTATTTTAAATGCCCACTGATCCCTGACAAGTTGCACAGGCAATTAAAGCCCAGCAGCAGATAAGACATACAGTTCAGAATTAATAGACAGTATTAATAAGATGGCCTGATATATGAAAGGGGCATATGTGATTGCTGCACAGAAGGCACTGCTAAAGTGCTCATAATATTCTGCCTTTTTTCTCTTCCACCACCCCATACCCCCACTCTGAAGGAAAGATGAACTTTTTCCAACAAACCAGAAACACTGGCAGAAGAGCCTATTTTTCTTCTGGAGATGTCATTTTTAACTCAACATGCACTAGCAGTTACTTTTACTCTTATGTAGTCTCCTCCACTGCAGAGGAAGAGCCAAAGCTCCAGATCCAGCATTTCTTTCAAACTTCCCTAATTACAAACACAGAGGACACACAGCCCCCTGCTAAAACAAACAAACAAACAAACCAAACAAAAAACCCCACAACCACAAAACAAAACCAAAAAACCACCCAAAAATCTGCAGGCTGATCTGATTTTGCTGCCCTTAAATTTCTGCTAGTGGGGTAACTCCATGGGAAGAGGTCTCATTCGAGCTGCAACACTGTGGAGGTTTGCAAAAACACAGCAACAGGCTCGGTAACTGCAGGTGGGAGGTGGGGAAGCTGCAAGCCAGCAGACAGGGGTTTGCAAACAGCTTCGTGTGGAGGACACTGTTGGCAAGAAACTCACCTGCTTTCTAACCTGGAGCACAAGCAGTTTATGGAAAGGATTACATTGGGAGGTTGCTACAGTGCTAAGGAATTAGCTTTTGTGAGCAGAAATCCCCTCTTGTCCTGTGCTCCTGGCATCTCTCTTACACAGCTGTAAAGGTCTTCTTCAGGGATGGGATTTTCCTATGCCAATTATCTGCTGGTTGTGCCAGGACCTGGTTATCATGTTTGTACAGTACTAGCAAGCCTGGCCTGTGGGGTGGGGTTCAAAGGACAATAATAGTATAAAATCAAACAATTTTTGTAGGGTCTAGGAACCTTCTTCTGCCTCACAAATAAGGAAGGAGGCAATGGAAGGGGAAAGGAGTATTTTTGGTAAGAGCTGAAAATGCAGCTCTGCACAGTCCCCTGAGCCATACTTAGTGCAGAAGCTGATGCAGGAGTAACCAGGCTTTGTAACCTTCCAGAGCAGCCAGGGCACGGTGATACATGCTGTATCTGAAAGGTTTTTGGGGTGCTGCCAAGCACTTGTATTAACCAAGCTGGTATTTAATTAGTCTTACAGAGTGCTGCATTTGTTGGAACATCTGAAGTGCAATGTTTGTGGTGTCCGTGATCTCTGGTTTAAATCCTAAGGGATGTAGCATTCTGTTTATCTCTTTTCAATAACATTACACAGGACCTGTAATTTTTGAGCACTAAAGCTAATCTCATTTTCAGAAGTACTTACTCTTCAGGTAAATCTTTCCATGAATGTCCAGGAGCTGGAAATATTCTGCCAGGGCCACAGCATTTCTTACTGACAAGAGGCAGTGTGCTGCATCTGAATGCAGGTGCTGCAGAAAGCACCCAGACTTCAGCTGCACCTCAGCTGGCTGTGGAAGATCAGAGGAGGAGAATTAGCACCACTGCAATGACCATGTCTGGTAGTGATGTCAGGTAGTGACAGGACTAGAGGAAAAGGGGACAAAGCTGGAAATGAGTAGATTCAGACTGGATGTTAGGAAGAAGTCCTTCACCATGAGGGTAGTGAGGCCCTGGAATGGGTTGCCCAGGGAGGTGGTGGAAGCCCAATCCTGGAGGTCTTTAAGGCCAGGCTGGATGAGGCTCTGAACAGCCTCATCTATTGTGGTGTCCCTGCCCATGGCAGGGGGGGTTGGAACTAAATGACCCTAGCAGTCCCTTCCAACCCTGACTGATTCTATGATTCTATGACCCTCACAGAAGGAAAATTCTGCATTAGTACCAGACACAGCCTCAGTTGCACAACTTCAATGTTTTCCTACAGTTTCAAGAGCAGAGTGGAGGCAAAGGCTCCACTTCCAGTCAGCATTAAAGGATAATGCATACTAAAATCAAGTGACATGAATTATTCTTGCTATGCTCAAGAGCATTAAATCCAATTAAAATGTGCAAGACAGCACAGACGTAAGGATTTATTTTAGGCTGTAATGCAAATCTCACCTTCAGACAAGTGGTACTCCAGGGTCTGTTGGTCCAAGCTGAGAAAGTCCTACATAACAGCCACTGCAGGGCTTTGCTCATCCTCTTATCCAGGGCCCCAGTGTTTCTAGTTTCCAGTACCTGATAGTGCCCTGTGCAACAGGTCTGGGAGCTATAGCTCAGAGATGGATGTTTTTGAATGCCCCATTTCACATTCAAATTAGCTGTTACGAAGGTGAACTGGTCTTAGGTTTATAAAAAGTGTTGATCACCCATTTCTCTTCCAACCCAGAACGAGTCCCATCCAGCACAGCAATAACCACTGCAAGTGCCCTTTATTCCCTAACCCATACCAAAAACAATACTAATAAAATCAAACTCCACTGGCTTATTTTGGCTGACAGACCCTGTCTAACCTGACATTTAAAGCAGGGGGCTGTATGGATCCTTGCAGTCAGGGCAGCAGTTTCTTCTCGTTGGCTCATAAAGCTGAGGGAGAGCTCAGCTCTGCTAACAGGTGCTGCCAAGTACTGTGCTGGCTGCTCGAAGTGGGTAATGCACTGGCAATGCTCTGCCTGTCCATGGGATGAGCCTGGGGCAGGTTTGTAAAGCTCCATGGCTTTTTTTAGAGTTTATATTTTCTTATTTATCACTGGAGAAACAGTAAGAACAAATAACCCATAGACAGATAATTAACCTGTTTCCTGACTTGGCTTCACACCTGTGAGCTCTCTGCAAGAAATGAGTGGAAAGAATCCAAATGGCTTATTTCCTTTGGCTGTGGAGCCATGAGATAGCAAATTTGCTTATAGATACTAAGTGCCGAATGAAAAATGCCACAGCTCTCCAAATACTCTGCTGAATCAGAGCTGCCCAGAAACTTTCTAAGGGTAACTTGAGCTTGCAAACTTTATGCCAGCAGACTAATCAGCAATCTGAGCCCTAATCTGGACAGCCTACCCTTGACAGGACATCTACCTACAGTGCAAGCCCTTGCACACAGGATTTATCTTGGATTCCCTATCTTTACAGCACCCAATAAGGTATCCCCAATAAGATAAGATATCCCCAATACATACCCACAGCTCTCATAGGGGCAATGACAAAGACAATGAAGTCAAACACTTATCAGGGAGGCAGATGACAGGGCAAAGGGCAATGACCATAGGTTGCACCTTAGAAGATCCAGTGGGACATTCCTTCCCCAGAATGGTGGTGCACCTTGGCAACCTCAGGAGCCCAGGGCTCCATCCTGTGAAGTTTTTGAAGACACAGTTGGACAGGCTGCTGTCTGACCCAGCCCAGTGCTGGTGACATTCCTCCTCCAAGGAGGAAGCTGGCCTAGATGATCTCTGAGGGCCCCACCCAAGCAATGTTTCTGTACTCATGCACAGTGCCCAGGCCCCTTGGTACAATAAAGTAAAAATTCTACTTTTAATAAGAATGATAACTTTAACAAAAGAAAAAAAGGGGGGGTGGGGGTGGGTTTGATAGTTAAACCACTGGAAAAAAATCTAGATTAAAAAAGATGAAAACTTGAATGTAGTTTCTCTGTTCCTGCCCCATTGTGTCCTTAATCCAGTATGGCCAAATCCACACATTGCGCCAGACAGATCCAAAATCCACGAGTCAGGTGGGGAAAACAAAAGTGCTTAATTATTTTCAGCTTCTTTCCATTTGTTAGGTTGCATTTTCACTTTGTTTTTCTGACAACTCTGTGGGGAGAAGGGATGAAATAGAGGAACATGAAACTTTCTTCAAAAAAGGCATCTGAATTTCTTGTACAACCACAAATTTCCAGGAACTGGAGATGCAAATAGTGATTCAAACATTGGTATGGGGAAATTCCTGAAAGAAATATGAGGATAAACCCAGTTTTTTCTTAACAGCAGAGACGAAGGGAGGAGACAATCAACCCCCATGCTTTGGGGTACAATATATTAGGGAACTGATGAGAAAATCACCAAGGCCAGATGTACTCAAAGCCAGGTGCTGAGTTCTGCCTGCATTCCTCATTGAGACGGAGTCTGCGAGCGCACCCCCTTCCCTGCCTCTGCCCTCGGCTGGTCAGGAGGACACTGGTGTGAGCGATGCTGGCACCACTGAGGTTTGCCAGGACGATCCTTCACGGCTGAGCCCTCGGAGATGTTCAGAAGCGCGGCTGCACCGTCGGGTATTTCCCCTAGATGTCCCCATTTAATACTTGATTTCAAGTCAGTTTTTCTTAGGATTTGAAGTTTTGCCAGGGAAAAGATACGAACCTTCACACTTAACACCGGTTGGGTCACATCTCAAACAAATTCATGGTGGGTGCCCACAGTGCTGATACAGTCGAATTCTTGCTACTGGAAGTTAAAAAAAAAATATTTGTGTTTGGCTGTTTTCACATTAGATGAACCAAGGGAAAAAGTAAACGTCTCCCTGTTGCCAAGGCAGCTTAGGATTATGTTTTTACACTCAGATGTGTCTCTTTGCTCAGGCCCCAGCAGTGCAGCTAGCTGAATATGAACCAATGTATGCCTAGGTGGCCAAGAAGGTAAACAGCATCCTGGTCTATATCAGAAACCGTGCGACCAGCAGGACCAGGACCAGGACAGAGGGACTGTTCCTCTGTACATGGCACTGGTGAGGCCATACTTTGGATGCTGGGTACAGTTTGGGGCCCACTCACTACAAGACTAACATTGAGATGCTGGAGGACGCCCAAAGAAGAGCAACAAATCAGGCAAAGGGTCTAAAGCCCATGTCTTATGAAGAGCAGCTGACAGAACTGGGGTTGTTTAGCCTGAAGGAAAGGAGGTTTAGGGGAGACCTTCTTGCTGCCTGTGAAAGGCGGCTGGAGTCAGATGGGGGTTGGTCTCTTTTCCCAAGGAAAAGTGATGAGGATATGGTCTCAAGACGGATATAAACCCATCACAGAAAGGGTTGTCAAACCCTGTACCCTGTTCCCCAGTGCAGTCCTGGAGAGACGGAAAAGCCGTGTGGATGTGCTACAGAGGAACATGGTTTAGTGGTGAACTGGCAGTGCCAGGTTAATCGTTGTACTCAATAATCTCAAAGGTCTCTTCCAAACGAAACAGCTGCCTCCCTGCCTCGCTCAGGGGCACGGCTTGCCAGTGGGGCCGAGCTGAGCCGGGGCGAGCCACACCGGACGGTGCTGGAGCGGAGTCGTGCCGTGCCGTGTCGTGTCGTGTCGAGCCGAGCCGGGCAGGGCGGGGCGCGGCGTCGGGACCAGCAGGTGGAGCGGCGGCGGCTGGTCCTGCGTCGTGCGCGGCTGGAGGCGGCTCCGCGCCCGCTCGCGCCTGGCCGCTCCCCGGGGCGCGCAGCGGCTCCGGCCTCCCGCTGGGGCAGAGCGCGGGAGGCGGCTGGCGGCAGCTCCCCGGCGCCCCTGCTCCGCTCCGCCATGGCTTTCGCCAATTTCCGCCGCATCCTGCGCCTCTCTACCTTCGAGAAGCGGCGCTCCAAGGAGTACGAGCACGTCCGCCGTGACCTGGACCCCGGCGAAGTGTGGGAGGTGGTGGGGGAGCTGGGCGACGGAGCCTTCGGCAAGGTCTACAAGGTGGGTCCGCGGCGAGGGGGATCCCGCGCGGGGGACTCAGCACCTGCGGCCCCGCTGGGCGCCGGCGCCTTCTTCCGCAGTTCGGGCTCCTTTAACAGCTCCCCGTCTGCGGCAGAAACTCCACGGGGCTCGGGGCCGGCTCCGCGCATCCCGTTAGCTGCTGCCGCGGGGAGGCAGAGGGACGCGGGGCAAAGACAGCTTTGGGGGGGATGGAGTGCCTGGGGCAGAGCAAACGAGGGAAAGAAGCTTTCCCACCCTTTTCTTAAATCGTCTGTTTTCAGAGCGATGCCTTTGTACAGCGACGAGCTGTTCCTTGCCAAGGCTGTCGGTGCAATGAATGGAGGAGATTTCTTGGAAGTCAGCGGGTTTGGGGCTGCCTCCAAGTTTGCGAGGCTCCTGAGCTGACATTATTTGTATTCCTGTGGTCCTCGCCGGCAAGAAACTCGGAGCGAGGAGCTCAGCTCCTTGAGAGTGAGGATGCGCCCAGTACTATGAACGTTTAACCTTTGTGTTGAAGGATAGGGGTTTTAAAGGCCGAATACTGGCCGTACTTTGCACTCCAAAGCGACATTGTGCTTGCTGTGACTAGCTCTGAAGTACACTGTGTTGTTTTAGTTGAGAGAGGAGGCTTTTTGCTAAGGCTGGCTGGAGGAGCAAGTTGGGGATCCATCCTCCCTGGAGACCTGTGTTACATCGTTTGGAACTGGGGTTGTGAATTAGCTGTTGGGCAGCTGTTTCTGATGGTCTTAGTAGATAATTTCCTCTTTCCGTAATTGAGAAATAAGTAGTAACTGAAGAGAAGCCCAGGAGAGGACCTGGTTGGTTGCAGGTCATGACAGAGGTGCCCTGGGATTTGTTGTACTTGTTTGTTCTAGTGTGGTTTGATAGAAACTCCAGAAGTACCTAGGTGTCAGGTATCGCAGAATCATAGAATGGTAAGGTTGGAAGGGACCTCAAAGATCATCCAGTTCCAACTCCCTGCAGGACACCTCCTGGCAGGGACACCTCCCACTAGAACAGGTCACTCAAGGCCTCATCTAACCTAGCCTTGAACACCTCCAGAGAAGGAGCAGTCACAACCTCCCTGGGCAACCTCTGCCAGTGTCTCACTGTAAAGAACTTCTTCCTAACATCTCGCTGTAAAGAACTTCTTCCTAACATCTAGTTTGAATTTCCCCTCTTCCAGTTTAAACGCATTACTCCTTGTCCTGTTGTTACAAGACCTTGTAAATAGTCCCTCTCCAGCCTTCCTGTAGGCCCCCTTCAGATACTGGAAGGCCACTCCAAGGTCTCCTCAAAGCCTTCTCTTCTCCTGGCTGCAGAGCCCCAACTCTCTCAGCCTGTTCTCATAGCAGAGCTGCTGCAGCTCTCTGAGCATCTTTGTGGCCTCCTCTGGACTTGCTCCAACAGTTCATTGTCCTTCTTGTGTTGGGGGCTCCAGAACTGCACACAGTACTCCGGGTGGGGTCTGACAAGAGCAGAGTAAAGGGGAAGAATCACTTCCCTTGCCCCGCTGCCCACACTGCTCTTGCTGCAGCCCAGGACTTGGTTGGCTTGATATCCATTGAGTAGATACCTTTGGTGAAGGGTCCTATCTTCTGATAAAATATGATTCCTAAAAATCATATTTAAATCCTTAATACATTTAGCCTTACAGAAAACAGCACCAGTAGTATTGAGTGCTTCTCTTACCAATTTACTGTGGTGCTGTGCATTGAAAACTCATTTGTATATTTCAGTGTTCACTCTTCTTATGGATAATTATTTGCTTATATTTGCTTAGGTTTCTCATTCAGTGATAGGAGCAATGTAAACATTGCAAAATAAGTTAATAGGCTTCTGAGTCACTGAAAATTTAGAAAAATAACTAATTTAAATCCTTTATCTTTTTAAACGTGTGTAACATATCCAAATTAAGAGAAATTGCAGCATAAGGGAACTTTCTAAGTGGCTGGTTTGATTTTAAAGTCCTTTGTCACACCTGAATGTCTCTGATATTAAGTCCACCCTCAAAGCTATGATGAAATTATCAGAGTAACTTTATGGACTGTAGGCTAAGAATGTCAGCCTGTCAGGTAACAACATCCAATTGCTTCCATCTCCTTTGATCCCCATTTTGACCCAAATGAGAACATGGGTTGCAGTAAATGACACTGTGAAGAGCACGTGGTAATAACCAGGGGTTCACACTGTCTATAACTAGTGCAGCTGTCTGCTTTTGTGGTGCCTTAACATGGTTGATTGGGAGTGAGGATTAATGTGTCAGGAATCAAAGGGCTCTTTTAGTTCTTCTTGGTAAAGTTTTAATCTTCCATCTTCTTTGATCTCTGCCCTTTCTCCATCCTGGTTGGTGAAGGGGCATGGCTTTTCAAGAGTTCTCGTGCAAGATTTTGTTTGTTTGTTCAAGGATCCCGGGTTATTTGGGTGTCATGCACTACACAGGCTCATTTTAGATAATAGCTGGTGGTGTTATTGCAGAGGTGGTGTTTCCTGCCATCCTAAGATTTAACTTGCATATTGCCTTCCTTTGTCTTTCTAAATCTGAAGTGCTGCCCTAGGTGGTGATGCACACAGGATGAAGATGTGAAAGAAGATGCTTGTTCTCTTGTTCTGCTCAGCTGCCAAAAAACACCCAGACCAAACAAATTAACCCACTGGTGTGCAAGGAGAACGTAAGTGGCCAAGATGCATGAACAATTTTAATCACTCTCCTGAAGTCAATTTGCTCTTCACACAAAAACAGTCATTTAGAGCAAGTCTGAGTGTTGGGTTTCAGGATGTTTGAATGAAGTTCCTGTCTGTCTTCCGCCCCTTTTCCACACAAGGAAGCGTGGGGAGGTGATATAATCTACCCATGTCTGCATCCTGCCTTACATACCATATGTTGTCCTTGCTGGAAGGGCCTGTTGTCCCTGAGCAGTGCAAAAGAGTCGAATTTGTACACTGAGGAGAAATTTGGATGTGCCAGAAGAAAAAAATGTGCTCCTTTTAGTAGGTTTCGTTTTCACATGATCAGGTTTGAGCAGAGGAAGGATGGCATAGCTGGGTGGTGGTTTTACTGGGGAGCGTTACTGCCCTGCTGAACACTGTCAGGGAGCTGTGTCTTGGACTCCCCATGCACTCAGCTGAGCAAACCTGAACTGGTTTGACACTGCATTTACAGGCTTGCTTTAAACATATTAATTCAAAATATTATCTCTAGCAGAGCCTGAAATGTGTACAGCAGACCCTAAGAACCCTGCAGCCAGTGGAAACTGGTGCAGTTTCCCTAGTTTTATACATAGCCTTTGTTTTTCAGCAGAAGAGGACCTGATTGTATGCGGAAACAGTGTTGTTGTAGAGGGTAATGAAGCTGAAAAATAGGAAGGGGGTGGGGAGAAACTGTTTCTTTCTAGTTCTCATTCTATTAATGTCTCGTTTTTGGTAAGTCCAGCCATGGCTATGATAGGGAAGTGATAGCAGCCCACAGATAGCAACACACTGCATGGCAAACACAGTTATCTGCCTATCCAAAGCTCATCACATTGAGAGTCTTAAATCAGGCAGCAATTGGGAGTGAGAGAGCCTGGGAAGCCCACAGCACCTCTAGGGTTGTGGGCCCATGAAGTTCCTAACTCGGGCCCTTTCTAAGCAGTCTTAAAAAACATTTTTTTTCCAGAAACGCCTAAGATACAGTTCATAAGAGAGTGTCTGTGGTTCAAAGTTGACATCTGTTTGTGTGAGCAGGGCTGGGGAAGCAGTGGTGGCACCCCCTGAGCTGCCGTGCTGAAGCAGAGCTGTGCTGATCTCAGGCTGTGCAAATGCTCAGAGCGAAGCCAGCACTGCCGGCTGCCGTGGGCTGGATGCTTGGAGCTGCTGAACCACATCTCAGTCCTGCAAAACCCATTAGCTGGTGCAGTATTTACTGCCGCAGGTAGCTGCATTAATGTCAGCAGGAGCAGATGCACAAGGGCTCGTCTGGGCATTTGAGAAAGGCAAGCTAGCAGGGGATGGACTGGAGCTGGCAGAAGTGTGGGCTCTGCTGGAAGCAGCCCTGGAACTCGTGGCGGGATTGCTGTGTTCAAAGGCGTTGTGAAACGCTATCTCCCCTACCCAGCATGAGCTGATGGGGACAGTGGCTCCCTGATAAGGCTTTCTTCTCACAGGGTGGGGACAGGCTGTGGGAGCATGGGCTGTCTGCAGCCCCCGCCGTGGCCAAAAAAGGGGTTGTTCACTTGGACAGTCCTTCAAACGGCTCTGTATGATAGCTCCCAGAGAGATAATGCCCAACCCTGTGCCACAGCAACTCATAAACGTGCAATTCATGCTGTGGTTCTCCTTTCTTCTTAAGATACAGCTTTAAAAGCTGAGTTTGGATTATTTGATCTGCTGTGGTGATATTAATGCTGTACATCCTATGGACTGTAAGTGCTCTGTTTTGAAATTTGGATGATAAAAGACTAATTGTTAAGTGTTGTGCAGCTGCCTCACAAGCCTGGCTTTCACAGCCATGGGCCCATTCGAAGGCATGAGGCTGACCCTGCCACTTGCAGACCTCTCTCTGCTCATCAGCCAAACCTGCACCAAAACCAGAAGGTTTTGCATGAATTGGCTGAAGAGAGTTGGGATCAGCTCTTATCAGTTTGATTCATGAGGGATTAAATGTGTAATTCCTGGAAAGGATGTCACAGAGAGATACTAATCTGCTGGGTTAGTTTAAAAAAAAAGGGGGGGGGGGGAGGAGGAGGCAAGGAAGTTTAAGATGATTGTAACTATGGCCACCAAAAAAAAAAATTAAACAATGGTAAGACCAAATCATGGCCTTGTTCCTTAGAATAACTGAAGGGTTTTCTTAAAATGTTTAAGCTGGGAAGAGCAGAGGAATGGGAAGACATCACTCCTTTACTTGCAGAGCAGTGACCCAACAATATTATACCTGGTTGAACTTTAAACTGGATATTCACTTTAAACTCACTGGAACGTGTGATGCTCCATCCCTGCTCAAGTCCAAGTGAAGCTTGTCCTGCAGTCTGTGGAGCCACAGCTCGGTCTGTGTGGCAAGAGAAAGGGATAGCTCACCATGGCCTAAATATTTTGATAATGACTTCAGTGTCATGGCCCAGAGCTTGGCAGTGCTGCTGACAGTGGGAGCTATGGGCAGCTGCATGGAAGAGGAAAGCTTAGATGAAGGCTTTGAGCCTTTCACCCTCACACACGTGGCAGTTGTTGCCCCTTAGAAAAATCCCTGCCCAGCACATAGTACAATTTTCTTTCTTTAGAATTTTTTCTTGAATGTGCAGTTTTCATGGGGAAAAAAAGGGTTCTTTTTGTTACCATGCAGTCTGTAAATGTGGGGTTCTCCTCACAGCTCTCAGGTCAAACCCACCCTCATGGCCACACTGTGGGGTTGTGGGTCCCCAGGATCTCTGCCTATGCACCAGCACTGCCAGCTTTGCTCGACCTGTAACATGGAGCGAAACAGAGTTCAGCTCTGAGGGGCAAAGTCACTTAACAATATGTTCCTTAAAATAGTGAAGTACCATCATACATATGTATTAGGAGCGATGGCACATGTGATGTGCCAGGGTTAAGCATGGCAAAACCTGGGCATGGTGAGTTACTGCCTAGCTTGGCACAGCCCGTTGGTTCAGCACCCCAGCATTACCAGCTGCTGGGCTCTCACTGAAGAGAGGAGAATGCAGTGATGTTTGGGAGCAGGGTCTGTACGTGCTGCCTTCAGGATGTGGGGCTGGAAGGGGCAGTGTGCCCCCTGTGAAGTATGCAGAGTGATGGCACTAGTGCTGCTGGAGCGGGATTAACTGATAATCTGCCTCCTGGATGTAGAAAAGCCACCTCCCCAGACAGCTGCTCTTCAAACTGGAATACTTCTCCCATCATGCAAACCTGACATTTTCCTATCTTCTTCAGTGCCTTGACACCTATTCGTGCTCATGTTCTTATTTAACCAACCAAAATGTGAGATTTCGGTAGGTGGGAGAATCAGTGAAGGAAGTTGCGCCCCAGCAAAGCCAGTTGATGCCGATGGACCCCAGTGCTTGTGTCTTCTGGCATCATTGTGTTGCTGCCTGGCCTGCGTTTCTTTCTCTGAGTCATGGGCAAGGACGGGCCTGCTGCCAAGGTGTGCTCCCTGGGCAGGCTCATGCTGTGGAGATAGCAAGTCTCATCTGATTTTTATTCTACCAGAGCCTTGCATATCTGATGCTTTTCTATCTCAGTGTGAAAGGGCTGACAGACAGGCAGACACACATACTACCGATGCCTGTCTAAGCCCTATTCACTGGCTCTGTGCTGGGTTAACAGTTGGACTTGATCTTCAAGGTCTTTTCTAACCTAAATGATTGTATGACTCTCTCAGGCATAGCAGCCATTCAGCCTACTGCTCAGGCCTTAGCTCTCTATGTGCCAATTTTGTGGCAGGAAGTTGCTAGGAAACTCAGAAGTGGTTGTGTGACTTTATCTCCCTCTCTTGGTTTTTGTTCAATGTTGTGGCATTGAATGAAGACCAGGGCAGGGGCGCGTTACTGAAAGCACTGCGCTCTGCCAGGGGACCAGTGGTCTTCCAGTGATTTGAAGGATGTTTCATCCTTCCAGTTCAAGAAGGATATAGGCTGAAATAGGCTGAAAGTGTTGGATCCATGTGGATCTTTTCCTCTCTTCAAACCTTGGCATGAGTATTTGTTCACTTCACACATGCACCTGGACCTTGAGGTCTTTGGAGATGGGATATAGTGGGCTGAGCCAGCAAAGAAGCCTCTTGTTCTGGCCTCTGCTGCTGTGTTTGGGTGCAAGGTCTGAAGCATTGCATGGACCTTTTCTGTCCTTTGACTAAGGTACTGCTGCTTGAACTTATTATCTCTGCCCCCCTTCTGCTGGGCTGTTGATGAGCTTTTAAGGCAAGAAGTGTATGTGCCTTGCTTGGGTCACACTTTTTTGGTTGTGTTTTTTGTTTGTTTTGGTTTTTTACACATTTCGACAAAGAAAACAAGTCTTCAGCCATAGCTTGAGCTCTCTGGTGTTGTTACTTTCACTTGCATCTAGCTAGTAAAACCAGAGGAAGACATTTCTGGGTGTTTTTCTGTCTGTTTGCTTTTCCCCAAGTAACACTTTTCAGTTTGTTTCGCAAACCACCTCCACTTCCCCCTAGCCCTTGCAGAAATGTTGCCACAACTGCCAGAGCAGCAGCATGGGTTCAGCCCAGTGCGGTCGCAACCCTGCCCAGCCCAACACCTATGGGATGGACCTCTGTGGGGGGCTGCTGTGCCAGAGTTGTGCCAGCCTCACTGGACACTGTATGTGTCCACATGTCACCACTGGTGTGTGGTACCAAGGGCTTCATTTATGGTGACACAGTGTAGTGGTTCCAGGAGGCACGTTGGACACAGAACTCACTTCAGCTTCCATTGATTATCTGACAATAATATGAGCACCGACTCAAACCTTTTGTGTGTTTGTTTATTGATGCAGACAGCTGAGGCAAAGTTCATCAGAAGGCAGCGAATCATTACGTAATCCCTCAGCAATATGTAAGTGAGCAGTTGCTGGCATACAGAGACACGCAGCGCGGCGAACTCGGAGCTAACAACCCCCAAAGACAGCACCCAGAGAGAGCATCAGGCTTTTTACTTTTGGGTTTCTAACTCAGTGATCACTACATGGAATGTCAGCTCTCTGGGCAGAAAGAGAAGGCTTACAAGGATGGAAAGAGTAGGATTGCTGCGCTGTCAGTGCTAGCTGTCTTCTCTTAGAGTTCACACAGGATTTTCCTCTCCTCACCTAGTAACTGACTGTCCCTTCAGCAGTCCCACTTGAGGAAGGACTGAACAATCCAACCTTCTTCCTGTAATGTGTACTTTAAAGGCTTAAAATAGTTCCTGGGTTTGGCACAATCTGTATTTCACAATAGCTTGCAGGGTGAGTCACAGGCAAAGGTCAAACAGCCTCTTCTGTCACCTGAGCAGGCACCTCTCAGCCCTTAAATCCATAAGCTGAGCAGTAGTTTCGCTATGCTTTTGCCTTCTAGGACTAATCCTACTCATCCCATCTTCCCTGATATTCCCAGGGTGTTTGGCAATAGCATGTCCAGCACCCATCTCCTGCAAGATCCTTTGCTTTGTGTCCTGCTTGGCTCCTGGTGTGGCTTTCTGGGAGTCTTTGGATGACTTTGATTTGAGCTGTTTTCTCTCGTGGAACACATGTCCCATTCCTGTGTCTGCGCAGCCCTGTGTGGTGTGTTTGCACACAGGCCAGTGGTGCCCATAAGGCCCTTTCAGGTTTTAAATGCCAAGACTAATGAATCTAACTGTAGTTCACCAGCACATCCTGGGCACTATGCTAGCAGATGTCTGCTCTGGTTTTCTTTTGGTGCTAATTAGTGCTCCAGGGACAAATTATCCATGGCATTAAAATGCCTAGGACCAGAGGAGAGAAAACAGGACTTGGATGTGTGCTTTTGGCTGACCAGCCATAGGCAATACAATGGCATTAAGCACCTTTTGTTTTTGGGATCTGACTATCTGGGTGGCTCTTTCACTTCTGTACATAAATTTCACTAGGGAAAAAAGGGAAATGCTGTGAATTCCTCACAGGCTGCATGTTTGGGGGTGTTTTACCTAGGAATGGAAGCATTCTCCCCTTCTCTGCATTCTGGACTTCTGCTGCATTGGAAACCTTGTAATCAGTCTAGGGCTTGTAGATTTTTGGATTGGTAGTTCATACCATGTATTTTGCAGGATTTCATGTGATGTGGCTGTCTGACAAACTCGGTGCTGGTGAGCCATCCTAAAGTGCTTTCTTGATAGTTCTTGGTTTTCTGCTTTCCTCCATATTGTTGTCTTGTGTCTTTAAATCCCAAAGAAATTAAAATAAAACACCTACCATGAGAGGACTTTTCAATTTCCATTGCTGCAAGATGAGTGCATGACCCTCAGTGAACCTCAAGGTAGAGGTGAAGCTGCAGAGAGGCTGGCAGCAACCCTGTTCTTCCATCCCGCAGCTCTTAGGGAACGAGTGGCAGATGCTGCCTCTTCTCAGCCTGCTGCTGTGTGTCCCCTTGCTGTGAGGGGTACTGTCCAGGCCTGCAGGTTACAGACTTGAAGGTGCTGATTCCTTCTGTCTAATTGCTGTCTTAGCTTTTTGAGGTCAGGGCAGACTGTGTTTTGCTTTGTGCTAATGTCTTGGAGCAGATTCTGATCAGTTGCACAGAGATAATCAAATGTCAGTAAAGGGCTTTAAATCCTAAACCATCATCTCATGGCTGGGATAGCTGAAACTAGCTCCCAGGGCTGGCAGTGGATGTTTTGGTGTTCTTTTTGGCTTGTTTAGGATTCAAACTAAACCTTCCTGGAAGAATATCTCTGTTTTAACACATTGTGTGCAGGAAAATACCAGCAGAGAAACTGAAAGAAAATGCCAGACGTGAGTTACAGAGATTGCCCGGTGTGCTTGGCCAAAATCTGATGCTGCCTGTGTAAATCTGGGTTTATGTGAGCAGCTTCTGGAGCTGGCTGGCTGCTGTGAGGGACTGTTGGTGCAGCCATCAGGCAGCTGCCATTCCCAGGGAGGCTGCTTGGAGCATGGCTATAGACTGGTGTCAGGACTGGAGGACAAGCAGATGGAGAGAAAGGGAAGGTGGAGAAATGAGCAGAAGATCCTTGGATTTCCAAAACTCTTGTGATGACAAATGTGAATTGCTGAGCTCAGTTCAGGAATGCCCACACCAGGTGGTGTGCATCTCTCTCTGTCTTGTCATGGTAGAAACACTAGAAGCTGAGTCTGGGCTCAGTGGGGCCACAGACAGCTCCAGAGAGGATCAGCTGTGCAGCTTGTATGAGTGTTAGTGCTTTCAAAGGCAGCCGTGTGGGGCAAGCAGTCCCCTCTCCACACTGCAGTCGACCATGCAGGAGACAGTTAATTTTCCAAAATCTCCTGCTGATCTCACAGTCTCAGCTTCCCTTCCTAGTTCAGCTGCTTCTGCTGTCCCACAGGCCTGTGGGGCATTTTAATCCCTTCTGGGAAGTGCCCTAAGTGCATTCGCTTGTAACGGTGACATTGTCAGAGGGCCCTGGAAAGTGCAGGGTTTGTGCCCACACCATCCTCTTGGCATCCCTGCCCACGTGAATGTGCTGTTTCAAAAGCTCACGTTCCTGCATCATGAGTTCATGGTGTCCTGAGCTGACTTCTTCTTATAGGTTGTGGTCTTACTTCTGGTGTGACCAAGCACTGAGACCTCCCAGTGCTGGCTGGAGCGTGTGGGACAGTAGTGCTGCTCTCCCTTTGGGGTAGAAGCCCACCTTGTGCAACTCATGGGATCCCCTCCTTCCCCAAGCTGTGCTCCCTGCTAGAATGGATGAGGAGGTGGAGATGGCACTCCTTTGGGACAGTCCAAAGTGGAAGAGAAATGCAGCAGCTAGTTCTGTTATGGCCATCTTTAAAGACTGAAGGCTAGTAAGGAAGCCATCTCTGGGGGTTCCTCACCCAGTCATAGAAGTAGCAGTGAGTAAGGTCAGGCTGCTACAGTGAATGTCTCTCCCCTACCCACAGCTTGCAGCCTGGTTTGCACAGCCATGTCCTCCAGCTCATCACCCTGCACTCCTGAGTGCCTTAGCAAGCCCAGGTGGGGTTGAGAGGTGGAATTGTGGCTGCCAAGGTGACTCCCCCAAGGCTTCAGGGTGAGGGCAGCTTGGTTCAGACCTCTCAGTGGGAGCTGGGGCACGCTCTGCTCCTGGGCTTTTCCAGGTGCCTGCAGGGCCCCAGCATCCTGGACAAGCTGAGCTGGCTGGGACCCTGCCGGTGGGAAGCGTGCGATGGCTGACCTCCAAGGGAAGCCCCACCTCTTCTCACAATATTTACTTCCCCTCCTTGGACCTCTCCCAACGCCGTTAAGTGCAGAACAAACACAGTGGGGCACTTCTTGCTCTGATTTGGAAGCACTGTGCTTTTCCTTTGCTCCTTCTGCTCTGCATCTCCCCCTGCCCTGCTCTTTGTGTCCTCCTCGGGGCATCTGGTGGCAGCTTGGTAATAAACAAACCAACCTGAGGAAAAGACCACAACGCCCTGATTCCTTCTGCAACCAGCACGAGCTGCTGTCCTGCGTTTGGGCAGAGAGCCCAGATGGAAATGGGTTTTCCCCCTGTGGTAGAGACACAGCTGTCCATGCCAACTTCTGCAAATGCAGCAAGTCTTCAATGCCCAGCAGAGGCTCAAGGGTCCTTTATCGTCCTCCTGTTGTACCACTTATCCTTCCCCCCCGTTCCCAGCCTGTCCCTTGGTACACAGTTATACTGTCACCTAAGCTATATACAACTGTTCAGCAGAGCTGATGGTGTTTATACTAGAAATTAATCCTCCTGTAAGCTCCTGCCTAGGTTTTCCAAACACAGATATGTAAACAATGCAGTAAGAAAGGTCACAACTAGAGCTTGCCCAGCTTCTCTGGTTATAAGACCAGTGGTGACACTTTCTATCATGGGGCAGAGGCAGCCCAGCGTGGGAGTGATGGAAAGAAAATGGGTATTGAACTAGAATGGCATTGTGGAGGCTCCCTTGTGTCAGTGGAGAAGCAAAGAGGGTGAGCTACAGGGATTTGTCCTGTCCCTAATCTGCTGATTCAGTGTCCTTCTGGGAATGGTGGGGAGCTCCTGAATCAACAGCTGCCATCTCACCTCCTCTCCTGGAACAGCTCACAGTGAAGCCCTCTGTGCAGATGGTCTCTCAAATGCCCTTTTAGCATTTTGTTGCAAATTTGGAATTCTTGCAGCAGTTTGTGGAAATTTGCAGTTGCAAAGTGAGACTTTGCCCTGGCAGTTTTGGAGGATGCCAATGGATGGTGCTAGCTGAGTGATGCTGCTATGTGGTCCTGTCTGGGAGCAGCTTGGAGGCTCACAGAACTTGCTTTTAGCCAACCCTTTCATCAGCTGCCTTTTATCCCATGCAGGATGGGGCACAAGGGGAGCGAGATGATAAGGAACCTGTCTGCAAATGCTTCCAGTCCAGCATTAATACCATTTTTCTGGTGTGGCACCTACAAGCAGAGCAGCTCCCATGCAGCTGTTGATGAGCCCTTCCCAGGCAGTGAGAGCTTCTTGGGGAAATGTGTTTGCAGGGCAGGAGGTCAGTGAGCTGCTAACCCAAGGGTACATTCCTGTGTTGTTCTGAGGAAAGAACACAGGAGGAAGTCAGCAAAAATTTTCCAACCACTAGCATAAAGAGCTTGTGATGGGTTTCTGATTATTTGACGAATAAGCTAGTTAAAGGGACTATATAAAATGGAGAGGGCATCTGGAAGAGCACATGTGGTATGTTCTTTGTTAGTTAGAAGGGCTAGGTGATAGATTGGACTCGATGATTTTAGAGGTCTTTTCCAACCTGGTTAATTCTGTGATTCTGTGAAGTGCTTACTAATCTGCAACACCAGGAATGCTGACCAGACCTGGGAAATCAAAATGCACCCTGCTTCTTGGATTTACCTGCCAAGGTGATGATCCTTACATTTCCCCTGTATGTTACAGAAAAGTGCCTCTATGAGAGTCCTGGTGAGGAAGAGGAGTGTGCAGGGCTCATAGCTGTACTGTAAATTTGGTCGGATTGCCTGTGTACAACAAACAGAGCTCTCACCTGTGGTATTAGCAGAGAGTGTCTATAAACTGAGATTTTCTTGCTACAAACAATGGAATGCATCTCCTTTTCTAAAAGCCTTTCTCTGTGATGGGAACTGCTGTGGGCATTAGAGCCCAGAGGGAGGAAGCTGATTTGGTCCTTACACAGCAATCCATCCCCTCTGCAAAGCTATGGGCAGGTTTAGGAAGCAGAAATGCACCTGCAGATTTCCATGCTTGTGTTGTGGCTGCTACCAGCCAAGCTGACTGTGAATTGGAGGAGCAGGAATTGTGCAAGTTGTGCTTCTGGCTCTCCTCGTCTTTGTACTCATGCTGGTTTTGTCTTGCAGGCGAAGAACAAGGAAACCGGCGCCTTAGCGGCTGCCAAAGTCATTGAAACAAAGAGCGAAGATGAACTGGAGGATTACATGGTGGAGATCGAAATACTGGCAACCTGCAATCACCCACACATTGTCAAGCTGCTGGGAGCATTTTATTGGGATGGCAAGCTCTGGGTAAGAGACCATTGCTGTCTGTGACCTGTGCAGCTCTGTGTTTCTCTGCAGTTTATGGCGAAGCAAAAAACCTCTGCAGCATCTTGAGGCAGCATCAGTATGAATTAGAACTGACTTGCGAGCTGGGCTGTGCTCACTGCATGAACAGTGCCTGGATTTTCCACATTCTCTTTGATGAGCTAACTGTCTTCTAATTGAAGCTGCTTATAAACTGCCCAAGGAAGATCAAGAGATCTTCACTGTTAAGTGAAAACTGGAGTTGTGGTGGTTTGTTTTCACCTTTTGGAGTTGGTAAAGTTAGGAAATTCACTACCAATAAAAACAGTTCTTCCCCACTCAGCCCTTTTTTTGAAAGATCACATGGAAGGATAACCCTGGCTTTTTTTTGTTCTGTGCCTTACTTCTGGCTCAGCATCTGTAAAGCAGAGGCAGCTGGTAGCAAGAGCTGCGTTTCCCATGTCTGTAGAGGCACAGGGACATAAAATGCAATCCAGTGAGTTAGTGCAACAGTTAGTTGTGCTGCACCTGGAACAGTAGGTTCCTGCATCTCTTTCCCTTAGCCAAGCTGGTGTGTGGATGTATCTTTTTTGTTTGTTTGTTTTCTTTTTCCCCTCCTTGTCTGCTGTTTTGTGTCCCTGGCAGCAGAGGAAGGTGACTGTGAAAGGCACCTTCCTGCTTGCTGCCACATGGAAAGTATAGGGAGGTGGTAGAGGGTAAGGGCGTGCACCCTTGTGTAGTTGCCCCATGCCAGACTCAAATAGCTGTATGCATGCAGATGTGCCTGTGTCAAAATGATGGAAATCAGGGGAATATGAGGATTTGCAAACTTATCTTCTTGGCTAGCTCTTCTGCACCTTACAACTAATGGCAAGTCAGAAGTGTCAAAGGGGGCGTTCAGCAGCTCTTATTTTTTTTTTCTTCCTCTTTTTAATGTTCAAGATAGCTTTGTGGCCTCCTAGGAGTTACCAAAAAAAAAAAGAAAGAAAAAAAAAAAAAAAAAAAAAGAGGTTTTGGCTTTTGAGACTTGCACTTGTGTGAGCTGAGCTGTCAGGGCTGTAGGTGCCTGCTTGTTGTGCCAAGGGAGCTGAGGCCTGAGCATGGGCTGAGCCCGGGGCCTGTTGCTGGGATAATGCAATCCATGTCCAGCTTCTTCCTCAGTTAAGCAATGCAGGAGAAGTAGTTTTATTGGGCAATGTATGCTTATTCAGCAAGCACCCTCTGCAATGTCAACATGCCTTGGTGTCCTTTCTTAGTTAAAAATCCATCAATAAAGCCCTAAACTTCTCTCTGACCCCCACTCAAAGGGCTGTGGTACCCAGCACTGAGCATCTTCTTGCTTCAAGGGAGCTGGGCTGCTGGTTGTCCAGAGACTTGGTATTTGGATGGCTGCTAATCATGATGCTGAGTCCTGGGTACATTAAAGAACAAAGTAAATATGTACCCTGCTAAGGAAGTGAAAGGCAAACATCTCTCCTAGGAGGGGACTCAGGATTTGGACAGACTGCAGCTACAGCAGAACTAATCTCTGCAAAATTAAAAAGGCAAACATACGCCGAGCTTGGGTGAGAGATGGGGCTGCTTTATATCCCACCTCTGTTGGTTTTTCCTCCCTGCTCTGTGCCTTGTCTACTTGAATTTTACACCTTGGCCTTGCTCACTCTCTGTAAAATGTCAGCCCCCTCCCCTTTCCCCTGTCACCTCCTCCCAGCAATAGGAAGCGTTGCTTTCTTTCCTGTGGCGAAGTAGATCGCGGAGCTTCTTGCCTCTGCTTTTGTCTGAGCAGTGCTTTGTAATGTCGTACTTGCCGACCTACTAAAATCAAACAGCCTCTTTGGAGCTTCTGGAAGAGGAGCCTCCTGCGTGAGGCCGTCCCGTGAGGGCAGGCATTACAGCCCGGTCCGTTGTTTTGGGAGGAGGATCCTTCTCTTGGTTTCATTACTTGAGTGGCATTTGCATTTCATTGCTCCGGCTGTTCTCGTTAGTGCTCCTGCGTTTGACTGCCTCTGAGGGAAGTCAGTAAGCCAGTCCTGGAAGGTTTCTAGTCACTACCAGCTTTTTCCTAAACTCAAAGGCATTCGCTTCTCAGTCACCAACACTGCTGGGGGAAAATTTGCATCCAAATATAAACATCAGCTTTCCTTGTCTTGTCAGCATCCTATCCCCATTTCTATCTGTGCCATGCTTTTAGCCAGCATTTTACTGGCTAAACCAGCACTTGTGTGAGAGCTGCATGAACTGTGTTTCTGGCTTCAAGCAGCCCAGGCCCTGGGTAAAACTTCTGTGGATGTGTGTCTGGTCAGTGGTCTGCTGTGGTTTCCTTGTCCTCGCAGCCCAACACAGAAAGACCGTGTTCAAAGTGAGAAAGGGTCAGGAGTGGAAGCACACAGATGTGCTGGCAAGGGGTCCAGACGTGCCCATCCTCCTGGATGGCAGCTCTTTGGCTCTGAATAATTTATGGCTTGGGCTGTGCCACAAGCAGTCACAGCCAACGGCACTGAGAGGGGCTCAGTGCTGGGAAGAGTTCTTGCTAAATCAGTCTGTTGACTGTTCTGACTCTTGAACTAACAGAGAAAATATGTGAGGGAACCTGGCCTCTGGTGGCTGCTGCTGCTGAAGCTTCCTTGTCCTCCTGAGCTGCATGAGGTCCTCGAGACTCCTTTCTGCCAGGGTTTGACTTTGCACTTCAGTAACCAGAAGGTGATATGCAATATTTATGAAAGAAAAACCTTTCTGTGCCAAGGGAAGTGGCTTACCCTACAGCAGCTGCTCTGAAATCCACAGCACTGAAACGGAAGCATAAAACAGCAAATTCCTCTTGCTTTTATACCTGATTGACATCAAGTTGAAGGACAATCCCAGTTCTTGTGTGGGACAGAGCAGAAGCTTGCTGTGAGCCACAGGAAAGGGCTTGGAGGACTCCAGTGAGTCCCCAGGAATATAACTAGTGAGATGATAGCATCCAGCATGAACTTCTTGGCATATAAATGCACTGCAGAGATGCTGTGCCCTCAGCAGCAGTTGCTATCTCATTCTGTTGTCCTTCCATCTTCTTTTCTGTGCTCAGGCAGAGGCCAGGCAGTCTTGTGCTGGTTGAAAGCAGCCCAGGGAGGCTTGCAAAACTGCAGTGGTGGGAGCTTTCATGATTTTATTTTATTTTTATTATAAGCCCTGTGGCATTTGATGTTCTTTTGCATAAATCCCAGCTGCTGGAACTGGAGGCACCAAATGAAAGCTGAGAATCTCAAGCTATTAAAAAGAAAGGGGAAAAAAAAAAAAAAAAAAGTCTGTTTTGAGTCCTTTTTGCTGGACCATGTTTTAAAGCATTTTTTCCAGGGCTTGGAAACACAAAGGCAAATACTCCTCACTTTAAAGCTATTTTGTGACTGAGGAGTGGGACTAAGGTATGGGTTTTGAATGCTTGAAATCAATGGTGTTGAATTTGTACTGGTAATTATTAGTGTGTGGGAAAGAAAGAACAGACCTTGCGTGTTGTGTCCCTCTTGAGGGCTGTGTGGGTTTGTTGTTTTTTTTTCTTTTCCTTCCAAAATGACACAAAAAGGCTGAAATCTCAGAGGAAGGGAGGGACTTTTGATCTTGTACTTTTGAATATCTCTGCCACTTCCGAGTGTCTCCTCTTGCAGACAGAGGAGTGATAAGATGACCAGGGAGGAGGCTGTTGTTTGGAGTGATGAACTCAGACTTTCTTGTGGGAGATGCCTGCTCCCAGGGGACAGTGTCACCACCAGACAACCCACCCCACTGTGGCAGCTGATCTGTGGAGTGGGGTGGAAGACCTGGGATCCCTCCTGCAGGAGCCTGTGGAGATGCTCCAGCATTGAGTCTGCAGGGTTTGCTGGAAATTTAGTCAAACTGTCAGTTGGCCCCAGGTGTGTAACTGCAGGACTCTGCCAGTGGTGGTACTTTTCTAGCGAAGCACTGGGGAATTCTCTCCCCCCTTCCTCCTCTTCTATAAACTCTGGTTGCTATAGCAAAGAGGCTTTTGAATAAACAGACATTTCCTGGAGATCAAAGCCGTAAGCACTGTGCCATGCAGGTAACCCTGCCTTCTCAGAGCGTTTTGGGGATGGGCAATTTAATCAGCTTAGAGTTTCTCCTCTCTGGCCCGCTGTGTGCGTATGTAACTTGCACCGCTGCAGAGAGGCACCAGCTCCGTAGCTGCTCTTTGTACTTTTCCTTTAAAAAAATGGTTTGCATTTTCCGTGGGCAGGCCCTGACCTGTTTAGCCAGGGACTTTTTGGCTTGCTACCCCTTTGATATGGATGTTGACTGGAGACTTGGGCATTCTTGAAAATCCTGTATCATGAAGAAATGTTCATTATCCCCTGCACCCGACTGCTGGGCTATGCAAAGCACTTGGAGCTTTTAATTCTCTTAAGTTGAAAATACCTTTTCTTTAAAACAAACATAAAAAGAAAGCTGATAACAATATCAGGTTCCTTAAGGCCAAAGGGAGGTTATTGCAACTTGCAGGGTGAGGAGGCTGAACTGTGGCTGGATGCCCGTGGGGAATCTTTTAGCACCAAACCAGGGATCTCCAGGCTTCTCGATCATCTGTCCCCAAGGACTCTGAGGGCTCTTTGTGTCCCTTTAAATTTTCACTTGGCAGGAGAGTTGCAGTCTAAACTGACCTTTCCTGCTTAGCCTCTTGCTCCTGAAGCTTTGTACCAAACTTCCCCAGTAAGTGTCTGAACAGTTTGCAGCTCCTGAGTGTTGAACTGTGCATAGAGCTTGAGCACAGCAGAGACCCAGAAAATTAGAGTGATCCATAAGCCATGAACTTTATTAAACAGCTAGACAATGTCCTAGAGGAACAACCCTTTCCTGCCTTTTCCTCCTTTCCCCCAACTGCAGAAACTCAAATCCATGCCAGATTTGGCTGCACCCCAAGAGCACACAGTGCTGTGCTGCCAGCTGGGCTGTGCACTGGTACCCGTGAGCTGCTGTGGGATGAGCCCTGCTGGGCAAACCAGTGTTGGGGGTGGTGTTTGTTGGACTGGTTTCTAAATTCCTGCAGGTCCAGAATTTGGGCAGAACTGCAAAACAACCCCAGTGACTTCTGCAGTGTGGGTAAATGAGGAGCAGATATGGGGAGACATCTGCATACATCAAGACAGGGTATTGCTTGCCCCAGGAGACTGGGAGTGTGGCAGGGATATTGCTGTGACCCCTCTGTGGCCTTAGAGTCAGCTGGATGCACATCATCTTGGCTGGAAAAAGCAATGTAGCCCAGTGATTCTCCTGACACTTCCTGGGTTTCCAGGTTTCAAGCAATGTGCTGTTCAGAGTAGCATAACTGACCTCAGAGAGTAATCCCTTCTACTCCAGCCTTGGGCTTATATGTTCACCAGCTGTGATGCTGCAAAGCAGTTGTCTCAGTGGCAGCCTCTCTCTGCTCCCTGCCACCATCTGCCTGCAAAGTAGTAAAGCTTCTCTCTGCCTTACCCTTGCAGGAGTTGTTTACTGCCTTTCCCAAAGGCATGCAGGTCTGAGTTGTCTTCTGCCCTCCTCTCTGCTGTAAAGCTGGGTGGCAGGCTGCATGAGACCAGCATATCTGCTCTGACTTGGGAATGTGAGCTTTAGCATTCAGACTCCTGGCAAGTCACTGGAAATGTTATTCTGGGTAAAACTGGGGCTTCCCCTTAAAGCAGGAATGGAAATGGAGTGATTTTGGTCAACCACCAGGAGCTACTTATGCAGCAGGTAAATCACCACAGCCTAGCCAAGTTGAAGAGACTTCTACAGGTAGCAACATGACAGCATGGACTAGAGTAGAAGCCTTTGTCTGCCATTCTTTATCCAGGATAATGCTGCAAGGAAAGGTTATTGAAATAATAATAATAATGCCTTGTGATTCCGTACCCTTGTCATCTGTACACCTTGGAATGCTCTGTAAAAGAGACCTGGTGTCATTATCCCAGTTATTAGAAGGGAGAGCAGAGGCACAGACAAGAATTTGCCTAAAGTTTACCCAGCAGGTAAATGGTACTTGGGAACAAGTCCTATGTTCTGAATCCCAGTCCAAGGTTCTAACCGTAAGGCCACAGTTTTGTGAAAAGAACAGAGCAGACAAGAAGCCTACAGGCAAATCAGTTTTCAAAGCACTTTAAAAGTTTGTTTAGAAATGAATTGCAATAAGCCACATTCCCACTTGGTGGCTTTCCAAAGGAAATGCTAAGGAACAATGTTTGCATATAAATGAATATTTATGATCTGTAGATACGAAACAATGCCTTGAAACCTAGCATCATTCTGTGCCCTGGAATGAGTGATAGTTTGCAGGGTTTAGACTTCTTTATTTTATCTCAGTTATAGCCCCAAAGTTTTCATTTGGGAGAGAGGGAATGGCCTTTCACAGACCTTATGGCTCGGGGAGGTTTCCACTGACTTCAAAGCTACAGCCAAAGGAACAGTTAAATAGCAGTGCTCTCGCCATGTGTGATGGATCTGGGC
This sequence comes from Ramphastos sulfuratus, assembly GCA_013399055.1. NCBI lineage: Eukaryota > Metazoa > Chordata > Aves > Piciformes > Ramphastidae > Ramphastos > Ramphastos sulfuratus. The sequence goes on along the minus strand of WBNM01013509.1, from coordinate 432,036 downwards.
ACCTTGTGATGTGAATTTGGGGATGTTCAGAACAAATAAGTGCTTCTAGGGAGGTACCAGGCAGCAGTGGAAAATGTAAAGTTCTCTGCCACCCCTTCAACAAGTTGTCCTCCTGACCAGGTGAGGCTTTGAGGCTGTATTGGAACTGTTGGCTCTTAATAAAAGACATCAGGAAACTTGTCCTGGGTCAAACTCCAGCTTTCCTAGTGAGCTCTGCCCTTCTGAAATGCAGTCTGTTTTAGACGCTGGCACAAACTTGATACACTTGAGTGGTGAATCTTCCCACAGAAGCAGCAACTTGTTAATTTTAGCTACTTAAATTCGTAGGAATTTTCTGCATTTTGTTGCCTATCCAATGACAAATGTTCTTGATGACCTGAGTGGCCTCTAAATACTGATTAACTTGGTGACAGAAGGGAGATCCCAGTTACAGCCCTCCAAGCAGCAAAGGCTTTGCCCCGTGCCCGGGCAGAGAGCCATCGCCTGGGTGTTTTTCTGGTTTCTATAGCAAATGAGCCCTGGCCTTGCTCTCACCATCTCTGCTTCACAGAGCATGACTCTGGGAGCCTGAGCACTTGGAGCGGGTCTTGGTCTGGTCCTGGAAGGCAGAGCTCATGAATGAGCCTGAATGTTTGGCACTTAACCCTTCCTGCAGCATTCGGCATCCCAGGTACCACTGCCTGGCTGTAGCTGTGCCAACCCTCTCTAGTCTGCATCTTGTAGCTGTTTGCTTCCACTGGCCATGACTGTTCTGGGGTCCTTGGTTAACAAGTTGGGATGGTGAATTCAGAAAGGGCTGGGTGTCAGTCCTTGTCAAAAGGAACTAAGTGCCCCCACGACTCTAGCAAGGGGAAGGATGCTTTTTGCAACCTCAAACCCGTTTTGTTTCGTTGAACTAAAAGGAGTTTTGATTGTTTATGCCAAAATTTCAGCAGGAATAGGAGTATTTCTTCCACTCTGTGGGGCAGTAGTTCAAGGAAATATTTTGTCCTCTCAGAATGATTTAGATGTGAAGAACTCATGCCCAGACACCTATGATGAGCAGGCAGCTCTGTTTCAAGCAGAGTATGCAGTATTATGTGACCTTGTCCTTGATAAAGTTTTCCTGCTCTGAAGCTTTGTAAGCTTCCTTACTTGCTGCCCTGCATCTTCTTTACCCCACTCATTATGGGACAGACCATTTTTTTATTTCAAATATTTTTCTCTGTAGGTTATTTTGTTCAGAAAAGGGGGGAGAAAGGGTTTATTATATTTAAAGTCTCTGAATAGTGTTCTTGTCTGTAGAGGAAAACTGGCAAGCTTGGAGCACTCTCTTACAGAGAGCTAATTATTTCACTTCCACCTACAGCATACTTACCACGTCAGACAAGCTGTTGACATTTGTGCTGTGGCAGCAGAGGCTTCTTGTGGCTCATGTATTGTTTTGTGGCCACTCCAGTGTGCACTAAGGGCCAGTGGCAGCTGGAGGGGAGCTTGGAGCTGGTGGCTTTTGCAGGAGCCAGTGGTTCTCAGGTTTTTCTCCCCTTTTGTAGTGGTACACTGGCCTTGTGGGATTGTAGAAATGAGGTTAGGAAGGGCAGCACATATGCTGTGTAGCAGGCTGCTGTAGTGTCTTGCCCTGTCTTCAGTCCCTAGCAAATAGCCAGAGCAGCTCAACCCATATGGCTCATGAGCAACTTTGGGCTGGCATAATCTGTTCTCTGTTTTCTTCCAGCTCATTGGCATGTGTTGGGTGAAAGGCATTAGGCAGGAGAGTGATGGGGAAAGTGCCAGGTTACATGGGTGTGGGAATGTGATCCACCTCCTCCCTCCACTCCATAATGTAAACTTAATCCTTGGACTTCAGTCGGAGCAGGACGGGCTGGCCGAGATAGTGGGGAGGCTCTGCATGCTTGCAAACAAAACGTGGCCCTAGATTTAACAGGAAAGAGCAGATCTGACCATGTTAGATTAAGAAACCAAAGTGGTGCTCCTTGGAAGCCAGCCCTGTGGTCCTGTGTGCCCCTTTACTATGGGGGAAAGAGTGGACTTGCTCCTAGGAGGGCTGATCCAGCATTACTTGCCTTGCTTCCTCTTGCAGCCAGCAGGGCAGCATAGCTTCACAGTTAGCCACCAGAACTTGGGTTCAGATGTCAAGAAGATGGAGTAGAGGACATGCCCCTTGACCATGACTAAGTGCATTTTCTGTGCCTAAATATATCACTGCGTTCTTTCCACCAGCGAGGAACAGCTTTGTCCTCTGGGGTTTGTCTTGCTCAGAAGCTGAAGCCCCTTTCTCAGTCTTGTGAGGTAGGAATGTGTCCAAAGTTTTTGCTGGAACCATGAGGATGAGCTCAGCCAGTCAGCCCAGGGGACATGATAGGCTTGGAGGGACAAAGGATGGAGCTCTTCAACTTGTGCATGAGTGTTTGGAGGCATCGGGTGCAGGTAGAAGCTCTGACAGATAAGCAGGGCTAGATATGAGTTGTTCACGATGAGAGTGCCTGGCATCCCTGTGTATCTGGGCCATAGCCAGGCTGCAGAGACAGTGCTGACATCTCAGGGTGCCTGTGGAGGTTTCCATCTGCTCTGCATGTGGAACTGGGCTTCTGGCACAGAGTGGTCTCAGGATGGAGCTTGAGATCTGGGTCCATCATTTATCTGGGTGACATTTGGGCAGCTGGCCATCTATGTTCCTTGTGCTACACTTTCTGTTTGCTGCAGTGAGTCTCGCTAGGCCAGAGTCATCCCCTTCCTGGGTCTTGTGCAGATCTTTGCCCCTGCTCCTGATGCTCCTTGACCTTGTCTGAGTCCTCTCAGTGTGACAGTAACACACAGAGCTTGAGAGCAGTGCTAGCTGTTGTCTCTGTCCTTTCTTTGCCATGGCACATGTATTACAGGGCTGAGCATACTGTGGGATGGCCAGCAGTAAGCTGCTAGGTGACTCATTCTGAAGGACTGGAATGGGAAAGACCATGTTCAGTAGTATTGAGCAACTGTTATGGGCAAGAGAGCAGGAAATTTCCTGCTCCTCTAGAACCAGGACTGAGGGCTGTAGGAAGATGATCTCCTGGACTTGGTCTGTCTTCTCTGCCTCTGAGTCATGACCAAATCCTCTAGGAGTGTCTGGGCTTTTTGCTTCCCACTGCTACTGCAGGGCTCAGAAAGGCTGTCTCACCCCTGCCAGGATGAGAGACCTGCCTGGCCATGACTCCTCCATGCTTTGTCACAGGTGAGGTCTAGACTGTTTCCCCCCACCTTTCCTGCCTTCCTCTTGCAGCCTGTGATGCCAGGATCCTGTACAACGATGTGGGCTGTGTGAGGAGCTCTGAGAACACCAGTCCTGCCCTGGGCATGGTGGCCTGGAGATCTGGTCCCCTGCCAAAGATGGGTGATGTTTTGGGTGAGTTAGGGTAGCTCACACAGGGGGCTCTTCCTAACTGGGCTCCTCCTGTGCTGCCAAGGCATAGTGCAAGATCTTGCATGCTGGTGGCACCCTGGGCCACCTGCCTTTTTGTCTGCTCTGCAGGGGTACAAGATGGGGAGGAGAGCTCTGCAGGCTGACTCTGAGGATGGAAGAGTGGCACCATGTTTCAAAGCTGAAGCCTTTGCCCTCAGCAGCCATGGTGCAGGGAGCTTGGCAAGCACCCCTATGGGGTAAGGGTCTCTGCATAAGGGACTTGCCTTCCTGTGCCCCGCTGGAGAGGCAACAACAGGAGCTGGGGCGAGAGGAGAAGGACTGTGCAGCTGGAGAGGCAGGAGCAGTTACTCAACCTGACCATCTGCTGAAATTCAGGCAGTGGTACACACCTGCAGTTTTCTCCTGAGGTAATGCCTCCTCAGAGTGCCACCTCAGCTGTCTTCTTGCCTCCCAGCTACCAGTTCTGCTGTAGTGGGAGAAGGATTCAGACTTCCACTTTGGGGCAATCCTCTTACAGAAAAGCAGGGTCTGCTCTCTTGCTGTATCCTAAAAAGCAGCTTTGAAAATTCACTGTGAGAGGCTTTCTTCCTCCTTCCCTTACTCACCATAGCACAATTGATGTCTTCTCAGTGTTCTGAGCTGGCACTCATGGGGCTGAGCAAACTGGTGGCTCTAGAAGTGGTGCCCATTGCCTGAATGTGCTGGGAAGAAGAGTGGGCTTTGGCTTGCAGCATCACTGACTCTGCAGGCAGGGTGACTGAAGACACAGAGCCTTGGGGCATCCAGAGAAGTCCCTGTTAGCAGTTCTGCACCATCCTCCCTACCCACCCTTCACCTCTCACTGCAACACCAGGAGAGTCCGGAAGCAGCCAGAGCCTCATGCTCACTGTGGCTTTCTCTTTTCTCATTCCCTTTGTTCCAGTTTTGCTGAGTGTGAAGGATTGCTGCCCCCACGCCCCACGCTGCCTGTCAGCTGTGCCAACAGGAGTGGGGGCTGCTTGCTGCGCTGCTTCCGCTTTCCTGTAAGCGGCTGGGCAATGCCAGCAAAGCTCTGCTCTCCCTGCTGCCATACCCACAGGCAGCCACGTCTGCTCTTGACTCTTTCCTCCTGCCTCTCCCTCCTGGTTTGCCATGTGGGGGGAACAGCATAGGAATCCACCACTCTCCTCCTGCATGGAGAAGGTCCAAAACCTCTGATAGTGAGCATGGTTGAGGCCAGCTGTGGCACACCCTGCTCCTGTGCCCTTCTCAAATTTGGAGAACGCTGGGATGGAAGTGACTGCTGCTAATGGCAGCCAGTGTTCCCCCAGGAGCTTTGAGCTAACTCAGCATCCTGGAGAGAGGGGAAGTGGAAAAGGTGCAATAGGTGGCAACTTGGAGAACATTTTTCTTCACCAGCTTGGTCTACAGATGTAGCACAGTTGGCTTTACCACATTTACTTTTATTATCTCCCCAGTCTCTTGGTGCCCATACTAGGTGGGAGAGCCAGTAGCTGTGCTGGAGGGTGTTTTCTGCTGTGGGTGATGATGACAACTCTGTGTTGCCTCAGGAACATGGCAGAACCACAGGGCTGTGCATGGGGGAGGGAGGCTGCCACAGCAGCAGGATGCTGTGGGTTGCCTTTGCCCCAGCAGCAGGCAGCTGCTGAAACAAAGTGAAACCCTTTGCTGCAGATTAGGAGAGGAAATTGATGAAGTACTTCACTTTTTGAAGCAGTTTCTGGGCCAGGCAGGGTAGATCTGGGGGCAGATGGATCTTGGGGATGCAAGCAACTTCCTGAGCCCGCTGATGCTCAGGGTTCAGTTTGAAGGAAAATTGGTGAATGCTTACAGTGCTTAGTATGGTGCGAACCACCGTAATGGCCTGGATGCCCTAGAGCACCTCTGTGACTCCTGAGCAATTGGTCTGTTCAAGGTACAACTGCAAAAGCAGCAAAGTCACAGGAAAAGCCTGCAGGCACCCAGCAGCTCCAGTGACGTAGGTGCGACTGGGCTGCCAGCCAAGGGCTCCTGCATCCTACGGGGACCTGGTGGCCTCCCTGTGTAGCCTGCTGCACTTGAGGAAAATGCCTGGCTGCCTAGGGCCAGCACCACTGAAATGAGCTGCCCCCAACTTTACCAGCTGATGGTTTTTTTTCCCTTTCTGACTAGAAGGAGGCATTTCTCCAGCACTGCTGCAGAGGGAACAGTTCATGAGCCTCTGCCTTCTGACATGCCAATCGGATGAGTAAGAGCTGGGCTAAGGGTGTGTCCTCTCTTCTTAATTGGGTTTCAATTGCAAACCTCAGTTCAGGGACATCAGCTGTTCCACCCTTGGTGACTGTGCAGTGTTTGGTAAAAATACCCTTTAAGATAAGCTTTTTTTAATACTTCTTTTTTTTTTTTTTTTTTTTTTTTTAATGTTGTAGAAAGTTCTAGGAGTTGAAACACACCCAAGAGGCAGGACCAGTCCTGCCCAGAGTGGGAGGAGTGAGTGGGCTCTCAGCCATACCTGAGAGGACTGCCTGGGCAGAAGATGCTGCTCCCGGTTTGTCAGATACAGACACTTCATTGGGCTCTACTCCATCCCAGATTTGTTTTCTGGGTTAGTGTCCCTCTGACTCTCCTCTGGTGTTTAGTACCAAAGGGATTCTCCTGGCACAGTGTTCATCTGCTGTCTTGAGCTGCAAAGTCAAATAATGCTTTTTCATAACGTGTAATACCCACTGGCCCAGATACTACTTGATGACCTGTGTCTTCAAGAGTGCTTAACTTAAACCATGGCTATTTCATACATATGTATGTATATTTATTTTCCTGAGCAACCCCAGGCTCACTGGACCCTTCTTCCTTCCCTCCCAGGCAGCCACTTACTACTTGAGCAGCCCAGAAAAGGGCCTCAGCCACCTCTGTGTTCCCCTCTCCCACTTGGGCTACACAATGCATAGAGGTCCTGCAGTGTCTAAAGACAGGATTAGGGTGAGGCATGGGGAAAAAACCCAAGGTCATCGGCAAAACTCTTCAACTGGGGTGGACTTTTGCTTTCAAATTAATTTTAAATTTTGTTTTGCCTGTGCAGAAAGGAAAATACTACATCACTTCTGCATAGTGACCTTCATTCATTGTGCTTCTCTGAAAGTGTAGGAGAAAAGGAACCATTTTTATGTCTGTTTTTTTTTATTTTTTTTTTAATAGTAGTGCTCAAACTGTGGTACAAAGGTTTTGAGAGCAGGTTCCTTTCTCTCTGTAAACCAGATGCCCAAATCTGTGTTGTGTGCGCACCTCATGCATCCCTGTCGAGCTGCAAATGAGCCCAGAGTGGTGGCTGAGTTCCTTGACCCTAGTGTTGCATCTGAGGCTGGGGATCTGTGGCAGTGCTAGGAGGCAGCCATTAGTGGTGCTCGTGGCTCATTGAGGGGACCTACCAGTGAATTCTGCGTGTGCCTTGCAAGGTGCCAGTGGACTGAACTAATAAAATGCCAACAGTGCATAGTCCCTGGGGTTTGGAACATTTCTGGGGTGGCAGCAGGAGGAAGAGCTCCTGTTGTTGCTGCATGTCCCCTGCAGAAGCCCAGCACAGCAGAGGGGCTGGGCAGACTTCATTGAGGAAGTCCCTGGATTTCTTGTGCAGAGGAAATCATTATAAACAGGATGTTTGCTCTAGCCCCATTCCAGGCTGCTTGCTGGACCCCAGGCAGGAGGAGGAGGAGGAGGTGGTGTGGGTGCTTGCCCCAGCTCTAATTAGTGTGTCACCACTGGGGCAGAGACCCCCATGGATCTCATCTCTGTGGTCCATAAGACTGCAGGAGGATTGCTGGAACCAGGTGAAACTTCTGGTTTGTGGTGCTACTGTAGCTCTGTGCTGGGTCCCAGGTCTTGCAGGTCACAGGGGAATTGCTGGCTATGGCCAAGCAGAGGGCAGGCAGCAGCACAGCTCTGAGACTGGCACTGTCATTGGAGTGGTTGCTGCTCCAGCTGTGGCTTGGGAACACCTCACTAAAAGAGTAGTCAGCCCATGTGACACAGCACATGGAAGCAGTCTTAAGCAAAGAGCCAAACTCTGCAGGCCTTGGGTAAATCTGTCAGCTTTCTTCTGGGACCCTCAGCTTGTTCCTCATTGTGGCCAGAATGGCAGACTGCCCATCCTAAAGTGTCAGCAAGCACCCGGCTGTCCCCCTCCCTGCTGCAGCTCTAGAGTGGGTCCCTGCACAGCCTCCAGTCTTCATGAGTGTCCTGCATCCCCCACCCCACGCACAGAAACATTCTTGAGCTGCTGCCTCTGGGCTGCCTTCCTACCTGCTTCAGAGGTAAGCTACTTTTCAGGCTGGCCCTGCTCCTGGAAGGAAGCGTGCGAGCTATGGCATTGCCAGTCACATTTGTTTAAATCAGCTTTTCTGGACTGAAACCAGCCCATTAGGTTTTTGGATCTTCAGACAATCTGGTCACACCCATGATTATTCTTTGGCATCTCTGTCCTTCTTGAAAATGCATATTTCTAAATTTTCCTTATTTCCCATATTCCCAGTGCCTGGCTTGCAGCCTGCTGTGCCTGCATAAACGTACACAGTCATGCTGGCTCAGATGGACTGATCTCCCTAATTTTCTCACTGCTATACTGCAAACCCAAATGAAACTTTGTGAGATGAAGCACTTCCCACATGGATACAGAGTAGGGTGCCTCGTGCTTGCCCCTTCTCCATTTAAAAGCTTGGTGTGTCTGACCAGAGCACACTTTGGCTGTGTGGGCCAAGCCCCTGATAGGAAACCTCAGCGCAGCATTTGCCTAATGGAGGGACGCTGTGGGGCTCCCTGGAGCTCTGCTGACTGGGGCAGCTGTGGCTGTCATCCAGCTGGCTTCCCATGGCGTGTCTCACCCCTCAGAATTAGAATTACATTTCTCAGTCTCAGAGGCTCTGCAAGAGCTGTGTGAGATGCCAGGGGACTTCCTTTAGTTAGAACACACAAAGAGGCAGAAGCTGTAAAGCTGCTTGCTGAGCATTCGCAGTGAAAGCACAGAGTCAGCTGGATGGCAAAGGCCACGTTAGCAGCTGATCCAGGCTGCGTTGTTTGAAGTCTTAGGACTGTTTAAATTCAAGAGCTGAGCCTGGTAGCACAGACAAGCTTCTTGTCAGGCTCTCCCTACTGACCGAGTGTAAGTGAGGCTGTTGCTTGAACCTGGAGACCAACCTCTTTGAGCAGGCGAGTTCCTGAGGTGCCTGGATCAGCAGGAGCAGGGAAAAATTGCTCATGGGAGGTGAACAGAACCTTGGACTGTGATTCAGTGATGAGAGAGCATTGTTTCTAGGGGCAGGGCTTCTGCCAGCCAGAGCATATCAAAGCTGTGATACTCAGGTGGGGTCTGGTCTGCACTGTCTGCAGCCACTGCAAACCCTGCACTGTGGGCTGGAGTCATGCAGGTCATTTGCTCTTGGCTAGTCTGGGCTAGTGCAAGGTTGGATGGTCTGGCAAAGGGCATGTTCCATAGGCTGGATTGTGGTGTCACTGTGTGGAGGTAACCATTGCCAGGCTGGCTGTGCCAGCAGAGCCCCACATGTCCCCTCAGCTTACCAGAGCGAGGGAAAGCCATTGCTCTCCCAGTTGGCAGGTTGGCATTGATATGGGGCTTGTTTGGGATTTGCTTCTGGCACTTTGGATTCTGAGAAGCCTAGGAGGGGCTGGCATCTACTGGTGATAGTCTGCTCTGATGAACATGACGAGGAACATTATAAAAATAACTGGTTGACATGGGCCTCCTAGAACTGTTAGAGCAATGACAGGGTCCAGGGGTCCAGTGGGGAAATCTGTGCCTGGGGACACCATAGCAGGAGGCAGTTCTTGCCTTTCCACTTGCTGGTGAAGCTGCTGATGCTCTGGTTCAAAGTATAAACCTGAGTGGAAAAAAACCAACACATTGCCATGGGTCATTTGTGCAAGGGCTCTGCTAGCCTGCCAGGCTCCTGCTCAGTTCGGTCAGTGCAGATTCGTTCTCCTGGTTTGCAAATGATCGGAATGTCTTCCCAGTTGCTTCTCCCCATCTGTCTGCTTCAAATGCTTCCCCGTTCCTGGCCTCTGGTTATTCTTCCCTGCTTCCTCTGACAGTGCCTGTGTCATGCTGCCCAACCTGCCTGGGTTTCTTTTCTCAACATTGTCTCCCCTCTGACTCTTGGACCTGGGCCAATTCTTGCCAAACAGTTCAAGGTTTGCTGCCTCCCAGCACCTGATCCTGTCCCCCTTTCTCCTCCAAAACAAAGTGGTTGTGTCTTCCACTGCAGTCCAGGTTGATAATAATGTTTCTCTTGTCCACATGTACGAACTGAAGGACAAAAGAGTGGGATGTGACTTGCCTAGGGCTGCAGGATTAGGCCATGGGAAAGAGGGAACTTGAACCTTCTCCCCTTGGCTCCTGCTCCAGTGCTTAGAGCCACATTGAATAGCATGACCTCCACTTGAAGGTCTCAGAGAGCTGCACTGGTAAACACTGCCTCCAGTCATTGTCCTCAAAATAAACTCTGGTATTTCACCTCTCGGGTGTGCTGCCCTGTGTCACCTTGACAAGAAGAAGAGCTTGTTGGGGAGGTGAAGTGTCTCTTGTCCCTCATAACCTCTGGTTGGGATCTGTTTATCTGAGCAGCCTCCTCTGCCCTGACAGGGAGTGGAGATGGGCACCAAATCCCACCCTAGGAACAAATCTGGCTGAGTTTGTGCAGAGGTGAGGGAAAAGAGGTCCCCAAGGTGCTGGGGAAGGGCTCACCCAAAGGATGTTGCCCTCCTGCAGTGGGGGTACAGCAGGGGCCAGGCTGGCAGGGATGGGGGCACTTTATGCATCGTTACGCATGTTCCTGGCAGAGACAGATCATCAGTCTGGGGAATGTACTTAACCTCTTTGTTGACATAGTTTCTCCTCAAAATGCTCAAAATCAAGAGAGCAATGAACTAGTGAGCAAAAGGGGGGGGGGGGGGGGGAGTGATAGCAAAAATTTAAAAAACAAAAAGGGACATGGCAGCCTTCCCCAGCTCTCATTAGTCAAAGAAAATCTTGCCTGATTCCTCCCAGCCACGTCAACTCCCAGCTGTTGGAGCTATCTCATCTTGCTGGCCAGGCTGCTCTCTGCAGCAGCCCTCCGTCCAAAATTCGTTGGGAAGAGATGTAAAGAGAGGAAGCTGGAGCTGACACTGGCTGTGCAGGGTGGGCATCCAGGTGCGGGGTCAGGCATGACTGCTGGAGGTGTGACAGCGACGGGGACAGTCCCTCTGAGATGACTGCTGGGGTAATGTACTGTACTGGATCTGGCCACAGGGCTTGGGTGATGATTGGGTTGCCTGGAGATGTGTCTTTGGGAGCACCAAAGCATTTCCATTCCTGCGTTAGGGTTGAGGCAGCTTTGCCATGTAGGGAAGCAAACCCCAAAGTTTTCGTATCCTCTTCCCTACATGATGGACTCTGGGTAAGACACTGATTTGACTTTCATTCCTCTCTCTTTGTTCCCCCAGATCATGATTGAGTTCTGCCCAGGCGGAGCAGTGGATGCCACTATGCTAGGTGAGTGCAGTGTGTGGTGCCAGGCTCCATGCTCAGGGTAGTGCCTGCAAGGCACAGCCTTTTGGCATACTTTCAGCAGCAACCTTTGGACAGATGGCAGACACGGATGCCCCAGCTTCTCCAGCTACCATTTCTTCTCCCATGAGCTTACCTATTTTCATACCTGGTGCAGAAGGTGTGGCAGTCCTGGGGCATTCCTTGAGCTACTTTGATGTCCTTTTGTGATTTAAATGCTGCTAGGATCAGCAGATCACAAGACATGGGGAAAAGGGTGAGTCTGGCTGGAGGAAAAAGTTGGCTTTAAATATTTATCTGCTTGAGGCACCAAGTGCTTGGGATCTTGTTCTCACAGCTTCCCCGGCAGGGCAGCGAGGCTGAGATGTTTAATCTGGGTGCCTGTCGTGATGAATCTCCCTGGATCTTCTTGCTGAGCTCTCCGTATGGTTTCGGTCATCTGGTGAAGCAGCAGAGTGTCCGAATAAACTGCAGTTTGCAGTCATTCCAGGAATCTTCCCATTTTTAACTCCTCCCTTCCACAGAATGCCACTGAGACTGGGAGTGTGTGGGTGTTCCCCAAAACAGCCCTGGCTGGTGCCACAACCCCTCTGGGCCAGGGCTGTGCAGACCCCAAGGAGGGTAACGTCAGCTCTGGACATGGATGTGGCTCTCTTGAGGTTGTTTTGCCTGGACCCCCTGGGACACAGATGTGTCTCCCTGGGGATTACTCCCCTTTAGCTCTGGAATTTCCAAAGACCTTACTCTTATTTTCAAAAGTATGGACCCAAATTTGTCATCTTTGAGTCAGCCCCTAAAACTTGTGCCTCCATTAGGGAACTTCTTTAAACAGGTCCAACTCACTGCTGAAGAAGTACCTTTTCTGAATTGCTGGAGGAAATGATTTCCTGGAAAACCTCAGTAAGGGGACCCTGTCTCCTGGGACATGAAAACCCCCTTGAGGATTTTTGCAGCCACATCCAGAACAGTCAATCTCTGGAGGACCTGGAAAAGAGTGAGCAAGTGGCCTGGTTGTAGTGTTGTCACCTCCCAAATGAGGGGCAGGAGGAGCTGTGAGTCTGAGCTCAGCAGTGCTCCCAGCATGAGTAAATTCAGAGTTGCCAAATGCTGCCTGTTCTGCCTCCTCATGGCGACCAGCAACTGATGTTTGACTTTGAAACAAAACTGTGTCCCACTGCACCTCGCTCTCCAAGGAGAGTGAAAATCTTCAGCTTCCCCCAGAGCACAGGAGATCTTGGTGAGAAAGAGGAGCCAAGTAGCTCACCTAGCATCCCCCAGCCTGTGGTAATCTGTCCCAGTTGCTGAGATCTGTCTGTCAGCCCCCATTCTGGCCATGCAGTTTGGTCAGTTGGAGCTGTTTAAGGCTTGCTCTGCTCTGCTGCATGCTCAGCTGTGCTGGAGGAGGCCTTTGCAGTGCAAATCCCTTTCAGAGGGAGGAAGGGAGGGAAGCTCGACCATGCTAATCATCTGGAAGCTTGATGATTTGCAGAGCCACTGTCTTAGAAAGTGGTCTCAAGTAGTGAAGGTGGCTGAATAGAGCTCACCAGGGAGGTCACACCAGTGGTTTTGTGTCCCTACAAGCTTCACAAACAGGGACAGACAGCACAGTATAATCTGATGTGCTGGTACTAGGTGCTACTTAAAGAAACAGCTCAGAGCAGTGGGCTGGGATAACTCTGGTGAACATTTTATTGCTTATTGCTTTAGGAAGTGGTGAGGCCCTGATAGTGTTTAGGGGGTTACACTGCATCTCCATGTCACAAGTAGCAACCTGGCGGATGAGAACACAGCTGCAAATGGAGCTGCCATGTGTTCACACCTGTGTTTGACCCTGCTGCCTCCTGCAGCCAAGTACATCTCACTCCTCTTTGCAGCATCATCCTCACCATGGGTAAGACCTGCCTTGTCTGTAGGGATGCGTTTCCCGAATCAGCAGGGAATTTGCAGTTCAGACCCCCATCAGAAGTGTGCCTGGCCACCCTTCCTTGTCCCCTTTGTCTGCTGTTCCTGGGCCAGGTGCATCAGCCCTTCCTTCCCAGAGTGAGCTATAAATCAGCAGCTCCAGACAGACTGGCACTGTGCTGAGTGCTGGCTTAAGGAATAAATTACCCAAACAGGCTGATTTGCACTGGTGTCCCACTGCTTTGACACATGGACAGTGGTTTTCAAATGGTCTGCTGGGTAGCCTGTGCCTTCCTGCTGGAAGCAAGCATCGCTCAAATCCCTGTCCTGGTTAACAGCTGCCTCTTCCCTCCCTGCAGAACTGGACCGGGGCCTGACCGAACCTCAGATCCAAGTGATCTGCCGCCAGATGTTGGAAGCTCTCCATTACCTCCACAGCAAAAAGATCATCCACCGTGACCTGAAGGCAGGCAATGTGCTCCTCACTCAGGATGGGGACATCAAGCTTGGTGAGCAAGGAGTGTGACAGGTTTTTGCTTGGCTGAGCTTGTTGGGAGAGCGGCCAAGGACAGCAATGCTGCTTAGGACCATTTCTCACCATGTTGATGACAGTGGAGCTGGATTGCAGTGTTAGGCTGTGTCTGAATGCAGTGGATTGATTGAGGGATGCTCTCTGCCTTCTGCACTGCCTGTGGGACATCAATGGTTTGTTGTCTGGCTGATGAGCACAGGCAGGAGAAGGTGGGGGTAAGCTTCCTATTGTTTCATGGGAGGCCAAATCTGCCATGGAGCTGCATGCTGTGCTTAGCTCCCAGCTGAGCACCAAGACTCCTCAAGCCACAGCCCTGCTCGGGCCCTTGACTGACTTCTATGAATTTGTTTAATCCCCCTTTGAACTTGATTTTTATGTTTTTTGGCCTGTTGAGCATCCTGTGCAGGGTGCCAGTTGGCAGAGCTGGGAGCTGGAAGAATTCATCTTATCTCCAGAGCAGGTCTGGTGGTGACAGGGAAAGTTTTGCCAGAGGATTGCTTTGCCAGCTAGCTGTGAACTTGGGTTAAATTGGCATCCAGATACCTGCTGGGGGTGAGAAGGTAGCTTTTTCTACAGGGATGGATCAGAAAGGTACATAACTCTTCCTGGACTCTGTCAAGGGGTCCCAGCAGCTGTTAGGTGGTCTTGGGATTTGTCTGTGAGTGCTGGTGGAGACCAACCAGCCTGGGAAGATAGAAACCTTCCTGTGACCAAGGGTTGTACTCCAGTGTAAAAACACTCTGCTGGCTTGGGCCAAGGGTGCAGACCTCCTCCAGAGGTCATCAGGGCCATCTTGGAGAGCAGACTGACCTGGAGTGGGCTCAATACTCTCTGCAGGTCTTACCAAGTTGATTTGGGTTGGGTTGACTTCAGCAGCGCTCTATAGGAAGGACAAAACCAGAGAAAGATACTATGAAGTAGCTGCTGTGCATGGGGCTGAAGGGAAGAGATGAAATGTAAAAGCACTTTGGTTTTTCTGGTGTGAAATGGGACATCTTTCTATGAAATAGCAGTCTCAAAAGTAATCTGCTACTAATCTGCTTTTGTTTGTTTGCAGAAAAGATTTTTGACTTCTCTCTAGATGTGTAGGGTTTGGATTACAGTAAGGGTGGCTTGTTATTCCCCTGTCTTACAGAACGTGAGAGGGGAAGGTCTCCGGTGGTTACGTACCCAAAAGCAAATTCTGATGCTCAGTTCAGAGCAGCAAATTTTATCATCTCCTTGCCTTAAGCGTGTATTTGCTTTTAACTCTGCATTTCAGCCAAGTGTGCTAATTCAGAGGGGTCTTTCAGTTTTCCTATGGCATCTAATGTTACTGCTCTTTGCAGCTGACTTTGGAGTGTCTGCCAAAAACATGAAAACCTTGCAGAAGCGAGACTCCTTCATCGGGACCCCATACTGGTGCGTAACCTGCTTGCTAAGAAACCTCAGGTTCATGAGGAGCTTCACTCTTCCAACAATCAAGCTCCCTCAGAAATGGGGAGCTAACAGCCTTTGGGATGTGTTGGACCACAGTGCCTTTCCAGCCATGGGTGGGAGGGCTTGAACAAAGAGTCATGACCAGTTCCCCCTGTGCAAGGGTTTCCCTTGCTCAAAGGGAGCTCTGCACAGACTCAGTGGTGCAGGAGCATTGCCTGGTATCAGGGTGCCCTGAACTGTTTGGGGGGTCACCGTACTCTGAGCTTGGAGGAGCGAGGGACACATGTGCTTGCGTGTGTGCACTCCCCACTCCCCCCACCCTGGGGGGTAGAGCGGGCTTTGAAGCAACTCCAAGCACATGGGAACAACTCCTCACTCCAGAAACACAATCTCTAAATCACTCAGCTTGCTGAAGGAACGGGATCGGCAAGGATTAATTTATTGTCTGAAGCAACATCCGTGCCAGATGTCAATGGCCTGGGGGTTTCCACAGGCTGCCTGGGCTGTCTTGGCTGGGCTGTGGAAGAGGGAGGGGGTTGGACCCCTTAGTAAAGATGCTGCTTCTTCCGAAACCCGGAGCTAGGAGGAAAGGATGGGGTTTGTCCAGCGCTATGGATTATTTAAAGTGTTTGATTGCTGCTGCACGGGTCGTGTTGTGTGGCAGTGGTGTCATCCCTCCCCATCCCTGCTCCTTGCTCTGCCCCTTGCAGGATGGCCCCGGAGGTGGTGATGTGCGAGACCATGAAGGACACTCCGTACGACTATAAGGCAGACATCTGGTCCCTGGGCATCACGCTGATCGAAATGGCCCAGATCGAGCCACCTCATCACGAGCTCAACCCCATGAGAGTCCTGCTGAAGATTGCCAAGTCTGACCCCCCCACTCTCAGCTGCCCTTCCAAATGGTGAGGAGCCTGGGGCAGCAGAATATCTCCCAACTTACATGGTTCAAGAGAGAAAAAACAGTCTCTTCTAGTGGTGTTGTTTAATTTGAGAGCCCAGTACAGGATTCTAGCTGTATTCGAGGTCCAGCTGTAGGCCCCAAGAGCACTACTGGCCAAGGGCAGGTTGCTCAACTCTCCTGTGCTATGACCATGCTGATGGCATGCAGGTAGCACAGATCGGGGGGAGCCTTGTGCCCACCCACAGACCTGCCAAAGCCTGGGCAATCCCCTGGCTGTTTATTAAAACATCCTGATTTGTATAAAAGGCAAAATTTCCTCTAAGCTTGGAGCCAACAGCTCCAGAATTTCTTTCCTGGATCCTGGAAAGCCTCTTCTGCATTTGAAAAAGTCCAATCAGTTAGGGTTTTTTTTTTTTTCAATTATATTTTTTAATCATGGTAAAACCTGCTGCACAATAGCCAGTAGTACGTTACTGACAGAGCCCTGGAGCCACAGACATTGTTAAAGTTGTTCAAGTAGCAGCCAGGAATCTGCTGCTCAAACCCAGCAGGCAGGATGGGAGCACTTTCCCTGGAGCAGCTCAGAAGCCTGAACTGGATCAGGCACATGCTCTGTATCTGAGCTGCACTTTGCAGGCTGAGGGTGCCCTCCTATGGGGTTCCTGGTCCTTCACAGCCATCCTTTCTGCGGCTGCAGGGGTGAGTCCTGAAATAATCCTTGCCCATGAGCAGTTCCACTCATGGACTCCATTTGGAGGATAATTGCTGTTGTCCTCTCCTACCTCCCCACCTTGGCCCTGGGTTCCAGTGGCTGGTGTTCAGTCTGTTATCATCACAAGAAAGACAAAATCTGATGTCTAACTTGGTCATTCTGCTGATTCTCCTACAAATAAGCAGAACAACTGAGCACAGAGTTTCTCATCCTGGGGGGTGGAACAGTGATTATGGCCAGTTGCAAACTAGGATGCAACCTGCAAAGGGATCAAGCAGATTTCTGTGGCATCCAAGACCTTTCCCTCTTCTGGACCTCTCACCAACAACTATTTTTTAAGGTCCCTGGAGTTCAGAGATTTCCTGAAAACAGCGCTGGACAAGAACCCAGAGACGCGTCCCAGTGCTGCCCAGCTGCTGGAGGTAGGGATCAGCACCACCTCTGCTCTGGGTCTGCAGCTGGTGTCTGTGCCTGCCTGGGTCTGTGAGTGTCTGAACCCACTGTGTCTGTACAGCTTGATTCTCCATAAGTGAGGGGTGGAGAGGAAGTGTTGATGGTCCATAGACTGGTTTTGGATGATCTTTGTCTTGTTCAGGAAGTTCATAGCGCTTTTCAGCCACTAAAATGCTCCAAAAATTCTTTTCCCTTTGGAGCAGAGTACAGAGCCCCTGTGGACACCAGCTGGAATAGAAATCACTCCTTTTGCCTGAAATTGCCCACGTGGCAGTCAGCTTGGATTATACCTGGTTATCCCAGATTTAAATTTAACTCCTTTCCTCCTGTCCCCTTCCAGTTTAATAGCAAAAGCCTGGAAGATATTTTTCCCCACTGAGTGCAGACACTGGCACACTGCAGTGCTGGCAGGCTGGCTGCATGCTGGCTGCACACTTCCTGTCCTGCGCTGGGAGTCAGCAGCAGGAAGTGTGTGACAGTGTCTGCAACCCAAGGGACTCCACAGCCTTCAGCTGAAGCTCAGCACAAACACTCCTCTGTGTGTACTCAGTGAGTGATTCAAGCCCAATTCCAATTAAACCTTTCCCCAGGGGCTGCTGGCACCCAGGAATCCTGCAGACTGGCTCTTGCCCTGCTCCTGCTGGCACTTAGCTGCCTCAGAGCTGTATCCTGAAGCTCAGCCTGCCAGTGGTGAGAAAGGACTTCTCTGCAGCAAGAGCTCCTTGTTTAGATCCAGCTGGTGCTTTTGTTTGTTTGATAGCTTTGCAGAGCGCCACACTTGAAGCATCTGTGTGCAGAGTTGTCTGTGAACCTCAGCATCATGTTCTCTATTGTTCTTCCTCATACATGCAGCATGTATATGTAAGTTCATCTGGGGGCTTAAGCCTGGTGACACTGGCGAGACCTGTGTCCTGAGGTCTTTGCGGTTGTTTTAAAGCAAGAAGTAGTCCTTGCCATAGTAATCTCTGTGCACTTGCTCAGCAGGAAGCTCACAAGGTTCATTTTCTGTCCACCTCATGCATGTGCATTGTGCTTGGCTTTTCAGCATCCCTTTGTCAGCAAGGTGACCAGCAACCGGGCTCTGCGTGAGCTGGTGGCCGAGGCCAAGGCTGAGGTGATGGAAGAGATCGAGGACAGCCGGGATGAAGCAGAAGATGACTCGTCAGAGTCTGCCTCGGTGAGTGCTTCTGGCCCTGCTCTGGCAAGTTTGTGCAGCTGTAGTGGAGAAAGATCTCAGCAACATTTCTAGGCTCCAAAAAGCTGGTCTGCAGCTATTCTGGGCCCCAACAGGTGGAGGGGGAAGCAATTGCTTGGCCAGGGAGTGGGCATTTTTCAGTGGCTGCCAACAGCATAGAGAAACAGTGGTGCTGGCAGGTGGCCCAGCTGCCCCCTCGGGGCAGAAGCTTGCAAAAAAGTGTTTAAAAAAAAAAAAGTGAAAAGTAGGCCTGGACACAGGAGAAGCTGGAGTGGAAGCAACACCAGCAGCATGTGGTGCAGTGGTGAGGCACCATCAGCCCTACAAGGGAGCCTGGCAAATCTGCGTCTGAGCTGGGCTCTTTGAAGGGGACATCTCAAGGCTGCCTGGGCAGCTTTGCTGGGGAACATGCCTTGACCTCCCTCATATGTAGCAAAGGACAATGATTAGTCCATGGTGGAGTTAGCCAAGTGAAATAGTGTTTGATACACAAGCTCCTAGGCTGCCTTTTAAGAATGTGCAGGTTCCGGAGCTGTGCTGTTTCCCTCCAGTGTCTGTAGTACTTGGGACCACGAACCTGGAAAAAGAAGTATCTGAAGTATCCCAAGGGAAAGGGAAGATTTCCTTCTAGTGACTTTCATCTGTGGGTGACTTTGCTGTGAATCATGAAGACTTGCAGCTCTTGCAGTTGTTATAGCAGTGGTGCAACACCCAACACCTACCTTCCTTTCATTGTCTTTCCAGCCCCCTGGTAAGCACAAGAGGGACCCCTCTGAGGCAAGTCAGCTGAGTTTTGATGGGGACAAGCCTCTGGACTCTTCCTTGCCCAAGGCAGTGAATGGGTCTGTGGGGACTGGCAAGGAGACCACAGATGGACAGAGCAATAAAGTCTTGGATGAGGTGATAAACAGTGACAGTGACAAACTGGAGAGCAAGCACTCCACAAAACCCCTCGCCAGCTCAGCCACCTCGGGCACCTCAGCCACCCAAGGCAAGCCAGACCTCATCTCTCAGCCTGGACAGCTGGGTAATTCAACAGAAGGGGACAAGCAGCCCAGGCCAGGCAGCAAAGAGCGGAAGAGCATCGGGGAGCGACCAGAGAGCAGCCACCTGGAAAACTTCATAGAGGAGAAACTTGCCAATGGGAGCGTGGATCCCTCAGCTTCATTCCCTGGCAGCCGGTCCAAAGAGGGCTCAGATTCTGGCAGCACCTCAGCCTCTGAAAGCATGGACCTCACCATCTCCCTGTCTGCTGACTTGTCCCTCAACAGAGAGAGTGGCTCCATCTCCCTGAAGGTGAGAGTGGTGGGCAGAGGGTGTGGAGAAGGAAGAGCAGCACTCCCCTGTTAACAAGTGCTGAGATTGTTTCCCTTTTTAGCCAAGTCCCTGAAATTCAGAACCCCTCCTTGGGAGGCTGTGCATATGCACACTTCAGCTAGAGCCCTTAAATGTGTTCCTGAGAAAACAGCATGCTGAGCTTTAGATGGGCTTGGTCTTCATCTACTGGAGGAGAAAATGAGCTACTCCTACTCTGCTAAAGACCACCCAGGTACCCCCTCTCCCAGTGCTGTTGGGTGAGATAACTGAGAAGGCTGGGTGCAGTGTTTGCAGTGTGGGCATCCAGGCTTGGAGATCTACAAATAAACACAGGACCAGCAAGGCAGGAGGAAGCCCATCTCCAGGCAAAGCCTTCAGTAGTTTGTTTTCCCTGTCTCTGGGACACATGTCCCAATTCCAATTGAATCTTCCCCCAGGGGCTGCTGGCACCCAGGGCAGACTGGCTCTTGCCCTGCTCCTGGTGGCACTTAGCTGGCTTAGATCTGTACCCTGATGTACAGCCACGTGTCCCAGAGATGTGTCATGGGCACGTGGCATGTCCTCAAGTGAAGGAGAAACTCTTGGTGGAGCCACTGCAGATACACATCTCTTCTGTCCCAGAGCACCAAAATCTAATGGAAGTGTGATGTTTCATAGCTGTTTGTGGATTCCTGAGAAGCATGAAGTAACCATGTTGCTCATACATAATCAGAGCAAGGACCAACTATGAAACCCAAAATGTGATTTCCTAAGCTTTATCCATTGCCCATCACTCTGCTGCTCTTTCCTAGAACAGCTAGCTCAGCTTATTTGGGTTAGTGCCTCTCAGTTTTTCCAACCTGACATAGATCTGGCCTGGTTTGTGTCAGCAGTGACACACACAAAGACCTCCCAGGCTTTGGCTTTTACTAAAGCTTTCTGGAAGCTGGAAATGCTTGTGAGCCAGAGCTGGCCAGGTCAGCATGGCTCAGAGGAGGAGGCAAAATAACTGAAATATTATTTGCTGAGTTTCAGAAGAAGAAATATGTGTGACTTGAGGGGGCAGAGTGATGTGCTGCACAAGATCTTTATCCAGTTGCCTGCATGAGTGATAGCTTCACTGCACAGAAACGTGCCCAAACACCATTCTCAGCAAAAATTTCCTCCCTTTCCATCTCCTGCTGTGAGCATGAGCCAGCATTCCCCACAGGAGCCTGCAGTCAGCATGGATCTCTAATGAAGGAAGTGTGATGTTCTTGCATAACAATTCCCCCCTCCTCACTGCCTTTCCCATGACACCTGGTCTTTCTGAGGCCAGCCAAAGGTGGATATGATGCCACATACATAATTGCTCTCTCTAGCTGAGCTGGTCCTTTGGAAGGGGAAAAGAGCGGTTTGGGTTTTAGACTGAATGTCTTAAAGAGGTGGTCATGTTAGGTCTCTGTTTGAATTTACTCTAGTAAATTCTAGTAGAGAGAGTGCTCAGAACAAATTAAATGGCACCTCTCTGAGCAAGGCATTCAAGCAGAGCTGCTCTCCAGGACTGATGCTGCTGGAGGGCCCTGAGAAAGATGCCTGTGCTTTGCACAATGAGCTGCATACATCAGCAGACTGCACTTCTCCCTCTTCACCCAGGCTTTTCATCCAGCCTTAGCTTCATGGGATTAAAAAGCCCTGCTCTGCCCTTGCTGATGTTCCTGGTGCTGCTGGGTTTTGTGCACAGCCTGCTAGGCAGGTTGCAGCAAGAGAAGGGACAGCAAAGAGTTAAACCATTTCTGGTTGTAAACATTAACCATTATGCGCTTTTTATCACAGGCTAAACTGCAAACTTAAGGTAACTCTTTCATTTCCAGACCATTTCCAGTTGCTTACAGTTTGGTCCAAAAAAAAAGGTCTTGGCAAAAAGTATCCACATCTTTTTTTTTAATTCCACTTTTTAAAGAAAGATTAGGGATAAGAAATCTACAGGTGAGTTTTGGTGGTGCAGCTGGCAGAGAAAACAGCCAGAAGTAGGCAGAAGGCAATGGATAGGGTCTTGAAAAGGTAAACCAAAGTTTCTCAGATACAGCAGAAACTCCTCCTTTTGTATATCTAGCTTGAATTTCTGAAGTCTGACCTGCATGGGTACTGGGAGCTCACAGCTGTGGCTGAAACCCTTGTGAACTGGAGGAGTCCTGGTGGGATGTGCACTTGAAAGTGTGCTCAGAGTGGAGGCTCAAAATCGCCATCTCATACAACCACAGTTTCTCAGACCCTTCTCTGGAGATAAATCACTTTACAGGCATGTCTGAAAGTGCCTTTACTCATTCAGGGAAGGATGCTGGCCAGCTAATGAGGGATAACAGAAAAGACCAGAAGAAGATTAATAATTCTGTTTCTAGAACTACATTTGAGTAGCTCCACGATAAAGGCAGGGAGCTGCTTGTTCAACAGTGGGGAAGGGCTTGGGGACCAGGCAGCAGCCCCAGATTGCTAAACTCAGGCAGTGAATTGTGGTGTTGATGGGCACTGGAGCTGGCACTGACATTTGAATATTGGCATTTTCTCTTTTGGAAAATACAGGAGTTTTAGCCAGCTGTTTTCATTCAGTGCTGGGGAGAAAGAGCCTTCATGACCTAAGCTCTCCTTTGGGCCTTGCAGGTTTGCATGAAGCTCTCCTGCCGTTTTCTGTCTGTCATCATCATCACTGTAAGAGGAAGAGGACTCCAATGGGAGCCTTTGCTCCTTCCACCACTGTGCTTCCCCCATAGTGCTGCATGATTCAAGTTGTTCATTTACTTTTTTTTTCCTCTTTGCCCAAGAAGTAGAGTCCCTGAATGCAGTCATTCATCCAGGCTTGGGCTGCTGACCCTGCTGGGGTGATGCTGACCTGCTGTGGCACTGCTGGAAAAGGACACAGTGCTCCTGGCACTTGTCCCTGCCTAGGCTGTGCTTTGTGGAGGTCACTGTAAGGGCTTCAAAGCTGATTGTGATTAGTCATGTATCATAATGAGGGCCAGAAGGATACAAGTGCTGAGCCTTTGGGCAGGGCCAGCTGTGTCTCCATTTGCAATCCCAGCCTGGTGCAGTGACCTTGCCTGCCTTGCACCAGCAAAGGTGTAGGGGTGAGTACTTCTGGGTCAGATGGTTTGGGAGCCTTATACAAGACAGTTCCAAGCTTCCTGTTGTGTGGATTCCTCAGCCATTCAGGGGATCCTAGCGTCCCTCATCAGACTTTGCTTTAGCTGGACATAGTGAGGAAGGGTCCTCAGGTAGCAGGTTGGCTCTCCTTCAAGTCAGGTTTTGGCAGGGTGGAAATGCCACTGTACTGCTACATGGTAGCAAGGCTGTGTGGCTTGAAGGGCTCCAAATCTGCTAATGATTTTTGCTTGATGTGGTTTCCTTGCTTATGTTCTTCATTAACAACAGCATCAAAATTGTTCTGAGGCTTCCAGCTGTAGCACCCCATGCAACAAGCCATGGAGCTGCTTCATGGCCTCCTCCTTTCTTCCCCTGCCAAACTCAGGATTCCCAGATGCACAAGAAGACGCTGAAGCGCACCCGCAAGTTTGTGGTGGATGGAGTAGAGGTCAGTGTCACCACCTCAAAGATCATCAGTGAGGATGAGAAGAAAGATGAAGAGATGAGATTTCTCAGGCAAGTGGGTCACAGGGAAGGACAGAGGGCTGGTTGCCAGGCCCTGGGGCAGGATTTTCTTCTCCACAAGCAAATCCAGAGGTGACCTAAAGTCTTCTCATCATCTGTCTTGGTTCCACTTGGACAAGAGAACTATCCAGTGCAGACATCACTTCTTTTAGTCTTTCCTTGGCTGACAGAGGGCTTACTGCACCCTTGTAAGCTGAGCTCTGTTTGCATACAGGGAATGAGGGATGCATCTCAGGGACAAGATGCAGCAAGGCTGTGATGAGGGAAGCTTGTGCTGGAACTAGCTCTGTCCCCTGGGATGACTGAACATGTCTCCAGGGCTGTAAATGTGCTGGCTCAATGAAAATAAGCACAGAAATCTTCCTTTTGTTCTCGTATCTCCTCGGACTACATTAACAGAAAGGCCAAGGGAATTGTAAAGTCCTTGAGCATCTCTTAATATTCATGGGTGTACCCTCCCTGCTTAAACCTTTATGACTTTTGCAGACCTTACAGCTTTCAAACCTCCCCAACCCATTCTCAGGAAGAGAAATTGCTGTTTCTAGCTCACTTACTATCAGTAGCAGCACTGAAATTAAAATACTCTTAAAATAATTAAATTTTAAGTTATTTTGCTTGATATCTGGTCTCATTTGTGCTGCTCTGAGGTGCCTCCTGAGAATGTAACGTCCCAAGCACTGTGTGCCCCTGCAGCAACCTTATTCTAATATCAGATATATGCAGAAGCTCTGCATTCTTCATCTGATATTCTAGTGTCAGATACGTGCAGAAGCTCATCAGCTACTTTCTTTTGTGTGAGAAGTGCATATAACCCAAATAAAACCTGGGGTGGATGCATACTAATGTACAGGGAATTTCCAGACACAACTTCTTTGTCCTGGCCCTCTCTCAGCTGTGGTGGCATTCCCCAAAAGAGGCTCCTTTTTAATTTTCAAATAGCGACTGCTCCATCTGCCAGGTGGGAGAAGAGATAGAGAGGCTTGGGTGGGAAAGCTTCGAGTCCCTGAACAACTTTTGGGAGAACTGGTTAGTCCCCCAGGGCTGTGCTCTCCTGGCATCTGGATTTGCACTTAAGGGGCTTGTTTCTGGCTTTTTGGAACATGCCATAGTATTTATCTGAAGGCAGGATCGAGAGCACATCATATTGCACTGGTTGATTTAATGGGGCTTGAGTTTGTTTTGAAAGAAGAAATTGTTTGGAAGCACTTTTCCTGGGAGGTCCCCCAGAGAGGGCTGTGCTTCATATGTAAGGCCAGAACACACCAGGTGAAGTCATGGTGGGATCCTGCATGGGGAAGCTTCTGCTGCTCTTCCCCTTGTGTTATACATCAGTGATTGCCAGCTCAATCAGCTTCGAGCATGGCACACAATCTCAAGAGCTACCATCTGAGCAGACTGCCTTTTACTAGATGTGAAGCTGGTTGAGGGAAGTGATGCAGTGTTGTGGTAGATAGGTCAGGATTCAGGAAAATTCCCCTTTCTGCCACCCAGGCATGGGCGAGAATACATGCAGAGCACAAGGGCCAGGCCAGAGCATCACTGTGTGCACTAACCCAGGTGGCAGAAAGGGTATTTTGGGTGCTGGCTGGGGGAGCACTCCCTGCAAAATCACCTTAGAGGCNTCCCAAACCCACATCACAGGGCTTGTCTGAGAAGCTGTGAATGCTAACAGACCTTTCATGTGAAAAATGATGAGTTTCCAGCTGTTACCATAATTTGTATCCTTCCTTGCGGTGCTCTGGTGTCAGAGCCGAGGAGCACATCAGTCAGTTGGCATTTACCTCCTGCCTGTGCTCACAGCAAGCGGCAGGGCACTACAGGAGGGCTCTGCAGCTCTCATTCCCTGCCGAAGTGCTGTGGTTATTGATTCTGCCATCTCTGCTCAGGCACCTGCCTCTGGTCTTGTCTCACTCTCTACTTTTCTCCCCCTCCATTTTAACCCTCTGCAGGCGCCAGGAGCTGCGGGAACTGCGTCTGCTTCAGAAGGAGGAGCACCGAAACCAGGCCCAGCTCAACAGCAAACACCAGCTGCAGCTGGAGCAGATGCTCCGGCGCTTCGAGCAAGAAATGGCGGTATGTGGGGAGGGGAAGCTCCTGGGCATCAGCTGCTTTGGCTTCTCCTCCCTGGATGCCCTGCAGACCCTCATGCAGGCTGATGCTCTCTGGGTTGCAGGAGTCCTGGGACATTGTGGCCAGGGGGAACTGGACTGCCAAGGACCCCTTTTGGGATTTGAGGCATGGTATCCTTGTGTGGGCACTAAGCCCTCTGCAGCCTGCAGCTTGGGAAGCAGTGCTGCCATTGCCTCGCAGGCTGTAGCAGAGGAAGGGTTGTTCTGGACTTTCCCTCTTCAGTGGTCTTGCATGTTTGTTCACAGCTGCTGTGAGAAACAGTTCATAGTGCTGTTGTACTTCACAGAGAAACCTCTTTAAATAGGAAAGCAGTGTGGCCAGTGTGTGACAGCAGGAAATCTGGCCAGTCTTTTGAGTACAAACTGAATGAAGATAAACTGGGCTTACATACTTAGTCCCTCCATGGGAAGCTTCTGTTGAAGTAAAATAATTTTGTAGATAAATCCCTTCAAAGCTTTCATGAGCCATCTTCTAAATACTGCTGTATTAATTCACCTGGCACGTGTGCCTGGCAGCCCCATCCCCCTGCAGCAAGGAGGGAGCCATCACTCCTTTCTGGGCTGTCTTGTGTTCCTACAGTCTTGGCATACCATGCCTGTCAATTCCTGTCTTCACAGATCACTTCTCATTTAGGAGATCTATTCACTGTAGAGTGTGATGTGCAAAAGTCTCAAACTGGCTTCCTTTGCCCCTTCCCTGGGGCAGTCTGTTTGACACATGGGTGCTCCATCCCTGCAGCTTACAAGGAGGAGGGAAGATTGGCCACAAGGCCTTTGTGTCTGTGGATCTTTCCCTCATGCTTGAGCTTCACTACCTGCTAGTATTTGCCCAGGACTGTGGGTTCTAGTGGGATGATGCAGATCAGGGTGTAAGAGGGAGAAAAACTTGAAGTGCATCAAAGTTAAAAAATACCTGGTGTTCATGCTAGAGCCGACTGCCCTGTGTGTGCCTCGTGGCTTGCTTGGAAATTCCTCTCCTCTGTGTTTTTTAAAGAGGCTTAATCCATGCAGGGACTTCCCTCTACTCATTTGTTCTTTCCCCCCCCCTTTCTATTCTGTCTTTTAAACTTTTGGAGGGAAATGAAGAAGAGAGGAGGCTGAAGTTGACCTCTGTCCCCTTTTTGTACAGACAAAGAAGAAGTTCTATGACAACGAACTGGAAAACCTGGAACGACAGCAGAAGCAGCAGATTGAGAAGATGGAACAAGATCATGCCCTGCGCCGGCGGGAGGAGGCCAAGCGCATCCGCCTGGAGCAGGAGCGGGACCATGTCAAATTCCTGGAGCAGCTGAAACAGATGAAGAAGGAGGTAAAAAAAGAGGATAGGATGGAGGAAAACTGATTCTCTGTGTCTGCTTATCCAGGAGAGTTTCAGCATTTCTCCATAGCTGAACTTGAGAGGGAAGCAGTTGTTGTTTTAGCAGGAAGCTTTTGGTTTTCTGTTGTATATTTCAGAGTTTCCTGAAGTCCAGCTGTTTAGCACCATTTCAAGGGGTTGCTCTTGGCCTAAAGTTACCTGCTGATAAATCTCATTTTGCTTCTGAAAGGTCAAGAATGAAGTCGAGAAGCTGCCACGGCAGCAGCGCAAAGGGAACATGAAGGCGAAGATGGATGACTTCACCCAGAAAAAGCAAACCATGGTAAGGCTGAGAGGAGATTGCCACAGCTCCCAGGCTGAGAAGTGTGTAGTAGATAAAAGCATCCTGCCTCTTCGAGGAACTGGTAGCTCCTCAGACACCACCAGATGCTTTTCAGCTTGAAGCAGAAGGAGAGCTCACAGTGGTGTTGCTGTTTTCTTCCAGGAACAGGAGTTTCTGGCCAAGCAGAAGGAGGACCTGGAGCTGGCCATGAAGAATATAATTGCTCAGAACAAAAAAGAGATCTGCGACAAGGAACGCAAGTGCCTGAACAAAAAGCAGCAGCTCATGAGAGGTGGGTGGCAAAGGCTACAGAGGAGGAAAGCAAATGCTGCAGCAATGGGGTTTATCCAGTGCTGGCTCTTCCCACGCAACAGATGCTGTGGCAGAGTTACAAGCTGGCAGGATAGGATTTAGAAAAAGCAGCCTTGCTAGATCCTGTCTAAATGTTTAGCAATAATAATACTTAGCACTTTAATCTTCAAATGGCTTGACAAATACAAACCAATTAGGATTTATAATTGCAAGACACGATTCTTGAATATGGTTTGCAGCCACTTTCTCTTGGAAAACAGGAGGTGAGCGATCACCTCACACATCAGCTGCACCTGCCCCTGCAGTGCAACCAAGCTCGGGGACCAAGGTGGGTTGTCTCCTGACCCATCTCTCTTCCTCAGACCGGGAGGCGTGCATCTGGGATCTTGAAGAGCGCCAGCAACAGGAGAAGCACCAGCTCATCAAGCAGCAGCTAAAGGACCAGTATTTCCTCCAGAGGCATGAGCTGCTCCGGAAACATGAGAAGGTGAAGGGTTAGCACCTTCCTTAGCTTATCAGCAGAATGAGGGGATTTTTTTCCTCTCAGGCTAAGTGGGTAAGGGTGGGTTAGGAGTTAAGGCACTTGGTCATTAGTAGTGAAAAAGGACCAGAATAATGCTCATGTCAGCCTGCTTGCTTGGGGCGTGTGTTTGTGCTGTCTGCATTTGACATACAAGAAGCTGTTGTGAAATTTGGGGACTTTTCTAGAAATCTACCCCTGTTCAGTACATGGGTTAGTGGATTCCTAGAGCAGCAAGCGAAGACTGGCCTATCTCACAGTCATTTCTGCTTCCCTCCAGCCCTCTTCTCTGTTTTCACAGCATGTTCAGTAGCCACTGTCACTTCTTGTCCCCTTGGAGCTGTCTGACACCAGCCATCTCCATAGTCTCCCACTCTTTTGGTCTCCTCGGCACTTCCTCATTGGCCTGAGGTGTTCCTTCTCCTCTGATGCCTGTCCCTCTGCCTTTGCAGGAGCGGGAGCAAATGCAGCGATACAACCAGCGCATGCTGGAGCAGCTGCGAGTTCGGCAGCAGCAGGAGAAGGCTCGGCTGCCCAAAATCCAGCGCAGCGAAGGCAAGACGCGCATGGCCATGTACAAGAAGAGCCTTCACATCCACTCCAGCGGGAGCGCAGCCGAGCAGCGGGAGAAGATAAAACAGGTCTTGCAAAGGGCACCAGGGCTGAGGCTTGGCTTGAGGGTGAAGTCCTTTGCTGGCCTACTGGCAGAAGGGAGGTCAGAAAAAAGAAGCTGTTCCCAAATTTCTAACCCATTGCAGAGAATCAGAGGTCTTTGTCTTTTGTGGCATCAGGAACTGCTTCTGTGATGACTCGTGTTGGGAAGCATCCTTGGGGCTTCTCTTTGTTTCTGTCCCATATAACAATGCAAGCTTGCCAGTCTCTTCACCAGCTTCAGAGGTCAGAACAATGCTGCCTACATGGACACTTGCATTTCTGTCTTGCAGTTTGCACAGCAGGAAGAGAAGAGGCAAAAAGCAGAACGGCTGCATCAGCAGCAGAAGCATGAGACACAGATGAAGGACATGCAGGCCCAGTGTGAAAGCAACACAAATGAGCTCCAGCAGCTGCAGGTACTCATCCTTGTGGCTCAGTCTCTCAGAGCTGCCGGTGTGCTGTTTCCGCTCTGGCACAGGGAGCGTGTTGTAAGAAGTGGCTGCAGAGGACTGTCAGGGAACTAGACCTGCTGTCCCCTTGCTCTACCTTCGGAGGGTTTTGTGGCCATGTCTAAACATGCCTTGGAGCTTAGGCTCCATCAGCTGATGCAAGTCCCATTTGACCACTGGATTTACAGTTCCAGCTGCCTAATAAGTGTCCTGTTTTGTGATTTATGTTTAGAATGAAAAGTGTCACCTCTTGATTGAACATGAAACCCAGAAGCTTAAGTCCTTGGATGAGAATCACAACCAGCACATGAAGGAGTGGCGAGACAAGCTGAGGCCACGGAAGAAGGTAGTACCTGCTTGGTGTGAGCAGGGTGTCCTGCTTGGCTAGTTGGAGGCCACAGAATCCCCATGGCTTGAGTATAATCTCAAATACAACTCTTATGTGTCTTCCCTTTTACTTAAGGCCCTGGAGGATGAGCTGAACCAGAAGAAGCGTGAGCAGGAGATGTTCTTCAAGCTGAGTGAGGAGGCAGATGGACAGATGCCAGCATCCCCCACCAAACATGCCAAGTTTGTCCCATTCAGCTCTGCAGAGAGCTTGTAACACCCTGCAGCTGGCAGGCCACCAGCTGGTACTTGTTGTGTCCTCCTGGGCTGCAAATAGGTGACTTGGAAGAATTCTCTTGGCAGCCTCTTACAACAGCACCCTCCTGTCCCATCACCCTGTCTGGGATAAGCAGGACCAGAGGGATGCTGATCGGAAGTTTTGGTGGCTTTTCCAGGAGCTGGCCTGCTCAGCACAGCTCCAGGCTGGACAGCCAGGCAGGACCCTTTCTGCCTTAGTACTTGCACTGTTAGCTGATCACATCGCCTCTCACGTGAGCCTGGTGCTCACTGGGCTTGTCAGCTCAGACTGAAGCAGTAACCTCTCTGAGCAGGAGAAACAGGTGATGGCTCCTGCACTCTGCGTGGGGCTTCTCAGCCTTTCTCTCCACTGTGGCTGCTCCGGCTCTTCAGTAAGGACTAGGCTGGGGCAGAGCAGCTTTGGCATTGTCTGAGGCTAAACTCAGCTGTGTGCCCCTCCAACACTTGCTTTAAATTTATTTCTGTCTACTGTGGCCCTTTTTTGCTCAAGGGAGAGGCAGTGGTTTGGATGTTTCCTGCCTTTGAGGAGGAAGGGTTGGGTTTTTTCTTTTCTCTTCCTTCCCATAGGGACTATGCAGAAAGGGGACTGGCTACCTGTTCTTCCAGAGTCCTCTGCTTCTTTGTTTGCCATGATTGCTGTCACCACAGTCCCTCTGGCACCTAGCTAACAGTATCTTATCAGAGGCAGGACTACAGCATAATTAAACTCTTCATCTGGCTGCAGGCTTTTGTCTCTTGGAGAAGTGGATGTGCAGAGTGGGAGGTTGAGGTTTGTAATGGTGCACAGTGCTGTGGTGACACCGTGAGGTGTTGGTCACAGTCATTCCTTCTGGTAGGGATGAGTAGGGGGCTGAAGCTGTTATTGCCAGAGCTGTCATGATCACACACATGCCCGAGATTATTTTCTTTAAGTGATATAGTGTGGGTCATGTGGGTCAACCAGCTTGGCCACTGCAGTCAGGGTTATGGGCTGCAAAGTATCATTTGGAAGGGATGAAGAAGTCTTGAAACAAATAATGCAAGGGAAGAAGAGGTGGAAAGACAGGTTATGGAGGCTTATTTCTTGCAGCATCACTTTCTCCACTGATGTTGTATGTCCTTGCAATATGCCAAAGTTTCTGGCTTTGAGCTCAGAGTCACACTGCAAAGCAGCTTAGCCACAGCAGGTTCAGCCCTTTGTCCTTTCTTCTCTGTGGTGGTGTGTCTCGGTTGGGCTGCTCTCCTCCTGCATTAAGGCAGTGGCTGACCTGCTGTGTGGGACCCAGAACACAGACCTGAGGAGGAACACACCACTCACTGGGAAGCACCTTCTTTACACATCCAAAAAGTGTAAGGTAGCACTTAAGTTTTCTACTCTTTTAATCTCTGGACAACATTGTTTAGTTTAATCCTACTTCCCTAGCAAGAAAAAAAATGTTTCTGCTTAAAACTGAAAATAAAGTTGTTATTTTAAAGTCTCATATGTTGATTTAGAGACATACTGGCATTTCAGGAAAGGTGGTATGTGATGTGCTACACTTTCAGGTACCTAGCTGAAGGAGTCAGCCCCCCCTTCACCCCTCTAGAATAACCTCTTTATCCAAGAAGTGCATTTTTTACCCATTTAGAGTTCATAATATTTATAATCTTCCTGCACACTATTAAGACGTTTGGGCCATTCCAGTTATTTTCTGAATCCACACCATTAATGTCTCTATTAATAATATAACCTAGATGGACCTCTGAGGGCTGGGACCCTTTGCAAGCAGACTGCATTGCAGCTTTTCAGTAACTAGACTGTCCTCTCAGGAAGACTCCCAGGTTGGGAGCTGGTGTAGAATTAATGAAGGCGGAGGGTTGTTCCTCACCCAGGAGACTGCTGGTTTCAGCCTTTCAGTTGCATTAGGAGTTTGTTACAGCAGCCCCGGTGGTTCCATTGGAGTCAAGCTGGAGCTGTTCTGTGAAATGGTGGCTGTCACAGAACTCAGTACCTGGTGCCTGTCTGCCATGTGGTACATATGACTTGCAGAAGGATGTCCTGCAGCATACCGCGAATAACATATGCCCCCCAGCTGAAGGGCATTGCTGCCTCCAGCTGCCACCTCCACCAGCCCAGGGAGTGTCAGTTCTCTCTGGATATTGTCCAGCTGCAAATAAGAAGACTTTTTCTGGGTGAGGGCTTTTAAAAAGCTGATGTGATGCCCCCATGGTAAATCGCTTGTCCCACTCACCAGTAGATCTTATTTGCAGCCTGGAGCTAGCTAGCAGAGGGTAAGAATGGGTTTGTCTTCTGCCCTTTCCCTGTTCTGTTCCCTCTCCGGGGTGCTAGAAGAGGGTGGGGGAGCACATCTTCTGATTGTCGTATTTACAGGGTGATTGTATATAATTTTTTTTTTCTTTACCCTTTCAAAAGAGGATTTTTGTTGTTGTTGGTTCCAGTTCAGAAGGAACCATGAATAAACCCAGCCTGGTTTGTTGGTTTGGGTTTGTCGTGGGTTTTTTTTGAGAGGGTGGGATGCCATTGTTTTTTTTAATGTGGCTTTGAATAAAATGATTTTTATAATATTTTGTAAAGTGCCTTTGGTGAGGCCGTAACTATGATGTAAAGACTCTTCTAATAAAGTAACAGAGTAAGAACTGTGAGCACGTGTCTGATTTCCTACCTGATTACTGGATACAGTCTCCAACCAGCTTTGCATCTGGTCTTAGGTTTTGCTGACTTACAGAAACCTTCAGAGCCAGTTCTGGCATGTGAGCCTTGCAAGGCCAGACTTCCAGTTGTTTAAAACAGAGCTAATTGCTTCAGAAGCACTTCTGCTGCGTGCTGCAGCTCAGAGGCAAGCACGTCTGTGCGACGAAGGTGAAACTGGTAGCGCTGGAGTGAAGGAGCCGCTCCCTCGCTGTTCGTGGTGCGTTACAGCAGTGCTCGGCTGACCCTGCTTGGTGGAGAGCAGTATTGCATCCTGTCGTCTCCAGAGCCAAGCCACCCTCTGGCACTTCCTTCCCTTTTCAGTAGCTTACTGGCTTTAACGAATATCAGGCAAATGCCTCAGGTCCCGTGCTTTGGTGGACGAGCTGGTCTGAGGGATGCCGTCCTCTTTCCTCCCATGCTGTCCTTGGCTGAGTGCTTGGATCCTAGGGATACATTAAGAGGGCCATGGTACAAATCATGTCTTCCCCTGTCAGTGCAGGGAGGGGCTCTGCTTGCTTCCTCAGATTGCTCATAAAATCTGCCCCCAACCCTGTAATCAACCACAAAGTCTGTGTGGTCTTACTTTATTCCTGTTCAGGGATTTTTGTCTTCTGGTATAGTTATGACTCTTCTTCATCTAGATGTCCTACACCAAACAAGGATGTGTGTGTATAAGGGCAGCTTTGATATGAATGCATGGAGCTGTTGTGGTTTCTCCTAATTTTTCACAGATTTACAGAATGTTAGGGGTTGGAAGTGACCTTGAAAGATCATCTAGTCCAATTCCCTTGCCGGAGCAGAATCATCTAGAGTAGATCATGCAGGAATGCATCCAAGTGGGTTTTCAATATCCCCAGAGGAGACTCCACAACCCCCCTGAGCAGCCTGTTCCAGTGTTTTGGAACGGTTTTCTCCCTCATGGTGAAAAAAAACATTCCTCGTGTTTACATTGAACTTTTTGTGCATCAACTTTCACCTATTGCCCTTTGTCCTGTTGTTTGGTGTCACCGAGAAGAGCCTGACTCCATCCTCTTGGCACTCACCCCTTACATATTTATAAACATTAATGAGCTCACCCCTTAGTCTCCTCCTCTCCAAGCTAAAGAGACCCAGCTGCCTCAGTCTCTCCTTGTAAGGAAGATGTTCCACTCCCTGAATCATTTTTGTGGCTCTATGCTGGACTCTTTCAAGCAGTTCCCTGAGGTCCTTCTTAAACTCAGGGGCCCAGAACTGGACTCAATATTCAAGTTGCAGCCTTACCAGGGCAGAGCAAAGGAGGAGGAGAACCTCTCTCAACCTACTAACCACAGCCCTTCTAATACACCCCAGAATGCCATCGGCTTTCTCAGCCACAAGAGCACGTTGCTACCTATTTTATTAGGTTGCTCTGGAGTCTGCCAGTTTCCACCTTGGGTTTCATGCTGGAAATGACCTTGGTGTCACTGTCCNTGCTGTCTGGGCTGCATGTGCACACTGCAGGCTCGTGTTGAGCTTTTCATCAACCCAGACCCCAAGGTCCTTTTCCTCAAGGCTGCTCTCCAGCCATTCACCACCCAGCCTGGATTTGTGCTTGGGATTGTTGATTAGGCAACATTGCAGGCTGTGAGGTCGGACGCGAGATGCCGAAAGGGAGAGGGAATTGGTACTGTAAGTTGCAGCAGGGCAGCACTGTGGCCGGAGGACAACAGCAAACCATGCCTCTTCCCTCCAGCAGGTAAGTATTGAAGCAGTGAAGCAGCCATCTTCTTTGTTTACATGTACTAGGGCTGCACTGTCTCCTGGGACACGCTGGTGAAAAACGATCTCGCTCAATGTATCCCAGTGAAGCGAAGAATTTCATGGGAGTACTTAACTTCATCTGCATGTCCTTGGCAGTGCCTGAGGGAAGCTTCAACCATGAAGACCCTTACGTTTATAGCTGTACGTCAAGAGTTATTCCAGAAATAACTATTATCTGCACTTCTGCCCTGCTGAAATGTTGAAAACAGAGTGAAAGTAGAAATCTTTCTTAATTTTTAAAAATAGAGATGACAGCTCTGAGAAGTTACTGGTGCTGCAGCAGCTGAAGCATTTTCAGTTCTCCTTGTTACTGCTCTTCGCTTTGTATCCTGTCACATCTGGGCTCCAAGCTCCCCTGAGCTGTCCAAAGGCTTTTGCAGTGTTCCCGATAGAGATGATGAAACTCTCTGGGGGAAGAAAAAGCAGGGCAGGTAGGGAGAGTCATGGAGCTGGGCCTTGTGCCTGACTGCCTTCCTCATATGGCTGCATCTGCTCTCCCTCCCTTGCTGCAAGAAGACAGCTAAAGGTGAGACCACTGCTGAAAGAACATCCGTCAAAAGCCATCTGCACTCTGTTAGGCCAAATGCTGTTGTGTGTTCTCCGGCTGCACTGGCCACTGGTTTAGTTCTCCAAGCACAGAACTACCCCGGGCTGGAGAAAGCCAAGCTTCTCCAGAAGCTGGTGGCTGCACCTTGCTGTTGTTGCCTCTCTCCTGGGTGGAATGGGGCTGCATGGCAGGGAGACGTTCCCCTAACACTCCACTTGCCTTCACAAGCACCCACTGGGACTCTCCTGGGCCTGGTTTCCAGGCTTGCAGGGGATGCAGGGTGATGTTTGCTCTTCATTCTCTCGTTCACTAGATGGCATGCACACTGAGGCAGTGGCCCTGGCCTCCCCAGCCCAGCTGCTGCCTGCAGAAGCACAGAGCCGGAGCTGAGCTGTCCCATTCCACTGAAATGTTTGCTCACTCTTTTTCCTGGATTCATCATGGGGCACCTTCCACCAGACCTCTGCTTCTTATCAGTGCTTCAGGACTTTGTCTCCTGCTCCAGCAATGTCCTCAGGAGTTTTCCAGAGATCCTCTGCTCACTGGAACTTGTGTGCTAGAACAGCCTCCACTGACCTGAGGGCTGAACATTCCCTCCATGTGGTCTGCTTCTCCCTGCTGCTGTACCTGCTGCCAGGCTGATGGATGGCATCCACACCACACAGGTAAAACCTGCATGTGCTGGTTTAAGGCTAATTGGAATATTTTAATGGAGAAAATTACATTATAGGCTGTGAAAAGGAAACAATGGTGTTGTCTACTTCACTCATAGGCTTGCTGACACGGATAAAACTAAGAACATAAACATTAGATAAGGCAGTCAGGCTTGCGGCACCCTCTGGGGTACAGCATCTGGGGCTGTCTACCAGCTTCTGAACTTCTCCTGGTCTCTGATTAAATTCACTAACAACTTTTTCTTCTAATTCCTCCTCTGGCCGATCCTCAAAACCTTGGGGTAAGGTATAGGGGTGGGGAGAAGGTGGAAGGGTGGTTGGGAGCCCCTCCTGGGGTCTCTGATTTCTGGGAGGGGTGTTGTGTTTCTGTATTACCTTTACCTTGTATATTTCTGTAAATATTCCTGTATATAGTGTATATCTCTGCTTGTACATTGTGCTGAGCTGTAAATATAGCTTCATCTAAACTTCCAGCCGACTGAGTTTTAGCCTGGGTCATTTTACAAAGTGTGGGGGGGTGGGTAACTCCCAAACCCACATCACTGCAATACTGGGGTTAAAGCAGTAGAAAATTGTTCCTAGCGGCAGCTAATAATCAGTGCAATCCAGCCCTGGTTATACAGTGGGTAATCACTGTTCTGCTGGGCTTCAGCTGCCAAGACCTGCCCTCTGCTGTGGTAGGAGAATCATTTTTTACTAATCTTTGTGAGAGAGCTCCAGAAAGATGGATTCATTTGTTCTGTGCACAGGGAAAGTCCAGGAACATTTAGCCACCTGGCACACATACAATCCTCTAATTAAGAAGCATCAGCAATAGTGGAGTCTCCCTGCCAGAATAACCGCAGATAGTGTTTCCTCTGCAGGTCTGGGCTGATGGTGAGGAGCTTCCTCGTTCCATTCCTGACACCTGACAGATCTCAGGGATGGCCCAGATGTGCCCAGACAGCTGGAGCCTGCTTACAGCCAAACTGAAACCCATTCGTACAGCTGAACTGAAGGCTGCCTTTTCAGAAGTCATTTGCCCTCTCACTTTAAATTGCCCAGCTGATCGTGGCAGAAAGAGAGTGCACATGGCTTGAGGAGATCTTTACTCTTGAGTAGGTGGTGAGCTCTCCTGTGCAGTTATTTTGTTTGGCTTAACAATTTCCTTCAGATGCACCACCTAACTTCATCATAGGATGTGTTACTGTCAGCTCTCTGCTGCTCCTGCTGCCACAACACCAGAGGTATGGGCCAGGCATGGGACTTTCAAAGCAAACCCTTTGTTCGGGCTTCCTTGGCAAATTTTTGGCAGTTTCCATGATAAATTACAGAGGTGCAGTAGCACCTGAGCTAAGTTGTATGTCTCCAAACCAGCTTTCTGGCATAATTCCCTTGGGAGGTGACCAGGTCAGCATGCAAAACCACATTCCACTTGTCTCAACAGCTCTCATCAGACTTGTTAATTAAACACAGCAGCTATTTTGCAGCATTAGGTGCAATTGTTTCCAACCTCTGCTTGTTCCTGAGTGCTCATAAGCTGTCAACTGGTAGCTCTCTCTATCAGGGCCCAGGAACGATGGAGTCACTTCAGCAGGTGATGGTGCTGGGGAAGTGATGCTGATGCTTAAGTGCTTCTAGTTGATTTTGTGCAGTTGCTTGACCCTGTGCCAGCTTTCTTAGACCTAGGGTGGATTTATGCTAGAAGACGTGAATAAAAAAAAACTACTGTGTGTAACGAGCTGGCTGCCTGATACACACAATTTATACCAGGTCTAAAGAAATGGCCTGACAGCCCAGCAGCATGTGGCAGTCATGGGGCTGCATCCAGGGCAGTATAAAGAAGATATCTGGAAGGGTGAAATCAGGAGACCAGGTTCTGGTCCTTGGAGCAGATAGATCCATGATGCTTTGAAAGTCATTCATAAATTGTCCTTTTTCTTTCCATGTCCACATCCTCATGTGGAGACCTTTGGCACTGAAAAATGGATTTATCAGCAAGGGAATGTCCAGAGGCTACATTCATCTCTGATAAGGGGCAGCTGGTGGCAGCTGGGACCCAGCTGTTTATTAACCACTTGTCCAGCACACCCACTGTCCTACAGTATCTCTCTGTCTTGCAGCTATCACTTTGCTATCGCTAGACGAAAAAAATCTGTCAAGAAAACACAGTTCAGCCCCTTCACAGATGCTGCATCTATGGGTCAAAATGTTCTTGGAATTGTGTTCTCGATTTGCTCTTCCCAGATGGGTTTTTAAATTATTTTTTTTCCCCTGCAGATTGCTCCTAGGGTTCATGGGTAATGAGTCTAAGGCGCCTTGGTGGCCAACATTGTGTTAATGTACAGACTCACTGGGCAGCAAGATGATCAATCTCACTGTGTTGTTTTCAGTGCATGAGGGCTGTAAGGTCACTCTGTGCACTTCTGTAAAACCAAATTACCACACTGCACCAGACCACCTCTGCATACACACAGCCAGTGTACAGAGCAGTCTCCCTCTCCTGGGACGCCTGGCAGTCCCACAGCTCCTGCTAACTAGAGCAAACCAGCACCCAAAGCAAGGGGGAGAGCTGCAGTCATAGTGTTCCTAAAGCTGCATCACTTAATTGCTGTCGCCTTGCAATTTATCATCTATGATTGAATTTGATTAGTGTGTTTCTGTGCTTCTTTTTGTTCTTCACGTATCCAATTACCCCTGTGATCCCTTTGCCTGGCCTTTCCATCCTCAGCTGTTCAGGTTACATTCTTCTCTGTGTTGCTCAGTTGCAGTGTCCTCAGCAGCTCTCTACCTTAGTTTCTCCTTTCAGCATGTGAAGCCAAGTACGTGTTTCATTCCTCCCTTTATCAGTTCTCTCCAGTATTCCATATCTCCTCAATATACACTTCCTTTCTTACCAACATGATGCACAGCTGCTTTGGCTGTTTCCCTTGTCATCCTTTGGAGGATCAATGAATCTTTCAGGGCTTTTTAAACCAGTAAAGCTCTGCCACACAACATCAAAAACTGCAATTCTGCTGCCTGTTGGTGCTTTCTCAGGCTTCAACTCTTGATTAGCACTTTGAGGTCCATCCTCAGCATCCCTCATAAATGTCAGGGCTTTCCTGATAGCAAAAGGAAGGGAAAGGATCTTCAGAACCTCTACGCGGCCTCCTGCCCACCTAACCTCAATATGTGTCTGACTGAGGAGTGACAAGAAGGCCAAGGCAGAGAAGGGGACAATGTGCGTCTGCTCTGCAGGTAAACCAACACTGCAGTGGCCCCCAGTGGCATGATGTACCCTTCAGACAAACTAGCATCCTTCCTGCAGCCATCTGTGAGGGGGCATCACAGTTTGGGGCTTATCTGAGTAGGAGAAGGATGAAGATAAGCCCTTTGGGAGGGTTAAGGGGGGGCAGGCAATAAAGTCCTGGCAACCAGCCTGTGTCTCTGTTAATTCTCTGGGGTGATTGCCTCAAAGTTAACGGTGTAAAAAGGAGCCACATTTAAGGAACTGCTAAGGAGTGAGAAGAGTTCTTTATGTTTAAATTAAATTCATATGAACACTAATGACCTGCCAGCGTAAGCCTTGAGCAACTTTATAATGTAATTAAAAGCCCAAGGGGGAAGAGGGCTGTGGTTATGCCACACGTCGAGGACCTGCTGGGAAGACAGAGACCGGGGTAGTGCTGATACAAACATGTATTTGGTCATCACTTTGTCTGCTCCATTGCCCCGAGGGCAAAGCTGGGCACAGAGTGAGCTGCTGGGGAAGAGATGTGGGGTGTGGTGGCCCAGCTTCCAGGGACGTGTGGATTGTCCTGGGTAAGGCAGTTCTGCTGATCTGTCGAAGAAAGGCACCTTTTCCTGCTCGATTCGCTTCCTGGAACCTTTCAGGATCCGGTTGTTCATGATCAAGGCAGCACTGCTGAGAAGACTTTTGTTATGAACAGAGACAGAGTTATGGAGCCCAGGCACAGACCCACCAGCACGGGGCAAGGTGAGCGAGCCCGGACCACTTTCAGCCTTCGAAACCCACTCCCCAAGAAGGATAAACTGCAAGCTGCACCCTCTTAGAACTCTGCCCTCAGACATAGCTGAGCCACCTTCCCTGCTCCACCTCGGGGTTGGGGGAACCGTGGGGCCATGGCCCAACTCCCCCCCCAACCCCCCCCCCAGCTGGCGGACACGCGTGGGGTTGGCGGCGCCGGTAGCCCCTTTAAAGCAGGCAGCGGAGGGGCCGCCCCGCCGGCCGGGATAGGCCGGGGCGGGCCGGGGCCGCCTCCCGCCTTCGGCAGCGGGCGGGCGGCTCGGCTGGGCTCGGCTGCGGCGCTGCAGGCTCGGGTCCCGGCTGCGTGCGCCAGTACCTCCCCCAGCGCTGCCGCCGCTTCCCGCTTCGCCGCCGGCGCCGGGCTGCGAGGGGTAGAGGCAGCGGCATGCCCAGGCGCATCATCGCGGAGGTGAAGGTGCTGGACGTGCAGAAGCGGCGCATCCCCAACAAGCACTATGTGAGTGGCTGGGCTCGGGGCGCCCCGCTCCGCCGCGCCCGGCCCTGGGCAAACAAAGGCCGGGCGCTGCCGGACGGCGGGCGGTCCCGCTGCCCCACGGCTGCCCCGGGGCAGGAGGGAGCAGACGGCAGGGCTGCCAGCTCTGCCATGGGGGCCACTCAGCGCCCCCCCTGCCAGCGGGGGGATGCGCTGCCGCTTCACTCCCCGGACCCGTGCTGCCGGTTAGGCGGGCAGGGACATCGTGCGCTAGGAGGGCAGCTCCGGTGGTGACCCTGTGCGGGACCCAGTGGGGGAAATCTGCGAGAGGTGCTCGTGAATAGCTGCAGATCTGGGCGGGCTTTTTGCGAAGGGGCTCGTAGAGCAACGCGCAGCCGGGAGAAGCTGGCGGCAGCTCCGGGACAGCACCGGGAAGTGACCCTGCTCCAGCGAGGGAGCCGCGTTTGGCGGGGGGGCTTAGAAACCTGTTGGCTGCAGAGTCCTTGAGCAAGGGACCACTCGGATCCCTTCTTCGGCGCCTGGGACAGTGTCATCATCCCTATGAGGTGCCCCCCTCTGATCCCCTGCACCCCTTCGTCGTGAGCTGCCCGAGGAGCGCGTTCGTGCACCCTCGAGGGCATCTTCCAAGCTGTTATGGGTTGGGCTGTTTTTGAAGGGGTTGTTTCTTTCTTTTAAAATTAGTATTATTTAAACTTTGGAGTGCTTCCAGGCGTCCGTGGTGAACTTGTGGGTGCATCCAGGGAACAGCTGTAAAACAAAGACCGAAATGTTCTCCCTGCTCCAGCTTCATTTGCCTTAGAGCAGGGTGACCCAGTGACACACTGCTCGCCGTGCTTGGGCTGTGAGGATATGGTGTTCCCTCTTTGTGGAGCATGTCGTGTCAGCACAGCCAATCTCCCTGAGATCTTGGGAGATTCAGAGCTCTGTGTCTCCTTAGCTGGTTTGTGGCAGTGAGCAGCAGCTGGTGGAAAGCAGAGGACAGGCCAGCTCTAGCTGGGGAGCTAGGGGAGAGCAAAGGGGGGGTCGGTTACCCTCTCCTTGCATCCAAGAATGTGGTGTGGCTGCTGCTGCTCAACCTCTTATCGCTCCTCCTTCATCTTCTGCCTTGCCTACAGCTTTATCAGCCCTGGCTGAGCCTGGCCCCAGCTCCAGACATGCCCCCCTTCCTGCCATGTCCATCTCAGACTTACTCATCATAGCTATGCAAGAGATCTGGAGGAACGTGTACGTGAGGTGGTTTGCTGAGCTGCGTACGCTTGTGTTTGTCTTGGCGGATCCGTTGCACCACCATCAGGATCCCGTAACAGGGCTTGGACAGGGTTGGCTGTTGCTCTGCTCTCGCTTTGGGCCTTCTGATTCCCTTGCTGGGGGCTCTGTGCACCCCTTGCACCCTGTTTCCTCACATCTTGGACTTGCACCCCAAGTGCTGATCACAATCTGTTTTCAGCATTGTCCCTGCTCACCCTCCACCCACAAGAGGCAAGGTGGGTGGAGTTGGGCATACCACAAATAATCCCTGTGAGGCTGGAAAACTGGGGCAGAGGTGCTTTCTAGAAAGAGACCTGGGGCAGCTGGGTGGGGGCACCCCAGCAGAAGCTCCTGGGTTGGTCACAGAAGGTGGCTGCTCATAACTCATGACAGGCAGCTGTGCAGCCTGGTCTCTCCTCAACCATCTGCTTCTAACCTTTCCTTGTACTTGTTTTTGGACTGAAACCTGGCAGCATAAGCCAGCGCAGCTCACGGCAGAGCTGAGCCCAGGGAGGGGCAGTGAGGAGTGAATGGAAGCACTTGCCTTGTCTGAGGGAATCAATAGCAGCTAGCCAGATTCTCAAAGAGAGTTAATTATATGGAATCAAAACCTTTTTTTTTTTCCCTCTCCTGTTTTGTTGTCTTTCTATTTTTGTTCCTCCTGCAAAGAAAAGGAGAGGAGGGGCAGCAAATCACATATGAGTCTTCTGATTTTAGACCCTATCTGTGAGCATGCTGCAAATCCAAGTCAGCCACAGTGTACCTGTTAAACCTTTGCTCTCTGGCTTCTCACTGCTGAGCAGAAATGTGCTCTCCTCCAGCCCCTGCGGCAGCTGCTCACTGTCCCTAGGAAGGCTGAAGAGGCAGACCAGCTTTTCCTTCCCTCTGCCTCTGTGCTGGCCTGACCAGCCGGTGACCCCGTAGTGATCAGGCTCTGCCTTGATGAAGTCTTTTCTTTGCCTGACAAAGGTGCAGTTGTGTTGTCTGCAGCGAGGCCACAGCAGAAAGTCATGAATTCCAGTTTCCCATAAAAGTGAGATCAAACCAGTGTTTTAAGCTCCTTATTGACGCCCATGGTGGGAACGGGCTGTAGGAAAGGCCAAGCTCTATTCAGGCTAAAGTGGTTTGCCCATCACTTCGGTATTCAATACAAAAGAAGCTGTTTTGCCCGAAACAAAAACTTGTGTTTCTACGGATTTAAAGCAAGAGGCACAATATTCCGTCAATCTCTGGGGCTTGAGCTGGCGCTGGGTGAGGACCCAGCAATGTGCTAAAAAGGCTTTGGGTGCCAGCTCAAATGCGTGCTGAGCAGAGTGTTGGGATTTAGCTGGAGATCCAAATGCAGCCCAATGGCCTCTAGTGCATGTGTGCCTGTGAGCAGCACTGGTTCAAATCCTGGTGCAAGGGAGTGTCAGTCTGGTGTGCTGCTGGCTCACTGCTTCTCATAGTGCGTCCAATCACTGTGCTTACCCAAAAGGATGCACCAGGACAACAGTGCACTTGTTCCATCTCCTGTCTGTCCTCCTTACCCTGGGAACAGCCCAGAGGACAGCACAGACCTGAGGACAGGAGGAGCTGGGTAGGTTATTCAAAAGAAGCCCAGATGTATTTAGAGACATTTGAGGGAGAAATGGGAATGGTCTCTTGATTGCTCTTCTCCTTGATGAGGTGTTAAACCAGTTGGTGGGTACTGCAGTGAGCACCACTGGCGGGGCCAGGCTAAGATGCTCTCAGTAGGGGTGCTCTCCCCTTGTGTGCTTTTCTCCTTGCAGTCAGCCATGTGCTTCTGGAAGGCTGTTGCTACTGTGGTGTTTGCCTGGTGTGAGGCTGACACATCCGCTCCCATTCTTGTCAGACCAGCTCTGCTCTCACACGTGGAAAGGCTGAGAGGGGAAGGATACTGAGCTTCTTGCTCTGAGTGATAGAAGCCTGGAATTTACTTTGTGTGAAACCATATAGGACTGTATTGCAGCAGCGTCTGTCCTGGGCTGCTGACACCAGTGACACTTGTGCTGCTTGTGTCTTCAAGCTTCCAGGCGCTACCTGGAAGGCATGGTGAGATGTGGTCCTTTTGCAGTGTTTGTTGCAGGATGTACAGCTCTGATCCTATCCAGAGAACAGCCCAGCTCTGGATCTCATCAGCCCACCATTCAAGCGGGAAAAGGGGACTCGCTCCCATTCTTCAGGCAGCGGCCAGAGGGTGACCCTGCAGTGACATTTCCCATACAATCCTAAATTAAGTGATTAGAGCTCATGCCCCTCAGCGGTGCTGGTGTTGAGGGCTCTGGGGTTGTACAGTAAATCTGAAAAGGTAAATTCCAAGAGCAAAGTTTTAAAAATAATCATTCTGGGCATCAGAGTAGCAGACTCTCATTTCTATGGTCTGGCTGAGTTTCACATTCTGATAAACAAATGTTTATTCAGAAAGGACTCAAAACAAAGCAATAGTTGAAACAGACTAAATTTTCCTTTAAATGACTTCACACAGGATCTTTTTATAGTTTCGTTTTGTTATTCTGTAGTAGAATCCTTAAAATAAAGCTTTTCCATGCTAAATCCAGAGTGTGGTTTTTTTTTTGCCCTTAGGCACACTTTAGGACTTTCTGTTTTTAATAGCGCTGCAGTCTATTGTTCTGTGTGTTGATAACAATGCCATTGAATGGCATCTTCATTTCTACAGCCCTTCCACCAAGAACATTTCCATAGTTCAGACAGTTTTAAATGGTTGCTTTAGAGCACAACCCAAAATTTATTTATACATATACAGGAAAGAGAGAGCAGCAGACTGTTTGGTTGTGTTAGTTTATTGGGAAACCTGGACTACGCTTTTGCTGGACTTCCTTTCCCAGCCTCTGTGCACACAAGTATCACTTTGAAAAAGGGAAATGTAAACACAGTGTGCAGCATACACTTATTTTGCAAGCTTAGTTAACAAGATGGCAAATGTTAAACCCATGCACGATCAACCTACTCATTTGTGGCAGCTGCCTTGTGAAAATACTTAACAGTGCCTGTTGGAATCTGGTGCCTAGTTGATAACATCTATAGATGTTTTGAAACAAGCTTGATAAAAACTACATTCAAAAAGTAAATAAGTTATGTTTTTGATGCAGGATTGGTGA
This sequence comes from Ramphastos sulfuratus, assembly GCA_013399055.1. Lineage (NCBI taxonomy): Eukaryota > Metazoa > Chordata > Aves > Piciformes > Ramphastidae > Ramphastos > Ramphastos sulfuratus. The sequence continues at coordinate 388,191 of WBNM01013509.1, read as the reverse complement.
TGTGATGGTAGGTCTCTTCTCTGCTCCTGTTCCTTGTAGTGATGAGGCCATTCATGGCCTCATTTCTTGTCCATCCCAACTTCATTGCCAATCTGGAATTGATTGTGAAGCTTTCGGAGAAGAGTGCTTGAATGGCAAGAGGGTGAGAGCTGCTAATGGACAGATTCAGTGATTCTTTGTTGCCTTAGATGTATAAAGCAAAAGATGTCTTCTGAAGAACATGTGCCCCATGGACCTGTGTGTCATGGTGCCCTGGTCTTGACCTGCCCAGCCAGAGCAGAGCTCTGTGGGGACCTGGCACAGTGTCACCTTCTACAGCTGTGTTGTTTCTGCCGTTATGAATCATACCGGTTGCTTGGCTTAAAAAGGGCATTAGGGGATGAGTCCCCCTGTGCTGCATTCCCTGGGGAGGAGGATCACCATGCTTCTGGTATGGTGGGAATGTCCTGTGGGGAACCAAAGGAGCTGGGTACATTTAGATTGAGGGAGCAGGAGAATAAAATGAGTGATGTGACATCTATGCAGGGGCTGTTAACTGAACTAGAAGACTGCAAGAGCAAATTCAGAATGTATGAAGCAAGATTGAACCTAGAAGCTGAAGGCTGTGCCACAGCAAGGAATTTCTGGGCATTGGTGGCCTCGAGATGTAAGGGCTTTCTCAGCATCCTCAGTGGTGTTTCGCTGCTGTATCCTGTGGTTTTGCTGTCTCTCATCCCATTTCCTGTCAGCTGGCTGACTCTCTCCTGCTGGAGTCAGGCCACAGGCAGGGTGTTTGGAGCCTGTAGAAATTTTTACCTGTCCTTGTGCCTGGCCCTGCTCTGCCACACAGTGTTGCAGAGCCGACCAATCCTTCCTTCCCCATAACCTCTCAAGAGAGTCGGGGCTTCAGGGAGTGCTGTTAGCTTTGTGGATGAAAACCAGCATTGAAATGGAAACGTATTTGTTTTTCTTCCCTGGCCATGTTACTCAAGGCCGCTGAAAAACTTGGATGTTGCAGTTCACTGGAAGGGCCAAATCCTGCCTGGCACACAGCCACTGAGGTAGATGCAGCTCTTTGTGGAACCTGGTGTTCATACACAGTTGCATCAGTGAACTTCAGCACTGGGGCCATCCCTCGCCTCTGCCTGCCCAGAGGTCTGTGACCTTGATCCCTCACAGCTTTGCTTTGGAGGGTATCTCTGTCTTCCGGCCGTTTCATGTAGCAGTGGGAAATAGCAAACAAACGAATCCATATGTTTGACCTTCACTGTGACTCAGAGCAAACAAGCGGGTGCATCTGCTGTGTGGCTGAGGGGTCTGTGTGGTGGCTGAGCGGGGCTCAGTGGGTTGTCCTTGAGGTCCCTGCACTTGGTGTAACCCCACGTGTGTGCCTCAACTCAGACAGTACTGTGCCCTGGTGAGCCGTACAGCAGCGGAGTGGGAAAAGTTGTCACTCACTGAGGTTTTGGGGAGGGTCTGGTTGAAGGGATGAATCAGAGCTAGGGGAGCTGGCTGCTTACTGCAGCCCTGGATGCAAGGGCAGGTTGGCTTGAACTATTTGCTGTGATGGTGAGGATGTGCCTGTCCTCTTGTTGCCCGCATCCCTGTTACTTGGCTCCTCCCTGCAACTCTGACTTGTTGCTTCTGTTTCTCTCCTCATCTAGAGTAGAGGGACTATGGCAGCATCCCCAAGGCCTTGCTGTTACCACTGAGATTGCTTCTTAGACTGTCCCTTTCCTACTCCAAGCTTTGGTGTCCTGCAGCACAAGAACCGCCCCCCCCCCCGACTCTCCTTCCCAGCCCTGCACGCCTGCAGCGGTGAAGCCTTATGGAGAGAGGCCAACTACAGCAGTTGGCTGCCGAGAGCTTTCTTTGTTTCCAGCCACCTCTCCCCTTTTTTTTCTTTTCCTTTTACAATTGCCCACTCCCTTTTCTGTATTAAACATCCTCTGGTTTGGCTCAGTCCTTCAGATGTATTGATTTCTCTACGCCATTGGATTTCTTGGTGCTTCTTTCTTATAGCAGCAGCTGAAGCTGAGGTGTGAGGCTCTCATGTGGCTTCCCTGTGTTTCGGGGTGGGGTGGAATAAACACTGATGCTTTTTTCCCCTTTGCTGGCGAAAGATGCTTTAAATATGCAGAGTTTTCCACAGAGAGGTTTATTGTATGTAGTCTCCCTGGACCCGAGACCACACAGGCTCAAACCCATTGGAAACAGCTCTGCAGACAGCTCTGCCTCTGCTGGAGGCTGTTATGTCTGGCTTTGCTGTAGGAGCTCCACTGAGTGTTTGGGAACCTGTGCTGATGCCCGACAGTGATGGGTGGGCAGAGCTGTGTGTCCCTGCAGCCCCATGGAGATGCTTAAGTGACTGTGGCATTGCGTTTCACCCTGCTGTGTGTGCTTCATGTGCCTCTAGTGTGGCTGGCATGGGAACAGGAGGGCCTCATTGTGTGGGAGCTCTCCATGCAAGGATTGCTGCAATGTCACCCTGGGAGGGCTGTACTGTGCCAAGGAGGGCTGGTGGCAGATTGTTGGCTTGCAGAGATGGGCCACTGGTATGGGTGTGCTGCTTTTGGGCTTGAGCTGGCAGAGCTGCATGGTGCTGAGCTTGAGGTGGATTTGCTGCCTTGCTCAGCTGTTATATCAGGCAGAGAGCTCACAGGCTGACCAATAGCTACCTTCTCCTCAAAGCCTTATATGTGGGCTTCATGTGTGTGTGTCCCAGCCTGGATGCCTTGCAAGTCTCCTTGTAAAACTTTGGAAAACTCTTCCTGTGGGAGGAGAGAGGCTGACACTAAGTTTTTCTGTGTCTCATTTACCTTTTCCCTTCTCGAATGTGAGCAGTCCAGGCTGCTTCCCAGGTTGTGTTTTGTGCATGTCTTTAGTGTGTTTATGCAAGAAGTCCAGAAGTGATTCTTCTAGGTCACACAGCCTCGTGTTTCAAGAACAGGAAACTTTTATTTTTTTAAGTATCTGTTCTTAATTCCACTGCCTGAAGTCAGCCACTTGAGTCATCTGCTCTCTCTAGCCATGTTGTATTTCAGGCAATGTGCCTCTTGGGGAAGGGGCAAGATTGAGGACTTATGAAGCATTTCACAGTCCTGTCACTCTGAGCAGTGAAAGTCACCAAGAACCATTATTATCTCCAGTATGGATGTTCTTTATCAAGTCCCTGAAAGAGTACTTCTGGAGGTCTGACAGCTCTCAGGGTTTATGCTTGCTATGTTGTTTAGTCAAGAGGCAAAACCCAAAAATCTCTGGCTGGCCTTTCAGATAGGTAATTTGCACTGGCTTCTTGTGCCTCAATCCCTGTGACTCTGGTTTGCTTCTGGCTCCTCCAACCTTCCTGCTCTTCTGGTGATGGCCAGCCCTGGAGCTCACTCCCCACCTGGGGTCCCATCCTGCCCGGGAGGGATGCCCTGGATCTCCCTCCAGCATTTGCCCGCTATGAGTTGCCAGGATGTTTCCCTTGGGGCTGCAGAGCCCTTGTTGCCATATGAGCTGACTGGCAGCTCTTGTTGACAGCTCTGTTATGGTTGGCCAGGTGCCATTTGCATTTCTTTTAGCAACCTGTCATTTCTTTGACAGTTCCCTTATGAAGGTTTTCAGTTCCACTTTCCCCTGGCCCTTTCTCCCTCTGAGCTGCCTCTCCAGAGATGCGGGGGTGGGGAGAGCAATGGCAGACATGGGGTTGTGCTGGAAGGGTGCCACGGAGACCAAGCTTGTAATGCCCAGCTGTGTGGGCTACAAGATCCCCTGGGCCTTTTTTCCCTCTTTATATTTGTGTTTAAGGCACTTGGTTTCTAATGCGACCAAGGAGGATCTTGGTCAGTTGTGGTCCTATGATAAACTTGTCAGTTGATAATTTTTATGTAGTTGGTGTGTGATGTAGGGAGTTTGAGGAGCCCTGGGTGTTTGAGAGCCCAATCTCTGTGGTTTCTGTTGGAGTTCAGTCTTTTGCATCTGCGTGTTTTCATTTTCTGTGAAGGATCTGATCTGCTTCTGCCTTCCAAGAGACAGCAGCATGGAGAGTGTTTGGCTTTAATGTGGATTGCTGCTCTCTTCTGCCATTAAACAAGATCCACCCACACCTCCAAAACTGTTCACATGGCCTCTGTGCTCCCTTGGAGTGGAGGGCAGATCTTGTTTCCTAGCTTTGGTCTTTGCTGAGGCTCTGACAAGGCTGTCATCAGGAACTCCTCCTGCATCAGGAGAAGTGTTGCCAGCAGGTCGAGGGAGGTGATCCTTCCCCTCTACTCCACACTGGTGAGACCCCCCCTGGAGTACTGCATCCAGTTATGGAGTCACTATTATAAGAGGGCTATGGATGTGCTGGAATGTGTCCAGAGAAGGGCCACGAGGAGGATCAGAGGGCTGGAGCACCTCTGCTATGAGGAGAGATTGAAGGAGTTGGGGCTGTTCAGTCTGGAGAGGAGAAGGGTCTGAGGTGACCTTATTGTGGCATTTCAGTATCTTAAGGGGGCCTAAAAGAAAGCTGAGGAGGGACTTTTTAGAATGTCAGACAGTGATAGGACTGGGGGGAATGGAACAAAGCTAGAAATGGGTAGATTCAGACCAGATGTTAGAAGGAACTTCTTCACCATGAGGGTGATGAGACCCTGGAACGGGTTGCCCGGGGAGGTGGTGGAAGCCTCATCTCTGGAGGTGTTTAAGGCCAGGCTGGATGAGGCTCTAGACAGCCTGACCTAGTGTGAAGTGTCCTTGCCCATGGCAGGAGGGCTGGAACTAGATGATTCTTGTGGTCCCTTCCAACCCTGACTGATTCTATGATTCCCAACATGGGAGTGCTGCAGCATGGGACTTGTGGTTGCATGGCACAGGGGCCAGGGAGCTATGGTGGCTGTGAGAGGAGCAGTAGGAGGCTGAGGATGTGTTAACAGAGCTCTTAATCCTGAAAGCAGGATTTTGAGTGACCCAGAAAGCTCTCTGTACTTTTGCCTTGCTCTAGTAGGACAAATACTAAGAGCTACGTCTCACAGGTTTTAGAAGCATGAGCAAGAATTTCAGCTCTGCTCCCCTATCCCATGGCTGAAGTGAAAGGAAGGAGGTGAATGATTTCTGCCTCTTCCAAAGCTCATCTTGGCCCATTGCCTTCAGCCATCAGGCCTAGCTGCAGGTTTGATGTGACATGTGTGCAGAAACATAGACTGGAATGGGGCAAGGGATGAAGGCTCTTGGGGTTGAGAGCTGGGCAGAGTAAGGCATCCCTGCAGGAAGGAAGGGAGCTACCAGCTCCCAGGTTTCACCAAGTCAGCTAGTTCCCCTCCATGGTGCACAAACCACTGCTGGCCTGGGAAGGGCTGTAAATATTTAGATAGCTCTGCCTGTTGGCTTTGGCCAGGGGCCCAGCCCACGTGATGGGATTGCAGATCTCCCCTCCTGGATCTGGCTGCCTGCCGCCTCCCTGCCATCTGCTTGGCTCTTCCCAGTCCTCAAGGAAACGATGGAGCAGGGTCTGAGTGACAGCCCCCTTGTTCCCAGCAGAGCTGCCCGTGAGTGCATGTCCCTCAGATAGCACCAGCTGCAGCCTTGGGATCCCCTCACTCCTTCCATGGAAAAGATCTGCTGGTGGTTTCTCTGTGTTACTTCTTTGAAGGACCGTAGAAATCAGAGCTGGAGAAGACCCAGCACATAACTATTTCCACATGCTCTCACCCACACAGCCAGGCTGGGAAAAAGCCTATCCATGAAGCAGCCTCTGCAGGATCACAGGTTGGGGGACCAATTGATTGAATGTCTCCTACTGGGACAAAATTTGGTTTGTTTGGGCTACTACTTCGTGATGGCTGCTTCTGGCAGGGCATGGTGCAGTGCCAGGCCAGGAGGGGAAACTTCAGACCAAGTGCAATGTTTTCAAAACTGTCTTGATCATTGAAAGTGTCTTCCAAAATGCACTTGAGAAAAGGATGGGCGAGTGCCTGTGGGAGGTTGGTGTCCCATCATCTTCAGTGAAACCATCACTGGGTAGCTAATTGCACTGTTCACATCTTTCAAAATCTGCACTTCTGTTACTTGTGTTAGTTGAGGAGAGCACCTGAGTTATATTTTTGTGGTGTCTCTTTTATCCCTAGGACAGCAGGGACTGGATTAGGTATCAACAGAGACCAAGATCTGTGGTGGCTTTGGCCAGCAAAATGCTTTGATATAATGGGATGGTCAGAGTGAAGGACAAGTGATATTCACAGGGACAGAGGAAGCCAGCTTCACTGAGAAAGGAGCTTCCATTCCTCTGGGCTTCCCCCTCTATTTTTTCAACAAGTAAGTGAGGACACAGCTCTGGAGCCCTTTCTGGTGTTCAGATGGGGTGTGCAGAAACCGTTACCCAGACTCCTGGGAGATGTGTGGTTCAGCAAAAGAAGAGTGAGCTCACTGGTTGGGAGAAATGCTCTTTCCCTCCAATGCAAAGGGTATAATAAAGCTTGGTGTGCCCTCAAATCTCAGGGCTTTATTACCCTTAAGTGCTTCAAATTCATTTTGGCTTGAGCAAATCCACATCCTGATTAAAATCCCAATCTAATAAGCTGTTGACTCCAAATAAAGGCAGGATAGGAATAAACAATGAAGAAAAGTTGGCTTTTCCTGCTGCCCCAGTGGAAGGCTTTCTCCAGGCAGGCAGCCAGCGGTGATATAACCCTGTAAAGTGCTGTAGACTGGTAAGAAAGCTGGGATATCAGCTGAGCTTCCAAGCAAAATGAGCTCATGCTGGCCTGCTGGCGAGTCCTGGGGTGAGGGTAAAGGCAGCTTGGATGCTTCCTTAGAGCCAAGTTAACACTTAGGGTGCTGATGGTATGGTGGTGACTGTATGGGTGCTGTCAGATATGTCGTGCAACTTCGCTGGTTTTTGTTGCAGACTGTGGTCAGCCAAGTCATCCCTGACCTGTTGATATCTAGAAGCATGTTCTTGAACAGGGAATGGGTATTGTGCCTGCTACAATGCCACATTTGGTGATAAGCAAGCAGTGTCTGGGCCTCCCTTGCAGCAAATCATTGTCAAAGAATCATAGAATGGTAAGGTTGGAAGGAACCTCAAAGATCATCTAGTTGCAACCCCCTGCCATAGGCAGGGACACCTCCCACTAGTCCGTCCATGTCTCCACAGCTGCTGCAGATGCTGCCTTGCAGGAGCCCTCTGTCTTTGTTGGGTTAATATGGAGAAATCGCAGGTCCTTCAGCTCCAAAAAAGAACTTCTGAATGAAAGGAGAACATTGTGGTTAGCTGAATAAGGGCTGTGAGGCAGTGCTGAGCGATTTGAATTTTGTCTGGAAGGGGTGGTGGTGGCGCCTGTGACAGCAGGCCAGCTCACTGCACGTCAGCAAAGCAGTTGCAGCTGTGTTAGGGCTGTACATCAAGTTTAAGAGAAGTGGTCATTGACCTGCTGCGTTGAAGATACTGACAGTCTTTATTTCAGCTGCAAGAACTCACTGCCTCTTTTCCCATCTTAATTTGGAAATTACTCTGCTGCAAAGAGTTTGTGCTTCCTCAGGAGTTTCCTCACCTTGGTAAGGTCATGCTCCATCAACCCTCTAAGCAGCAGAGTGACCTTTTGATTAGATTTTCAGTGCAGCATTGGAGTAGGTGTGGTGAACACAAATAATTTAGCATTGTGATACCCATTTGAGTCTCCTGGAGTTTTGAGTTTCAGTATTGGGCTGGGATGTTGGTCACGTTCCAGCATCTGCAAAAATGCCTCTCTCTGCAGGAAACCTTGTGAAACTCTTTAGAGATTCTGTTTTAAATACCAAAACATCAGCATCCTAAGAGTCTTCATGCTTCATTATGTTAACTGGAGTTCTAGCAGAGCTGTTCACTTGAACTTCTGAATGTTTTTGTTCCTGCTTTAGTGAACTGATACTTGAATTTGTGGTAGAAGTAAGCAGGACATGAGAGTTAGAAGAGATGAACATGGCCTTGTTCTGCTTAGTCAATCTGTTACCAATTAGCAGAGGCTGAAGTTTGCATTGTTTGAGTGTTAGCTGGCGTCTCATCAAGGGTCATCTTTGGTCTCTGTGAGCAACAAGTGAGAACATTGGATAAGTAATTGCCTAATTATTTTATTTGCTTGTTGTTTTTCATAGAAGAAATAGGAGAAAAAAAAAAAAGAGTTGATATTTTTCTTTGCATTCATCACCAGTAAAAACCTGGTCATGTGGCCTGTGACTAACCTGCAGCTACTGGGACAGACTGACTTCAATGTTTTAAGGAAGAAGAGGGTAATTTGCACATTAAGTAAACAAACCCTCAGAGCTACTTAGGGAACAACAGACTTGAACCTTGTGGGTCTGAATTCTTGCAAGCTCCAGCCTCAGGACCCAGGCTGGCAGTGGTGTGTGGTGCAGCACACTCTGGTGTTGGGACCTCAGTGTCAGATTTGAAGTTGCAGGCATAGTTACTAACCCATAATATGTCTTTTTCTTTTCCCTATCTAGAGATGAGGAGTTGTCTTAGTTTACAACTAGGAGTAAGCATTTAATGGACAGTTAAGTTGCAGCAGTGGAGTTTAATAAATCAATCCTACCTGCTTTATAATATTGCTGAAATGACTTTAAGTGCTTCCCTGGTTGATGCTCAGCTGTGGGAGCTACACTGGCAGCTTTAATGATGTTCAGGTTATGGTGCAGGTTGTTGGGGTCACTCCTTTCTGATTTCTTCCTCTGTTCCCTGCAGGTGTACATTATCAAAGTCACCTGGTCCAATGGATCCACAGAAGTCATATACCGACGGTACAGCAAGTTCTTCGACCTGCAGGTGAGCATTCTGCCACTGCTTGGGGCTTGGAAAGTGGAAAGCTGTGGTCAGTGGAGAGAGAAGCTTGGTTTCTGCCTTGCACTAAGTATGCCTCTTGTAGTCTACCAGACAATACTTTCATCTGAGCGAATGTAAACATAAATCCTTGAAGAAAAAGCGGAGAGCAAGCAACCTCAAAAGTCAGACTCTTTGATGCAGTGCCACTTGCTTGTTGGTGGGGACACCCTGGAGCTTTCGCATGTCCCAGTGTTAAAGTTCTGCTGTCCCTCCCTGGACTACATGCACACAGGGCTGCATAGGTGTGTCTGAATTCCTCTGTTGGAAATCTACAAGTGATAGGGATTTTTGGGGTGGTTTTTGTTTGCTTTGAGGGCGATTTTTAGAATCATAGATTGGAAGGGACCTTAAAGATCATCCAGTTCCAACTCCCCGCCATAGGCAGGGACACCTCCCGCTAGAACAGGTCACTCAAGGCCTCACCCAGCCTGGCCTTGAACACTTCCAGGAAGGGAGCATCCACAACCTCCCTGGGCAACTGTTCCAGTGCCTCACCACCCTCACTGTAAAGAACCCTTTCCCAAAAACCAGTATAAATCTCCCCTCTTCTAGTTTAAACCCATTCATTACTCCTCATCCTGTCATTGCAAGACTTTGTCAGTAGTCCCTCCCCAGCCTTCCTGTAGGCCCCCTTCAGATACTGGAAGGCCACTCCAAGTTCTCCTCGAAGCCTTCTCTTCTCCAGGCTGAAGAGCCCCAACTCTCTTAGCCTGTCCTCGTAGCAGAGCTGCTACAGCCCTCTGAGCATCTTTGTGGCCTCCTCTGGACTCACTCCAACAGTTCATTGTCCTTCTTGTGTTGGAGGCTCCAAAACTGCACACAGTACTCCAGGTGGATTCTGACGAGAGCAAAGGGGGAGAATCCCCTCCGTTGCCCTGCTGGCCATGCTGCTCTTGCTGCAGCCCAGGACAGGGTTGGTGTCTGGGCTATGCACACACATTGCTGGCTCATGTTGAGCTTTTCATCAATGTAGCCCCAGGTCCTTTTCCTCAGGGCTGCTCTCTCTCTCAGGGCTGATTTTGTTAATGTTAGACCCAGGTCTCAATCCTGCAGTGCTAATACCATGCCTTTCCCAGTTGCTATTGCAGCAAAACAGGACTGCTGCTGAAAAGAATGGATTCCCTGGATCCACGTCCCTCTGGCATTTTGGGGAGCAGGCACTGGGGAAGTTCTTGCTGCCTAGAGTGGAGCAGTGCCAGCCCAGAGGGCAGCAGCCAGCAGCTGCTTTAGCAATCACCTCCTAATGCAGTGGGAAAGCCTGGAAGAAAATCAAGCTGGGAGGGAGTGGGGAGACTGGAAAGGCAATTGGGGACAGGCCAGGTTGCAGAAAACTAAAGCTGGCTTTCTGGACAAGCAAGAAAGGGTGTTTTCCACCCCCTCATTGGTGGAGATGAGCCAAGGGGTCTGGCTGAGCTTTATGAGCTCAAACAAAAACTGAACTGCTGGAACAGACTCTTGTGCAGATGAGAAAGGAAAATGCATGAAGTGGTCTATGGACCAGCAGCAGCTGCTGGAAAAGTAACTGGCACAACCCTCCTGGCTTGGAGCTGGGCACCCTCTGCCTCCAGCAGCTCACTCGTGTGAGGTTGATCCTAGCTTTTTGCTTTGTTTGAAAGGGTGCTGTGGTTCCCCAGAATGAGGATGCATTTCCTGAAATTGTTGCATCCTGCTACAAATTCACTGCTAAAATTACAGTACCTCTGGCTTGCCTGGTGAAGCAAGCCCATGGGAATCCAGATGGATTTCCCAGGTTTTGCTGGCTTCAGAACAGCCTTCAAGGCCTGGGATTGTGCTAGACAGGCTCTCATGTTGATGGTGCCCTGTTCCCTGCCCAACAAGACCCCTTCTGCAAACACTGCCACGAGGGTGACTGCATTGAGTAAGCCTTGGCCAGCTAGCAAGAGCCCAGCCTTGATGAGACCCTGGATGTCCTTAGCCTGTCCCATGCTGCTGTCCCACTGCATCGTGCCCAGCAAGGTAAGGTAGGGTGGCACAGGTGGCTGTGGGTTCAGGCAGGGTTAAGCTGTGTTCAGCTGCTTGTGTAACCAAGGAAATGTTAAAGTAAATAGACAGAAAACAGCTGTTGGGCAGCAGCCAGGGCTGGAAGGAAATGGAGCTCAATCCTTTTCTATACAGATTGTCATCTTTGCTGGTGCTGCAAGGTTGCCTTGGTAGAAGGCATTGTCTTTGGAAGCTGCATGGAGCCAGACTCAAACTGTTTCTGCAAAACACCTTGGAGCACCTTTAGAGGCAGAGGTGCTTTATACATACCATGATACAGCTGGGAAAATTTAAAGCAAACATCTCCTCCCTTCCTTGCAACTTTAAAAAAAAAAAAAAAAAAAAAAAAAAGGAAAGAAAAGAGAAATGAATAAAAGTCCTTTTTGGCTCTGTTGAAAGAATGAATGAAATTGTGGTTTTTCCCTTCCTTCCCCCTTATCACACATGCTTCCTGCTGTCCTTATTTTAAACTTGTGGTGCAGTACAGTAGAAATTGGATTGAAAGGCAAGGACTGAAACAGATCCTCTTAGCACAGTGGGAAAAAATGCTCTAGGTAGGCTTGGTAGCACAGACTGTTACCATTGCTGGAGGCCTTTATTATATGACTGTTGGATGACTCTATGCCAATTTTAGCTCTTTAGGCAGAAATTTTCCATACTGGAAATTATTCATGCCTCCAGTTAGTAAAAAAAAAAAAAACCAAAAAACCACAAACCAAAACCCCACAAAAAATAACCGATTGGCTAAAAATGTTCAGCTGCTTCTGCACACATAGTAAGAGGGGGAAATATTTTTCCTGGGTCCAGATCTGATGATCTTTTTGATGTGTTGGAGAAAGAATTGGAAACTTGAGTTGTAGGTGATTCTTGTGTCAAGAATCTGTCTTCCATGTTACCCAGTAAGAATCCATCCAGATTTGTTTGTATTTATGGCCTTGAGCAGTCACAGTATGTGCATGTTTGGTAGAGATATTTGTTAATTTAATATCTGTCTTCCTAGTGATTCCAGCTGCAGTTTTTCCATGCTCCTGCCAGAAGTTGAGCAGGTTTTTTTTCAATAGCAGCTCTGCCCACGTTTGGGTGAAGGTTGGTGCACTTTTTTTTGCTGTGAGTGACCTTCCTGCTAAACTCAGGCAGGGGACAAAGAAGCCATTTGGTCCAAGTAGGATAGAAGAACTTCTTGGGGCAGCAGCGAGGAGCTAGTGGGGACTGACCCCTGAGCAGATGTGATGCTGCAGTTCAGAGCAGCCCAGGCACAGTTGTGTGAGTGGTTGGGGATTTTCTCCTGATATTCCCTGTGGGGCCACAGCTGAATCACTTGTCACCTTCCATTGTGGCCAAACAGTTATTTTAGGAGCAGGGCCAAGTAAAACGCGTGCACGCTTACTACTGACAACCTCGCTGGCTAGCCTGCTCCCACACAGGGCAAAGTGTCCTTCCCTCCCCACCCAGGCAGGAGTGACGCACAGGACACAAACTGCTAGCACTGCCAGCTCAGCCAAAACTGGGGTGAAGTCTGGAGTTGTCCCAGTGCTGGTCCCTGCCTCCATCTGGACCCAGAGACATCAGACCAGCTGTGTTCCAGGACTGGAATGGGGAACATCGAAAGCCACTTTGGTTTCAGCAAGGCTGTGCTGTTATCAGCTGAGAGCTTTCAAGGTTTTGAGTGAATACTGTGACCTTCCAGAGTTCTGTCACTGATGCCTGAGACTGGCCCTCTTCTGGAAGAGTCCTGGTTTAGAGCTGCTTGCTGTAGCTGCCTTTCCAAGCACCACCCTGCTTTTCTCTTCCAAGGATGACACTTGTTTCCTCTTTCTGCCTAATCACCTGTTTCGTTCTGTTGACCGCATCCTGGGTCATCTGCTGTCACACAGGAGATCCTCACCTTCTCTCTGAGGAACTTCTATGTCCCAGCACAAGACCGATTCCTCCTGCTTCCAGTCCAGCATTTTGAGCAGATGAAGAGGTGGTCCCCATCCCCTGGGATGCATTCAGGTCATACTCATTTCTGCTCTGGGGTTGTCACAGGAAGGCTCAGTGTACCATGTCAGGCAGTGATATTGGGAATGCTTCCACCTCCTATATTCTGGTCATTGGAGGAGGAGACCTTCAGTGACCTGAGCAATGCTCAGGGGTGTTTTTGCTGTGTAGATCCTCTGTGTGCTAGTTCCTACCACCTTTCCTCCTTGTTTTCTCTATAAAAGTTTTCTATCACACAGTGATTTACCTAAGAGCCAACTCTTTAAGGATTGAAAAGCAAGCCCTAGATGAAATTATAGCTTTAAAGTCTGAAACTTCAGGTAACTGCGTAGTTTGTAGTACATTCATAACTAAAAATACTGAATTCAGTTCTCTGCTAAATTCATCTCTTGGCTGGAGGAATAATTTCTTTCAAATAGAATTGAGACTCTTTGGAAGCACTCAATATGCCAGATGTGAGCTATTAGGAGCAGATGGATGCTGTTTCTGAGAAATGAAGGCAGTAAGATTGATGCTTGCAAAGATGCCAGTTGTATTCTGGACACTGATTTGGGCTGTCAGGAACACTGGAAATGTTAGCTGGCATGGAAGCTGGTAATCAGAGGGCTGTCTCAGGTGGACACAGATAAAGGATTGGGATCTTGTGTACCTGAGATGCTTCCAACTCAGCCTGCAGGGGAAGAGTTGTGCAGTGACTGCAGGGCTCTGTTGGATCCCATCTGATACATCACTTATGAGGAGGTTACCAAGTCCCTTAGAAGAATTCTCTTGAAACCATTGGCTGCAAGGAGCAACACTGTTAGTTAAAGAGCAGATTCTGGCTCATATTTAGTGGTTTGTTTTTTATGGAAATCCCCAAAAAGAAACATTTTTTTTCCCCCACTGTATAATGATGAGCTCATCAGTCACATTGGTAGTCATTTCAGGTCTTCATGTGACCAAGAGCCACTCTCATCTTTTTACCCTCTTAAAATGTCCTTACACACAAACTTTTTTACCTTCCCTGCTAATACCAGATCCCTATGCTTTGCCTGGGCAGGAGCCCCACTCTATGTCCTCATCTTCCTCTGCCTTTCAGCTGCAGCTACCATCCCTTTGACCATGAGTCTTTGGCTCTTTTCGGTCTCGTTTGGTGCCCCGTACAGCAAGGCTTGTGTCTCTGCAGGTTGGGGTGGATCTGATTGCTCACAAAGTAAGCTGCTTGTGAGCTGTGATGGAGCTGGGTCTCAGACTTCCCCCTTGGAACAGGCATTGCCATTCACAACGTATCCTGCATTCTCACCACCGAAACAGCAGCTTCTCCTGTGGTGGGCAACTGCAACCCTTTACAAATCAAATTGCTGTTCGGGAGTGCCCTCTTTGGGGACAGGTTAGCCCCAGGCTTTTCCCCTTGCAGTGAGAAACCTTTCCTTCAGTCCTGGTCACAGCTGAGGGCTGTAGGAGAGGGTGATGCTGCATGACAGAGTCTCTGAACAGAGGTTTAAAACTTTGTGAGTCCAGGAGTGGAGACGTGATGTAGGCTGGAGTAAGTGTGCAGGCTGCACAACAGAGACAGAAAGACTGAGAATTTTAAGCAAGTTTTAAGATGTCTCTGCCTGTCTCCCACACTCTTTCCAGCATGTTTATCAAGTGTGTTTCCCAGTCCTCCTATTTGTCCATATATTTAGCAAATCCTTCAAGTTCTCAGCTGGAAACTTTTTGGTTTTGACCCACCTGGAGCGATGTCATCTTGGAGACAATGCTGCAGCCCTGAGGCTGACAGCTTTGTGTGTAGAACAAAAAAAAAAAAAAAGGCCGTTGAAGTGGTGCCTACTTTTATGAGAAAGCTGGGAAAAGGCTACAGTCTGTGCATGTTGTCTCATTGTGGAAGACAGCTTGGCCCTTCTGGAGGGGGTTCTTTGACTGTTATGTATCTGCAACCACTAGGCAAAGACAGGGAGGGGGGGAAAGTCAGAATCTTAGTCATTCAGAGTGTTTTCAAATAGAACACTGCATTAAGCTGGGCTCAGAAGACACTAGCTGGCACACAGAGAATTGTTCTCATTGGCTTTATTCAGGCAAATGGATTCTTGAAAAACAATCTCGTGTGTTGCTTCCAGTACTGTGAGCTCCTTGCTTACCTTCCTCCACCTCCATTCCTCCTCCTCCACGCTTTAAGCTGTGCTCCTGGCAGGGAACAAGGTTCATAAAGGTGAAGTAAGTGTTATCTTAATTCTCCAGTTGTGGAAAGCAGGGGGCAGGTGTGTCGAGTACTATGTCCCAAACAGCACAAGGCTCCTTCAGGTGGGAACACGAGCTGGGGCACTGCTTGAATTTCACCCCTCTGAGTCTCGCCTGGTCCCGGCGGCCTCTTTGATGAGAGAGCCCTAAAGCAGCGAGGCTGTGCTGCAGCCACAGGAGATGGATTTATTTTTTGAGTCCAGGGATTGTAAACAGGGCTCTTTTGATAGCTGTTTCGTAACAGGAATCCTATTTCAACACTTCGGGGATTTCTTTTTGGTTTGTTGGTTTTTTTTGTTGTTTTTTTTTCCCCTCCAAGGTTTATGGCGTTCAGCAAAATTCTGCACAGTTGCGTGTGCAGTGTACTTCATGGTTTCACCCCACCACAAAAGTCAGTCACCAGGATCTTGCTCTTGGACAGCTGGATGGTGAAAGACTGCCCCTTGCGTGATTAAGGACAAGAAAAAACCCACAGCTTCCTACAATGAAGTTCCTGCTGCAGATCACCAGCAACTATTTTTGTCTTTGAGCCCAGACTCTGCTGAGAGCTGTGGGCCTAAAAGTTATATGCTAGAAGTATAGAAACAGAATTGCTGGAATCCAAGTGAAGAAACACTTGCTATTAAATAAGGACTACCTCTGTCTGTAGAAGAAACACCTGGTATTTTTCCAGCAGTGCATCAAAGATCTTCATAGTTCTTCTCCTTTCCCTCCACAAAGAACATGTACAGTCCAATGCATTTCAGCCTAGTTAAAAGTTGGCTCCTTATGTTTTTGTCTCTCCAAATGTCTCCCATTTATAGCTTTCCAGCATTTGGCAGCCGGGCGCCAGCGCATTCCCACGTGTGCTCGCGCCAAAGCAGGTCAGTGGAGTTATACTTGGCTCTAGCTGGCACCCTGACTAGCTGCTGCATTCTGTGCCTGGCAGCTGAGCAGGGCTGTGAGCTGCTGAGAGCTGTGCCTGCCCCTGGGAAACAGCAGCCTGTCCTGCCTGACAGTGTGTGCTGGATGGAGGTTCCTAGCGCCAGCATCCACCTGGGGCAAGCGCAGTGGCACTGGGTAGTGCATGGCTGCAGTGGAAGTAATTTTCAGTTCTAATAGTTAAGCTTTTCTCAAGCAGCTGATGGGAGCAGCACTTGATGATTTTTGGTTTATTCCAAGCTGGGCTTGCCCTTTCCCTTTGCTCCAAGCAAGCAGCTCTGCAGGCCGTGTCTGCACTCTTGCCAGCTTTCTGCAATTCTCCCTCTTTCCTCTGAAGCAATTTTGCTTGCTGGTCTGCTGTGAGCCCTCAAGGCTCCCACTCATCTCCTAGCTCTCATCTCCCCTTGCTCCCATCAGATGGTCCCTTCGTGTTCCTGGCGCTGATGTGTTGGCCCCATGGCAAAGGAGGGCCAGCTCCTGAGACTGTCTGTGCTTTGTTCATTCATCCCTGTTGGCACTCCTGTGTCTCCTTCCCTCTGGAAACTTGGCAGGGCAGCCAAAGGAGACAGCACTCGCAGCCATTGTTTCCCAGCTCTTGGGGAGCTGTGTCCCACATGAAGCATTGCTTGGTGGATGCAGTCTGGAGGGGAACTTGTGCTGAGTGTAACCTGTGGATGGGGAAGGCAGAAAGATGTGCAGATTATAAGTTTTACCTCCTTGGGGATGGAATTAAAGCCTCTTGCTGACAATATGGTGTGGTTTTATTTGGTGAGGCTTGCAGCAACATGTTTAAATGTTGTTTTATAATATCAGGCAAGGGATTGCACTCCTCTGCCTATCTCAGGGGGAGCTGATGCCACTCTACTCCTCAGTTACTTAATCAAGAAGCCCTGGAAATTCAGCTGCTCCATTCCTGGGAGAGCTGAGCAGGAGCTCACTGGTGCCCGTTCTTCTGCCTGCTGCCTGTGGTGTAAGTCCCTGGGGAGGTGCCCAGGGTCCTGCTACCCATGCCTGTCTGGAGCTGGTTGTGGCCAGTGGGTTTGATGAGCTCTGTGTGGGTTTGGGCTGACGTGGGCTCCAGTGTCTCCATCATGCTCTTAATCAGTGTAACACAGCTCAGCTTCCTTGTGGAAAGATCTGCAATTTATATTGTGTGACAACAGCCCTGGGTCTGAATCAAACCGGTTTCAAGCTGACTGATGCTGCCTGCAGAGGAGCTGAGGATGGACAGCAGCACATCAGCGCAAAAGAGGCTGTATCCCAGAGCACTGAACTTTTAGTAGAGGGGCCAAGGCCCATTTATATTGCTGAATCCATATGATGTAGTATGGACTGTAGCAGGCACCATGTGCTTGTCATGGGCCTCTAAGATGTGGAAGCATCTGTGCAGTTTTATGCTGAGTGGGAGAAGGAAATGAGAGCTGGAAGAACAGAGAGAGATGGTGGTTCTGTGCTTGTCCTGCCTTTGCTGAGGTTTGTGATAAAGCTGTAGGGAGGTGGTTTTCTGTGATCTTGATTTCTCACTTCTGTGCCTTTCACTTGATTACATCAGGCTCTCAAAGGTCTGCCACGATGCTGTAGATTACCAGTCCTGTGTTGGCTGTGGAAAGTGCTTTTGGTGAAGAACATCTTGCAGTCTTGGAGTCCCATTGCAAAGTGAGGTGTGGACCTCTGCAGTGATCTCCCTGGGGTCCTGGTGAACCTGGGAACAAGCAAAGAATTTAGCTGCCTGCTTTTCCTTCCCAGCACTCTTCCATCCAAGAAGCAATGCTCCTTTCCTTGCATGTTTCTTTGTTTGGTTTTATTCTCTCTCTTTTACATGCTTTCTGCCCTGAGGTGTTTACATGCTTTCTGCCCTGGCTCCTTGTTCCCATTTCTGGGATCCAGCAGACTTTTCCTGGGTATGTGGTGTGCATCTTGTGGGAAGGATGAGAAAGGGAAGTCTGTACCATTTGCAGCAAGGCTGCTGTGTTGAGCAGGCTAGGGGAGACTTTGTGGGGAGAGAAGGATGCATGTGCAGGATCTGCCCTTCCCCTATGATTCATGCCTTCCAACCGACCAGCAGCAGAGAAGGGGACTTCACTAACCAGAAAATGGAGAGGGAAAAACATGATATAGTGCCAGTGGGTGGATGCTCTAGGGCTCCAGCAGCTGGCCTGTGCCCTCTGTGGTGCCATGGTGACTCTGCTTTGCTTCTATACTGCTGTGAGGATGTCACAGTGCTGCTGCATGGCATCCCTACTGCTCATCTTCCCATTGCCACATCTCCAGGCTGTGGGGTGCTGCTCCTCTACATCCTATTTTGTGGTAACATTTATATTCTGGTGTTATATAGGAGTGCAATATAAAATATGTATCTCCTTTGTTACTCGGCAGCATGAAGAGAGTCAGCATGCTCCCTGTCTTAATTCTACCTCCTTGAGCCTTTCTGCCTTACTGGTGCCATATCTTGAGGCCTTTGTAGTAGGAGTGAGTCACTGAATAGTGAATTATAAATGGTATTTATAGCTGTCTTTACCTGGCAGCTTGGAAATTAGATCTTGGAGGTTAAGCTTGGGAGGTAATTAAGGTTGGTGAATTTATTGTTTTAATAATGCTTTAGAATATTTAGAGTTTGGACAAGAAAAAGTTTTTGTTTCAATGTCCCTTTTCAGTGCTGAAACTATATTAAATTAGCCAAACCAGATATTTTTTTTAATACTCAAGATGCTATTGTGCACCTTGGCTGAGAATCCTTGCACTCATTTTCCTCTGCACACTCAGCTTGCTGATTGTTAACCATCAACTGTGGCCTGGTGCTTGAGCTTTTCAGAGAGAGAGAGAGAGAGAGAGAAGATGCTTAGTTGTAGCTTCAGAAGTGCCTCCCCTCAGCGAGTGGTTTGGGTGCAGAGGAGGTTTGGGACTTCTCTGGGGCTGATGCCTCTTTCCCAGGTTGGGCAGCAGACCATCCCTATGAGCTTGAAGTTTCTCTAGGAGGGTAGGAAATGAGGAGGAGGAGGGTAGAGAGGAGACTTCTCCCTGCCTTGTGCAGAAAGCAAGAGTTCAATTGGTTCAACTGTGTTATGCAACTTCAGCCTGAGGTAGGTAGGCAGCTTGCTTCATGTATCACAAAGCCTGACAATGGCTGTCAGTAGGAGCTGGCTGATGTCTTCAACCTTGCAGTCTCCAACTGCCATTTTCTTTCCTTTTTTTTTTTTCCATTAAAAATTATTACTGAAAAATGGAGGAAAAATTACTTTTTATAAAGACTAAGTTTTTGGACTTCCTCCTTATCTGTAGAGCTGCTGCTGGCAGCAGGCATTGCTCATCTCCATCCCAGGGAGCGCTGGCGTGTGCAAACTACCAACAGTTCTGGTAAGGACCCAAATTGCTGGAGTTCTCACCCAGTCTCAGTCAGCAGAAAGTTGCAGTTCCATATTTTTTAACCAGATCTTTATATGCTGAAAATGGCTGGTGAAATGGCCACTGAAGGAGGCTTTGTGCTCGACCGTGCAGAGTGCCAAGCCAGCTGGGGAGCTGCACAGCTCTTCAAAATGTTGAGGTTTCCTTGGCTGAAGTTTGGAGGAAGGTTAGACTTCAAAGTCTAGCAAAGAAGCTCAGTTTGGTGTGTGTGTAAAACATTCTCTGGTTTTTTTTTTTTGTTAGTAATCTCTATTAAAAAAAGCTTTTCCCTAGATAAGTCACTTAAGACATTAGAAATATCCTTTGGATTTTAACAGATTTTACCATTCACATTGAAATGTTTATTGAAATAGATACTTGTCTGCTGATCTTTCTTCTTGGCAAATCAGCATTTTCCAGTTTCCCTCCTCTCCCCTTTCCATCCCTCCACCCACTTCTAGGAAACAAAGAAGTCCCAGTGGAAAGTTCCCAGGGAGCTCTGAAGTTTCAGTCTGGGGGGAAGCTGTTTTCCACCTGCCTGCAGGTGCCTGCTCTAAGACCCAAAACCCTGCTGGTTTTTAATCAGTCAGTGCATTTAGCCAGATGTGTCTCAGGTTTTCTCTTTTTGTGTCTCTGTGGTGAGATTACACTTAGAGAAGAGCTCTGAGATTAGAGCAGTCAAGGTTTGTGTTCCTTGGGAGTTTAGTTATGCTGGAAAACCTTTTCATTATTCTCTCCCTGCTGGATCCTAAAGAAGCAGGTAGAGTTCAGGGGTTGTGATTTGGGCTGAATTTTGTGTGAAATCTGCATTTTTGTGTTTAAATGAACAGAAAGCAGCAAGGTTGCTGCACTTTGCCTGCTGGGGTTTCTCTGCAGTGCCTCTGTATTTGGTGTCTCCAGGCATTGGAAAGGGCTGGATATCCCAGGTTAGGATGGCATTGCCCATGGAGCTGCATTGCACATTGCTTTATGCAGTCCAAAAGGCTTGCCACAGGGCTCACCATACCCTAGTCCAGAGCTTGCTCAACCCTTCTCTATAAGTGCTCTCCTGCATAAGCTGTGGGGCCAGTCTCTTCCATCAGACATCACTTAACAGCAGCCTTCTGGTTTTGCAATCAGTGGAGTTTCTTGGAAAGCTCCAACCCTCCACCAAGGACTGTCCAAACTCAGAAGTGTTCTGAGGCCTTTCCTGCCACTGTGCAGGTCATGGCAGTGCAGGGCTCATCACCTGCCCCAGCACTTCCCTGCAGCAGCTGTGGCCATGAGCTGTCCACAGAGGCTTCCTGCTCAGCTTGGGCTTTTGGACACCACTGACCCTGGCCTCTTTAAACCCCACCCTTTCTGTGAACAGAGGAATACAGGGGCTGCATGGTGTAGCAGGAGCTGAGGTAGGGACACTGGTGGGCATGTGCAGGAGCAGGGCTGGTTCATGCTGTCCGTGGGGCTGTCAGACCAGTGCTCCAGAGCTGCATCAGTTTCTGTTTCTGCTAGATGGAGAATTTTATTGTTAGATGGAACAGGATAGAGAGGCAGATGGTCATGCTAAAAACTAAGGTGTTTCATGTGGAGACTCTGGTTTGGGCACTTAAACCTCAGGGATGTGCAGTGTCTTATTATCCAAGTAGCTGCCATGGAGGTGCTCTTGATAGACACTGCCATGAACCCAAGCAAAATGAGTTCCTGCCTTGAGTGGAGGCAAAGATCTCCCCACATTTGCCTTTCTATTGACTGTGCTAACTTGGAAGATGGGTTTGTGTTCAGGAAAGGAACAACAAGGAAAATAGACAGCAAGAAGTCTGATGCAAGGGGAGGGTCATGGGGTGGGTGTTTCTGACCCACAGTGCTCTCCCAAGTGATAGGACTGCAGCTTTTGCAGCCCTGCCTGCAGCTCAAATGCTTCCTTCTCTGCCTCATCACGTTTGGGCCTGCCACAGATTTTAAACTTGTGTTAATTTCAGGGAAGGAATGTCCGTTGGTCTGCTTCTCCTCCTCTGAAGTGGGGAAGGTTGTTAGGAAAGGAGGGGTTGCAGAGAAATCTGATAAATGAGGTATGTTGGGGCAGAGCTAGGGACAAATCATGCCAAGGATTTGGCAAGGGTGCAGCTCAGAGTGGGGTGACATAGACCTGTCACTGACATGCTTGACTGAAGGTGTGAAGCACTGTGTTAGATGTGAAACTGGCTCTGCTTGGAGTGTTTGAGCACATCCCTCCTCTCGCCATGCCTCTGCTCCTCAACACACGAAACAGGGCAAATACGTTGGTGTTTCTCCTCTGCTGTTGCCATTTCCACAACAGAAATGAAGTCTCACAACTTTTCAGTCTTCCCAGCACGTCAGCTTCAGGATGCCAGAGAGGAGGATGTCTTTGCAGCCTTCCCTTCCCTATGGCAGTTCCAGCAATGGTTATGGTGGTGGGGGTTCTGTGGTCTGTCTTTGGCACCAGGCCAGGGTAGGTGGCACAGCTCTTCCCTGCTTCCGTGCTGAGGCTCCTTCCTTGGGTGACACAGCCCCAGCTGTGCTGGAGGGACATTCCCATGGACGGGATGGGGAAGAGGAAATGGTGCAGAGCAGTGTCACTCCTCCAGGTGTTGCTGCTCTGTTTCCAAGCACATCTATCAACAAGAGTCCAATCCCACGGCTGGGTGCCCATGGTGAACTATGGCTGCCGTACTGTTTTTTTGGTGGTGTTAATGCTGTGCTCCTGGTGCCTGCATGGAGTGCTACAGCTTTCAGTATTCATCTGTGCCATCTGGGACCTGCCTACCCAGCCTAATGCCATCTAGAGACTGCAATCATCAGAAATTAAGAGGAAATGGATTAGTAAAGTGCTGTAAAGACAATGATGACTTCCAGGATTCAACACCGATGAATCAAACATAAGAAGCAATATGTTAGAATCACCCAGGGGCAGACAGAAGGTTCCACAGCTCCGGGAAGAGGTTGTATAAATGGAGATTGCTTGGTGCTCTTCTCCAAACCTGAGGTTTTCTCTTCCTTTTTTGAAATACCAAACTCTCTCTTTTAGTCTGTACCAAATATTTTCTGGGTAGACTTACAAAGGAGGGAAAGCAAATGGTGCTCTTCAGGAGTTGTTTGGGCCATCCAAAGATGGGTGGTAATTTTGGATCCTGTCTTACTGGAGTTGGGTTTTGGGAAGATGCAGCTTTGTCTGCCCTCTCATTCCCTTCTTAGTGCCTAAAAGTAGGCACCCAGAACTACTTGTTGCTTTTGAAAACATGCAGACTTTGAATGTCTTACAACATGATATTTTTTAATGCTCTCTTAAATCTACTTTGTAAGAAAAGAAAAGATAAAAACTACTGTGGGAGTAGGCTTGACCAGACAAAGAGACTTATCTGGACACAAGGATGTTTCTCTTTCTCCTTCCATGGCTCTCATTCACCCTTCTGCTGCAAATTAGCACATTGTGTTGGTTGTGCTGGTGATACAACCAACTAGAATCTCCCATTCTCTCATCTAACAAACATAGCAGCCTTTTAGTGATTTCTAGGGGGTTAAGTTTAAAGGCTGGATGATAAAACAGGAGGCTTCTCATTTTAGGGGTTAGACACTTAGGGCTGAGTGGGTCCTTCACTGGGAATCCTAGAATTCTAGAATGGTTTGGGTTAGAAAGGGTCTTTAAAGTTCATCTAGTTCAACACTCCTGTACTAAGCAGGGACATCTTTAACTAGAACAGGTTGCTCAGAGCCTTGTCCAGCCTGACCTTAAATATTTCCAGTGACGGAGCTTCCACAACATCTCTGTGCAACCTGCTTCAGTTCTTCACCATACTACGTTTATTTCTTATGTCCAATCTGAGCATGCAGCCCCTGTTGTGACCTTTATTGCTTGCCCTGGAGATCATCATAGCTGAGGTTTCTGCTCACAGAATGAGTGGGTGCTTGGGCTGGAAATATCTCCTGTCCCTGGACAATGGCAGCTTTTTGCCTGATTGCTTTTGGAGGACCATTGCTCTCGAACCAAACCTGTGGATATGAAGCTGCCATGTCCTCTGAGCCCCTGCATGCTGGCAGATCCTGTCAGCTCCCCAGGTCTGGTCTGTATGGTTTATGAGCAAGCACCTAGGGTAGCACAGACCAGGATGTGTCTTGGTCCTGGGGCTGGATGTGGCAGTGCCAGGCAGAGGGATGTGTCATGCCTAGCCCTGTACCCACTGCCCTCTCCATATGAGTGAGCTATTCACAGGCTCCAGTGTCTCCCTGTCTAATGCTTCCTGTGATTTCATAGGAAATTTCTTCTGCAGTGGCAGCTGCTGCCAATTTTTGTAGCCCTTTTTTCCTCTGATCTAATTTTATTTTTTTTTTTGTCTATTGCTGAGCAATGCTTAAAGTTTTCCATCAAGTTTTCACAATCCAGCCTCTGTGATGCAATTTCCTACTGCTGAGGATGTCAGAATTACCTCTACCTCCTGATATGTAGGATGCACTTAAATTCATTCCTTGTACCAAAGGTCAGGCCTGAGGAGACGTTGGGCTAAAGAGACTGCTCAGTTATGCTGCACTTCAGCTCCCATTACTGCCTTTGAAGATCCAAGCACTACATGATGCCATACCAGTGGAGTCCTTCCCCAGGCGTGACCTCCTGAGCTTGGAATCACCACCCTTGAGATCTGAGCTTGTTCTACCTTGGTCCTTCTGTTTTCACCCTGTTTCTTTGCAAACAGTCCTGGGGGATGCAGGGAAGGTGCTTCTTGCAGGATTGCAAAGAGACTAAACATCAGTAGCCTGTGAGCTGATGCCAGATGTTGTTCTCTTTCCCAGAATATGTGTGGCAGATGTTCCCTGAACCTGCTGACTCCAGGGCACAAGGATGCTTTGATCTGCATGAGCACATTGACAAAGTCTCTGGTTTCTCTGGTTCTCAGCATCAGCCATGTCCCTTATCACATCCCCACGAGGCTGACAGAAGGTGGTTGCTGGAGCTGCATCCCTTTCCTCCTGCATTTGAGAATCAGTGGGATGCTGTCCCTCGGTGAATTCAGCGAAGGACTCTTCTTCCCTTACAGAAGGCTTGGCTAATGCTCTCTGAGCACATGGGAGTCAGAGTGAGCAGTGCATGTGAATGTCCCCATCTGGAGTTTACTGCTGTGGTGACAGCAGCATGCCTGTCTGGCTGCAGCGTTCCCCTCTCACAAGGGACAGGGCTGACTGGAGTTTGGGAGTGTGGAATGAGAGCAGGCTTGGCTTGGGCCCATCTTTCCCCCATGGCAGGCTGCTGCCTTCTCTCAGCAGGGTGGCTTTGCTCTCACAAAGAGTCTCCTGTGATTCTGCTGCCTCTTGCTCAGCCGAACTCTGAAGCCTTTTGTTNATCCAGCATTTCTGTATTACACCCACAGTCTTTTTTTTTTTTTTTTTTCCTGTCTTCCCCTGAAGTGGTGTCAAAAGCTGCCTGCTCTACTCTGGATAACAGTCATGTCTGGTGTAGGCAAGGATTAGGTCAGCTCTTGCTTGCTAGACCAAGAAGGAGGAATGTGGTTTTACACCAAACCTCCATCACGCAAGCAGAGCCAATCTGCTCTGTAAGAGAAGGGAGAAACTTCCCTTGCCCCATGTCTGCAATCACAACTTATGGCCTGGCTCTGACGTCTGCTCTGGAGCAGAAGAGTTTGCTCTCCTTGCCTGGGTGTTTGATCACCCTCTAGCTGTGCTGCTTTTATCTTGCTGTTCAGTGACATGAACCACTCCAGAAGCTGGCAAAGATTCGTTTTATCTTTGTTGCCATGCAAACCCTGGCACTCAGCAATGGACAGCCCTGGGCTTCAGAGCCCCTTGACCAAAGCAAATCCACAGTCCCCCAGTGCAGAGGACTCGCTGCAAGACTAATCCTGCGCCCTTCTAGTTCATTATTGGGGAATGCAGGAACATTGTGTTTACCCTTTCACCCTGACATTTCTCTTCCCACCAGATCAGATTTCAATGAAAAATAATTGATTTTTGTTTGGTTTGTGTGTGTTTGAGTCTTTGCTTTTTGGGTTTTTTTCCCAACTTTTACATTTTAGAGGGCAAAGCTTTTCTGCTTTTGTGTGGAGAGCAAAAGAGAAGCAGCAAAGTAATGAGACACATTATTACCCTCTAGCACTTGGCTTGAGGGTTGTTGGGGTGGTTTGGGTTTTTTTGCAGAGACTCACAGGCATTTAGTCTTGTGGCCTTACTGCTTCAGCAGGCACATCCCTCTGGGGTTATGCCATCTGCATGGTGTATCCCTCTGGCATTACACCATCAACTCTTATTTGGGTGAAGCCCTTCCTGAATGCTCTGCTTCCTGGGAATACTGCTGAGCACACACATTCCCCTCTCCCTAGGATCCCCTGCAGCCCGCAGCACTCTTAATTGATTCAATTAGGATATTATCTTAGGAGTTTCCTGTTAATGAAGGAGCTGTCTGCCAATGTGTTAGCTGTCGATACAAAACCACCTTTGAAAGGCTCCCTCACCCTGGCTGGCCCCACTGCTGTTATTCCTTGCCTGGGTACTGCACAGCTTGGCCATGGGGACAGTGTCCTCTTGTGTTGTGCCTTCAGCCACAGCCAACTTCAGATGCCCTGCCCAGATGTTTTGAGGTTAATAAGAAAAATCACCTGATTGATAAGATAAATTAGTGCTGGAGATAAATGGGCATAAATGTGCCCTATCCTGATGAGCTGTTGTGGGGAGCCTGCTGGGAGATTGGATAAAGCTGCTGGAGGACTCAGGGCCTGGCAGTGGTGGGATCACCTCCCACTGCTCAATGGAATCCATGAAAAGTGTGATCCAACAGCTTCCACAGAATAAAAGCACATTGAAATGCTCTCCACTGCATCCACTCCAATAGTTTTGGGGTTTTTTTATTACCTTTTATTTTAAGATTCTGTCACAAATACTTTAAAATAATCTTGGAAGGGAGGAAACAACAGAGTTATTGTTCCTTTTTCCTTCATTTTTCTTCCTGATCCATCTGAGCACATTGCTGAGAGTGAGACTTGGCCTCTGTGCTCTCCTGTGCTCGGCAGGGAACGCAGCGCTCCAAGGGGCTGTGTCTGTCTACCCTGTCTCTCCCTCTGCCTAGGGTCTTGGATGGCCAAACAATCACCCCTTCTGGGAGTGTGATGTGAGCAATCCTGCTTGGAGCTTGGATAGAAACCCACATTGCCGAGATGGATTTGTAGGAGTCTTCCCATGACAGCTGCCTCCATTCTGCAGTCCCTTGGCTGCTGGGGAGTACAGTTCCCTGCCATGGCAGAGTGGAGAAAGGTCAGGAAACCTGCCCTGCCTTGCCTTGTTACTGGCATGGTTTGGTTTCTACAGACCATCATCTGATGTCTGTGTGTGTGTCCCCCAGGGCTTGTGGCTCTGCTGCACTTTTACCCTTTTCCCATCCCTTTTCCAGAGTTGTGCCTGCTTTCCTGGGCAAGAGCGGTGTAACAACCTGTGCTGTAGCCCCTGTTCTGCAAAATCCACAGAAACGGGATGGGCTGCAAGGGGCACAGGGAGCCTCAAAACCTGGAGACCTGCCAGCTGGCTTCCTCCAGGTCTCTGATGGCATGTCTCATGTCTGCAGCTGACCTTTTCCCATCAGTTTTGTGCTGCTTTTGTGGTGTAGTGCTGTGGAAGAACCGTAAGTTGGTGACCCACGGCCTGGATTTCTGCAGATGTAGGCTCTAGAATCTTGCTAACACAAACTGCCTGCCACAGTTACATCCATCACTGGGGTTGTTTTCTTTGGAGTGGTTTTTTCAGCTGTTCTTCAGCCACAGGGCTTACGCCTAGTAAGGCTGATGAACTAGTATTTGCTGCTGCGTTCTCTGGAGCTGTAGGATGTGGCTGCCAGACTGGATGGGATCTGTGGAACTGGCCCACTCTGCCTTGCTCCTTCCTCCTGCCTTCTCTTTCTGTGTGTGGCTGAGGTGCTTCAGGCAGCTCACAACCTCTCTTTCTTTCTCCAGCAAGAGAAGAGAGAGCATCTTTTGAGTGCATAGGCATAATGATACCAACCCACGGCAGGTTATGGTCTGGGGTGGTACTGGTGACCAGCTGGGCTGGAGCGGAGCAGGACGGCTGCAGAAGTCCTCAGGGCTGCCTCCTGCTCGCTGAGCAGCTGCTGCAAGAGGCAGTTTCGGTCAAGCAAAAGGAAATGGAGAACTTCTGGGTTGATGTTGTGGCTGAGTTTGGTGGGATCACACGATTGGGAACAGATCTGGGCAGAGGCAGAGCCCAGGCACGTGCAGGCAGACAGGAGAAAACAGCTTGCACCATTTGTGCCTTTAGAGGCTCACAGTGCTCCTGGGAGCCAGATCCTCAGCTCGCCTGCGGAGCGGAGAGGAGAGGAAAGCTTCCAGTGACTCAAGCATTGCATTGCTTAACAGCAATCAGATGTGCAGCGTTTGTGACTTGTTTTGCTCACCCTTCGCCAGTCACAAGTTTTCCTGAGCTATTCCCCATAGGAAGAGCAGTGCCAGAGGCATTTCTCTGCTGTAGTGCAAGCTGGGTGTTTTACAGGGTAATGGGGATGTGGTGTCATCCTTTATTTTCATGGACTGGGGGGAGAGCCAGGAAGCTGTAGTGTGCTCAGGGAGGCTGGAGAAGTGGTGCTGCCCTGGGAGCCTGCAGTGCCTTAGGAAGGTGAGCCCTCTGTCAGCTGCACTTGGGCTTGCTTTGTGGCCGCTGGTGACATCCTGCGGTCCCTGGTTGTTGTCGAGTCTGAAGTAATTTTCTTTGTTACAAAATCTTTCAAGTTTATTTTCAGAAGAGGCTGTAAACATGGTTTGTTTGTACTTAGTGTCATCCCTAGTTCTGAGTTGTCTTGTTTTCATTTCGAAGGGAATATTTGATAGCTTCTTTTCATTTCCCTGTTGTCATTGGGAGTATTGGGAAAGCATTTTATTCCTTCTCAAAATGTAGGAAAAACACTTCCTCCTTTCTGGCTCCCTCTCCTCCAAACCTCAGGAATTTTATCCCAGTGCATTTGAGATCCAAGAAAAAAAGAAAAATAAAAGGCAAATGTGGCCTGTGGAGGGCTCTGATGACAAAAAGAACTTGACTGTAGCATTACAGCACTTTAAACAAGTTTGCACCTCAAATCATAGAATCATAGAATCAACCAGGTAGGAAGACACCTCCAAGCTCATCCAGTCCAACCTATCACCCAGCCCTAGCCAATCAACTAGACCATGGCACTAAGTGCCTCATCAGTCTTTTCTTGAACACCTCCAGGGACAGCAACTCCACCACCTCCCTGGCTGGGTAAGGGCTGCCTGCAGATGCCTTTCTAGAGATGAATGGCTCAGACTCTCTGATTGCATGGTTTCCCCTTTGCATTAAATACTTAAAATCTTAGTTGGGCCAAAGGAGAATGCCTGCTTAGACTTTGTAGGTGCTCACGATGCTCCTGGGCAGGTTGCCTCCAGCGCTTCCATAAGTGCTTAATTATTTATGCAGAATGAGATAGCACCAACAGGAGATGGCAATACCCTAGGGACCAGTGAGCTCATCAAGTGATGTGACACAGAGTTCAGCTCCATGCTCCAGAAAAAAACAGGGCAGAATTTGCATCTCCTTCCTCTTCCTTCCACAGGAGGGAATATCTGAGTGGTTGGTGGATGACTGGGCATGCTCTTTGTCCTCTTCTGCTGTTAAGCACTGTAGCAGTTCTAAGGAAGCTTTTTTTGTGCATGTGCTGAAGCAGCAGTGCTGGCACTCAGTGAGAGCAGGAGCTAGTTCTCATCTCTCTTTGCTGACTAGATGTACTAAGTGCAGTTACATCAATCAGGAAATTATTTGTAATGCTGAAGACCTCATGAAGCATTCTTCCCTCAAAGCACAAAGCTTTCTCCAAACTTGACATAACTTTATGGCCTTCTGCAGGCAAATGTGAGTTGGTGCTGAAAGTCCAAGTCAGCTGTAGTACAGGAACTGTGTGAGTGCTATGCTATGCTTGAACTAATAAGCTTAGAATGCACCTTTTTTGAGGAGCTTCTGGAATCTGGTGACCAGTGTCCATCAGGATGAAACTTAATAGTTGCAGAAATGCAGGTTACGTGAATCACCCATGCCGAGCAGAATGATAGCGACGAGCAGCATCAGTGGTGAGAAGTGTCTTTGAAATAGCAGAGGTCTCGTGCTTTTGGCACTGCTTTAGCTGTACTTCCCTCAGTGCTGTGGGACACTGTACACTCTGGCTGATGGTGCTGTGTAGGATGTCTCAGAACACTGCTGATTAGGAGAAGAGGCTTCTCCTCCTAGAGAGAGTGGCCTGGTGTCATGCAAGTTAAGTTAAAGACTTTAATCACCTCTCTTGTATTTCCTTTTCTAGATGCAAATGCTGGACAAGTTTCCGATGGAAGGAGGGCAGAAGGACCCCAAGCAGAGGATCATCCCCTTTTTGCCAGGTAGGCGAGTGGGTTTCCACAAAAAACATGCTGGTTTTGGCATGACAGGAACATTTTCCCAGTCTGTATAAGCATACAGATGCTTTACCTCTGAGCTACTGAACCATCTGAGCAAGAGCAAGTCCTTGGTCTGCACCATGTCCACGAAAACATCTGTGTTTGTAAGCAGTGAGCCCAGCAAGTGCTAAACCCCTCAGTCACTCCTTCTCCCTCCAGAGTTTGTTAGTGGAGGACTTCAGCTAAGGAACCCACTTGCACAGCTTCAGCCAGGACCAACCCCTGCAGCATCTTGCTTGTTTTCAGAAGGGGCCTGGCAAGCACAGCACAGGGCTCCTCAGGAACTGCTTGTACACTCTTTTTCCTGTCCTGCGCAACTCAAAGGGCCATCTGGAGACAAATAATAATTGAGTTCCATACATTAAATCAAGATGATTGACAGCTTTGGCTTCCTCTCGGGATGCTCAGCAATGGTTCCTCAGAGACAGGATTTCTGTGGCATGATGTGTGCCCTGTCAGCCAGATGTGCAGATGGGTGCATGCCCAAGGAACAGATGCAGTGGTCCACTGCAGACTTTGTGGTGCAGGGAATTGCTTGTAGCTGTCCTTTGGTGCTGCTGCTGCAGGGGAAAAAAAGAGTCCTAATATGCCTTGCAAAAATAACCAGCCTTAGAGAGTCCTGGGGGTCTTTCATGCACCCATAGCTAATGGCTTTGACCACAGAACTGTCTTTCCTGCTACCCCCAAGTAGCTAATGGGCATATTTAGAAATGTCACGGTACCATAATCACTTCCAGTGACTGTCAGGGTCTGTTTAGTGCAGTCCTTTGTGCTGTGCTCTGCCTCCTGACTTTTCTACAACAATAAAGGTATTTAGTGGGCTTTGCTTTTCTCTGACTGGCAGGAGGAAAATCTTTTACATCCCCTTTCTGAGCAAGAGAATCTTGCCTGGGTTTTCTGGAGAGGGATTTCTGGTTCTGGCTTGTCCTTGTATTGTAGCAGCAGCAAAAGCAAGGCACACCTGACAGCAGAGAAGCCCTTGCTGCACAAGCTCTCCTGTGGGCAAGGAGTGAGAAGGAAAAGTGGAAGCTATAACTTGGAAAAATGGGATGTACAGTTTGGCCATGCTGCAGTTGCAGAAAATTCCCACCAAACTGCTGCTTTTTTTGGAAGGGAATAGTGGGACTCGGGGAACCTGGTGGAGCACTGCTTCTCACAGTACGCTCATCAGTATTTGTTTCTTCTTCTTGGTGCTGAAATAGTTTCCCTTAGCTAAGAAGTGTGTCACTGGGATTTCCTTTGGAGGAAAAAGAGAGTTGAAATTGCTGGGAAATAAAGCTTGGCTCTTGTGTAATAAAGCAGTTTTGGGGAGTTAGGATGACTGCCCTCTGGAGGAGCTTATGCATTTGTCCATGTCCTCTGCAGAGATGTTAGTCCTGCTCTGGTCTGCTTACAACAGGATTAAGCAATGCTCTTTTCAGAGGTAGTCACACATTGACTTGGAAAGCTGTGCTAGTCCATGCTTTTCCCACAATTTTTCCTTGACATTTCATATTTGCAGTGGCTTGTGATTGCTAGAAAGAGACAGACTACTGATGCCCAAGAGCTGCCATTTGCAGCTTTACCACTTGTGCTTTCAGGTGACATCACAGGGCAAGGGGTGGGGTGATAAGAAGATGCCAGCATGGGACGGTGTCCTACCTCCAAGCAAGAGACAGCCACTGGGAAGACTGACAATCTTGCATCTGCCTGTCCTCATGGGGCAGCTTCAGAAATCCTCTTGCTTCAGGGAAGTGGTGTTATTAAGAAAAGGGAATTGTGTTGCCTTTGTCCTCCTCCTTTGCTGCACATCACAGTATCACAGTATAGCAAGGTTGGAAGAGACCTCAAAGATCATCAAGTCCAAGCCATGACCACAGACCTCAAGACTAGACCATGGCACCAAGTGCCACGTCCAAACGTGCCTTGAACACCTCCAGGGACGGTGACTCCACCACCTCCCTGGGCAGCCCATTCCAGTAGCGAATGACTCTCTCGGTGAAGGTAGCTTTCTCTGGAGCAGGACAATGGGCTGTAACCTCCCTAGTGAAATGGCTTGCAAACTGCCTCTGCTTCTGAAAGAGAACTTCTCTTGGAGTTAAGGGAAGGCTCTCTTAATAGCTGCTGGCAATGCTAGAGGGTGGTTTCTTTCTGGAGCAGTTCTTGACCTTCCCAGCTTGGCATAGCAATGAGTTGTGTTACTTAGAGCTGAACCTAAATATTGTCTCTTCCTGGGCTGCCATCTAGGTGAGCTTGACACAAACACCCTGGATCCCTGCAAAGTATGGCTCTAGTTATGCTTAGGCTTGCTAGGGTTTTGACGATGTGCAGCTTCTGGAGTGCTGTAGTTTGCTCCCAGTCCTGTTTTGAGCAACGTTTTTAGCATCTGAATTTCATTACCGGTGGAGATTTGGCTCCAGTAGCTTACTGAAAGTACTCTGCTTTCTGGGAAGCCTGTTGTAGAGTAACATTAGATGTTGTGGCCACTGCAGTTCTCAAAAATGCCTCCTGCAACCCTGTGCCTCCTGCAGCTCTGGCTTTCTTAGTAACCCCTAAGTGTCCCAAACACAAGGTCACCACCATGACCTGGGAAGGTGCCATCTGGGTTTGTCTGTCAAGCTGGTTTCCTGGAATGGGAAGAGAGTTCTGTGATTACTCTGTTGTTACAACATTCAGCCCACAGGAGTTCTGTTTGCTTTGTGTTCCTTTCCTTTGTCAAGGTTTGCTTTGGGCATTTGAGTTCTTGGAAATTTCTAGAGACTTGGGGCCTTTTGAAGTGGGTCTGTGATTGTATCAGAAGAGGCACTTCTAAGTGCAAGTTCTTCAGCCCGCTTAGCTCCTCTCAAGTGGAGTCATAAAGCTGGGTCCTCCGAAGCAGAGCAGAGCAATTACACTTGAGGTCTGGGCCCAGGGATTGTCCTTTCCCAGGCATTGGCACCACATTCATCCTGTAGCATGGTGTGGTGCTGTCAGATTTCTCTGGCAGGATGCTGCAGTGCTTCTGCATCACGGTTGACAAACCTCTACCACCATGTAGGGGAATTTCAAGTGAACTCTTGGCTACTTTCGCGGGCTTTAAGCCACTGGCACAGCCTGTTCAGCTTTAATGTGGTGCTGAGGATGGCCCTTCAAAACAGCTCTGGCAGCTCTGGAACCCTGGCAGCACCCAGCCTGTGCATGGCATGGACTGTGGTCCCTGGAGCAGAGTCAGGAGCAGCTGGCAAGAGAGAAGAGACCTGTCACTGCCCAGCCTGAGGGACACCCTTCTGGGCCCCTCTGTCCTTGCCTGCAGGAGTCCACACTAAGGGTTACACCCATGTTGGCTGGGAAGCATTGGTGTGGAGACCCCAGGAAAAAATGGACTAAGAAAACAAATGAGCTCAGCTGGTCCCACTGTGTAAGGGCTGTGCCAGATCTTTCAGGAAACAGCTTTTATAAGGAGAGTGGAGCCTTCCAAACTTTGTATAGCTCAAGTGGCCTGGAGCAGATCCTGGCCAGTCTGCTTTTCTGGAAACGTGAGCCTCAGCAAGGAGGGGTTGCCTAAGCTGAGCTAACTTTGGCTGTAAATTTGCTTTTTAGGAAGCTTTAGCTACAGACAATAGCAAACTCCCAAGAAGGGAGGAGGAGGGAGGGGGTTTGGTGAGATAATTTTAAAATGCAGAATTATGACTCTTTTCTACTCCCCTCCCAGCCTGCTCAGCATGGCTGTCAGTGCTACTCAAAAAACTTGAAGGCTTTTCTTGCAGAACAATTGTGGGGATGTTAACAGCACCCCACAAGGGCCCCATGAAGGAGATGGAGAACAGTGCATCCATTTTCCAGCTAAAGTACCTGACTTTCTTCAGTCTCATTGTGTCTTCATCAGAGCTGGAGATCAGACAAGGGTTCTAGTTACTGTTTTCTGCTCTAGAAAGAAGGGCATCTCTGCTGTAGTACCATTGGATGGATGGTCCCAAGCTAGCTTGCAGCCATCATCAGTGTGATTGCCTTTTCTGCAGGGTTTCAGCTAACCCTGCTGATGTGTACAGTTTTACCCCAGACAAGCTGCTGGGATGGAGCAGTTGCTCTGCTTCTGACCCAAAGCTGTCTTTAAACAAAATACCTTACATTTTTCTTCATCACATGGCACTGTAGGCTATGGAAGCAATGGCCTTGGGAGTATTTTTGCTCCTACTCCAGCACATCTCCAACCATGAGAATGTAAGGGACTGTCTTGATGGGGACACTCTTTAGTTCAGCTTCATTTCACAACTGTCTGGGACTTCATGCTTAAGCTACAACCAGGAGAATCTTAACTAGTTCTCCTCCTTTGTGCAGGATATGTGCACAGCCCCAAGGCTTTGTCAAACAGATGCTAAGTGCAGGGCTCCTGGAAACACCGTCTCCCACACCCTCTTCCCCATCCTAGGAATAGCCCACGTAGCTGGCAGCTCCATGGGCTGGGATTCATTATGTGTACATTTGGAACTGCCTTTTTTTTGAAGTGAGTTTGGAACCCGTGCCAGGGAAAATCTGGATGTGATTTGAAAGGTGCAGAGCAGTGAATTCTTTCCGAGGCAGTGGGGTGGGGGGAGTCTTTCAGGGTAAAGCAAGAGGCACAGCTGGGTTTTCACTCTAGAAATACCTGGCTTGGTTTGCAGCCTGGATCAGCAGGGTGATATGTTTCGGTTCTCTGCCCCTCTGGTTTACTGGAGATCCAGTAACAGCCTTTGGCTCAAGAGGAGCCTCAAACATTTCACTAGTTGAAATCCCTCAGCATTGATATTTTCGGCAGCTTGCTCCCCAATATAACTTAGCTCTGCCTAGAGAATTCCCACAAGAGAGAACAAGTTGCAGAGCCCTGTTTCTCTGCGTGTTTGTGGCCTGCTTGATCTGTCTCATACTGCTGGAGACTGAAATTCCTTATCAGCCCTTTCCCCAAGCTCTCGTCTGATACTTTTCAATCCTTGATGGGTGGCTGAGGCAGCAAGGGCCATGCTGCATTGCTTTGCAGCCTCTACTCTGGAGCTGCTGCAGCACCTTTGCTCTTGGTCAATCCCAGTTTCCTCAGCCACTCCTCGTAAGGCTTATTCTGCAGACCTTCCTGCTTGGGACTGGGGGAGGCTGGGGAGGAGCAGCACATCAAGAATTACCATTGCTTGCCCTTGGCGTTTCCTCCTCTTGGTGAATCCTCTCCCTAGGAGTGCTGCTTGTGCCCTGCCCCTTTCCCTGGGTGTTTGTGGGGACATGGGATGGCTGTGTTTTATATTCTCCTGGGAAAAAAAAAAAAAAACACATTTTCTAAATTGTAACCTTTTCCCTGTAGGTGTTACTGGGTTTTCCAGCAGCATATCTTGGAGCCTGGGTGTTCCTTGCACAGGAAGAGGTGCCAGGGCAGCCACTCTGTAGTAGTGCCTTATCTCGGTCTTCTTTTTCCAAAATCAACTTCCTTGACACATTCCCAAGTGATAAATGTTCAGTCTACTGATAGCTTTGTTTGTGTGTTTAAAGGACAGTGTATTTACTGCCCTTTGGTCTGCAGTGACCTTCTTGTGTGAGCAGGGAGGGAGACTCTCTGATTGCTCATGCATAATGTTTTCATGCATGTAAATAAGAAAATCTAATCATTTTGAGTGCTTGAGTTGTGGCAAGAGTGAGAATCTGCTGAAGTGAAGCCTGAAGCAGCACTGACCTCACTAGCTGGTGGAAATCACTGATCAGTGAGATGTGCAGAGTTACCTCCCTTTATATGCCTTACCCTCAGTACTTCTCATGCTGGCACTGAGGCTGAGGGCGAGAGCGCTGCTCTCAGGCTGTTAGGAGTAAAGTGAGTCTTACCTGAGGATGTTCTCTAAGAAAAAGTAGAGCTGGTAGTTATTTTTCTCACATTGGGGAAGTTTTGCTGAGTTTGCAGGCATCCATGAGTCAAGGGTCCAAACTGTATCAAGGCTGTCTTGCTCTTGCTAGATACTGTGAAGTCAGCTGAGATTGCTCCCTGCGCTGTCACTCCTCATCTCTTATGCTGCAGATTTACTGAGTGAAGAGTTCAGCCAACTGGGAAACTTCACTGCAGAAAATCGAACTGCAGAGACCTTCCCCTCTTCCCTGCTGGCATCTTTCTGTGCAGATGTTTCTCCTCACTGTTCTGCGTGGCTTGCCTTTGCCTGGAGCTAGGTTACACTGTGCCAAAGCTGGGCCAGTGACCAAGCCCCTCTCTGCACAGTACCTGTGTAAGAGATTGCTCATTGGAAGGGTCCAAGATGGCAATTATCTAAAAGAGCCATTAGACTTAACTTCTCTTTTTCCTTGGCCACCTATCCATTTCATCACCATGCATTTCCTTTAGGATCTTGAGGAGTTTACTCTTAACTCTTCTGCTCCCTGTCAGCATGAAGGAGCATCTGCTGTGGGCAGGAGGAATAGAGTCCACCTGGTCAATTAGCAGGATAGTAACCTGGTACCAGGCTGAAAGTCCTTACAATCTCCTGCAGACAGCCAAAAAAAATCTAAAGCAAGAGAGACATGAACAAGGTGTGGGTGAGTGGCACCATTGCCTTTGCTGTGTGCCCTGGAGCTACAGCAATGAGGGGTGCAGATCTGAAGAACAATGCCATGTGTTTCTCTTGCACGATGTGGTCTTTGGCCCTGTGAAAAGCACCAGCAGGCAGCACTGTGATTGCCATTTTGCAGACATGGTCTCATGAAAATGCATCCAGGAAAATGTTGCATCTCAATGACCCAGCAAGTTGCCCATCTTTGCCTTCCAGGAGGGAAGTGGTTTCCTGTACTCTCCTGCTTTTCAAGTCAAGAATTTATAAAGCTGTATTTGGCAGCACTGAAGGGTCTGCAATTATGTTAATTAGGCATTTTGATTAAAACCCAGCTTTTTGCTAGAAAATAAAACTTCCATGTTGAAAAATACTAGATCTAGAGCAAATCAAGCAGGGAGCTGGATTGCCTGCTGGTTCATCTGCTCTGTGGCTGGGCTAATTTAAGATCAGTTCAGTTGCTGTGATGCATTTATTCCCCCAAACTATATTCTTTTTATTATTATTTGCTAGCATCTGTTTGTTAAACATTTCAATATTCCCACCCCCTGAGCTGATTGTTTCAGGCATTTCTAATGTACCCACCCATCAGTGATTTCATTTTGGCAGGCATGAACTCAAAACAGCTATTCCTTACTATTGCCAACAGAACTATCGTGATCCATTCATCTCTTTAAAAATCATCATTCCAATAGAAACCTCTCCAGTGCAGACACCATGAGAAGGGAAAACTGTTGATAATTTGTTTGTCTGCTGGAAAATAATTGCCATAGGCAGTGAAAGGAGCTCAGACCTGATTGTCGTTCTCAGTCTTTCCAGACAACCTCTGTGTTCCCAGGCTATTCACCCTCAAATTCTGAAAGACAGATTGAATAGAGAGGTGTTGGTTTTTTTCACTGTATCACAAAGCCAGACTTGGCTTTGGCAGGCTGTGAGAAGGAATGCATTTCAGAGCAGACCATTTCCCACCATGAATGTCTCAGCCCCTTGCTGTCAGCAGGATATAAATGAGAAGCAGTCCTTCTGGTATGAGCTGGTCTGACTCTCTGCATCTGACTGGGGGGCAAATACAGCTAGTACTGAGCATAGCTGCTGTGTGCTCCCAGTCCAGTTTTGAAGGCATTCTGCATTAACTGAGCCAGAAGAAGGCTTGGCTCCTCCATACAGCTCTGATTCATACCCTTCACAAGCTGAAGTTGGGTTGTCTTAGATCATCTCTGCTTAAAACATGCATTGGCAGGCTGCATAAATCATACGTGTTCCAGATCCTGGAGAAGTCATGGAGAAGTAGGGAAGTGTCCCAGCCCTGGTTTTAAAATTGTGATAAGTGTGTGGCTATTTTACCATGTCCCATTCTTTGGTAGCATCCAGCCCCTGGTTCCAGCAGTGCTGCAGCTCCTGCAAAGGCTGGAGCCAAAGCTGGCCATGCTGTGTGACTCTCCAGAGTGCTTTTTGTCTGTTCTCAAGTTGCTAGCAAAGGCATGTTGGCATTTGATTGTGAGGGGAGTTTGGCTTCTGGGGCGCTACATGGTGACCTTATTGATAAGTGAAGGGATCACATGGACAGACACTTCAGTTGATGTCTCTGGGTTTATTGTGGGGATTGGAAACCCAAGTAAGTGACAAAAGGAGATGAGGCTTTCCTACACTATGGGAGATGTGAGGAGGAAATCAAGGAAACTTCATTACCCCACTCCCAAACCATGATATGCCAGGTGACTGTATTGCAAAGCAGTGCCAATTCCTGGTGCTTTGGGAAGTGCAGATCTGAAATCCTACTACAATCCAGTCCATACCAGTCCTTTTGATCACTGAGTCTGTGTGGATCTTTCACTGTCTGCTAATGGGTTTTGTCTAGTTAAAGGCCAGAGAAGCTGTTCTCTGTGAAAGCAGCTTGAAGCATTTAGGACTCATTAGACTTCAAAGGAAAGAGGCCAGTACCACAAGCCAGAGGGAAGGAAATGGAGTGGCAAGAGGATCCCATTAATGGAGAACGAAAATAAACCCCAGACAGGAAGGAAAATCCTATAGGTCTGACTCAGATCTGCAGTCCTGACACTGTGGCCTCAGGGACCAGTTCAACACAGGAGCTCCAGAGAGAAACCCTCTGGCTCGGCTTCTGCTCACAGCAGACTCAGATGCCCTGAGCAGGGCTGGAGCCTGCAAGAAGGGTCCTGCCTGCAGCAGCAACCACGGGGATGTCTGTCTGCTTCTCTTGGCAAGCATTGGTGTTTGCCAGTGGACTTGTGCATGCCAGCAAGCATGTGCTTTGATAGGAGCCACTTCTCCATCATCACCACATGGGTGAGTGAAGATGGGGATGCAACTTACTGGTAATTGTTTCCTCTTCCGTCTCCTTGAGCATGCTTACCATTTGAAGTGTCTGACAGGGAACGTGCTGCTCCATAGGTGCAGTGCTCTTGGTGAGAACAGAATGCACAGGGAATAGGTCCTAACAGAGTGATTCAAGAGACAGTGTTCCTGGGTGTTGTGCTGACCAACTCTTCTCCCTCTCTCCCCTGTCCAGGGAAGATCCTCTTCCGCCGGAGTCACATCCGCGATGTTGCAGTCAAGCGCCTGATACCTATTGATGAGTACTGCAAGGTAAGGGGAGGTGTCTAGTGTCAGCTGAAGGTGAAGCCACCTTCTTCAGGCTTCTTCCTTTTGACTTGAAACACATAATGCTGTAGCAGTGCTGGGAGAGTGGGAGTGTAGCTACCTCCCACTGCCAAGCCCTTTCTGTGATGAAAACCCACCCACCAATTTGTGTTTCGCTCCACATCCTTACTTCTGAGGACTTCATGACCTGAGGTGCAGGTGTCCCAGCTCCACACCATCTCCTGCTCCTATGCATTCCCTTTCTCTTCTCCTTTCTCAAGCTACAAACCAGAACCAGCTTTCCAAATGGACTGGAAAGGACCTGACTGCCTGACTGTGTGCTGTCTGGTAGGCAGTTTGGAGTGAAATGGTTGTGTGCAGGACTAGGCTTGAAGGATTTGGTTCCTCAGGGAGCCTTTCCATCCCCATCTATTAGGAACAGACCTGCTGTGTTATGTAAGACAGAACTTTCTTGGTGGGTTGATCCCAGACTGGAACATAAACTCATGTTACTGACTAGCAAACCAGTTACTTGCACAGGGGTAAGATGCCTTGAACCTGCAGAAAATTATTGGAAGCCAACAGAAATCATTTCATCATAGCACCAAAGTATAGCTGATTGTCTGTGTCCTTTCCTTGTATAAGGCTGAGATAATTTGCCTCATAGTCTTGAAGAACACAATAGTGTGCTTAAATATGAGGAATATTTTGCTGTCAGGGCATTTTTTTTTTTTTGCTTGGAAAAACAAAGTGCTTAAGTCCACCAGAAGTTATTTTCACAACAATAAAGCATGCCAGATCTCGTTATGTTGAAGAAATGTACTTGGACTTGCAGCAGCCATGAGATAGTCTGGAGGCAAGTCCACTATTTCCAAAATCCAATCTGAGTGCTGTTGAAAACATATCCAAAGACTGCAATACCCAAGGAAGAAGGCATGGAAATGGAGAAATGTCCACCACATTCCTTAGGTGTGGGAAATGTAGCAGTGAGTGTGGCCTATGACTTTGCTTAGTCCTGGAGACTGGGGTTTGGGACTCAGCCAGACTTATGGAAGGGATGCCATGGCTGGAATAACAAGTACAAGGATAAAGGTGAATTAATAAATATATCTTGACAGCTCTGCAGGGGGGCTGTGGGTAAAAACCACTGTGGGCCAAGACAGCAGATAAGAGCAGAGTGATGGAGATGTAGTGCGAGGTGCACTTGGACCTATATGCTTCCAAGAGTGTGGGGGAAGCTGATGGTGCAAGTAACTGCTTGGTTCCAGCCAGCCATGGTCAGCCCTTGCCTTCTGAGTCACTAAAATGTGCCAGCTATGTACAGGCACACACAGACATAAATTTAATTTTTGGGAAGAAAAAGTCCCTAAGTGATAAGATGCTGCATCCATCTCTTTCAGAATGATGCCATTACTGGAATAAAATATAATGAATCCATTTGACTTAACAACTGGAACATAATGGCTGATGTTATATGACCCACTTAGCTGCTCTCTCCTCCTCCTCTTAATGCATTGCCAAGTAATAACATGCACGCTGTGCCTGGCCTGCCAGTTGCTGCTGCTTAACTGTAAAGCTGCTGAGCTGAAGGTGGGTGTGGGACCAAAGGCTGCAGAGATACTGAGCAAGGAGTCAGCAGGAGCAGACAGATGTCCCTCCTGGGCACATCATGCTGCAGATTGTGGCCATGGGGTCTTAGCATTGTTGGAGGTGGACATTGCTTGGAGGTTGATGGTGCAGAACAGGAAAACAAAATATTTCCCCCAGCTTGGCCCTTTAGAGTGAGAATAGAGGATTAGGTGAATATGTTGTGAACATGTTCCCACAGAAAACCATGTAAGAAGGTTTCTGCCTCCTTGTTATCTCCTGCAAAGGAAGTGAAAGAGAGCCCTGGAAAAAAAGATTGGTGAGATTTGGGGTAGAAGTAGGCAAGAGAAACAAGGGAAGGAACCACTGCTTTTATGAAGCAGCCCTCCTGCTGAAGGGCTGTGTTCCAGGTCCTGCTGTACTGAAAAATGTGGCAATTTAAGGTGAGGTGCAAGAAAAGCAGCCAAAGAGTCAGAGCAACTGGTAAGAGCAACTCGTCACTGAATGAGACTTCAAACAACCTTAGGAATGAAAAGGAGGGGGAGAGCAGAGGCCTGAAATTTCTTCTCCAGTTTCTTCTCTTTGTGTTCTGTATCTGTTGGTCTTTCCCTGGTGTGGGAACTGCTGTCTAAGGGATTTTGAGAAGCTGTTAGAGGGTTGCTGAAGGAGTTCCAAGAGCTATGATGCTGTGATGCTCTACCCGGTGACACTGGGTGGATCTCTAGCAGCAGCATTTTTACAGAATAATCCTCTTTTACTCTCTGAAAAAATAGATTTCAGTGCAGTAAACTTCCTATGTCTTTGGCAGATGCCCTTTGTCCTCAGGCTTGCAGGCAGCAAGGCGAGTGGGGTGACTTGCTGTGGCTGTAATACCCTGAGCTTGCAGCTATGTGCTCACAGCCCTCCCCAGTTCACCCCTTTGGGTGCAAGAGGTAGGACAGACTATGTGGGACAGTGGCTGCTTGTATTACTGGTTTTGGTTTGGTGGCCATAGCTGCTGTAAACCATACCCAGACAGACTTCAGAGCAGCATGCTTGACTTGGCCACTGCTGTGCCAGCTGAGTCAGCTCTAGGTGGGCTTCTATTTAGATGTCCTGAGAAGTGAGCTGTTGGTCTTGCCTTTTGTCCTTCTGGCACAGGGATTCTGTGACCATCCCCCTGGAGGATGTGGAATCTTCTCTGGGCCACAAAATTAGAGTGATTTTGGCACCAGGGAAATCATGTAGATCATGGGATGCTTGGAATTGGGGAATGGTATCCACATGGGAATGGCATCCATGCAAAACCTGGTTTTTGAATAGCCCTTCTCTGGACCCAAAGCAAGGAGTGAGTAGTTTCCTCTCCTGTCTCTCACATGCTCTTGACTGCTGCTGGCCTGTCATTAGTGGTCTGACTGTCCGCTCTGCTGACAGTGAATGGCTGCATGCTGAATGGCTGGAAGGGCTTTTGGAGGCCACCAATTGGGTCAGTGTGGAGCCACATCTGATCTGTGTGGTAACCCCAGGGTTTTGCAGATGTGGCTTTGTCTCTAGTGGAGAACGAGTGGAGGTTTGGTTTGCCCACAGTGCCGTCACGAGACTGCTGTGACAGCAAATGGAGGGAAGGGGGAATTTTACAGAAAAGTGGTCAGACATCTGTTCCAGGTTAGGCTGCAGACTGCTTCCTGATTTCAGATTGTCCCCTCCTCATTTGCATGTCTTTTTTACTTTTTGCAGTTGTCATCACCCATAGCCCTGTTCCCTCCCATGAGCAGAGAGCAGGGCAGATGCCTGCCTTCCTTGTCAAGCCCCTGCTGCAGCCAGTGTTGGAAAGCATCTACAAGAGCTCTGACCAAAGGCAAATACTGCTGGCCCAGGCTCTGCCCCCAGCTCCCACAGACATGCACACTCTCACCCTGCGAGTCCCACCCTTGAAGCTTGCCTTTTTGCAAGGAGCTTCCTTGAAGGGAAAGGAGAAAAGCAGAGGCAGCTTCTGGTGCGTGTTTGCTGTAGCTCTCCTCTGCCTGGCTCTGCACTCCTGTGTGCTGGGGACTGTGTGGGTGCCAATCTTGGTTCCATGCTCCAGTTCCCTCTGTTCTGAGGGTCTGTCCTCACTCAGCTCCTTGCACAGTCTTGGTGCTTCCCATCACTGGTGTCTCTCTTTCATCCGCAGGCTTTGATCCAACTGCCTCCCTACATCTCCCAGTGCGAGGAGGTTCTCCAGTTCTTTGAGACACGACCTGATGACTTGACGCCCCCCAAAGAGTAAGTTGGTTGGGCAACTGCCACTGCTGGGCTGGCAGTGAAACATAAACTGCCTTGGACTTGCTGGTTTCCATAGCAGTTGATGGTCATCAGCTCTTCAGCCAGTGAGGTACAGATCTGAGGTTTGGAGGCTTTCTTGGAGAGGAATCAAGGACTGTGCAGCTCGAGGTGGACACCTCTGCCCAAGCAGCCAATCCTGGTGTAGCCTTCTCCAGTGCAGAAGTGGAAACACTTCTCTGGGACTCCATGAAGTGTTGAGTATCTCCTAAACCACTTCCTACTTGTTAGTGCTGGTTTTAGAGACATGGCCAGTCTGAAAACCCCATTCACATGGTTACTAATGACCTCCTCCTCATTCAGAAGGCACTTTCCCATAGCCATGTCCATGAACCTCATCCATAACAATGCTCCGGAGTCTTTCCATGCAAAACAAGGAATGTTTGTAAGGAGTCTTGCGTGCCTTACACAACTCTGGTTATAAGTCTTGTGACTATGAGCTGCTTTGGCCAGGAGCCACCCATCTCTTACTAATCACAAGCAGCATAAATCTGAGCAGCTGCCTCCGTCTCATGCTATGCTGCTCTCTCTTTTTATGCTGCATGTGACATGATGCACAGCTCTGTTGAAGGTTGAGCAATGGAGGCAGCTTGATTAATTGTGAGAGGAGAGACAGTAAATTGATTTGACTTCATTCTGGACTGGAATGGCGTGGAGGTAGACAAAGGGATTTTGTTTCTCTCCTCTAAACAGCAGCACTGAGCCTCTCAGGTC
Source organism: Ramphastos sulfuratus (assembly GCA_013399055.1). Taxonomy (NCBI): domain Eukaryota; kingdom Metazoa; phylum Chordata; class Aves; order Piciformes; family Ramphastidae; genus Ramphastos; species Ramphastos sulfuratus. Next base: position 344,737 of record WBNM01013509.1, on the reverse strand, counting down.
TCCAGCTAAGTATTGTGCTTGAGTGGACTACATGTGTCTGGGTTTCCAATTTTTTTCATTCCTTCTTTTAATTCCCCCCTTCCCCCCATCCCTGCTTTCCTCCCTTGGCTGTGGTTTCTATACACTTGACCTATCATCATTCCTCCCAAAGCTCTCGGTCACTTGATGAGATTGGTCTGAGGCCCTCAGAGCCCATTAACTAATTGCTTGCTGTCGGCTGGTGCTCTCATCTGGCCTGCCCAGCTATTGCTCACCACTTAACCTGCCACCTCATCAGTCATCCTTCAGCAAGGGCAGCAGCTCAGGAACAGACAGGAAACACAAGGAAAAGATGAACCTGCAAGGACATTGTTGGGGGGAGGGGGTTATCATGAGAGTTAACAGCTCCTGGGACTGTTTTGGGATGTAGGAGGCTGCCTATGTATAAGTCCTTGAGCCCTGCATGAGAGGATGGTGAGCAGCTTTCCAAGAGGAGTTGGCTGTTGAGCCTGCCTGTAGCTTGGACATCTTCATACATGGTGGGCTAAAGAGCCACTTCAGTCTTGCACCAAATACCCTCACCTATATTGTATTGTAGACTGAGACAAAGATCAGGTGGGTGAGCACTGTAGCCAGAATAAGACCACATCCAGATGGGAGCCTTTTGGGTGCTGAGCATCGGCCCCAGAGCAGTGCAGCTCTGTGCTCTGCTGTCTGAAGCTGTGGCTCCTGGCTGTCCAGCCAAGCAGCCATCAGTGCCCTGTCCCTCTTAGTCACTCTGATTGGGTCCAACAGACAAGAAAAGCAGAGGACATCAACCTAAAATCCAGTCCTGTGCATGCGGTTGTGTTGCGAGGTCCATCCTCAGGAACATTCTGCAGTGTCCTGCAGCACTGCTGAGCATCTCCTGAGTGCAAAATTTGTCTCACTGCAACATTGCCATGTGTTTGTGACTGACCATTGCAGTGCTGGGTGGGCAAGCAGGTAATGCATCACGGAATCTGCTGCTGGTTGTGCTCCCACATTGTCTGCTCCTCTCCGTGGTGGAGAGGGAAGCTTGCAGTGCGCAGAAGGACTTAGCGGAGGACTCTTGTCCCTTCGCCTCCAGCAGCAAAACGCTACAGCATCTCAAGGACATCTTTGCTGTGTTTCCTATCCCAACCTGAATGCCAGGGGGTATTTATTAGCTACAATTCAAAATGTTAATTAATAAAAGTCCTTGACTCTCTCCTCTGGAGAGATTGGTGGGAGCCCTTTCCCGAGCCCCGAGTGCTGGCGCGCCGCCAGCGCACCAATAACGAGATGAGAGCTGTGATAGACGGCTGGGCTGGATCAGACCTGATGGCGTGTCTGGGCTTGGGCAGGATGTCATCATTCAGCCAGCACAGAAATACTTTTCTCAGGAATTTGAAAGGGAGCCAGGACATGAACAGAGTTGGGGGAGTGGAAAAAGGCAACTTTTTATGCTGGGTGGCTGAAAGGCGGGAATAAGGGAGGGAATAGGGACTGGACAGCATGCTCGGTGCCGAGCCAAGCAGCTGCCCGTGCAGCACTGTGGCTGGGAGCCTTCCTGCTTCCCATCCCTTGCCTCAGCTTCTCTAGTTGACACCTCAGCTCGCAGCATGCCTGTGGGAATGGCAACTGGTGGCAGTGCCACCCAGTGTGCCTTTGAGTGCTGTTGGATACACCCTCTGCTTGCTTTTGTCTGGGGTGCATCATCCCTGGATGTCAAACTGCTTTCAGGAGCCACAGCTGACTGCAGTCTGTGAAGCTCTGGTCTAACTGCAAAGGGTGAATTTAATATCTGGCAGTGTTTGGGACTGGAAAAAGAAGATTGGACAGCCCATGTATCTATCTCAGACCCCTGTGGTGTCTGCTTTCCTCAGCCCTGGAGCTTTTCCTGGACTGAGCCAGGGTTCTCCTGCTTTCCTGCAGTGCAGCTCTCTTCAGTGTCCTTTTGCCCATGTTGGGAACAAAACTAGGTTGCTATTGGCTGCCAGCCCTGCAAACTGAGATCTTCAGCCCTTCTCAGTCTCTCACTTTCTCTACAAGCCCCAGCCCTGCTGCTGGCATGTGCAAAGGGAGATCGAATGGACAGGGACCGAGTGGAGAGGGAAGGAGTGAAATGCTGAGTTTTTGTGCCCTTTTCTCCCCATCATTTCCAGTTGAGCAGTAGACCAGAGCCAAAAGCAGAGCTGAGACAGGAGTTTCCACCAATCAAGAGATAGAAGAGGGATGTGAAGCCCTTACTCCATCCCCTCTGCACACACCTGCCAACTTTCCAATATCCTCTTGCCCAGAGGGACAACTTCAAACAGGGGAGCAAGCTGAGGTTTTGATATTTCCACTGGCAGTGACAATCAGTGGCTTTTGTGATGTGGATCCCTGTCCAGCAAGCGCTGGACTGGGATAGCTCAGCTGTTTCCACCTTGGAGAGCTGCCCAGTGGTGGGTCAGAGGGGGACTGTAATCCAGAGGTATTAGTTAAATTTGGGAAGAAACAGCTCCACAGAGTAGTGGAAGGGAGTGTAAGGAGAGGAGAAACAGTTATGGAAAGAGAATCCTCTGGTAAGTGAGCAGTCTGTGGGGATGTGGGATTTTTCTTCCCAATGTGGGATGGAAGCTCTATGAACACCATAGTTTCAAAGAAGAAAGCTCATCAAATTCCTGCTCCATGCTTACCTCAGCAGGTCTGACCAGCAGCAGGATACTTGGCTGTTGAAGTGGGAAGTTGCTGTGTCTACCCCCCTCCCCTTGTCTCACATCTATCCTTTTTCAATTTAAAGCTGGTTTTAGCTGCAGCAGAGAATTTCTGGAGTAAAGGTGGGGAAGTCTATGTGGCTGGGCACAAAGCCACTGCTGAGTAAAGGCATTCAGCTGCTAACTCTCCTCACCAGCCAGATTTTGGCTCTACAACGTGCAGGAGCCCAGGTTTTATCTCCATAGTGAAGCAAGATCCTAAGTGGTTATTTAATAATTGTCCACAGTGTATGAGTGAAGCATGCTGGGGATGAATCCATCACTGTATTGCTACCCAAAGGCTGTGGAGCTGCTGCCCTCTCTGGGAGGTAGCCCTGGCTGTGCAAAAAGCCTCTTTCTTTAAAAGCATCTTTCATTGCTTTTGTGTTGCATCTCACAACACAACACATGTACTTGGTGAGATGCTTTTGATGAGCATCTCACCAAGTACAAGACTCTTACAGGTTTTTTTTTTTGACCTTTTATCTTATAAACCTGATTTTTTTTTTTTTTTCCTCCAGTGGAAACCCCCAATTGCAGCAGGGTTGCTGATGGCAAAGCCTGGAACAGCTTTTAAAATTTTTCTTCCTTCCTTTACATGTGTGAGGCCACCCTCTGAGCTCCCATCCCCTGCTTGCCTTCCTGATACGTCTCCCAGAGAGCCCTTAGCCAAAGGGTGAGCATTTTGGATATTCCAAAAGCAGTTCAGCTCTGCTGCAGTGGGTGTTGGCTGGGGTAGAAGACCAAGTGCAGAGGGAGTAACCCTGCTCCTCTCTGCTGTGTGCCAGGGCAAGAGTTTCTGGAAGGAGAAGGAGGACAAGTATGACCCAAGCCCCACGCTGAATCCTATGGCTGCTGGATCAGCAAAGGGCTGTTATTGCTGGGGGCTGTCTGTGCCATCCGAGCTGGAAGGTGTGTGATAATGAGCTGGGACCTGACCAGATGAGGAGCATGTGTGCTGCTAACAGCACTGTGCCTGCAGCCCCTCCAGCAGCCCCTCCTTGCTCTATTAATGCTGAAGCCCTGGCGATGTGCTTAGGTGGGGGTGGTACTGACAGACACAGTAATGGATTGCTTCCTGCATGCACACTGACAGGGACTCCAGCCAGGCACCAGCCCAAATAAATCAGAGAAGGGAGAACTGGGCTAAAATGAGACTTGGGCTTGACGTGACCTGACTCTGCCAGCTTGTCTCCCAGGGGGCTGACTGAATAGGGCCAAGGTGCTGGCATCCATCAGTGAGTAAAAGATTTTTGTTTGGTCCAAAGCACCCAAAGAGGATCCTGATCAGAAGCATGTTTCTGTCCTTGCAAGAGGGAGTAAATCTGCTGTTGCCATAACTGGGAAGTGCAGACTTGTAGCCAGTGTCCTCCAGAAACCTCTTCTTTTCCTGCTTCCCCCTATGTATTTGTGTGCTTACCTTTCCTTGTAGTTGAGTTGTGCCAGGAGCAAGTTTTTCTTTTCACCCTTGTGTGGTGACTGGGTGGTAAAAGGGGCATGAACTCCTGGGCAGGGAGTTAATAGAAAAAGGGGAGACTCAAGTCCCTGCACCAAGATGGAGTGGCTGCCCCCTCTAGGAAACTTTTGCTGGTAAATTAGAGATCCTTGAGTTGATGGATGTTGGTTTGGATAAGGATGCTTACTGGCTTGTGGCTTTTGAGCCGTGTCCTGCTATCCAGACAAATTACAGCTTGTAATAATGAGTTGTTTGTTTTGCTCCTGATGCCTGTGTGCGGATTCACCAGGGGCTTAGGGTAGATCTCACCTCCAAAATAGTGGTCTCCTTCACTCTGCTGAGAATTGGCTTTCCTAGATGACAGTGGACAGAAGTATCAGAGGACTCGAATCCGCTCTGCAGAAATACTCTTTGTACCAGTGCAAGCCCCTTGCATGCACAGAGTACTTGATTTCCTGCGCTCACAGGGCAGCTTTCTGAGCTCGAAGGTTCAGCATGGGCAGCTCTCCAGTGGTTAAATGCAGGGGTGGCACTGGCACTGCAGCCTGGGGGACAGGGACTGCATTCAGGGGAGCACTTGGACATCAGTCATCCAAACAAGAGCCCTGCTGTACCCCATTTCTCAGTCTCTCTTGCCTGCATCAGCTTTGCTAACATCCCCAAGCTTGCTGACAGTTACAGATTGAGCTACCTCCTGACAACTATTTTGATGACAGAACTGTATTACAGAAGGATTTTTCTAAAGGAGCTAGGTGTTTTTCTGTGGGTGTTGTTTTCTTGGTATGGTGATCTTTAGATCCATCTCACCTTGCTTGTGGATCATGGCTTCTGTATGGTGGCTTTGCAGCAGCTGGAGTGGTTTACACTCCACTGCCCCTCTTCTGCTCCCTGAGCTGGCTGGGACTGGGGCTGTGGTGCATAAAGGGTGGTGCTGAGCTCCCTGAGCTATATGTTGGGGCACCTTCCACCCATGAGTCCCACTGCAAGTTGGAGCTGTTCTGTGTGGCAGCCTCAGAGCTACCTCTCCTGCAGCACACAGCAGTCTGCATGGCCTGCAACCCATCAAATGTGAGTGGCTTAGGAAACAGTTTAAAGTCAAGCCAGCCTGTAACACCTTTTCTTTAGACAGTGTTCTAGCCTTTAGGGGCTTGCTGCTTTTACAATTGATGGCCTTAGATTGACATTTCTTGTCTGAATTATGACCTTGTGAAGACTTCCAGTGTCCACAGCATCCTGCAGTAAGGAGTTTAAGAAGTCACCTACGTCTTACTGAGGAGCAACCTGTTTGCATTTGTTCTCAACCTACCTCTCAAGCTGTTAGCTTTGCCTCATGCCCTCACCACAGCCTCGTGCTTCCCATCTATCACCTTCCCATCACTGGTTCTAGAGGAATGCTGTCTGATAGACTAGAGAAGATGCTTGGGAAACCTGAGTCTTTGTCCCCAGAAAAAAAACTAAACAAAACAACAAACCAAAAACAAACCTCAAAAGGTTTATTAATTTGTGCTAAGAGTTCTCCACATGTAAAAGTTTCTGTAAAAGGATGCTGAGCTGAGCCCACTGCACCCTGAGGCTGTTTTGTTGTCTCAGTGCTTTAAGTGAAACTCAGGTCAAACACAAACACTGGCCTTCAGTGTTCCCATCAAGGAGCTGGAGAAGTCCTGGGAAGCAGCTGGAGGATCCATCCTGGGTTTTAACCACCTGCAAAGCTTGGTGGGGTTGGTTGGTGGCACATAATCATAGCTGTGTATCAGTGCCTTGTGATTGTGCTGTGACCGCTTGGTTCATCTGCACAGCCTGGCTGCATTGGGAGTGAGTGAGCTAAATGAGTTTCACAGTGGAAGGCAAAGTAGCCTTTCTTTCTTCTTCTGGAGCCACCAGTTTCCAGGAAGCTGTGCATGCAAGCTCTGCTGCATGCCTTTCTCTGGTCCACAGGGAATGGAGGAGGAGATGCTGCTGGGATTTTATTGCCATTTCCTGTCTTGTCTGAGCTCTTGTTCCCTTTGAGGTGGTGGGCTGGGACTGCTGGCCTTCAGACCTACAGCTCTTTGTATCCATGCCAGGAACAGCCCAGCAGCAAAGTGAAATTGCAGCTCCTTCTTTGCCCCCTCACTCAGACGAAGCAGCCGGTGAGAGGAAACAGGGGGATGAGTTACAGTAATAGGGTTAGCAGATGGCAGGGGAAAAAAAACAGTGCTTTCCATCAGCACCCTCCTGTCAGCACAGGGGTGCCATGCCCACCTGCTGATCTCCAGTGTGCTTATCTGCCCTTGCTTTGCTTCCCTTTCCTGCCATACTGCTGAGCTGGGGCAAATTTAATGGGGCTTATTGAGAAAGTGCTTTAGCTCCACAGTGTGATCTCTGTTTAAACATGGCTTTGGAATGCTCTGTCCAGCAGATTCCTCCATTGATCTCTTCATATTTTTCAGGTTTTTGCCATCTGTGGTCTCTGAACATACCAGGTAGTCTCTGGTTTCTAGATAGCAATGTACCATTTCTGTCTTTCTTTCTTTCTAGTCCATCTTTGTTGCGTTTCATTTGATTTTATTGATGGCTCCACGGATGAGTGCTACAAGTTATGTGCAAAGGGAAGAGGAGACTGGGTGGATAAGGCACTGCCAGCAGGCAGTGTTGCCAGGATGGGTGGGCAGTCCTCGAAGGCAGCCAAGTCCCTGCATCACCCTGTGTTTCCTGGGGAATAAAGTGTCTGCAGGAATTATGGACTGAAAATGCAGATAAGCTTGAAAGAGAACAAAGCCTGGCCCAGCTCTGGCTGATGTTTTTACTGAGCGTGGAGGGATTTCTCTGCTTTGCCTGAAAACAAAGAGGAGGGAGGCTGAAAGGTTGTTTTGCCAGTGGACTTGCTAAACAGATGAAGGGGCTCCTGGGGTCCTTCTGGGCTAGTCCAGCCATCTTTCCAGGCAGTGGTGAAGCAGCTTTAAGCCTCAGGAAGGTTCACTTACCACCAGGTGAATACTTTTTCCTTGGAAGCTCCAATGCCTGCTCTGTGCTTGTTACTCTTCCTGGAAGTAATAATGATCAGCACGTGTCTCCTGGTACCAGAATGTTTCACCTTGGCCAAGTGGTCTTGATCATACATGTGTGCAGGGAAAACAGTCTCCACCTCAAGTGAGCAGGGAGCAGGCTACCAGCACCCCACAATAAAGCAGCATTTCAAGGCCACAGTGGCAAGTTACATGAAAGTGGCAAGTTACATGAAAGAGAACCCTTTTGCAGAAACATGTTCTGCATTGGTTGGGTTGGGGAAGGGTCTGGTGAGTTTGATTTCAGGCTAGTTGGGTTTCTTGGGTTTGTTACCCATGATTTTTGAGATTTCTCTCGGCCTATATTGTCCTTGATTTGGTGCTTGGTTTTTAATTGTGAAATGCTCCAGATTTCCTTGTGCTTGAAGAGACTTGTGCTCTGGGTTTGAGGCTGTCAGCAACCATGTTTCTTGGCAATGTTCAAGTAAGAGAAAGGACCCAGGACTTGTGGTTTCTCCCATCAGTGGTCTGGCCAGCGCTGGCCATAGCAAGGGGATTTGGGCTGAAGCTGCCTCATTGCCTTCCCATAATCACCGTAGATCCTGCTGCACAGCCCTGGTGTTCATCCATTCTACAACATTTTAATGACTTGTCCTGTTTGGGGATTTAAATATCTGCCCTTTCCCTGATCATTCCCCATCCTTGTCCCTGAGAGGCATAGGACATGGAGACACTGAACTATTTCTCTCTTCATCTTCATACCAGTGCCCACTTCTGTGGGAGCTGTGGACTGTGCTGGGTGCAGTTTTGGGAGTTTGGGCTTCCTCAGCTCCTGACTGCTGCCAGATTGTCCTAGTTCACCTGCCTTCACCAAGAGACATGGTGGAAGTTGTGGCTGTCAGACCAAGACACCAAGGAGGCCAGACCAGCAACTGAGCCTCACCCTGGGAGGGATAAAGGCATTCAATCACTAAATGAAGTGAGGGGTGGGCTGTTTGCAAGGCGAGTGATGCCCCATGTCACCCATGGAGACATTAGCTGGTTGAGAGAGGTCAGCAGCCCCACCAGGGCTATCACTGCGGTGCTTTTTCGGGTGGGTTTGTCACTTGGCCAACAACCCAACTGCCCTATCCCTCTGCTGATGCTCTTCCTTCTCTTTTTCAGGGAGCCCATTGGAAAGAAGAGATCTGGTAAGGACTCATTTCCTCCCCACTGGTTTCACCACCTCCTCCTTTCACCCACAGCCATAGTCTCCTGGAGCAAGTCCAGGGCCTGGCCCCATGATGAGCCAACCCCCTGCTGTGCTCCCTTGTGGGGCTCCCTGACACAGCATGCCCCCTCCAGCCACTTCGGATTTCACTGCAGCCTCCAAGTCCCAGTCTTGCATCACTGGTCCCTCCCACAGTGCTCTCAAAGGCATAATGGACACTGGCAGCTCTCCATGGCTCATTGGCCTTCCCTTCATTCATTAATTGAATTGTTGCCCTATTGCTGCCAGCCCCGAGTTCATTTCTCTCCCCACCTTATGCCTTGTCTCCCATTGTTTTGTTCCTCCATCAGGGTTTATCCAGAGAACGGCCTCTTTCCTGCAGCGAGGTAGTAACAGCCGCTTGCTACCTGGCTCTTGCTTTGCCTTTCGCAGGAGGACACTTGCTCGGGTTGGGTGGGCAAGCTCCTTGCGAGAAGCTGTCACATCCCCTGCAGCTTTCTGTGGTGGCTGATGGACATGGGGCAGTAGTGAAGAGGAGGTATGGCAAATTGGGACTGGTACTTGGCTGTCGGTGCAGCTCCGTGTGCAGAGGCTATGTCACAGATCCTGGGTGGAGGGCAGGCCTTGGTCAGCAGCCAGGGTGATAGGGATGCAAAGTTTCCAAAGTGTGGAGGAGTATCTGAGCTGCATGGTGGTCAGCACTACGTTCTGCTTCATGATCACACCAGCTAACACCTTTAGATGGATGGTTGGGTGTCTCATGCTCTCCCCCTGCCCCTCAAGAGAGGGGTAGTTGGTGTATTTTAGCAGGTATCTTAGCCTCCCAGAAAGAGAACAAGAGAGGAGGGGGAGATCCTTCAGTCCAGGGAGGGCACCTTTCTGGAGCTGCAGAAGGTATAAAAGTAGCTCAAGGGTCTTTGGGAAGGAAGGTTTGAGTCTTGGCTGGATGAAGATTCTGCTGAAATAAGTTATGGAAAGGTTTTTGGCCAGAGTTGGCACTGCCATAAGCTGCATAAGCAAATTGACTTGTAAATGAGTGGATTCATCTTGGAGAAGAGATTAAAAAGGAGATTAAAAGGCTTGATTGCACTTTTCCACTAGAGCTGCAGGTCGTCCCCCAGTCAAGAACTGATGGTGTCCCAGCATCTTAACTGAGACTGGCTGTAGGATGCATATGAAAAGCTCAGATGTTGTCTGCCTGAACAGTGGCTCCTCATTTTGGTCTGTTCTCATGGGCAGGTCATAACTGGGTTCTCTCCTGATAGACTAGCAGGAGTTTACCAGTATGGTTAAAACCTCTGGAGAACATTTCCTCCTCAAACTCTGACTGCTATAAGGTGTGTCTGTCCACTTTCTCCTCAAACTCTGACTGCTGTAAGGTGTGTCTGTCAAAGCTGGACTTTGGTATAGGCATTTTATATCTCTGGTGAGCCATCTGCAAGCCCAGACTGCAGTTTTTGTGCTAGCTTTTTTTGTGCTGAAGAGATGGGTCTTCTGCTAGCTTTGGAGGGAGAGGCTGGACATAGGTGTAGACAAGAACAGGCTGCACTTTTTCCCTTCTCTCTTTTGATAAAGCAGATATAAAATAAAGATGCAGTCTCCCTCATCAGGGAAGCTTCTATTGTGTGCTGTCTCATCCAGAATGTTTGGTGGGCAAGGGAAGGGTGTTACATTTCCCTGTGAGATCAGTGTGTGCTTAGATGACTTTGAACCCCATCCACTTCTAGTAGACAAGAGAAAAGGCAGCCCTTCAGGGCTGAGAAGAAAAGGAAGAAAATTCCTGCTGCATAACTCAGTTCTTTGAGAGCAGAATTCAATTTAAGGATGCTGACTGTTAGAAGAGGTCTTCTTGTGTACACAGCCCATCTTGCCAGTGGGACACTGTAGGTTTATGGGCAGCTTCACTCTGCTCACCATTGGCATGGTGGGCTTGTAAGTGACACAGGGATGTTGCTGAAGTCAAAGAGAAAAGGCTTTTTGGGATGTCATTTGTTTGTCACTCTTGAGAGGGGGACAACAGGGAGATAATGAAGTTGGTAATGTCCAAGCTGGAGCCTGCTCCGACAGGACAGGATGTGGTGTTCTGCCCATGGCACCTGGCATATGTACAGTAGCCATCAGGGAAAGCTGTTTGCATGCAGCATCATTACAAATGGGTGATGCCTCGTACCAGGCAGTCAGGGACTTCTCTCACTGTCTTGCATATTCTGGCAGCAAAACCAGAGTTTGTTTCTGCTCCTGACATCTTGACTCCTCTTCTTATACCTTTGGGAAGTCCCTGATGGTTCATCTGTTCCTCTAGTCAGCCTGCTTTGGGGTAGCAAATGTGCTGCAGGGCACAAAAAAAGGCTTGTTCAATACAGGATCTCCCTCAAGAGGGGGCATACAGAGCTGCTAGCAAATAAAAATCATGAGAGTTTCCCAGTTGCTGATTTCTCCCAGCATTGCCAGAGTGGAGGTGAACTGCTCTTCAGGAGAGCTCCCGAGGTCCTGGCAGCAGCAAGCCCTGTTTTGAAATGGGATTTAATCAAACGCTGGGATGCAAAGTGGATTAAAATGCTGCTTGCTCTCAACTCCTGCAGTGACCAAGAGGCTCAAGTGTTGCAAGGAGAGCCTGGTGTAAGTGAGCACTGGAAATAAAATCTACTTCCTCCGCTTAGTTTTTTTAGCCAGTACTTGTGATCCCACATCCAAGAGCCTTAGGCATGGGCCCAGGCTCCACCTAGCCTGCAGCTTGTAAGGGGGTGGATTATTGCCCACACCTTGGGACTCTAAAGACTGACTTGGCCACTGATTTAGGTACATCTAAAAGCAGTCATCATACCAGTCCCAAGACTGTTTTGAGTGTTTCTTCTCTCACAGTTCAACAGAAAGCACAGATGGAAAGTCATGGGTTCATCACAGCACTGACTTACTGCAGGAGAACCTGAAACCATCTCCACACTTTATATTTGGATGGAGCTGCCCAAGGAGGCTGGCAGAAAGCTCCGATATCCCCCTGCCAGTTTTATTTTAGATGCTTCCTTGTGTGGCCATATGCCTTTTGCTGTGCTGTGTAGTGTGTCTGCAATGGCATAGCGACCCCCAAACCACAGCGTTCGGTCTAATGAGAGACAGTGAAACACCACTCTCATATCCTACAGCAGCCACAGGGAGACCTTTCCAAAACTCTACAGGTGAATGGTATTTCCATGTGGTTATTTTCTAATTCTGGAAAAATCCTTGGAGAGCTGAGAAGGCTTGCAAAGAGTACAGCACAGCTCTTCTAGTGCCCGTTTCACTTGACAGCAGGAAGGGAGTAACTTTTGCAGTGCTGATCTTCACACAGTCCTCAGCTCTGGGAGAAGAGGAACTGTTTTGAGAGTACTGGGTCTGGTTAGCACAGGCCAGAAGACAGGGAGGAAGAAACTTTATCCAAGGCATGACATTTTGGGAAGATGCTTTAGGCAAGGGCTACAGTGAGTGTACATCAAGGGCAGACTTCAAAACCAGATACCTCTGCCCCATTATTTCAGTCCTGAGCTCTTTTTTTGCCCTCTGCAGGCACCAGTGTCCTACCCCCACAAGACAAGTCCTCACTTTTTGTCACTGATACTGCAAAGCCAAAAATTGTAAAAGCTGGAATTGTCTCAAGCAGTGCTTGTCTATGAGATCTCCTACTGGTTTGTACATCTCAGCCCTCTGGGTGAATGGCCAAGTTGCTGGTGGAACAACACCTGCAAAGATTTACAGGCTGACCCATATCTAACATGGCTTCAGAACAAGGTCACTGTGCCGAGCAGTCCTTGGTAGCTAGGATGTGTGCTGCCTGGAGCCAGCTTCTGCCTGGCTCAGCCTGCAGAGCTGAGTGCAGCCTCCCAATGGCTCTCATCCAAGCATCGGTTCTGCAAGTCCAGTCCAAGGACCTCGGTGGTCTCTTGACTCAATGCACATCCCTTCTCTGGGCCATGTTCCTGCCAGTCTCACAGATGATGGGTGTTCAGCATACACAGTCTGTGCTCCTGCCTGCAGCTGTCTGCAAAACTCACTCTTCTGGGCTCTGGACTGTACTAATGCTTCATCCCCAGCTGCAGGGCTTTGCTGCTGTCTCTCATTTTAGATAGTAAGATTTATACCATTGCTATTTTGGAGAGGTTCAAGTCTGCCCATATATAGGATGTTTTGATGTTGACTTGTGTATTTTTGTGGCTGAGGATGATTATGCTAGTTTAAGATGCTCCTGAAATTAACTCCTACATCTTCCTCCAAGCTCAGTTTACCACTTCTGTTGCTAATTTAATAGGTACATTGGAGGATCCAGAATTGCCTGCTGAAACTGCAAATAGCCTCAGAGCAAGGGGTGTAATTACAGTGAAGGAGGCAGAAAGGAAAGTACTGCTTTCTTCCTATAGCTGTTATTTTTCTCTCAGGGGCTGGGTAGATGCTCTGATCATTTTGAGTACAGACCTTTAATTGAACTAGTAGAACAAATAGTCCTAGCATCCACCATTCACTTTAGAGGTCTATTTTTAATTCTGTTTGGTGACCCACCTCTGGATTTTTGGTATGGAGGAAGCTTTCATTAGTGGTAACAGATCCTCTGCACTTGGCTAGCTCACCTGGAGCTCTGTGGAGTGCCCTTTATAGCAAAATAACAAGGACAGTTTTTCTCTTCTTCCTTTAAATAACACTGCCCTGAAGGTGATTGTTCATTTAAATCTTTGTTGTGGTCTTTCTCTCTCAGAACCAATTTGAGAGTTTGTGACCTTGTGCACAGGAGACCTTCTCTGTGAGCAAGCAGAGCATCCTAAGATTGCTGAAGACCTGCTAGATGTTGTCTATCTCTGCTTGTACCTTTTTGGGATGAGCATGCCACCCTAGATTTCCTGTGGGAAATAGTTTTGTCAGGATGAGACCTCTCCTGTGATGGGGAAGCCTTAGGGCTCTCTTGCAGCATGGGTGCACTGCCCATACAAGCATGTTCTGATGATGTAGTCTGAATGTCTCTGCTGGATTTCACCTGACTGTCCCAAGGGACCACCACTCACTATGTAATTTCACACCTTCAGAGACTGGGAGGTAATTGTCCCATCTGTCTGTCATGCCATAGCAGCTAAATGTGATTTCTGCCCTGACCCAGAACTTGAGGCTCCCTGCTCAGAGTACTTGCACAGCTCCTGTAAATTCAGCTTCACACCCATTACCAGATGTCTGATTCTTTTGTATCACTTGGGCTGTAGCAATTAGCAGTCTCCTGCTTCCAAAGCACTTGGCAAATATTAATTAAATCTTACCACACCTGGAAAGAAGATGGTCCTGTGGTAGTGTCCTCATCTGACAGGTTCCAAAGCCACAAGGCAAAGTGTTTGAGGCCTGAGCCAGGGCTTGGGTTGGAGGGGAGTCATAGGCAAGAGCTTCTGACACGTTTTTGGTGCTTTTGGAGGCAAATGAGGCAAGTGCTGCTGATGCTTTAGGCAACCAAATGCCTGGTGGCTGGTTTCGTGGAAGGCCGAGCACAGCTTGGTGGGGCTGAGTCGGCTGGCCTGGGCACTGGACACATGCAACATCTGCTCCCATGAGCCTGCAAAGCCCAGGGTCACTTGGTGGCCTCCCTGCACACAGCAAGCATCTGTACAGGCGCGGCAAGAGCAGCATTGCTCGATGTGTAGGGACAAACTTGGGACCGTGTTCCTAAAGTGGTGACGGGTGCAGGTGGAGCCCCTTGTTGCAGTGCTACCCGGGCACGCGGTGCCCTGGCGAGCCGGTGCAGCCGCAGCCAGAGCGCTGTCCTGAGTGACAAAGTGCTTGCAAAGCACAGAGCAGCTGCCGGTCCGCGGGCGGCGGCGGCGGCGGTGTTCCGAGCGTCCCGCAGGCGGCGGCGGCGGTGCTCCGCGCGTCCCTGCCTGAGCCCGCAGTGCCACCTGCAGCCTGCCCGCACTCCGCACAGCCAGCGGTCGCCTCCTGGCCACGGGAGAGCTTTGCTTCCGGTGGGTCCTTGCCCATTTGCTCCTCCTTGGGGTGTTTCTTTGCTGACGTGACATGAGATGGGGATCTCCAGTAGGAGGAGCTGAGCGGAGTTAGCGATGCAGATAGCGCAGAGCAGAGCTGCTGGTGGGAAGGTGGCTGGAATGCAAAGGTGGCAGCGATGGCAGGGGGCTGCTGCTCTGGTTGCGAACGCCTCTCCACCTGTGTGTCCAGGCTCTTCGGCCAGGACCAGCAAAACTCTAGCTCTAGCCAGCCTGATCTAGGGTAGGATGTCCCTGCCTATAGCAGGGGGGTTGGAACTAGATGATCTTTGTGGTCCCTTCCAACCCTAACTAATTTCATGCTTCTGTGATTCTATGAAAACTCACTGCAGGTTGTGTGGACTGAGCTGAGGTCTGATCTGGTCCACGCCTTTGCAAAGGACCCTGCCCCAATCCCCCTCAGTCTGTGACAGCAGGGACTGGGCTGCTGTGTGCATCTGTGGTGGTGGTGGTGGCGGCGTTGCTTGGACAGCTCGGTCTGTGGGCAGGAATAGTGGGAAGGAAGTGAAAGGTCTCACCTGGCTGTGCCCATCTCACTTGGCTGCTGGTTTGGTCTCCGCCTCACTCTACCGAAGTCTCCGGCTCACATTTCTCACATTTCTCACGCTGGGGTCCCCAGGGTGTCCTGGAGCTGTTTGCAGGCCAGCAGGTGCTCGGGAGTGATGGCTCATGTTCTCAGGAACTGGTGCTGACCCTGGCACGTGGGTCGGTTCTTGTCGCCCCTGTGCAGGAGCTGACTCTGCATCGGTCGACCCCTTGGCGCTGGAGCAGTATGTCGTGGTGGCAAACTACCAGAAGCAGGAGAGCTCCGAGATCAGCTTGTGTGTGGGCCAGTTGGTGGATATCATTGAGAAGAATGAATCAGGTACAGAGAGTTTGGCTTGGCAGAGGGCTTTGGGTCTACTCTGCATCACAGAGCAGGGGCAGGAATAGCAGGCCTATATTGTTAGTGGTGTCCTAAAAAGACCTTAAGCAAAACAGCCTCTAGACTCCTCGCAGGGATGTCCTTGGATGGTCAGCTGAGGGACATGAAGAAAGCAGCTTTGGTCTGAAGCTTGTTTGAACAAGAACAAGACTTCAGGACCTTCTCTGAAGGAAGGATCTGATTCCCTGTGTGCTGAGCGCCTGGCACTGTCCATCTTTTACAGTCTGCTTTATGCTTCTTTGTGCTGAAAATCTTACTCGATGCCTCCTGAGGACAAAAGCCTTTCCTGGAGCTGGCAAGCTTGTTTTACTGCCAGAGGGGGACATCCTCATGGTGCCCATGAAAGCCCCCATTGTGCATTTGCTGTTCCGGCCTCCAGACACAATGAAGTACCCAGCCATGGAGCGGGGCAGGCAGCCAAGCTATTCACTTGCTTCAGAACTTAAAGTTGCTCTTAAGCTCTGCAAGGGACCAAGTCATGTCATGGACCCAGCTTCTGGACTTTGTTGGAGAGGGGAGATTATTCCCTGAGGTTAACAGAAGTTGCTGAGGGGAGTTTAAAGAGAGATCATGAAAACAGATTTTAAAATTCTGGAGAGCTAGTCCCCAGAGATTTGGTTGTACCGGCAACTATGATTGAGAGTGGGGACAATAAAAGCAACCCTGAAGCAACTGAAACCTATTAGCACAACCAGTTCAGAAGCTATGGCAAATAATTTGTTTTTCAAGTGTCAGCCCTGGTTTTCCCTTCCATGCAGGCATCTGCTGATTCCCTCCCCAGCAATCTAGTTGTCTTTCTTAAATGACTGGCTGGTGAGATTCTGAGCATAATGCTTGGTCTTTATTTTGTTCCCCCTAAAGACACAAATAGCTCGTGCTTTTAATAACTGAGGAGCACATGTTTGTTTTGATTGGACACCCAGGGTGGCCCAGAATTGCTTGTGGCCGCTATGGAGCTGGCTCGATTTCTGCTGGGAAAGCTCATGTTTTAATCCTGCATTTGCTCTTAGCTTTTTTGCTGGTTCCACAAATGTAAAGGAGGCAAGAGCCCAGCAGGAGTCAGCTATCGATTTGCAGGCAGTGTATTCATCTCTGCTAATTAGCTTGGGCTTGCTGACCCAGACTGAGGGAAAATGAACCATGAAAGAGGGGGAAAAAAAAAAAAAAAAAAAAGAAAAAAGGGGGAAAAAAAATGGCTGGAGCCATTCAGTTCTCAGAGCCTCTCCTGTTTTCCATGAGGAAGGATCTGTACATTTATGTATCATTCAGTTGCAATCTCTGGTGCTACCGTCTGTGCTCCCTTCCGAGTAATGCTTGGCTTTGTTGCTTTGGGGTCGGGTCAGCTTCCTGCATAGGCAGGACTGCAAGGAGCAGTCCAAGCCACCCAGGCTCGTGGTTTGAAGGGAGGGAGGATTTTAGCTGGTGAGAGCCCTTGGATGAGCCACCTGCTGTTTTGTTCTCAGGCTGGTGGTTTGTTAGCACGTCAGAGGAGCAAGGCTGGGTGCCGGCAACCTGCCTGGAGGCCCAGGATGGTGTCCAGGATGAGTTCTCAATGCAGCCTGATGAAGGTAAGAAACTGCTGGAGACACCTGCCTCAGTTTCTCCCTGCTGAACTGCCTCCTTTATGTCCTAGGGAGCTGTTTTACCTGTGCTGGAGGAGGAGCAAAGCTTGGGTCTTAGGACAGTTCACATGTCTTCCAAACCCATGCAGAACAAAGAGCATGCATGAGCTCATATAAGAACAGCAAGATTAGAGCACATCTGCAATGTCCTGGGGAACACATCTTTTCCATTGACCACTGTGTGCTCAAAGCAGTCTTGTAGCTGGCATAGTCTCTTGGCTGAGGAGGTGGAGGTGGGAGGGGGGCTCAGACCAAGGAGGGCCTGCAGAGAGTTCCAGGTGAGTACAGTCTCTGTGCCATCCTCTGGTGTCAGCCCTATTTCCTCCTGAACCTGAAGTGCTGCCTCCTTATACCCTCTCTTGTCCTTCTCCTGCTTCCCCAACATGCTCTTCTCAGTCCCATGGAGATACTGGTCTCTGCCCAGGCACATTGGCCGACGACGGACTCTTGGGGACTTGTACAACAGTGGATGGGGTCAAGGTGGAATTCATAGAGACTTGTTCAGCTGCCCATGTTGTGTGCACAGAGCCTCATTGTCTGCATGTTTGTTTGCCTTGCACGTGATGAACCCTGCTTGTGTCAGTCCTCAGTGCATGCCACACATGCTCTTCAGCCTTCCCTTAGGCCCACTCATGTCCATCTCTCTTTCCTCTACCAGCTGTTCCTTCTCACTGTTTGAGGCCTGTTTTGAATACAGAGGCTGGAGTTTCTGTTCTCCCTCAACACATGTATGCAGACTTCTTGCAGCTGTTGCCCTAGTTCCTGTAAGAGTAGCTCCTCTTGCTGTGGCCCTGGGGTTGGTGGCTCAGATGGGATCAGGAGGGAGTGGGAAATTAGGTCCTTCACAAGGACTGTGCTTCTCCAAGGAGACAAATCCAGGAAACCTCTACTATGGGCATTTATGCACGTTCAAAGATATGAGTTTTGGAGGCATTTTCCCAAAATGGTCTTCGCCCTGTTGTAGAACTGTTTAAGCACAGGTAATTGCTCTCCTGGATTTCTTCCAGAGAAGACAAGACAAGATGGTGGAGAGGAAAGGATGGATAGACCTGTTTGTCTGACATGTTGTCCACATGGTTGTCAAGATTTTTCCCATTCCTCTTGAATAAAAAGAGCATCCCTGTCCCTGCTTACCGTCATTTGGTCTAGCAGACTTCTCAGACTCTTCTCCAGGCTCACTACATGGCTTTGACCAATGTCTGAGTGAGGAAGTTCAAGTGAACCTGCTGTTGTAGAGTGGTGTGAGAGCTGTGTGTGAGAGCACATCTGTCTGGGGTTACTTCCTGGTGCCTGTGGGATTTCTTTTCTGTGTAGAGGAGAGTTCTTTAAAGGTTCTGAGAAAGAAAGACATTCAAACTGAAATGGATGCATGGAAGAGCTTCTGTAAAGAGCAGGTGAAAGGGAAGCTGTGATATGTAAGATAGTCTTTAGTCATAAGGGAGAGGAGGAACTGTTTTAGACAAACTCTCCTTGGGCCAGACGAGCTCAGCAAAGCTTACATTTCAAAATGCAGCTCAGTTTGTTTTGACATACATTTCACTGACATTTCTTTCACGAATGGTTATGTATCTCTGTGTGTTTGCACCTGCATTACAGCAGGATTTATCATTATATTCATTACTTAACTGTTCTTCAGCCGAGTCCCTAAAACCCTCTCTCTGTGAAACTGCACTTTCTTTCCAACAGAGGAGAAGTACACCGTTATTTACCCATATATCGCAAGAGACCAGGATGAAATGAACCTGGACAAAGGGGCTGTGGTGGAGGTGATCCAGAAGAACCTGGAGGGCTGGTGGAAAATCAGGTGCTCTTCCTACCTCTTCCTCTTCTATGGTACTGCAGCTGGGGCTGTGCAAAGCAGAGACCTGAGTGTGTGGGATGTACAATCCAAATGCGAGTCTAGGGACTTGTGAAGAGCAGCACATCAGAACTCTTTTCTCTCCATCTCTACAAGCTAAGGCTGGCTGTTGTTCAGGCCTTTGCCAAGGGAACTCTGGTAAAACATCTTTAAATTCCCCCAGTTTTCTGTGCTGGGAGTTGGACTGCATCATGGCATCACATGCCCCAGCAGTGCAGGGGGACCTGCTGTGAGATCATGAGTGTGCTGTCATGTGCTGCTGATAGGAAAACCAGTGAGTGTCCTGGCTGCATCCTCTGACTGTGTTAGAAGGCTCCTGCAGAGAAGTGCTGTTGTTTGTGCCAGGGCTGCTGTGTGCAGGGTGAGCTGAGGCCAAAGGCTCCAGATCATCTTGAGCTGATGCTTGTTT
This sequence comes from Ramphastos sulfuratus, assembly GCA_013399055.1. Taxonomy (NCBI): domain Eukaryota; kingdom Metazoa; phylum Chordata; class Aves; order Piciformes; family Ramphastidae; genus Ramphastos; species Ramphastos sulfuratus. The sequence goes on along the minus strand of WBNM01013509.1, from coordinate 325,551 downwards.
TCTCCTGGAAGCTCATTTTCTCTTGTCTGTGGTGTAGCAAACAGCTGGACTTGAGCAGGATGGGAGCACATGCTGCAACTTTCCTTAACCTTACACTGAACCTTTGGTCTTGGCAGCAGCAAAGCCTCAGAAGAATGTCCATTGACTTTTTAAGCAGAGGAGAGCTGCCACAAGAGCTCTAAAGGCAATTACAAGATAAGTAGCTGGTGCCATCTGAGTGTAGTGGCTGCAGCCCAGCCAGCGGGGAGTTTTTGGTACTGGCACAGGACCCTCCAGCATGGCAGGGAGACTGTGGATGTGGTTTCTTAGCCAGATCACGGGGCTGTTTTTTCTCCTAAATAGTGCAGATTTAGAGCGGGAAAGGCATCCAAGCTGCTGGCCTGCAGGCAGAGTTGTGCTTCTCCAAAACCCAGGTACATCAATCCTGGCAGCAGTGTTCCAGTTTGTGCATCTGCTTCCCCTGCCAGTGGTGCTTCATTCCCGAACCAGTGCAAAGGAAATTGGGCTTTGTGCTGTTGCCAGCCCTTAGCCTGCTGGCTCTGGCCAGCTGGCATGGGAGCATTAGTCATGGCTGGAGCTCTCTGGGTGCCCATGTACCATGAAGCATGACACTGGGCAAGCTCATTTTGCCCATATCACATGGTACCCTTGCTCAGTGTGTGTCCTCAGCGCAGGGGATGTCTGATGGCCCAACACAGCTCAGTGGATCCCTCTTCCAGGTAAGGCTCGTGGCCCCAGTGCAGTGGCACAGGGGCTCTGTGCAGTGACACTGTCATTGTTACCACCACAGGTACCAGGGTCAAGAAGGCTGGGCCCCTGCCTCCTACCTCAAAAAGGGGAATGGAGAGATGGTCTCACAAAAGCTGGGTTCGGGTCCCTCCACTCATTCATGTGCTTTGGATCTGGATGGCATCTCCCGGCAGCAGGCGGTGGGGAGCCGAGAGAAGGAGGGGCTTGCTGGCCCGAGGGACGGGAGGTTTGACAGCCGGCCCCTGCCCAACGCTGACATCCGACGCAGTAAGTAGCCAGTCGGGAGGGGGGCAGTGGTGCCTGGGTGTCAGCACAGCCTTTCCTGAAGACTTTTGGGCAGTGCAATGGGGCGTGAGGGAGACAGCAGGCTTGCAGGCATGGTGAGCTTTGCAGTGCAGTCTGGAGGTCACATTGCACAGGCAGAAGTGACATGAGCACAGTGCTGCCCAGTGACCTGCTGGGGATCAGCAAATGGAATGGGAATAAAAGCCTCCCTCTCTCAGGCTTTCCTCTCAGAAGCTGGAGCATTTTAACCCCTCTTCAGGCCTGATCTTCTGGGTCAGGCCTACAATGAAAAGGCAGTTTTGTGTGCTGACCTCAGCTTCATTTCCCAGCACCACCTGATGGTGCAAAGTTGGTTCCTCTTCCAGTGGGATGACCTATGCCACCCAGAGTACTGGCCAGAGAAGTTCCTCCTTTGGCTTCTTTGTCCATCAGGAAGGCTTGGCCCTTGCTTTTCTGTTTTCTATTTTGTTTGTCTTTTGTGAACACACATGACCAAAAGTCAGAAACTCAACAGCATCTGAAATTCTTCCTCCACAGAGTCGCCAAAGATGAGGCAGAGGCCCCCTCCTCGCCGAGATCTCACCATAGTAAGTACCAGCTGATGTAGGAGAGCAGCAATGGCAGAGGGAGTCAGAAAGGAGCACTGAAAGGAGCTCTGGTCACTGGTTATTCTTTGCCTGGAATCTTACCTCCATACCATGGGTTCTGCTCTTGTCAAGGCTGGAATATGTATGCCCACCATCCTGATGTCCTAAGAATCCTCTTTTTCCATGTGTTTTTTTTAATGAAGTTTTGGCCACACTGTCCCACAAGGCTGGATTGCCAGTGGGAGACTGCAGACTGGCTCCTTTCCTCTGGGAAAGGTGAGTGCTGTCAGCAAGAGCTCTGGCACAGAGCAATTTTTCTGCCCAGCCTGGAAATAATATGCTGGTTTATGTTGGTGAAGGTGCTGCATGGCACAGCTGATCTCCCTGGCCTGGCTTTACTGGCTTGTGTCCCTGCAGGCTGCTGGGCTGTGTACAGAAACATGCTGATGAGTTTCCTTTTTTCTTGTCATAGCCACGTGGTTTGAACTTGCCTAAACCTCCTGTCCCTCCTCAAGTGGAAGAGGAATATTACACCATTGCTGACTTCCAGACCACCATCCCTGATGGCATCAGCTTCCAGGCAGGAATGAAAGTAGAGGTGAGACTGTATCTTTGCTTCTCACATCTTCATGTTGGTGCAGCACTGCTGACTCACATGGCCCTGAGACCTTTCTAAGCAGGGAAGATCTGCTCACCACAGAATTCTGGGTGGAAACTGGGCACGATGCTCCATGTGATTACCTTTCTGAACTGTTAACATCCCATCTCCTAGAATAGGAGAGAAACCCATATGGGCTTATGAGACTTTGGAGTTCCTGATCTTGGTGGCTTCCTGTCTCCAAAGCATGTGAATGCTGTGCTGTTTGAGCTAGTGTAAATCAAAGCCGCATCACAAAGAGGGGCAGAGATGGTGCTGTTTTCTTATTTAGGCCAAGTGTAAAATTAAAAGCCCTTCCAAAACTGCTTTTGCTGGCAGCGACCCTCTTGCAGCTGTGATTTTGCTTTTCGAGCAGTAAGCCGTGCCTCTCTCTAAGAGGATTTTGCCTTTATGGCTGCCCCAGTTAGCCCCTCCCAGGTCCCAGCTCACTGCTGGACCTCGCCGAGGCGGATGCTGGCTGAGCTGTGCTGGATCTCTTGATCGCTCCCACAGTGCCGCGCAGTGGCCACTGCTGGTACTCAGCATCCAGGACCTGTCTGCGCCGGGATGGTAGCAGCTCAGCCGCATCTCCTTGGCGAGGCTACACCATTCCTCGGCCCCAAGGCATGCAAGTGCCTTCCCTGGTCCTTAAGGCAGGTTGCCCTCCTGTCGGGATACCAGTCCTGTGGCTACACGACTTTTGGGTACCAGGACAGGGAGGCACCAACCCTATGTGCCACCCTGACATCATTTCAGACACACAATATCCCTTCTTGTGTAGAGAGGACTCCTGCATGGATATCTGAAATTCCATTTCCCCTTGGCAGGTCATTGAGAAAAACTTGAGCGGCTGGTGGTACATTCAGATTGAGGAGAAGGAAGGTTGGGCCCCTGCCACATTCATTGATAAGTACAAGAAAACCAGCAGTGCCTCCAGGCCAAATTTCCTGGCTCCACTGCCCAACGAGATGGCCCAGCTCCGGCTTGGCAATGCTGTGGCTGATGGCAGCACTGGTGAGGAAGTGACAGGACCGTGTCGTCCTCTGCCAGAGGCTCCTCCCAATGGTATGGACTGTGGTGGGAAGTGGGCCAAAGACTGGAAAGGGAAGGAGGCTCCTGAGAGCGGGGACCTAGCCTTCACCAGTGGGTATGAGGAGATCTCAGACCATGACACAGAGGAGAAGCCCAGCCTGCCACCCAGGAAGGAGTCCATCATTAAATCAGAAGGTGAGTTACTGGAGAGGCAGAGGCCTCCTCCCAAGCCCCCAGGCATGATTCTGCCCATGATCCCACCCAAGCAGTTCACAGCCCCAAAGGATAGCAAGAAGCCTGAGCTGAAACCAGAGAAGGGCAAACTCTTCCAGCTGAAAAATGAAATGGGACTGGAATGTGGACACAAGGTGTCAGCCAAGGAAGTGAAAAAGCCAAACCTCCGACCCATTGTCAAGCCAACCAAGCCAAAAGCTGAGCCTGTGGAGGACAAGCCTGAGCCCATTGCCCAGAATCCATTCTTGAAGTCAAGACCTCAGATCAGGCCCAAACCTGCTGCAGCTGCCCGGGCTGACCCACCTGCAGCTAATGATAAACTGGACATTTGCAACCTGCGCAGCAAGCTCAGACCTGCAAAGTGCCCAGAGAGACCCTCTGAGCAGGACACTGCTGCCAGTGACAGCTCCTTCAGTAATGCCATGGCCTCTTCAGAGGCTTCTGGAAGGTATCAGGAGCGACCAAGCGTGGAGAGCAAACCCCTGCCCAAGCTGGACAGCCATGCTGCAAAAGAAGGAATGCCCAAACCTCCCCTGGGCCCAGCAAACACCCCAGGGGCCAGGGAAGCCCCAGCGCTGCGCCCTGTTGTGCCACCCCGCAGACCACCCCCTCCCAAGAAAACAGGGGGTCCTGCCTGCAGCCCTGGGGTGGAGCTCAGGGCCTCAGCACAGGAAGCACCTGAAATCAAAGCATCTCCAGTTCCAGGGAGGCCCATGCTCGTTCCTCCAAAAGCCAAACCATTCCTTGCTGCATCTGTCCAGGATGAAGCCAAAGTGAAAAGCAGTGTGAGCCAAAAGGTTATATCCAAACCAGTAGAGAGAGGGGAAGGCAGAGAGAGGACCTCAGCCCTTTTCTCCAGTCCAGACATCTCCAGGGAAGCTCTCTATGTGGCAGTGGCAGATTTTGAAGGTGATGAGGAGACCAACAGCTTTAAAGAAGGGACTTTGTTTGAAGTTCGCGAGAAGAACAGCAGCGGCTGGTGGTTTTGCAAGGTCCTAACTGGGGAGCCGTGCTGGGAGGGCTGGATCCCTTCCAATTACCTACGGAAGAAGCCGTAGCTGCTCCTCTGCTTGCACAGCTGGAGGTTCTCTGGTGTCTCACCTGAGTATTTAATTAGCAGATTAATTTATAGTTTCTGTGAGGCTGGCTTTACAACAAAAGATAGTAACTGAGATCCCATGCCTCCCAGCTGGTGCCCGTTGGTGGCAGCACGGAGGAAGCAGCTTGGCCTCCCTTTCCCACCCATATGCTTCCACCCGCCCTCTTCCCCATGTCCTCCCTGAACACAGTGCTCAAGGGCCTTGATGGTAGCCCAGTCATGCAGCCAGGGCTGCTCTGGCCAAGCTTTGTGGCACATGATGGCTACCATGGTTCTCCATGCTGGGGAGTTGGACCTTGATAGACATTTTTGCCGCTTGTTTGGGGAATTAGAAGTATAGCAGTAGCCAGGCAGAGAAGTGAAACATGGCACAGTACCAGCAAAGGACATCTGGCCACACAAAAGGATTTACCTTTTCCTGAGGCTCAGGGTCACAGGCAGATGTTGTAGGTCACATTGCTTGATACAGGTGTGTAGCAACATGATAGAGAAGGTGGTAAAAAGGAGGAATGGTTGCTGAGAACGAGGTCCCTGTAGCTCTGTGAGTATGTGCAGGTAGAGGCTCTGCACTCTGGTTAAGGGCTGGGCCTTGCCCACTGCTGCACCTGTGCCATGGCACCATCCCTTTGTCCTTCTGTGCTCTGCAGTGACAAGTGTTAACTTCAGCATTCTCCTGATGGGAAAAATGATACAGAGGAATACACAGGGGCCCACACGTGTGGAACAGGTCCTCTCTGTCCTGGTCCAGGATGCTACACAGGCTTCTCACCTGCAGTACTGCAGCCAAACGAGGTGCTTTGCTTTGGTAGCTGAAGAATACTATGCAAGGCACGAAGGACTGAAATTACCCCAAAAGCCATGGAAAGAGGATGCTTTGCTTTCCTTCCCTTGCAAACTGCCCTGCCTGTTGGACTGTTAGGGAGCCATGACCCACAGAGCTTCCCCGGGCTGGCGGGCAGCAGCCAGGAGGTGGGTCCTTCAGTAGGTGCTGATATTACCAAGTGCAATCCAGAATGTGGGAGTTGAACTCCTCATCACAACCAGTTGCAAGGTGTGTCTGGTGCTCAGGGGCTTCCTGTCTTTTTTCTCACCCCATCGGCCTGTCTTCCAGGTACTTTCACTTCACCCTGCATGGAAGGCTGTTTGGGGGCCTTCAGATCATGTTCTTCCACGCTGATGTTCCTGCCTGCCAAACCTAATTTTGCCCTCATTGTTGCTTATCCCAGCAGAAGGATGAGCACAGATGAGCTGTCGTACCCCAGTGCTGCTTTCTTCTGTTCTATACTTGGCTACTTAGAGATTCAGGACTACATCTCTCTCTCCAGAAGAGCTTTAAAACTGGTGCTTCTGTGGGTTTCTTGTTGACCAAGCCCTGTTGCCCTTTCTGGTCTAATTGCAAGTGAAAGCATTGCAGCTACATGGCCACGCTGCCTTGCTGCTGTGAACAATTACCCTCTAATTTGAGGGTGGTGAAATTGAAGGAGTGTTCTCCACTCTCCCAGATGATCTCTTCTTTCTCTGTCCTCTGTTTTTCACCCTAGAAGCATGGTGTTGAAGATACCTCCCTCTGTGTACAGAACGAAAAGGTGGTGGCTCAGGCCATGGTTGTTCCAGGGGGGTGGTGGGGCAGTTTGTCCCAGCCCTAATTTGGTCTGATAGAGAAGGCCTGACCATCCCAGTCCAGACTCATACCCAGAAGCCTCAAGGTTCATTTTAAGCCATGGGAATTCATGCACCCCAGTCTCCAGCTGATTCTTTTCTCTCCCACCTACAGTTTTCTCTGGTGGCACATCAGCTTCTGATCAGGCTGACTCACCTGAACTGGCAATAAGCAATACATCTGCAACCCCATCCAATAACAGCATTCCTTGGGTGACACATTGTGAGGTGTTGATGTGCTCCCAGGAGAGCTGCAGGCTGGGCTGGGGGAACAACACTGCCTTGTCTCAGTGCAGCTCTTGCTCCACTAAATCCCTTTTGCTTTGGAAAAGAATGGGGACGGGATGAGTCAAGCTAGAGCAGCCCGTCAGCCAAATCCAGCTCCCACTATATCTGGGGAGGGGGCTGGCCCAGTGTCCCCCTTCTGCTCTTAACAGTTTCACACAGAGGCTGGAAGGGCTGTGTGCCCTTTCCCTGTGGCACTGTGTCTTTGCGCTCGCTTTGCTGAATGGCCTTTTAATCTCAGAAGTCTCTCTTGTTTCTCTGTCTCAGAGACCTCACTGCCCTCGGCTTTCCTCAGAGGGGACAATGCTATTTCTGTGGCCTCTGTACTCAATGAGGGCTATTTTTGCTTTCCTCCCAGACTGAACCTCAGGACTGGTAGTGCTTCATTTTGCTGACACAAGTACTGTATTTGGCTCATCGAGCGCGTGACAGGCTCTCTCCCTTGTTCCCTAAGAGCTTCCAAGGAAGCAGGGTGAGTGCCTGAGTGTGGGGTCACCCTCAGCAGGGTGCTGACACCTGCAGCCTTACCCTTCCTACTGCTGTGCCATCTGCAAAGAGTCTGCAGGCATGACAATGGCTCCTGTTGGGAAGTTGCTGAGAGCCTCTGGGCCAGCAGGGCTCTGTGCCTTGCATCTGATACGCCCTCATTTTGGCAGCCCTCCACACCCTTTCCCAGGCTGTGCCTCTCTGCCTTGCACATCAAACACAGCTGTGCTCCCCTACTACCTCCTGGGGAGGAGAAGGGCAACTGGGAGGCTCAGTACCCTGAGCATGGCCACAAGGTGCATCACCCTGTTACCCAAAGACCACACTCCCTCCTTGCTCACCACCTGTGCAGCCCTGAGACAAGGGCTTATGGCAAGTTAGACATCACCATGTCTTGGGGCAGAAGAGCTGGGCATCAGGGAGATTGCACATCTCAGCGCATCCCTGGCAGGCTGGAGGCCCTCACTGTGTGCTGCTCCTCCTTGCAGGCTTTTGGAGCCCATCTGTTTGTCTGTGTCTCACTATCCTATGTAAGCACGTATAGATCTCCAGTATGTGGGTGGGAGGGGGGCAGCAGAAGGTAGATGTAGCTGTGTCAATGCCCAATTATACTTTCACCTTTAGGGGATTGATTGGGTTTTTTTATTTAGTGGGGGGGGAGGGGTTGGGTGTTTTGGTTTTTTTTTTTTGGTGGGTGGAGTTTTCTTGTTTGTTTTTTTAAGAAATAAAAAGAAACTGCTTGACTGGATTCAAGCACCCTTGTGAACCCCTGTCTGGTTGGTGTGTGTGTCTGGGGTGCTGCATGGCAGCTGTCTTTTGGGAGGTGTGCTGCTGTCTTGCCCAGAGTGCTGGCAGCTCTGCCCAGGGAGCTGGTTTGGGATCTGACACATCTCACATGCCACTGCAACAATGGTACCAGCAAGGAGCCCTGAGCCATTGAGCCACACTCCCTCATGCTGCAGAAGCATGGGCTTCTGGCTGCAGCATCCCTTGTAATGGGTCTGGATCAGGTCATGATGCTCAGACATTTGACCTAACAGTTTCCAGCCATGAATAGCCAAATAGCTCCATTGCTGCTGAGCCCCAGATTGCCTCTTGGGTATCCTGCGCTGGACATGCTACGGGACCAGGGTTCAGGTATGGGTATGTGTGTAGTGTTTGCTCACTGCTCTGGCACAGAAGAGAGGATGTTTTCCCTCTGCAGCTGTGGCTGTATCAACACACCCCAATATGGGACAAAGCCTGGGCCCTAGTTTGTACTTTGTGTACCCTGGTGCTCAGAAGGAGAAATGTGATTATTGAGTTAGTGTTCAGCAGAGCTTTTCTTTTTCTTCCCACCTCTATGACAGAGGAGTGTTGTACAGCTGACTCTCCCAGGCCTGCATCTGTGGGATGTGCCATCTGTCCATCCAGGCAGCCGTGGTTGTGTTCATGCACACAGAGCAGTGCCTGGGAGTGGTGAGTCATGGGGACATCCCCCACACACACCCCTCACAACCCCCCATATCTCCTTGGGTCTTGCCTTTGAGTCCAAGCCCAAGAGGGCATCTCAGTAAATGGGGCAGTGGAGATGTAACAGTTGTGTTACTTGGAGCTCAAGCCAGCAGATTGAGCTTGGTGATTTTTGGAAAGTGCAGAGAAAGAGAGAGAGTGACTGCCTGACCTGAGGAGCTTTTGGAATTCAGGCTGGCCAGGGAATGAAGCTGCATTAATTGAAAAGGAGAGGGACTCTGTGGGTGCAGGTGGTGGGAGCAAGCATTGGTCCTCCATGGTCTCCCTGGGGTTCAGGCCAGCAGCGGCTGGAGCAGGTCAGCACACTAATGCTAAGTATGGTGCAGGCGCCCCATTGCCTGAGACCAGCAGCATTAGTCTGTTGGCAGCTCACAAGGTTCAGGTCTCTGGGTAAAGCTGGGCAGCAGAGTTTATAGAAAGGCATTTCTGGCATAAATAGGCACTGCCAGGCTCCTTCACTAGCTGCAGCTTGTGAAGGCTCTCGTGAAAATACTCAACTGTGGCCATGTTCTTGCCAGGACAGAGTTATGAATGAATTCTTCCACTCCACTTTAAACCACATCTGAGGCTGCTTGACTGGTGTCTGGCTTGAGCAGGTCACATTTCGGGATATAAACAGTTTACAGAGGAGCCTTTTGTTGGCCTCTGCTTGTTTAAATAAAGAGCCAGGCATTGCTACAAAACAAAAACAACCAAAAAAATGGAGGAGGGGAGGAAAGAAGAGGAAAGCCAGAGAGAAAAGGCAGCAGCCCTCCTGCTCCTGTCTGTGTCATCCCCTGCCCATGTCTGCATTACCCCTCCCTAAGCCAGCTGGCATAGTCCCTAGACTGCCACAGCCCCAGCACGGGCACAGGAGTGAGGCCAGGCTGGAAACTAACTTATTTGAGACAGTGCAGGTTGGATGAGGAATTTGTGGCACGTAGAGAAGGCATCTGCCACAGGCCCCTTCCCACTTCTGTAGCCCTAAAATACATCCTGGTTTTAGTGCAGTGGCTGGCCAAACCTTTGAGGGGATTGCAAGGTTAAGTGACCCAGGAACAGACCCCCTCCCACACCCATGAATCATAGAATCATAGAATGGTAAGGTTGGAAGGGACCTCAAAGATCATATAGCTCCAAACCCCTGCCATAGGCAGGGACACCTCCCACTAGTACAGGTTACTCAGGGCCTCATCCAACCTGGCCTTGAACACCTCCAGGGAGGGAACATCCACAACCTCCCTGGGCAACCTGTGCCAGTGTCTCACCACCCTCACTGTAAAGAACTTCCTCCTAACATCCAGTTTAAATCTCCCCTCTGCCAGCTTAAACCCCTTGCCCCTTGTCCTGTCATTGCACCTGTGACTGAGCACCCACTGTGCAGCAACCTCCCAAGAGCATAGCAAAGCAAGATATTTCAAGTGCCTAATGTGTTCTTTTTGGAGGTAGAGGTGCCCTGACTATGCCTTAGTATTGCCCTTTGGACATGATTTATTCACCCACCCCACTCCCCCCGCCCCGACAGGTCAAACGCTTTGAAACGTCCAGGAGCACTCTTTACAAGCCAAAGTTTTATTTGTTTCATAAACAAGGAAAATTATATTAATGTAAAACAGGTTAATGGACAAAAGTAAAACACACAGCACTAAACACAACGCTATAGAGCACTNCCCTTTTTTTTTTCTTTTTAAAAGTTGCTTTAAAAAGGATAAAAAGTGCACAGACACCCTTATAAGGCACAAACAGATCTTCTGTACAAATCATAGATCATCAGACTGTTTAAAAAAATTAGCAATACGTGTACTGACAATTAAATCTGTTAAGAGGCTACCTTTTCCTGGAAAACTTTGTTTTTGAGGCCTGTTTTGGAAAATTCCTGTTGCTCTCAGGCAGGATGACAGCTCCAGTGCTCTCACAGCTGCACTCTGCACCCTGACTGAACTGGCTCCCTTGCTGGCTCCACTGGATGCTGCTGCCTTTCAAGGAAAGGGGTCTGGGCTGCTACAGCAAAAGCTCAACCTGTGTGATGTGCCCTGAACAGCTCAGGCACAGCCTGGGATAGATTTGGTATTTCTCCTTGCTGGCTTAGAAAGAGAGCTACACCAAAAAAAAAAACCCCATCCCAGGAATGCAACTCACCCAGCTCACTGAGGACCTGAGGAGCCAGATAAGCAATTAGGCTCTGCTCTGCTCAGGCACACAGCTGTGGGCAGCCACCAAAAGGTGTTCCTGAAACCAGGACAGCAGCCTTAGGGATGGCCACTGGCATTTGCTGGCCCAGAGCTGATCCAAGCTTGCCTTGGTCGCAGTGGATTCAGACAACTTTCCTTGAACTCCTCATCATGCAAAGGCTGCAGCCCATTCAGCAGGCAGGCACTAAGCCCTGGCCTCCCAGCTCATGCTCACATACCATGTCCACAGGCTGCAGCTGGACCCTGGTCTGACAGCGCAGGGCTGGGGAGGTCTCTGCCAAGGCAACGTCTGTGGTCTCTGGTCAGATGGCAGCTGGGAGGTCTGGACAAGGCTCCAGCTGTCACAAAGCTGCCCTTGCTGCCTCTTTTTGCAAAGGTGTGAGTGACCTGGCAGTTCATAGTGGCTCTGCTGAGGGCTGAGCACACTTGGCAATGGCACGGTCAGAGTGCTCTACAAAGAGGGCTCTACAAAGCTGGCAGGCTCTGCTGTGATGCCACAATGCAATGGGTGAGAGATCTTACTCTACAGCAGCCTCACTTAATTAAAATGTTAATGAGTTCTTCAAGGAAAAGAAAATGCTTCTCCCTGCCTGTGAGCAGCTGAGGGAGGAGGATGAGCACACCACGATGGCAGAGTGGGGCTGAGTGCTGGTCAGTGACCAAATGCAGCAGCATCAAACCACCACCCAGGCAGTAGTGCAGCAAAAGGCAGCTGTGCACCCACGGCCTTGGAGGAGCGAACAGTGAAGTGACATGACAGACTCCAACAATCTCAGGCAACCCTGCCAAGGGTTGCTATGTCTCTTTTTTCTTTTTTTTGATAGACATGTGGTAATTGCACCTTTCTGAAGAAAGCTGTTCTTGCCCACTTGCTGGCACATGGTCACCAAGCTAGATTAACACCAGCCCCTCGCTCACCCTCCCATTTGTACCCTGTCTCTTCCCCTCTACAAATCTGGACCAGCTGGAAAACAGCCAGGCTCAAGCTGAAGGACTGGAAAGTTGCTGTGCACGTGGATAGAGGGTGGAGAACAGAGCATGGAGAGCAGCTCCAGCGGCAGCAGGAGGGAGGACGCTGAGCTCTTTGTACCAGCCTCAGTGCTGCATGCTCAGATGCTGCCCAGCTCATCTAGGTTGCTGCTGCTTGTAGCTATCTAATGTTACAGCTGAAACCTAGTGAAAGTCCCAACATCTAACACTAGCACCAGACTTTTTTTTTTTTCCTGCTCCCAGGTAAAGCCAAGTGAGATGTATCCCTGGTCATCTCAGCAAGTTCTCATCTACTGGTGGGATCTAGTGTCTGGGCAGCTGGGAGCTGTGCTAGGAAACCTGGAAAGGTAGGAGAAAGAGCAGATAAAATCAGCACATACAGTCCCCAGAAAAAAAGGCAAGCCTGCTGGGACTGGTTCAGAAATTAATTTCTCACCACAGGCTCCAAAAAGCCCCTGTGCTGGGGCAGGAGAAAGGCCAAGCCATGTCACAGTGCTGGCTGCAGGTGACAGGCTAGGACAGGCTGAGCCAGGGGGGACTGCACAAGACGGCAGCTACGCTGCCTTCAAAGAGCAGCAGAGCAAAACGCAGAGTGTGTGCCTGGAGGGGACAAACACCGGCACTGCAGGCAGCAGCAGCTCCATGCTTTTTCTAAGCCAGGACTGCAGTATGCCCATCCAAACCCCTCAACCATCCACAGGCTGCAATTTGTGGCTTCAGCAGCCAGCCAGACTGGCAGCGCCTGAAGAGCCCTGGTGCTGCTGCTGCTCCATCACTGCTGCTGCAGCAGCTGGGCTTGGTTGGGGCTCCTAGTGGGCTCATGATCCACTCTGCTACCCCACAGCTGCTGCCCAGATCTCAGTCTCCACAGCCAAAAGTCCTTGCTCTGTCATGAAAAGCAAAAGCTGCTTTATCTAAGTCCAGACCAGCTTCTCCATCTGCCCCAGAAGCCTGTTCAGGGTGGGCAAAACACAAACAAGTGAGAATCTGGCTATGCTACTATTTTGGCCTTAGCTAGCTCCCCTTAAATGGATTAACATGACATTTTCAGATCACCTTTGTCCATTTTTAACCCTCCCACTGGGCCTTGTCCTAATTTTGTTCCACCACAGCGCAAACATCCAGCAGCAGCCCAGACCTGTTGGGATTTCAGAGCTGGGGAAGCCCAGTGGCACCCAGCATTGACCAAGTGGCAACCTCCCCTTCCTGATCCGCACCACAGCGAGCCCCCTCCTCTAGGAGGAGGGGAAAAAAAGAGCTTTTGCACGGGAAATTTCTCATCTGCAGCTGGGTCAGGTCCAGACTGCGATTCCCGAATTCACCCACGGGCACACGGCAGCCGTGCCATTGGGCCCCACGTGATCCTCAGCTCAGTTTTATCCCTGAATTGTGCCCTACCAGTCAAATAAGGAAACACAGATAACGAGCCACTGGATAACGACTGACCAGCACGATAACCCATAAGCAGGGACGGAAAGGCATGGTTACTGCTAGCGGCGCTCCCTTTCCCGCAGCCCCAGGCGGGCGCTAAGGGCGGTATATCTTAATAACATCTTTGATGACCCGTCGGCAGATTGGGCAGCAGGCGTTGAGCTGCTTCTTCAGCTTAAGACCACAGGTGTTGCAGAGGCACATGTGTCCGCAGGTGTAGATCACCGTGTCCACCTCGCTGTCAAAGCAAACGGTGCATTCCCCGTTCTTGCTGCTTGATGGCTCCGGAGGGGGGAAGACAGGAGAGATGGGGGGGCTCAGGGGGGAACTAGGAGCAGTCACTGCAAAGGAGGAGAAAGGAACAAGGTCATTTGGTCCCCAGGATGGTGCAGACCTGACGACATACAACACGTACACTCCATTTCTTAAGGCTCTTCCTTCCTTAGTCACTGCCTGGTTCGTTTGTCCCCAGTTTCAGGCAGAGCTTTCCATCTGTTTTCTACAGAGGGGGCAAGCATGGCTCATCTGAGCTTCCCCACACAGGGCAGTGATTTTGTACAGCCGTTTTGTGGTGTGGGTGTGCAGGGCCCTGCTCCCTCCAAAGGAGCTGTGCTAAACCCAAGGTGCTCCTGCATCTCATCAGCCATGCTTGGCGACTGTAGCACAGCACAACGTTGGCATGTGCCATGGACAGTACTGGGCAGGGCACCCAGGACTGTCTGCCCGAGACCCAAACACCAGCATGGGCATCCCTCCAGCACAGAGCCCTGGCAATGCAGAATGCAGCACACTGGGTGGCGTAAGACAGGAAACAAGACCCCAGACACAATATTGCAGCCCTCGCTAATGCAGCATGGCTGCTGAAGTAAGGGCAGCCCTGCAGGCAGCACCTTCATCAGACTGACTGACCAAGGAGGAGGCAGCATGCAGCCCTTCTTCAGACTGTGAAAAGCTTCTCACTGCTTTGTGTTCTCACAGAATCATAGAATGGTTGGTGTTGAAAGGGACCTTAAAGTCCCAACTGCCCTGCCACTGGCAGGGACATCTTCTACTAGCCCAGGTTGCTCAAAGCCTCATCCAACCTGGCCTTTCTTCCAATTATTTATGCTGGTCTTGCAGGAGACCTAACGGCTCCCCCCCTAACTTTGCCCTGCTGTCTTGCATAGCATTGTCTATCAGCTGTCTTGGTGTAGCTGGCACAGCCAGGTGCCAAGGGCCAGGCTCTCCTTACCAAGTGATGACTCTGAAGCAGACGATGACCTGTTGACGCTGAAGGCCATGTCCGAGTCACTGTCATACTGCGAGCCACCAGGGGATCCTGAGGGAGAGATGGTCACTGGGCTGGACTGCACAGTGCCTGCAAAGACAGGAGAGAGCTGAGCCTGCTGCAGGGCTGGCAGACTCCCAAACCTCAGCTAAATGCCCCAGCCCAGAGAGTGACTCCCACCCCATGAGGGCAGGGAGCTCTAGGAGAAAGACTAGCTGCCAAGTTATGTGCTGCCCCTTAGTAACCATACAGGTGCATGATTTTGGGTGTGACCTTCAGGGCTCGGACCTCACTATGCCACTGTACTATTTCTGGTCAATGCTTCAGTGACGTGAGTACCAGGTTATGTGACAGCCATCATCTGGGGTATAAAGTCACTTCCCCATGGTCCCAATCCCTCCAGCAGTAGCTGCCTTAAGCTATCACTGTCTCATTGTCAGGTCTGGGGCAGCTGGGAAAGGGCTTTGCTTTAAATGGGAAGAACCTGCTTCCCAAAGCCATCAATATATACTTGTCTGACAGATTCCTAAGGGAAAAGGAGAAGTATTGTAACTGGTCACCAGCAACAGATCAACCTGACATCTGATCTGTAGCACTGCTTGGGAAGTGATTGCTGTCCAACAGCAACACACATGCCTAAACCAGAGCTGTGCTCCCGACAACTATCACCTTTACTAAAGCAGGAGTTCAACAGCTGCTGTCTGAAAGAGTGGTTACAGAGGGTTTTAAACCCAGACACCCTGACAGCCAGCTCTCTTCCCTGCAGACAGCCATCCCTACCTTCCTATTTGCTGCTTTTATCTCACAGGTCTCATGGCTTTCTGGGAGAAATACACAGACTGCGTACATGTGTGTGACAGCTAGCAGGCCTTGCTCATTCTTGTTTGCAAACACAAGGTGAGATGAGGAGCTGCTTACTCACACTGGTGACCATCACCTGCTAAAGACAATGCTGCAAATGCACACCTGTAGCCCCTGCTCTGGCCCGGGAAGTGTCACCAGCCACATGCTGCCCATTATCATTTCTTTCGGCTGCACTTACCCAATATTTTGAGCTGGTTGATTACACCATGGATTGTAAAAAACACCCAGAGAGATTGTGAGGTGTCCACACACATCAGCATTCCTCGGCTGACTCCGTTCACCCCGTGGTGCACCTCTCCATTGGGCAAGACCATGAAACTGAGAATGTCGCCATTGCTGAGGACGGGGAAGGCTCGGTAAACCACCCAGTACTCCTTGCGGTCCAGCAGGAAGTCTGGATCTGCTGGCAGCTCATTTGTCCTTAAAGTACTTGGATCACAGGAAGTGATGCCGAAAGAAAGAGCCCCGTAGTATGGCAACCCAAGGTGTCCCACTTCCACAAACAGGCTTTCACCGATGTGCAAAGGCCGGTCAGAAAACACCAAGGTCCTGTTGCTTTCCTGCCAATTGGTGCATGCGACCATTCGGTCCTGAGAGAAGGTGATGTCAGGCCCACGGGTGGGGTGGAATCGCAGGTCTGTGTCCAGGAAGGCTGGGACCCCCTGGGCACGCTGCCGTCGGCTTGGGCAACAGGGGATGATGTGGTTGTCTGTCCCAAATCCTGGCACCCGACTCAGGTTTAGGTTTGCAATTTTGGCCACCACTTGGTTGTTCTCCAGCTCGTTGTTATTGAAGTTGGCTGAGTCGTGGTTGCTCTGCGGAAGGCAAGTGCTGAGCCGGGCGGTGCTGAGCCGGGCAGTGGTCATGGTCTCCGCAAACATGCTGTCTGTGAGATAAACCCGGTGATAAGGGCTGTTAGAGTCACGATACAATTTTCCACTTTCATGGTTACATCTGTTATGCTTTTTTCAGCCTACAAATTATCTAAATTCTGTTCCTCTGAATGGAAAAGCAATGAAAGAATTAGGCAGAGGTCAACCACTAATGAACAGCTAGTGGTGGAGAGTCACAGGCGGAGCAGGCAGAGAAAATCTTGGCACTAGCTGAGGAAAAACAAGCGTTATGAAGTACCCCTGTAACCTGGGAGCTCCTCACACTGGTGAACTGGGAAAAGTTGTAAACCAGTGTGGTCCTAAAAGCTTTCACAGTAGAGGCATCTAATAGCTTTGAGGTTGCTCTGTAAAAGAAGCAAACACCTCAGTATCTTGTCCAAATGTCTTGTGCAAGCCATATCCACAACAGAGTGATGGGTGAAGGAGCATAAGCTTGAGTAGTTATTCATTTCACACTCTTTGCCATTGCCTTACAGCTGTGATGTGTCTGGGCAGTATGCATCCAAAAGATGTCATTTTAACAGGAAGATTTCAAGTCTCATATCTCAGGAGTGTTCACACCACTGCAGAGATTTTGAATTGAGAGATTCTCACGAAAGCTACTTGCTGTAGGTGTTACAAAAAAAGATTTTTTAAAAGTAGATTTATTTTCCTCTTTCACAGCAAAGGGAAAATAAAGATGCTGACTCTTAATTAATTTCTCACTTTTTCACCTTGGCCATGACAGGCTGAGGAAGGGATTTAAAGGCATAAGGAAGTTTGGGAGTACTTTCTCCAACCCCCAGCACGGCCTGGGGTGGCTTTGACACTTGACTCAGAAGGCAAGCCATTAACCAGCTGAGAGAATTTGAGGCCTGTAAAAGTTACAAGTGCATGAAAGAAGTCTTCCCAAAGATGGAGAGAGGAGAAGCATGCCAGCACTGACACTGCCCACATTTTGGAGGCAAAAATCATAAGGTTTTTACCAAATCCATCCAGCCAAGTAGGGGCTACCCTTACTCAGAATCCTGTGCAGGAGAGGCCACTGGTGTAGGCTGATGGCTGGACCAGCTGCTTCTAGCAAACATAGAGTATCTGGCATGAAACACCTCCATAGAGGAGTAAGACACATTTGAGACACATTTCATTGCTTCCTTGACTGGCAAAATGTTGGGAGAAACAGACAGGGAAACAACTGTGTCTGTTATAACACCAGCACATCTGTAGTGCCACAGCTGGCTGAGCATCACCCTGATTCCTGGGGCACTTTGTGGGCCTTGGAACTCTGATCAAAAAAAAAGCCTGATCAGAGTACAGGTACCCTCAGACTGAGTCTTTCATACACTCAGATGCTGCAGGCAGGACTAGGGGCTAGAGGGCTGAAATAAGCTTCTAACTATAATCAAACAAGGAAGAAGAACTCTGATCAAGCAGCTGCACTGGCCAGTACAGCAAATGCTCCTTTACCTCTGCAATGAGCACCAGGTAAGCTACTGGTAAGGTTTATTTACTCATCTGAGGAAGAGCAGGCAGGACAAAGATTTGTTTACGTGCAGCCTGCAAAATAATTGGAACCAGTTGGAAGAATATGTGATTAAGCTGCTTGTCCAATGCACTAACATTTCACAGCTTATCCCTGGTGTCTGCTTGGTTTAGAGATGGAGGCACCACCCCACTTGAGCAGGTGCAGCTTGGTTTGGTTGTTTAAACTAAATCAGCTCCTAGGAGCCTCCAGGAAAGGGCAACACTCTTGTATTTTTAATGGATTCCCTGCAGTGCAGACCAGTTCAAAACACTCCATCTAACACTGAATTCATCTGAAATTCCACTGCTGCAGAAATCACAAAAGAAAAGTCACTCCATGGCAATTGGCTCAGTTTGCTACCGGGAAAAAATTCATCCCTTCTTGCAGCCCTCCCCAGAGAGAATTAACCAGGCACCACCTGAATGCAGTGATCTGCTCAGGGGTGAGGGAAGATGTGGCAGGTAGTGGGAAGAATCCAGAAGCACAAAGGAGCTCCTGCTACGTTTTCTCATCACTCTCCATTTAGAAGCTGTATCCTGCACTCTGTAGACATCCAGCAATGTCCATGTGTAATGGTAGGATATGTTGGGTCACATCTGCAAACTGCCAGCCTAGATGGGGACCAAGGGCAAGAGTAGAGAGAGGGGCTGGAGAAGGGCACCAGGAATCTCTTGGGGAGTGAGTGGTCATTTTCCAGTGGACTAGCAGTAACTGGTAGATAGGAAACAATAGGGGAAGCCAGAACTGATCACTTTTGTCTCCTCAGTCCTTGGGACTTTTCTGTAAAGCAGTACCATGGTTTTCCAAGCCACAGCAGCACACCTAGCTCAGAAAAAGCTGAATAAAGCTACACATTTCCATTTAATCCTACACACAGCTGCTCTAAGGCACAGCTTTAGGGCTTTCCATCCTTGACACCTCTCACTGCTGGCAAAAGAAAAATGGTTCATCTGAGGTATAAAACAAAGAGTAAGTTAGTTCTCTTAAGTGTCCCATAGAAACAATCAACCAAAGAGATCATGCACCTTTTCTATGATCATGCCTCTGTGGAAAGAGCAAGCAGAAGAGCAAGCCATTGGCCAGAGCACACACTTACCCAGTATTTGCACTTCGTGGGTAATTCCATAGACGTCTATGAGTGCCCAGAGAGGACCGGAAACTTTAATACCACAGTGAAACAATATCGGCTCCTCGTCATTAATACTGTAGAAAACTCTCCCATGACGGTCAACCCAGAAGGCCAAGATATTGTCTCTCACAGCAAACCTCTCTGGCAAAGCCTTGGCCCAGTACCCAGGTCGGGTCACTAGGTCTGGACAGGCATACTTTGGTATCTCATCAGAACTCATCTGCGATGGGTCGTGAATGGTGAAGCCGAAGCGTAGAGCCCCGCTCCAGCCATGGTGCACAGCCACCAGCTTCAGCCTGACTTTCTCATAGAGGTGGATGGGCCGGTTGGTGAAGGTGACCCCATTGCAGAAACTGTTCCTCCGCGTGGCCTTGCGGGAGTGAGCGTCCAGACGCACGTTCTTGCCTTTGGCCTGGGAGTGAAACCGCGGCGGCTCCGTGATAGCGAGGACTGAGCGTCTCTCATGGCTGCTGTTGGGCAAACTGTAGTAGGGGCGGCTGGAGACGGAGCGGGTCTGGTGGCTTGTGTCTGCAAAAGGATAAAGCAGTGGTGGTCAGAAATGCCTGAGCCGAGCCATGTGTTGGCTCAGCCTGAGCAACTGCAAGCGGCTGGCCACGTGTGCTTTGCATCACTCACTGGGAAGTACGCTATTGAGTCTTAAAATGTTGTTCTTGGCCGCCATCTGCTCTTTGTTGCACCAGTATGGCTTTATGCAAATATAAGGCAAATGTGGCTCCTGGGGCAAAGGTTAGCAGCTTTCCTTCTACGCCCTGCAAAGCTGGATGAAAACAAACATCCTTTTGTTCCCATCACATGCATCCTATCGTACTCGGGAAGGCCGAACGCTTGTGACTGTTGCTCTGAGTTTCCTATTTACCGTGTGTGTGCTGCTAAATCACCAGCTGGTGTCCAGAGTCACACTGCCTCTGAGAAACGTGGCTGTTAAGATCAGAAGTGCTCAAGATGAACACGGATGTAGGATACTGATTTCTGCAAGACATGCAGCCACAGGCTTCTCTGTCCCTTGGTTTTGTAATGATCAGCTGGAGCTTCCGAACACCGCAAATAAAAGAAGACATTTAGCGGCTGGAATACTACCTCTGCATCACCAGACTACTCTTCCAAAACCTTCAACCCAGACCCTTATTCAGATATGAGATACAACTGGCACATTCAGGAACATTTCAGCCCACAAAGCCTTGCCTTTACACAGAACTTCCCATTTGAGCTCAAAGCACTTTATAAATGATAATTGTTTTCAGCTTCACAGCACCACAGATGGCACAGAAATCCTGCCATCCTCGTTTTACAGACAGGAGAAGAATTTATGGGTGAGATCTTGCAGCATTTTAAGTCAATAGCAATTTCGAGACCAATTTCAAGAAAAGCAGATTTGAGGCCTTCACACAAGCGTGAAGCAGAAATGGAAAAAGCTCAGCTTTCAATCTCAAGGCTTAGTTCTAAGTTCCCTGATGTGGAGACAATTTCTTTTGCATACCCCTGAAGACGCATGAGGTCTTGCTCCAGGAACAGGGCTCCCACAACCACCACCATGGTGGCACTTTAGTCTCCCCATTTCCCACCCACTCCATCCCTCCTCCTCTTTGTAACTGGCTTTGTAGACTTTTCAAGCGAAAATGGAAGGCATCCTGGGTGCTCAAAGTCACCCTGTTAAATATAAACCTGCATCACATGCACACATTTCTTTTGAAATCTTTTACCACATTTGAAGCTTTAGAAGCTGCCTCCTCCCTGTGTGTAACCCCTGGCTTTGCTTCGTGACAAGGGAAGGAATTGCTGACGCTTTCCTCTCTTGGAAAGAAACACCAGAAGATGCTGGGAGCTCATCTGGGAAAGCTGCAGTTGTGACACCTATTTTTTTGCAAGCAAATCTATACCAGGTAGAGCAGTGAGAGGCTGGGACTTGCATTCTTGTCTGAGCTAACAGAGGCTCTAAGCAACTGTTGCCTTTGAGAATGCAAGAGAAGAGGGCTTGCAGGCAAGATCTGAACGCAGGATTAGCTCTTGGGATCAGGCAGCTGCCACAGGAATCAAAGAGCTACCAAAAAGCTCCTGTTTGCATCAAGACAAAAAGAGCAATCTTAAATTATGGCTGGCAAATGCAGTGGCCAAATAAAAGGTCTTTTGTGTCTCCTCATTCAAACGGCACATGAAAATGGCTGAGTAGCACAGGGTAATGGTTACTCCTGCCTTACACTAATGTAAATAAATAATACACGTATGTATAATATACTTGTGCAATGTAAATAAACACTTGCTCTTAAAGCAGTGGGGGATTTGCCATTTCAATGGGTTCCCTGGGTCTGCAGGGTCAGTCTTGGCCAGGCCAGCAACAAGCATGAGTATTTATTTTGGATATTCCCAGAAGAATTTATTGCCTCCTAAAGAAGCAAAATGCAGCAGATAGCTGCTCACAGCACAGACCTGCCTCTGCCTCCTGTGGGTGCTGCTCCATGTGTTTGCCTCCAAGTATTCCCCACAGATGATGCTACTGTAGAGGGCTCCTTAGCAGTGAGAGGCATAGTGGCATGAGGCCAGCTAGAACATAGCACTGGGCATTAACCCTGAGTGTCAAAGAGTGAGTCTTCTCCTGGCCACGCTTTCCTACTCTGGCTCCACATTTTTCAGATGGATGTAGAGAGCTTTGTGGCATTCAGCTGGAATTTGGGTTAAGCCCAAACAGATAGGTGCCACCAGGGCAGCCTCTGAGGGGCTCCTGCAGTACCTGGTAGGCTCGGTGCTGCTCTTTCACATCACACCTCACCTTCCTGGGCAACATCCTCCCCTTGCAGAGAAGCCCTCTCCTCTGAAAGTGAGTGCTGTGGCCTTGATGGTCCTGTGCTGGCCAGGAAGAGGAAGGAGGGAAGAGAACTTCTGTCCTCCTCTCTGCTGTCAGAAGAATCCTCTGCCTTGCACCTGCTGTGCAGCACCAGATCCTCCCACACAGACCTGCTAGAGCACAGACACTCTACAGACCAAGAGCAGCGGGACACGATGTCCTCCAGCGTGGCTGCAGGGCAGGTACATCTCACACCACTTTTGGAAAGCGCAGAGGACTGAGGTGGGAACAAATGACAGTGACAGCAGCATGATAGAGGGAATAGCAATGACATAGGCACCCACTTCAAACGCAGCTTTGGGTCCACCCTGCCAGAAAGGAACTTGGGGCCAGGGTTTGGCTTTTTTTTGTTTTGTTTTTTGCAAAACAGGAAAGCATATTGTGGCTGAACAATAGGAAAGTCTCCAGAAGGAAATGAATGGATAATTTATTTATAATGCCGTTCCCCCCTCGCATGAACACCTGCCACCAGGAAGAAAGCCTGACATAACCCAAGGCAGGGGAGGCAGAGCTTTCCCACTGAAGCATGCCTGAAGCTAAACCTGGGCATGTGCTTTACTCATTATGTACTGGCGGGACTAGGCAAGCTCAACAGGATGTTTGTGCCTTTGAATTGCCCTCATTTGTGGCTTGGCTTCCACAGTTTGGATGATATTTCAGTTTCTTGGCTATTTCTTCAGGCCTGCCCTCTTCTGTCTATGCTTTCCTACCCAAAAGACCAACAGTGTAATAATGATAGCCAAGCTCATGGCAGAAATGTCATCCAACCCAAGAGTGCCTGATGCTGTGACAGGCAGCTAAGAGCTATGCCGACTCTTTTTTTCTGCTATGGGAGTCATAGAATGCTTTTAGTAAGTAATTTCTTCTCTTTATGCCTCAGTTACCTGCCTAAGAGACAGTAATAGAATTCCTCCACCTCTCAGGTAACTGAAAGAATTAAAAAATGTAAGATTCTCAAACACTTCAATCCCAGAGCCTTGTAAACACATCAGCAGGCTGTCTAGATCATCGAATGGGACATGAACCCACTGGGTCCCCTGGGGTGATGTCTTGAGGTCCCATCCAGCATTTTGTTTCCTTTCATTCCAGAGTTTTCCATTTGTCATCCCTATTCTCACCAACAGCAAACATGATGCTCACAGCATGAGTCCCTCAAATGCACAGAGAGGCTTCAGCAAATATGAAGTGAGCCAGGAAAATGGAAGAAAAAACTGAAGTGAAGGATTAAGAATGGTGTAGGGCTCCTCACTGAAGCCTGCAAAATAAACCTTGCCTGGAAGGCAGCATTTCCATCCAGATGGGCTACACTGAAATAGATCTGGGTTACAGACGCCCATGATCTCAACTGCAAGTAGCTATGGCACAACTGAAACTCCACCTGCTTTCTAAAGGGCCAGCACATCCATTCCTTAGGTTGCACTGACCTTTGGAAAGAGCTATTCTGACAAACATTTGCATTTTAAGAAGGCACAGCAGGCAGACTGGACAAATTCCACTTATTGATCACAGTTTCAGTTCTAAAAATAAACATTTTGGGGTTTGCTGTGGCATTGTAATCCCACTGACAGCAGCAGACAAAATTCAGAACAAGAGCCCTCTCCAAGGGTGCTGTTCTCTGAGCCGTGGGACAGAGAAGGCTGCTCAGCTGGGGAGCTGGCCTTAAGCCAGACTGATCCTGTTTTCACTTGCCCTGACAAGCCAGGCAGGGCTCGTGCCACAAAAAGCCCTAGAATGAAGAAGAGAATAACTTTCAAAGAGACCACAGCTACATGAGAGTGCTATGGCAAAGGCAGCCTGCAGCCAGCCAAAGGATGAGGAGAGCTCTGCCTTCCTGGTGTGTCATGGCTAGATCTACAGCCTGCATTAACTCTACTCTCTGCACCAGAAGGCAAGCCCTGGCTCCCACAGCCTTTCCTAAGGACTTCTTTCAAGTAAATCCATGACAAAAGATGTGCAGGATCACAAGGCAAGACAGGTATGAGGCAGCCCAGTGCCAAATGAAGATGCATACTAGATCAAGCAAGGATGTCAAAGGAACAGAAATAACTGAGACCACTTACCCCATGAGTGAACAGCTCAAGGAGTTACAGGTCATCAGCAGGCAGCTGGAGCATGGTCTCCCTGTGCTGCTGAAAGGTAGCAGCGTGCAGCCTGAAATCTATCTGCTAACACTCACTGCATGGGCAAAAGGGAATCCACCTGAAATGCCTGTGTTTTATCTTTATGGCCACTGCTTTATCTGTGACATTAGAACTCTTTCCTATTACAGCAGATAGTTAGGTCGGTGCTGCTGCAACAACCCTGTTGAACATTAAACAAGACATCTGGAGAGAAAAAGCCGCTGGCTTTTGTGCTGGAATAGGAAAATCCCAACAGGTGGGGACAATGAGGTCAAGTTTACTGCATGATTGCAAGGCTCTAGAAACAACCCCCATGGACTGAAAGTCAGTCACAGCGTGCTCCAGTAAAAACCATGGTCCCCACCAGGCTCATCCCACTGCATCTGTAATGGTGGAGACCATGCAGCCAGCTGTGGGTGTGTGGGCTGGAGCCTGGCTGGAAGGAGCAGGCTGGGCTGTTACTGCCAGATAATGAACCTTAACAGTGACACCGAACAGGATTCTGCTCTGACACAATCTTATCTTCTGAGAAGAGGAGATAAAAATCTGTTCACATATAAATTTAGTGCACTGCCTAGACATTTGTGGAGTGTTAAATACAGAAAATGTGTCGGGGATCTCTGCAGGAAGCACTGGTGACGCCTGTTCCACGCTCACCAGCATGAATTTCTAAGGTGAGACTATGAAATCCACTATGAGGCTGCTGCAAAAAATTTGGCCTCATTTCCAAATGCCCTGCTGGCTCAAACATCGGAAAATTCAACTTGACAATTAATAAATATCCCACATTTAAATTCCTGTGGTTTGCATGACCTGTCCAGAGCTCTGCTTTGATGTAAAGGTCTCCCTGCCTGGTCCTCTAACAGGGACATATTTCCAGGGGAGTTAGAACATCCTACATGGTTCACCCTGCAAGAGAGTAATACAGAAATTGAAGCTTTAAAGGGAGACTGAAGAGCCTATAATGAATTGCAGAAAATGTAACATTTTTGAAGAGACTAATTTGGGAAGGAGGGAGGAGGAAAGAAAGAAGTTTTTTTTTTCATTGAAGGAAGGTGTGTTGTAGAGCTGAGGTGACTCTTGATACAAATATGTAACAGACATGTAACATTTTTCATTGGAAAACTGTCGGGGAAAATCCATGTCAGAGAACAAGGATTGACTTCAGCTCAAAAAAGCCAAATTGTGCATCTCTCCATGAGGATTTGTGAGCGAGAAAAGCCTCTTGCTTCTGTGGATAATGCTTGAAAAGAAGTATTTTATAGCTGATTTAAAAAGAAAACATTGCTAAAATGGATTTTTGTCTAGGCAGAGGCTAATGACACAGTTACTCTGGTCTTCTAGGTGTTCCTCCATAAAAGAGAAGCAGTAGTTGCCAATAATGTTACGCAAAATCCTTTTGCTCTGATCCCTTTTCTCAAACCAGCAAACACAGGCAATACCAGAAGGACTCAGCAGTATTATCAAGGCTGCTTCATCCTCTGTCTCCCATCATGTCCTCACGAAACGAGATGAAATCCTGCAGCACTGCTCTTTTCAAACCGAGCCCCTTCCTTGCATTGGCAAACACAAAGTTCAGCCACATCATTTAGAAGAACAGTTGCACTGACATGAAAGCCATCAGGCCTTGGCTCTCCTGGTTAACCCACATCACATCATGACACCAGCACTGGAGCCAGAAGACAGTGAGCGCAGCTGAAACACCAATGTCTGTCTCCAAGATCCACCAGCTGGCTCGGAGCAGAAAATAAACCACGACAGAAGGTCTGCTCCATGGATGAAAAGTGCTGATGGCAACTCTTCCATGACCTAGAAGTGATCACAGAGCCCCAAAGCCTGGGGAGAGTCGGTGCTCTCCCAGATCAGGCAGGAATACTCTCCCAACCCCCTTTCAGGCCTTCTGGTGGTAAAGGGAATCAAACTTGAGACGAAGAAAGCCAGTGCATGACTTTGATGGTGTGGCATTTTCAGAGCAAAGTGAGGAGCCCAAGGATAAACCAATACGGTCTTGTGGATCAGGCTGTAGAAGCAGGGCCTGCTATCAAAAAGGCTTCTCCTGGGTCTGCAGGTATAGGTAAGTCCACCTACACTCACTTCCACTTTGCTGTTCCCCTATCTCTCTCTCTCCTGTTGTGCCTCTCACTTTGTGCACACACGAATTTCGCTGCGAAGTTGGCCCCATCTTTATTACAGGCTTTTAGTTCTGCATATAAATAGCACTAAGAATACACAGAAGCCAGCGATTAAGCATGGAAAAAAAATCTCCTCTCCCCCGTATTATTAGCGAATCTGGGTCAATGAGTCTGCAACTCTAGTCACAAATTCTCAGGCTTGGTTAATGAGAGACAGAGTGAGAGTGAGCAGGATGGTAGAAAGGCAGGGTTCGTGCCATAATCCCTGCTTAAGTCTTCTGGTGCAAGTGATGAAAGGAGCTGCATGATAGATGAGGAGCCTTGGAAATGGCACAGCTTATTGTAATCCGTTACACGGCCCTGACACCCCAGTCCACTGGCTCATGTCAGTCAGAAAGCCCAGCTCATGAGCCAAGGAGCTTTGAATGATGTCAGGGATTCGAAAGTCCTAAATTATGAGATGCAAAACTAGGTGGAACTTTTGGCTACTGGCTAAAGAAAAAAGCATCTTGTCAAAAATAATCAGTCAGCTGCTCTTACTAGAGCTTTTATTGGGAATTTCTGGACTGTGTTCTCACTAATATGCTGCATGTGCAACATGTATGATTTCATACCCCAGGAGAGCAAATCTGTGCCTCTTACTTGATGTATTATGGGTTTGCAAAATTGTTACCTTCTTTAGAAAGTTAATTTTAACTTGGGGGGAGCAGATTGCTGCTCAGCTCACTTTATCTTCCAGTCCTAAACTCAGAGCCCATAGCATAGTTTCGGGAGGCAATCATAAGCAGTAAGAAGTGAGCAGTCGACATCTCTTTAAGCAACTCCACAAATGGTTTCCAAGGGCTGTGAGGCTGGGAAATATTTTCCATATCTAAATGCTCAGCTTGTCAGTCAACAATAAAAATATGCACTTTTGTGATTTACTATTTTAATTGCTTTCTAGAAACAGACAATAAAGTACACCATAAATCGAAGAGTGCTAAAAGATGTAGCACTTTGGGGTGGAAAGATTGATCTGTAATGAACTCAGCTGGAGATCTGAAGATGGGAGGAGAGGACCAAAGATGTGGATGAAAACCCTCATGTTCTCTAGGGCAATTGTGTTCTGTTTTCATTTACTAAACTCAGAGAATCAGAGAGTAGCAGGGGTTGGAGAAGACCTCTGGAGATCATCTATTCCAACACCCTTGCTAAGGCAGATACACCTAAATCAGGTTGTATAAGAACACATCTAGGCAGATTTTGGAAATCTCCAAACCCATTGGAAACCCCTTTTTTTTAATGAAATGAGATCCAGTTTCCATGGATTTACAATGCTTACCTATTTTTTTCAATGGCTGTTACTTCGGGCAGGTCTGAAGCCCACTACCATCTTCTGATGCATCAGTTTTTTAAATCAATTATGTTGTCCTCAAGGCAAATTAAACCTAACTCAGAAGACCAAGGATATAATTTCAACAGTAGCTTTGCTGTTATGCCAAACACCAATTTCCTTGCACATTCCCTTCTTCCACAGCCTAGCTCAAGGACAGTCCCACAGTACATGCACAAGGTGCCTTTTCCCTAATGAACCTATAGTCATTAGAGGAAAACTTTGCCTTCAGTGGCTTCAGTGCTCTGCAGCATGGCTCAAATATGGGTTTTCATGGCAGTAAGAAAGATACAGAGATATTCTTAATTTTATAGAATGTTGAGCCACTGAAGCCTGTCTCAGAGTTCTTTTGCTCTTCCTCCCTGCTCCAGGCCAGCAGCAGAGACTGCAGACACACTTAGGAGCAACTCAGGAGAGTCAAGAACCCTGCTGTAGCAGAGAGTGCTGCTTGGTCCCTCCAGACTTGGAACACAGCCCTGTGAGGAGAGGCTGAGGGAGCTGGGAGTGTGCAGACTGGAAAAGAGGAGGTTCAGGGCAGACTTCATTGCTGTCTACAACTACCTGAAGGGAGGGCGTAGCCAGGTGGGGTTGGTCTCTTATCCCAGACAACCAGCAACATAACAAGGGGACACAGACTCAAGTTGTGCTGGGGGAGGTATAGGCTGGATATTAGGAGGAAGTTCTTCAGAAAGAGTGATTGGCATTGGAATGGGCTGCCCAGGGAGGTGGTGGTGTCGCTGTCCCTGGAGGTGTTCAAGAAAAGACTGGATGGGGCACTTAGTGCCATGATCTGGTTGATTGGACAGGGCTGGGTGATAGGTTGGACTAAATGATCTTGGAGGTCTCTTCCAACCTGGTTGATTCTATGAGTGATCCCATCATTCTGCCTGCAGGACACCCATTGTATGTTCCTGACTAATCACACTGTCCAAAGATCCTAGCAAGAATATTTTTCATGTATTAAAAAATTAATCTGGGTTTGTCTCCTTGTCCCCAATTCCTCTCCATTCATTAATTCTTCACTTCCAAAACAACTTTTCGCCTACAGACAGCATAAACAGCTCAGAACTGTTTTTCACAGCAATGCTTTATGTGATGTTTTCCTTTTCTAATCCTGACTGTGATTTGTTGAAGAGTTACAAGAACACGTGAGTGGTGTAATCACTGACATTGAAATGGTCCATGCCCTCACCCTCCTCCCTCCCTGCCAGGGGAGCACGTAAGGACCATTAATGCAAATAAGGCTCCCTGTTTCTGACCAGCTGTACCAAGTCATCTGCACTGGGGATTTATAAATAGTGACCATGTCATTCCAATGTTAATGGCTTTAAATGAAATTGGAGAATGAAATGCATTCCCTTTTAATATCCTCAGAGCAGCAATTTTATTCCATCCTATGGTTTCAATACAGGACTCGTAGAAAGAGTGCTGGAGCTTGGCCCATCAACGTGTTGCTTCCAGTACAGACAGGAACAAAAAGAGGGAAAGAATTTTGTTGTCTGTCTGATGCAGGAAACCCACCCATCCCCTACAGACCAGGAGCGTCACAGCACTGTACCAGTGGGAGAAAAAGGATTTGAAAGGCAGCAGTGGTAACTTCACTTTCCGTGTCCTATGAGCACACCCTAGAAGCCAGTATTCACCTTATCTTCTGCCCTCTGAATTCAGAGTGTATACCATTGATACCTACACCCTTCACACCTCCAAAAAGCACATCTGAAAAGGCCAGTACATGAGATGTGCTGTCAGAGCCCTCTCCAGCTGGCTGTGTACCCCCCACATCACGTTACTGCTGAGCTGCACTACCAGTGCCTCAGCTGGAGTCCAGAAGCATTAGGAGCTGAGCATGCTTTCCACACTCACTACAAACACAAGAAAATGGAAATCGTCCTGCACCAGGACTACAGAGGAAGAGAAGCTGCAGGTGAAGAGAGAGATCGGAGCCAACCATACCCTGGGCTGCATCAAAAGATGCACGAACAGCAGGTCAAGGGAGGTGATTCTGCCACTCTGCTCTGCAAGACTCCACCTGGAGCCCTGCATCCAGCTCTGGAGCTCCCCAACACAAAAAGGACATGAATCTGCCGGAGAGGGTCTGGAGGAGGGTCACAAAGATGACCAGAGGGCTGGAGCACCTCTCCTATGAAGTCAGGCTGAGGGAGTTGAGTCTGTTCAGCCATGAGAAGAGAAGGCCCTGGGGAGACCTCATAGCTGCCTTTGCATACCTGAAGGGGTCCTACAGGAAAGCTGCAGAGGAACACATGCAAGGACAAGGGGCAATGGCATTAAACTAGAACAGGGTAGATTAAGATTAGACATCACAAAGTTCTTTACTACGAGGTCAGATACTGGAAAGGGTTACCCAAAGAAGCTGTGTGTGCCTCACCCCTGGACATGTTTAAGACCAGGCTGGATGAGGCTTCAAACAACCTGGTCTAGTGGAGGGGGGTTGGACCTAGATAATCTTTAAGGTCCCTTCCAAATCAAGCCATTCTATGATTCTGTGATCACCACTCAGAGTGATGCTGCCTGGCCATTCATTTTTGCCTTCAGCTTTTTTTTCCAGGAAAACCTTACAATAAAAGGACAAATGCTGCTGTTTTTCTTTGCTTCAGATTTGTTACCGAGCCCTCTTTCATCTTTATCTCTTCTCTTCAGAGTGGTTCTATGGTCTCTCTCTCTCTTTTTTTTCCTCCCTCTCCTAATTATGATTTCTTTGCACTCAAAAGACAGGAAAAAATTCAACTGAAAAGGTAAAAAATGGTGGAGCTATTTCAATCCAAACAGGGGTGGATAACCAGAGAGCTATTAGACTTTACGATGGCACCCATACAGGGCTTTCATCTGTCCTGAGGGAGCTGCAAAACCACAGGAAAAGGGGAAAAAAAAGGCCTCTAGGAAGATGTTCTTTCCAGCAAGCCCTGCTCCCAACATGGTGCAGCATTTTTAAACGCTGGCCACAATTCATTTTATATTTACACACAATTTAAACAGTGATCTGGCAGCAAGAGGGGAAAATGCTTTGGGAGGAACGCATGGCTGAGGAAGCTAAATAAAGACGTGGCCAGGTCTTCAATCATTCTATATTTTATATATACAAAGGCTGCGATTCCACTAAGCTTTTCTGAAACAATATGTAAAGAATCCAGAACAGGGCAAAGAGATGGGAATAACTGGTTATAATTAAATCAGGGGCTGAGGGGGAGCACAGCACTTTCACTCTGCCAGGCTAGTTTCCCTGGAGGCATCACAAAACACAAAGGATCTGTGGTGGTGAGCTCTTTAATGGGTTATAGGTAACTGCACAGGGGCTGAGTCCAGCCTGGCTTGGGTGGGCTGATGCCTGAGGCCAACGCTCTCCCAGCAGGAAGAGTTTAAATGAATTTACTGGCCAATCTCTCTTTCCAAGTCATCTGAAGGGCTGGTGACTTTGCTCATGTACAGTGCAGACTGTAAAACAGTATCACACAGTTCGTTCACTGTTTTAGTTAGCGTTCAGACAAATAAGCTATAGGGTTTTTTTACATACTGTACATCTTCAGAAATAAAGCCAAAAATCATTCAAAGAAAGAAAGAAAAAGAAAAAAAATAAAAACAAAAATAAAACATTCTTTGCTGGTCCAGAAACAGAGGAGAACATTACACTGAGAAAAGGGATGCATCCGTTTTTCCTTGAAGTTTTTTGTCTAAAGGCATAGTTTTCTGCTGAGCTATGAAGCCACTCGGAGTGGCAGGTGGTTGTGCAACACTTGGCTGCTGCATGGCTGAGCTGCAAGGTCCTTTTCCATGGTATTTACAGGAATTAATAAGAGGAAACAAGAGCCACTTCAAGACATTAAACTGTCCAAACAAAAGAAAATACAGTCATACCATTACTGGACACACAATGACCTCAGTCTCTTTCTTCATCTCAACTGTCTTCAGTTATTTCAACACAAAAAGGATTTAAGCAACCAGGACAGCAAGAGAGGTTTATTTTTAAGCCTCCACGTCAATCTTCTTAACACCAGTGGGATTTGATCTCAGCACACCTAAGTCAACATCAACACTCTTCTCCATTTACATTCCCTTTGTGGTACCACAGCCAAGGGATGATAAAGGCAGGTGAACCAAAGAACTCCAGAGATGAGAGGAGAGACAATTCCTTGCATCGTTGAAGATAAATGGCAGCTTTTTTTTTGGCCAGAAAAAGGCCAAAGCCTTTTTTTTTTTTTTTTTTTCATTTCTCCTCAAGATGAAGGAATCACTCCCAAGAGACATGACAAATATGTGAATTCTACAGCAAGCAAACAGCTCTGCAGCCTCAACAGTGACCACCTGTGGACATCTGCCTACCAGAGGAGGTCCAGGCAATGCAAAGTATTGGTTCTCATCATGTTTTCTCACCTTTTTAAGGTGGAGCTTGGACCACCATTCAGCACAGCACACTTGGCCAATACCTTCAAAACAGTTTACTGCAGAGCTGTGAGCTGTTGTTATTTTTATAGCCATGATACTTTTTTCATAAACCATTTACACTTACAAAGCCCTACTGTATGGTCAAACAGCACATTCCTCAGTAACTCTGGAATTGGGACATTTCAGAAACCCCACATGAAACAACAGAAACAGCTGCCTGAAACCTCCCATTCCCACCCAGATGGCCTTGTTTCAATTAGCCAAATCAAACTTCAATTCAGTCACTCACTGGCCTTGTTTGGATTTATTTGGAAGAACACACCTATAAATCACACATGAAAAACTGCGGAGAGAAACAAATTGTTTCTCTCTGGGTGGTTCTTCTGGTCCTTTCTTGTTTTGTTTTTTTTTTTCTTTTGCCAGAACAAAATTTTATTACCAGGCAAATGTTATACAATTAGCTGTTGACAGCTTAGAGCCTCTGTTGCTTCTGGCCACAATAAAACACAGGCAGTAGCTACACATTGCCCCTTTGCCTCTTTAAAATGATGCACTGAATGTCTCACATGCTACAGATCCTTCCTGCATCATCTTCCAGAGACTTCTGAGCTGGAAACATGATGAAAAAGGGAAGCTGAATGGACAAAAGTCATCAAAACAGACCCCCACAGGGGTTTTCCTCTGGGCACCAATCCACTGGGCACGACAGCTGCCACTGCTCACAGAGCTCCTTCCTGAAATACCAAACCTGGGCAGTCACTCGAAGAGCATCAGGAAAGCCCTCTTCTAAGCAACTCACTCATTGCAGAGATCTGCTGCTGGTAGAAGGGCAGAGGCTCAGCTTCCCCAAAACACCCCTCAGAAAGGCACATTCACACCAAGTGGGCATGTTCCCAGCCACCCAACCCCTTGCCTGCCAGCACTTCTAGAACGTGGCTTCAGGTAAAGTGAATTGCACTCAAGATATCCAATAATAACACTGAAAATCATTGGTGGTGGCCAGTGTCCACCCTGGCACAGATTTGTCAGCTCAGGTCCATGGAGGACTTCCAGTACTGACAAGCTGTGTGTGCCACAGCGAGGTGTGTGTGCACTTTGGTACATCTTCCTGATGGGCAGACTGACCACAGCACCCACCAAAGTCCAACTCACCACCCTCTGCTGGCAAAACCAGCCTGCTGCTTTCCAGAGCTGCTTGTGGCAGATACTAGGAGAGAAAAGGGCCAGGAAGCGGCACAGCCTGTCTTCAGCATCACCCTGGGATGTTCACCATGTCCTAAATGCCTGCCGCAGTCTAGCCCTCCTTACTCCTTCCATTTCCTGTGCTTTGGTGCCTGCTGAGACATGCTTGAAGCCACTGGTTACCACTGAGAAAGCCTCTTCATTAGCACCCCACCAGGACTGTTTCAGACAGAACCTGGGATGTGGGGCCAGCAAACCTTCTGACCATCGACAGCTCCAGAGTGGAGTAAGTGCCTGCCTGACCACAGCAAATTAAGGGATGCTTTCCAGATCAGCTTCCTACACAGGCAGAGCCCAGGGAGACAGCAGCATGCCCTCCTGTGTCCCTTTTTCTAGGCCACTCTGGTCAAGTAGGATCAATAGCAGAAACATTTCATGCCGTTGCTAAACCAACAGGAGCCCTCACCCGCACACAGGCAGTGCCATATGGTCACCTATTAATGGCATATAAAAGCTGTCTGACTGCATCTCTTCCTTTGCTTGGAGAACACAAGGTGCTGCAAAACAGCCTCTTGCTAGCTTGAGAGCCTAATAAGGAGTAGCTGCTGGTGATGCAACACCAGCAGACCCCCTCCCAGGGCAGACCCAGCCAAGCCCTGAACCTCTCCAAGACAGAGAAGAGGAACTGGGAGCCTTCCCCTTGAGTATCGCACAAGGCACAGGCCTGTGCCTAAAGCTGCTTGCTTCCATCTTTCCCACCTGCCTCACATCAATGCCTCATTTTTCATAGCACTAACTGCTGAATTTTTTTCTGCAGTTGCCCATCCTGTGATGCCAGGGCAGGCCCACAGTGGTTTGGATGGGAGGATTTCCTCCTTTCACAGCCCTACATGTCCACATTGGGCAATGCCCCAGTGCAGCATGTGCACCCAAGCACGCATGGGGCCACCAGAAGGATGGAGCTCAGCAGGCATGTCTGTCTCCATCATTCATGACTGCCACAGTCCTGGGGTTGCTCTCCAGAGTGGACCCCCCAGGCAGTGCTGCATCTACATCCCCTCTGCCACCAACTATGACTTGCCCAAACACCTCTTTGGGGAAATGATCACTTCCCTGGAGAAAGAGCACTTCAGGTTCCCAAGCCCACAGCCCTCCGAGGCAATGCAGCACTGAGCTAGGCATCACTCCCTTCAGCTACTCTGTCATTGCCACAGAGACAGACAAGTCACAACTAGTGCTCCCAGCACTGCATTTAGCCCCAGGGATGAAGATTATGAAAAAAACAGGGAGAGCTTTGGAAAAGTGTTGAGTTGGTAGGGCAGAGACTTGAGGTGATGAGTCTGTGGTGATGAACGATGCCTGGGGATGCACAGCAGCAACTGCTTAAAATGATGCCCTGGCTCAGAACAGGAATATAGACACAGAAAGGGAAAGCACAGGAATATAACCCCAGAAAGGTCCTCAAGCACTGACCTAACATTTCTGCTCATCACTGTTAGTCCATTGGAAAGGAGGGGAAAAGGACTCCTCAATGCAGGATCAGGTTCAAGAGACAAGAGGCAGAGAGCAAATCAGGGAGGGGGAAATGAAGTCAAAACCTAGAGGCACACAAGGAAAGCTTCTCCCTCCTTCCGAGACTGTCTCATGCAGAAACTCTGAGCACCTAGCTAAGGGCTGCCTGATGAGGTTTGGTGACTGATTCTACAGGCATGCCCATAGATTTCAGTATTTACAGGAGTGCAAGCTTTTTTGCACGGGAGTATAAACATTTACTAAATAGGAATGCATACAAAAAGGAGGTTTGAAAAGAGTTTGTTTTAAACTGAGAAGCAGTTTTGACCTCTTTGGGAGGAATGTGCCTCTGCCCTCTGCTTAGAGATGGTCAGCTAAATGCTTGAGGAGGGTGGGAGAAATAGTAAACATGTTCATGGAGCTGGGAAGCATTTTTTTATTTTTGTTTTGCTTCTAAAATTGGCTTTAAATATTTCTAAGAGCAGGAGGCATTTCCAAAGAAACAGGATCCCTCAAAACTCGATTTTGAAAAGGGGCTGTTTTTCAATATAAATAAATTTTAAAGGAGAAAGATGTGAATGCTTCTATTAAGTGATAAGCTCCAGCTGTTCCATGTGGGCCTGGCATTTCAGGGGGAAAAGGACAAAATATGTTAGTAACAAAGCCTCACACTGTCCTCATGAGGCCAATGAGCCAGCAGCAGATCTGGACGCTCCAAGTCGTGGGGGACCCCCACCCTGAGCTCCCCACCCTGGCACCTGTAGAAGGGAAATAATCCACACTGCTATTAGGAAGTGCTGGAAATGATCACATTGCTTGTGTGAGGGAGAAGAGGACTGTTTGAACCAATTCATTAATTATGAATATTAAACAAACCAAGTTTTGAAGTTTAGTTGGTAATGACTCAAACTTCCGCTATTGTTCTGCTCGGTAAAATCAGACTCTCCAGACAGCATCTGTCAATCTGATTATTATGCAGTTAAATGAAGGAGAAAAAAAAAATGTTCTCTCTCACCTGCAAAAAACTCTCTGTTCCTTGTAATCATTTGCCTTGATAAATTTAATTTACTGAGTTTTTCCTTATAGATTTAGCTGGTTGAGTTAAACTATAAAGATTATTCATAGAAAAGCAACCACAGTTGGTTACTAGGATACAAAAAAAAAAAAAAAATCACTTAGTATGTTCCTCCAATGAATAATCCCAGCAGAACACAAACAAATTCAATAAATTACGAATTTCTCTTTCTCTCTTACATAAACATTGAGGTTGCAGAAGCATTTCTTGGAAGCCTTTAAAATAAATTAATATCTTAATTACTATGCAATAGCAAAACAAACAGAGCGGGTAGCTGAGCCTTGCAGGTGAGCTGCATCCTTTGTCTAGACATGAAAGTTATTTTGGAACAAAAGCAGGGTGCAAATGGACTACAGATTCATTATTGCCAGTATCTATGTGCAGACACTGGTATTTGGCATGCTCACATACCTTTTCAGAGTGGATAATGCAAGCAGTAGGCTAAGCTAATTTGGAAGAAGGCATTCTTATTTCAGAAAAAAAGATCTCACTTCCTGCACAACTCCATGCATACAAAAGGTCTTACATAAAAGCACTTGTTGTCAAATCTCTGAACCTACAAGGTGAAGAGGGACATAAGTTCTCCTAGGATGGGAAGTGGCTGCCAAGTCCATCCATAGGAGGCCAGCATCCACGGGGCAGCAGAACTGCTGATGCTGCGGATGGGCATAATAAACTCCGATCAGACCAAGTCTGCCCCGAGCCACTCAGACGTTTTGGGAAACAGCAACCCAAACTCAGTGGATCGATTTTAGATACTTAACAGCATTTTGGTCTTCTGTGTGTGTGTGTGCGTGCGTGGTTGTCTCTTGCTCTGTCTTTTGCTAGCTCTCACGATATCCCCTGGTAACAGCAATCCCCAGGCATGACTCAGTGCAGACTGATGTTGGAGGCTGTGGTATTTAAAGCCCCCTATAGGGTCTGTCGGGTAAGATCAGTTTTTATAAACTTTAACTGTGATGGATTTCCTTGAAATTGTGACTTGCTAAGCATCTGTCCTTCTCACCCTCTCCCTTTGATCACATCAGCAGCGCAAGCAGTGCTGTTCTGCTGCTGGCAAATCACCCGGTAATTGCTATTTAAGACTCAGAAATCAGATGCCTGAGTGAAGATCTGCCTCCAGCTCTTCAGAGGACATCTCCTTTCCAGGAGAGACCAACCAAAATTCCTGGCATACTGAAATATCTGCAAGCCCTCTCCCATGCAAGTGCAGGGAAGCTCCACTAGTATCAACCTTTCCCTCCCTGCACACAGGGGCTCAAAGTTCAACGTTTATTTTTCATCCTTCTCTACCAAGGGGCTTGTGCAATCTTGTCCCCAGCCTGTCCTGCACAGGGCTACGTTCACCAGCCAGCCAGGGAGTCCCAGGGGGCACTGTGCTCCAGGGCAAACCCAGTGCTGATTGTCGGATAAAGCTGAATCACCTCAACAGTCCTTCCATTGTATAGTTTGTGTCCAAGAACCATCATATGAAAGTTACCTCCACACAATACCTCTGCCAAGGCTCTTTATCACTAAAAATGAAGCAACAGCCAGTTAGCAGATTCTTTCAGTTTTCATGCTCAGAAACCCTTTCACTTTGAAGGACAAAGTAATCAAGAGGTTTTGATCATGCTCTGATGAAAGGAACACCAAAGAAGGTCCCCATAAGAGATGTTTCTTGGGGGCGCGTTGCTTTGGCAGGAGCCTACAGGGATTATCCACACCACCTTTACCTTCTGATGGGACCAGATCTACTAATGCCATTACTAGCTGATGAATAACAAACTTGTTCTTTAAGACCTCCAGTGATATAGACATTGCAATCTATATTCTACCAAGGCTTTGCTTCAGTGTTAACCTGTCCAGCTGCCTTCTGGAGAGCACGTGTTCAGAGGTCCTGATTGTGTCTCGTTCTAGGAAATCCTAATTCACTACAGGCTCCCAGCTGCTCTTAGCAGCAATTTTGGCTACCTCTAGGACACTGGACCAGACATATCTGAGGCACCAAGTGTTTGCTGTTATATAAAAAAAAAAAAAAAAAACAAAAAAAACCCCAACAAAAACCAACAACGAAAACAACAAACAAACAAACAAAAAACGCAAACAAAAAAACCCCAAACAAACCTTCTATCCAACTCTGTCAAGCTCAAGACCCCCAAAAAAAGCAATTTCCCCTCATTAGGAATCGTGCTTTCAACCCCAGCATTACACTGAGGAGATAACTTTTGAACTCCACTCCATAAATTACAGAACACTTAAGCTGAGAAGCCGGCGTCCCAAAGAGACCAAAACAGATAACAGGCTGAGAAAAGCTGTTGCCACAGTGCTAGTCACCGCTGAGGAAAGCGAGATAAACCTGAATGAAATTACTTCTTTGCTGCTGCCAAATGGGATATTCCATCTTTTACCTTTGGCTTGTCAAGACAGAGCTAGGCAGATTCAACATTCACGTTATGGAGGAAGGCAAAAATCGAAAAGCTTGATTTTTTTTTCTGGGCATTTGGAAGTCTGATGGAAAACTTTTGCTTAGGGAAATTCTCTCTTTACTGACTGAAAAACAGAGATTTGCCTTTTTTTTTTTCTTTTTCTTTTCTTTTTTTTTTTTAAACGTGGTCTACTTATTTCTCCCACATAGCTGTAAGACTTCATGCCATCGGGAGTGCAATCACAAGAAACCTGAAGTCAAGGACAAATGGATGGTTAAAATAGGACAATTCTCAAGTATAAGAGTCTCATTATTATATGGCATCAAGCTTTCCCTCCCAGAACACAATCTTCAACTTTTCTTTTCTTTTTCAGCCCTTTCTACCGAGGCTCCACAATAAAGCAAGAAAAATGAGAAAACTCCATCTGTCACATGCAACTACCTAGCCAACAACTCTGCAAAGCACAACTCTATCCACTTTTCTCCCTTCAAAGCATCAGAAGATCTTCAAAAACATCTTAAATGTGCTTTTTTTGATGCACCAAAAAAAAAAAAATTGAAATGCAGTTAAATGTGTTGTGGTCTCTTTTTTTCATTAAAGAACATTTCTGTGTAATTTCAGTAGCAAGCAAGAAGTCATTTCTTACACTCCAATTTGGTTTCTTTACACTAGTCCTGTTGGTGCAGAAAGGAAAAGACCACATAGTTTTGTTGGAGCAGAGAAAGGGTCTGATCCTCAGACCTGCCAGAGGTCTGAAAGAAGTGACAGAAAAAACTCCTGGGTGGAAAATGATCCCAGCTTACACAAAGCACACCAAGATACCTCCCCGGGCACAGAGGGGAAAAACAAATTAACGAGCAAGAAATCACATTCCCCTCCCTCACTCCTCCCCAAAGCCCCACTTCAAGTGTTCAGACACCAGGAATGTAATGTTCCAGCACTCAGTAATTGAGACAACAGGGCATCCAGGTCTGAAGGGAAAAGCTGGCTCAGGTATGCTGAGATAAAGCTTTCAACCAGACGTCTGGTGCCAGCGATTCATGTTTTTAACATATAGAAGTAAAAAAACACAATCATCATCAAGACATGGAATAATCCAGAGTAAACAGCACCTCCTTCCCACCCATGGATGGATATACAACAACTCATCTAAGCAACCATCAGGAAGACCCTGCCCCATTTAATGCCTCTGGGCAATCCTGTTGTGTTTGCAGCAAGAGAGGTGGAATGGGGAGGTCTTCAGAGAAGTGGTAGGACCTCACCACTTAAGGGCATTGGGGCCATCAAATAGAGTAATATGGGACACTGACATAGTGTCAGGCCTCTTCAGGACACAGTAGATTAGTGATGCCAAAGACAAGGGTGCAGAAGCTGCCTAAGGGACAAGACAGAACAAAGAATGGAAATGCTCTCATCACAAAACCTCCTCCAGCTGCCGCAGACAGAAAAGACTCCCCAAGATGTGACAAGGAGCTAGGTCCCTTCCAAGAGCCCCTTGGGCACCCTCCTCTTTCTGTGATGGTTGGTAAGCAAGCATACATCTGCCCTCTGTCTAGAGTGGAGAATGGTTCAGTGGCCAAGCTGTATTTTGATGCCAGGGTGCCCCAAACGAGCATGTGGCTGAGGAGCTCATTAGGAGCAGGGAAAGTGCATGTCGTGAGTCAGCCCTGTGGTTTGGCGGCCATGACAGGAGCAGGGATGCCAAAGTGCTCCAGGCACAAGAAAGGAGACAAACAAAGGAGATAAGACAGACAGATGGAAATAAAAAGAGAAAAGATGGAAGAGATAGCACACACCTTCTCCATAAGGAAACTCAGATGAGATCTGACACGTGTTTCAGGGAATCAAACTTGGCCTCATCTCATCTTGCAGCTCTTGAAGCCCCCCCAACAAGTGAGCCCCTGCTCCTGTGTTCTCACTAGCTCTACCCCTGCTTGGTTTAGCAGCTTTGCTCCCTTTCTTCTCTCATGAACCCACCACATCCATCACAGTGACACGCACGCTCCACCTTAGGAAAGCCTGCTCTTATTTTAGCTACCAACCCTCACAGATAGGCTCTGTAAACAGCATGATGCTGATGAGAAAGAAAATGTTTCCTTTCAAGGCAAACAGTGCAGCAGGACACTGACTGTCCAAAAGTGCAAGTCCAAAAACTCAATGAGCTGGAATGCTAAATTCACTGGAGCTGAGGAGGACCAAGGTGCTTATTTGCATTCCTGACTGAAAAGCCATCGAATGCGATATGCAAAGAGGATCTGTACTAGAATGAGAAGCACAGCATAAGCTTGAAGGTGACTCATCCTTTTCATGTCAAGTAAACAGTAATGCCCGCACATTCAGATTTGATTGCCTAAAGTTAAACACCTTAAACACACTTAAGCACCTCCATAGATTGTCAAATTATAATGTGTCAGGAAGTAGCAATTTCCTTTGCTTGTAGTGAGGGCTCTCGAAGAGATTTGCCTACACACACAAACTTAGAGGTGTGATTTTAAGCATCTACAGCAGGACCAGATGGTGACACACGGGTCCTTCTGACCTGCAGCAATTATCTGGAGAAAGAGAAAGAAAAAGGATCTGTTTGCCAGATATCCTACCTCTTAGTAAAGCAATTCACCTCCAGAGCATCAACAGTACAACAGAAGAGAGGGCAGCTGCCCAGCACTACCCAGCGTGAGAGTGGAGAGCCACAAAACCCTCTTGCTTTAATGACACACTTGGCAATGCACTGTGTGTGCCTGACAGCACAGTGGCCGCAGGGCATGACACACCGCTCCACTTAGCACCATCGTGATAGGTGATGCCTCCCTGCACTCCAGTGCAGTTGTTTCTCCAGTCTCAACAGCTGAGATGCCTGTGGCAGTGCTGAATTAATCGTGCCAGTTGGCTGCAGCACATTTTTGGGTATGTACTGTACAAGGCTGGTTAAAGATAGTCTTCAGTATATGATCAACCTGTTCCAGCTCTAAATCACAGTGAAGGCTGAGTGGTTTCACAAGTTTCCCTTTGAAGAGTGGAAAAGCAGAAAGCTACAAAAGAAACAGTCAATTAATCTCTTTTTTTGCAGTTCCATGACCTTCTTCCTGGAGATGCTTCATGCCTGCATGTTAATTAATTAACTCTCATATACCCACGTGAGCCAAACTGCTTCCTACCTCCCTCACACACAAACCAAGACTACGATAGAGCCGCTTGCACAAAGGTCACACAGGGAGTCAGAAGCAAAATCAATGACACTCTACAAACCTCATATCTCAGACTAAAACAGAAAACCAGGCAAAATAGAGCCGCTATTGAGGCAGGATTAACACCTGTAATCAGCATTAATGAGAGTTGAACCAAACCCAAAACAAAAACTGGTCTGAACAGGTACATTTTTTGCTAAAACCAGAACAACCTGATGTGTTATTTTGCAGTTTTCTTGAAGTCAGACTGGAACCCGACCAAACAATTTATTGAATTCCCCATTCACCTAGAATTCCTGCATTGTATCACTAGCAACTAAAGGGGCAGGAGAGACCAGAGGATGAATCTAAACAAAAATGCCCTTTGAAGCTGAGAATTTAGCTCCTGGAAAAGGCAGGGAGATGTCTTTCCACTATATGATCTGTGGTACTCTTTTCTTACACTGCAGCTCTACTGTAACCAGGAATCTGCAACCATCACCATTTTGCAAGACTGGCAGATGGGCAGGTGGACTGGCATCAACATAGCGAAGGTCCAGACTTGGTATTTCTGAATTGCTGAGGAAGGATTAATTACTGAAACAGTTTTATAAAGAATACAAATTAATTTCTTGAAAATAAGAAATTGAAGTCACTTCTGCTAGAACAAGCCCCATTCTCCCTTGTGTTTACCAGACACAAATGCCACTCATACTTGGTATTCCTTGCAGTTGTGAGGAAGGCAGTGGGAGAAGCACCGCAATCAGATCCCAGCCAGATTCTTAAAAGGGAATTTGGCTCCTTTGTTAAATACCAATGACCCTATTTGGGCCAGGATCAACAACCGGATCCCAACTGGAAAGGCCTTTTCTTGTGCTTCAGCCAGTGCCAACCTCCTGCCTGCCCTGCCCTGCCCATCAGCAGCTGTCCATACTCACCCCACCACAACAAGCTGCCATGCACTGCAAGGACACTTGCTGCTTGCCCAGCTGTCCTAGATGTTGCTTCTTGCTTTTGCCTGCATCTTGGAGCTCCATGTAAGGACTTAGCTGTGTTAGGGAAGTTTCTACGTTTCCCAGTCTGCCAGTCCTCAAGCATCACTGGGCTCTTGGCATCCTCAAGGGAGGCTTCATGCCCCTATCTGGCTACTAACCATTTTTTGAGCCCTCTTCAAAGTGTCTGCCAAGGAAAGCAATTAGCGTGGAGAAATCAGCACCAGCCATGATGTCAGGGTGCATACATGTGCTGCTTGCTGTCTCATTCACCTTTGAGTTAAGAGAGCAGCTCTTCTGTGGAGCACTGCAGGTAAGACTAGCCACAAAGCTATAAAGCCATGAAGCCCAATACCGGTATGCTACCACCACCATTCACTCAGCCTCCCAGCCCACTCTGCAGGTCAGGACACGTTCTGCCCATCAGCTGCAATGCTGCACACCTAGTTTATCACCTGTAGGAGACAGAAAAGCAGCGTGCCTCAATAATGAAGAATTCACTCTTGCCTAACCACCTGCCCACAAATTGTCTCAAACAATGGGCAGTGGTAAGGGGAGGGAGACAGGAAAACATCCATGCCCAAGCGTAAATTCCCACCCTGCACTGGAGATGAAGGAAGGGTTGGCAATAGGCTAGTGCCCGGTAGCAGGAGCCTGCAGCACAGAGAAGCCCAAAGGCAAGGAGGTTCTCCTCATCCCCATCGAGGTCAGGCCAGCCACAGGAGGCAACCATCCTGCTGAAGGAATGTGTCATGTATCATTTAGCTGTCATCTAGATAAGAGTGATTTCTACCACCACCTCAGGACCGTTGTTAAGCATATCTGACACATCTCAGCTCTTTTCCATTCAAATGCCTTCTCAACCGGTTCAAATATAGAAGCTGCCTTTCATTAGCCCTAGCCTATTACTCATTTCAGTACCACTCCGGTTAGAAACCTCGCCGTTAATTTGACAAAGGCTTCATCCATTGTGTGTTAACCATCAGATACTTGGCAAGCCCAAGTTTCCCAAGCTCCCGACACAAATTTCTCGGGCACCGATAGCCTGTGCTCTTGTATCACTGCATGGAAATGTGCAAGGATTGAAAAATGCAGCAAGCACAGAAAACAGATTTCAACAACTTAGGTATAAAAATGAGCCGAACTGCATTCAACAGGATTTGAAATTGAATTCCACTATTTGAGAAGGCAATTTCCACTTCTATATAAAACCTGAATTGTTGATTGTTTGGCTTTTCCAGAAGCTGAATGATGAAGGTTCCTCCACGTTTCCTCTACATTTGATCAGAATGGAAAGACATTTTCCACCTTGAGCTATTTCCAGTGAACAAAACAACAAAAGTGGAACAACATCTGTAGGCTTCTACAGTTAATCAATTTAACACAACAGGCAGGCAAATTTTAGTTTGGTTTTTGTTTTGTTTTGTTTAATAAATTACTTCATTCCATTGAACAGGGAAGGGCAGTTCCTCTGTGGAGTTAAAATGAGAGTGAAAGTACATTGCTCAGTCTTGCCAGGGTGAAGAAAGAGATGGATTTTGGACCGAGAGGAGGAAAGACTTAATTCTGATTGATTATCTTTAAGTAATTCTAAACAGCCATAGCATTTATAAATAGGATTTCATCCAACAATTCAGTCTTCCAGAAAAAAAATTATAATTTTCAAAAGGACTGTTCCAAGAACAGTTCTAAACCTGCTTCCTTCTGTAATACCATTTGGATAATGGAAGACAAACACCACATCCAAGCACATCAATATGAAAAATTGCTGAACGGTGTCCAGTATGACAAAATACATTTATAAACTTCCAAACTGCAAACATCCAAAACCCTCCTCTGCAGCCACAGGTTAATAGCTTCTTTTGACTGTAATTACTCTG
Source organism: Ramphastos sulfuratus (assembly GCA_013399055.1). Classification (NCBI taxonomy): domain Eukaryota; kingdom Metazoa; phylum Chordata; class Aves; order Piciformes; family Ramphastidae; genus Ramphastos; species Ramphastos sulfuratus. The sequence continues at coordinate 281,641 of WBNM01013509.1, read as the reverse complement.
TAAAAACTGAACACAGCTGAGTTTGGGGAATGGAGACACATTTCAGAACCTCCCAGCACATTAGCAGACGGTGTTCAAGTGTCCTGTGTGTTTTCGCCTTGCGCAATTTGACAAATGTTTGCAAATGGACTATCCCCAGCAAAGCAATCCTTACAGACAGTCTCCACCTGGCCTGGCAGGACAGGATGGAGATTTTCTAGGCCACCAGAACAATGTTTGAGTTGGGAGGTCTACATAAATCAAGTCTTTAGTTTTTATTTCCACCTGACTTTTCCTCTTTCTTAACAACTTCTTTTGAAAGCACCTCTAGCAACTCTTTAATCACACAACTGCGGTACAACTGATGTCATCCCTTTTTTTACATTCACGTGTGTAAGGCTGTGCCTATGAAGGCTGCTTAGGAGAGACTGTTCTAGCAATAGGCAGAATGGCTGATACAACTCTCAGCCTTCTGGAACAGCGCTCACAGCTAGATCCCACGGCCCAGCAGGTACACATATTTTTCCTTGGGAAGTTCTTGCCTTACTGAAGTAACCTCCCCTTGACCCAAGGCTATTTCCCTGGCCCTGGCAGGGTTTTTTTTGCATGTACCCCTTGATATTTGCCTCTAGCTGAAAAGTCAACCCACAAAATTAATTTTCTCCAAGGTCATGCACTCCTTACAATGCCTTTATTTGCCACCTGATGAGGTATTTAAAAAAAAAAAACAAACTTCCTTATTGTGAAAGGAGCTAATTTCCCATTTAAATGCACTATAGGATGAGAGGAGATGCAACTAGAAATCTAATCACAGGTTCATAGCTAAACCACAAGCCTAGCAGCTTTCTTTTGTGCCTTGAAGGTCCCATGCAGCCTCTCGTTGCAAAGACAATAAATGGCACATCCAAATGCAAATCTACTCCCCTCTTTATTTCTATATTCAGCTCCCTGGCTGATTACAGGGAGGCATGTGTGTATGTTCAATAGGTCCTCCTGCTCCTTTAAATAAGTTTAATAATGCCCTTTTTATTTAGGGGATTGCAAAGTACAAAGGGTGCAATGCAGGAGCTCTGCGAAATCGGAAATTAAAATAAAAGCAAACTAGCTAAAAATAAAAGCAAACTAGCTGAAGAGAGAAACTGGCAAGGGCTCAGTAATTCAATCCTGCTGATTCTATAGAGACTAACTGCTTTTATTATGCATCGGTTCTCTGAGGAGGAAAAAGCCCCACAGTTCTGAACTCGCAAAGGAAAAGAATCTGTACATCTCTTGTATAAGAGCAGAATTCGCTAAAAAGGCAGTTTAAACCATGGCAGTCTACCAAACATTTCAGACTTGCTTTCAAATAGTTTTCCTCGGGTGACTGTGAACAACGAACCACATTACAAAGTTGTGCTTTTTCACACACACACACACACGCCCTTTCTTTTTTCTTTTTTTTTTTTTTTTCCCCTAAAAAAAAAAAATTAAAAATGGAGAGGGGTCACACGTACGCAANTGCCGCCCGCCCCGCCGGAGCGGCCGCCGAGCCGCGCATCCTGCTGTCCGCGGACCCCGGACCCCCAGCCTCTCCTTGGTGCCTTTCTAGGCCGTCCGGGGCTGCCAGCCTGCCCCGGCACCGGCCGCCGGATTGTAACGGGAGTGAGAAAGGGCGGCGAGACCGGACACCTGTTGCAGCAGCTGCCGGCCGGAGCGCGGGGTAAACAGGGGCCCGGCTCTTTCCAAGGGGGTCCCCAGAATCCCTAGAAACGACCTTTGGCCTCACTTAAAAAGAAAACAAAACCAAAACCCAATAATCAAATAACCACAACCCCAAAATTATTCTTCGGTAAAACGCGATTTGGAGTGCAGGAGGACAATCCCAACTTTACCCTCAGGACAGCTCTTTCTGTCACCAAACCTTCCCAATGGGTACAAGCTGCACTGGGAGTCCACAAACCCCAGCTCTACTCCCGTCCATGCCGCTTACTTAAGGCGTGACCTCGGATCAGCCACTTTGCATCTCAGTGGCACGACTTTCCCATCTGGGAATTGAGGGAATTAACAAGACCCGCATGTTGGCAAATTTGTTATTAGCTTGAAGCATACCAGTGCCATGGTGATGAAGGACACCTCAGCTGACAGCCTGAAGTGCAGCATTGACAAGATAGATTTGGCACACTATTTCTCTNTTCTTTTTCACACCCCCACCCACCCCCCCTTTCTTTTTTTTTTTTTTTTTTTTTTTCCCCTAAAAAAAAAAAATTAAAAATGGAGAGGGGTCACACGTACGCAAAAGCAAGCTTCTAACAAGATTCAGTGAGAGGCTGGGGATCCCTCCTTCACCTGCGAGAACAGCTCCACTTCACCCGCTTTTGTTGCTCTCACATGGGAGAAGCTGCGCCCCCCTTCAGCATCCTCGCCACGGTTGCCCGCCGCGGGGGGACTGCTACCGATCATACAAATAACAATTTTTTAAAATATTGGCCTTATCTAGAGCCGCTCCACAGGTTGGCGGGGCTCAGACCCCGAGTCTCGCTCGCCCTCCCCAGTCGCCCCCTCCGCCGCGCCCGGTTCGCCCACAGCATCTCACTGGACGGGACGCACCCCGCGCCCCGCATCCCCCTCCCCTCACCGCGGGGCAGCGCAGCCCCCCGCGTCCCGCATCCCTCGCCAGTACCTGCCAGGGTCTTGTGCACCGTGTTGCCCATCGCTCCGCTCGGCGGCGCGGCGGAGCCCGGGGCGGCCCGGCGCTCCGCAGGGCCATNAAAGAAAACAAAACCAAAACCCAATAATCAAATAACCACAACCCCAAAATTATTCTTCGGTAAAACGCGATTTGGAGTGCAGGAGGACAATCCCAACTTTACCCTCAGGACAGCTCTTTCTGTCACCAAACCTTCCCAATGGGTACAAGCTGCACTGGGAGTCCACAAACCCCAGCTCTACTCCCGTCCATGCCGCTTACTTAAGGCGTGACCTCGGATCAGCCACTTTGCATCTCAGTGGCACGACTTTCCCATCTGGGAATTGAGGGAATTAACAAGACCCGCATGTTGGCAAATTTGTTATTAGCTTGAAGCATACCAGTGCCATGGTGATGAAGGACACCTCAGCTGACAGCCTGAAGTGCAGCATTGACAAGATAGATTTGGCACACTATTTCTCTCTCTTCCCATCTCCGATGTAAAAACTCATTTCTAGCCCCATTAGGGGAGAGCAAGGGCTTCCTTTCTTTCACACTTGTGCTGCTGAGGGGTAGTGCTGCCAAGACTTTCTCCTTTGAGGCAGTTCTCATAGTTTTAAGAATGGAGAAGTGGGAGCATCAGAGATGCAAAATGCACTGCAACAACCAACACACTGGGCTGATGCAGCAGTGGCACAGAGTGAGAAAATCCACTGTGGCACTTAGCAGCAGTCACAGCTGTTGACTATCCCATGCCTTGGGACACAAAAAAGGTGGAAGGGGAGAGCCAACCTACTGCTCAGTGGTGTGTGGCAGAGGTCAAGCTCAGATCTATTGTAGGGAGGCTAAAATAACAAGCCTTTAATCCCTAGATCATATTGAACAGGTCAAGTATGGCTCAGGAAATGAGCAGGGATAAAAAGGAAAAAAAAACCAAACACAAAAAAACCCCAAACCAACCCAACCAACTAATTTTCAGTATTTTTTGCCATCATATGGATGTTAAAAATGGGATTATTGAATGAGACACCAGCAGCTGTTCTTAAAAGCGCTTGCACCCATCTGCTGTCTCAGGTTAGCATATGTCTCCCACTGTCTTCGGTGCCCTGAGCTGTGAACCAGACGCAGAAGCTGTCGGAGGGCAGGAGCGAGTGGCTGCAGCACCACGCTGCCCTTCGGGGAGAAGGGGAGGAGTGCAATGTCATCCCATTTACACAGGGGGGAAAGTCCTCGTTTCACTAGGCAGCAGGAAGGTGAGGCTTTGGCTAATGCCAGCCGGTTTCCCTCAGCAGGGAGTGGTAGTTGTTATTTTAGGGCTTAGAGGAACCTTAAAAAGGCAGAGGCAGCAGAGGGGTTCTCCGCAGCCGAGCCTCTGTGGCTGCCTGGGGGCTGCCAGAGCAGCTCATGTGCGTGCCATGTGTGGGCTGTGTGCCAGCACCCCGGGGGCTGCCGCATCCCTCCTTCCACACCCCGACCACACCAGCCCGGAGACGGTCGCTGCCTGTCCCAATGGTGTTCCAGCCCTTCCACCTCCCCAAAAAAACGAAGTAAAAATAGAAGACAATAAAATGGAAATGTACATCCTTAGGACATGGAGGCAGCCTCCAAGAATGCAATCAACGCTCCTGCTTCTTAGCATTGTAAAAATGCAGAGTTCGTTAAAATAACCCACTTCACACAATGTAAAACAATGAGCATGAGAAAGAGTGGAGCAAGGATGACTTCACCCTCCCCAGAAACCACACTGAGAAAGTACAAGAAAACTAGAAACTGACACTGAGCGAGGACTGAAAGGCAATGCAAAGTCACTGCCCAGCCTGGAGAAACTCAGGAAGGAAATCCACTGTCCCAACCAAGGCACCACAAATGAAAGCTCATTAGCATCTTAAAATTCTTTCTGCTCCAGTAAGTTCTGATAACTGTTGATAACACACTTCAGTAATTTCTTCTGTAAGCCTGGCAGATGGCTTCTCCTCTGAAGAAATCCCCTTTCCTCTCTCACCCTCATTTTAATCAGGGGACAGGGTGACCTGCATGCACCTGTTATTTGCTTTGGTATCTGCCTTCTAACCAATATAAAATAGTAATATCACCAAGCTCCTTCCTAGTATTTTTTATTGCTAAATCTTAAACCATTTTGCAGAAGAGGTGAGTCACATTTATTTGTGATTAAACCAAGGCACAAGGAACCCAGGAGACATGTACAAGGTCACCCCATTGGCCATTGGCAGACTCGGGAACAGAGGAACCACAAAACGCTGTGTTGGATCCAGCTCTCAGGACCGGACCTTCCAGCTGTACATACTGTACTGCTGCTTCTCCCTCTGCATTTTCTACAGCACTCCCTAACAAATTCATCTTAGTGGGATCAGTGGAGAATGATCAGGGTAATACCATGCAAGGGAAAAAGTCTCTGGGCAGTTTTCTGTGCTACACTGATGTCAGACATCTGCTTGTCAGCTCACTTTAATCACCTCTAAATCTTATTGTACACGGATGTGTACCCAGGCTTCTAAAATATGGCACCCAAAAAAAAAAAAAATCAAGAGAGACAAATTTCTCTCTGAACCAGAAATGTGATTAATTCCCTCTCAGGTTTGTCACAGAGGGATATGATGCAAGCTCTCCTATACTCATGTAGGCAGGACAGGCCTCTCAGGAGGTCTGAGTTATGCTGCCTGTTAGCAGTCACTTAAACACACAAAGACGTAAGTGCAATGATTCTGGGGATGCAAATAGCTTACAAAGAACAGCTACATTTCCACTGATGGATACCAGCCTGAGGTGATACTCTTCTTATGGCATCAGACTGGTTGTATTGTTCTTGTAAATCCCTTGGGAGCTTGAGTTTTGAGGGATGAAAGACATTGGGAGATGTAAGGTATCACCATCAGCAGCTGCCATTCTTGTCTATCTAGCAGATGGCAGTAAATAATGATAGACTCATCTCATTGAGCAACAGGGAGATGAAACGCTGAAAAATCTGTCCATCTTTCCCTTCAGGGCAGCAAGCCCTTTTGCCCTGGAGCAAAGTAATCTCTTCCAGTCCTGGCTCCAGGACAATTTTACACAGCTGCAGTCACCCCTATTGCTGGGCAGCCTCCCAGCAAGCATCAGTTTTACTCCTCCACTCTCAAACTGGCCACTTCTGTTGCTCCATCTTGCTCACAGCTGACCTCCACTGAAACCCTGTGGGCCTTCCTAAATCTCTGCCTTTTACCAATTCCTGCTTGGAGGCATTTCCCTCCAGAACTGTGGATAACCTTGCTCCACATCCTGGGGTTCACACCCCTGCACCTTCAGTTCTTTTTTCATTTTCTCTGTGACTCTAAGTCTGAGTAGATGCTTGGCGCATCCATTTCTCTTTCAGCCCCATCTGTCCAGAGTTCTGAGACTATCCAAACCACTTCCATCACATCTCACCTTGAAACATCTCCCTCCCCTACTTAGCAGGAGCTCCCTGGGAATTCTCAGAGACTGCAAACAAAAGATACCCTGTAAAAGTACGTGAGTGGACTGCATGAGCTCTTCCAATACCAAGAGGTCTAAACAAGTACAGTTACTCTGACATGAACATTGTACAATACATCTTCTTCAACAAATACATATCCAGCACAGATGCACCAAACAGTATAATGGAAATTATTCCTTCCTACTGACACACAAACAACAAAAAAAACTGTGCTGAACGCTGGTGTTCTGTGCTTCCTCCAATAGAAGTCACACTCCTGCCAGCACCTTGTCTTTCTTTCCTCATCCTATTTGTTAAACTGACTGTCCAAGAGAGAGCAGATTTGACTCCCCCTCTGCTCTGCCCTTGTGAGGCCTCATCTGGAGTACTGTGTACAATTCTGGGCTCCTCAGTTCAAGAAGGACAGGAATTGAGAGGGTACAGCAAAGGGCTATAAAGAAGGGAACTAGAACATCTGTCTTATGAAGAAAGGCTTGGGGCTTTTTAGCCTAGAAAAGAGANAAAAAAAGTGTTCCCTGAATTCCCATAATGTCCATTTAAAGAGGTATTTGTTTAGGAGGGATGCATGTACCGAGCGTCCTGCAGCACCGTGCAAAGCCATCCTGCCGCCCACGCCTGCCTTCCAACTGCTGAATGCAATTACTTCCCTCCCCTGCTCTCAGCACTAGTACAGGATGCACAGGGTCTGCACAGGTCACCGACAGAAACTGGATTTTACTTTTTTCTTTTTTCCTCTAAGAAATCAAGGGAAGCAGGAGCTTCCAGCACAACAGTAGGAAAATCTTCCAAAGATCTTCTTGAACTGGCCTTGACTACACAGCAATCAAAGCTGTTTCCTGATCCAAGTCTTTACTGTCTGCTGGAGATTTGGCTGCCTTGTGGCTTATTTACCCAAAGCTGGGGAGTTTAAGTCACATATTCTGGGAGATGAGGTGGAACAACGTTTGGCCAGAAGTGACCCATGGGATCTGATGCAAACAGGGAAATGCAGCCCACAGAGACGACCAAACAAGCCCTTCATGGCTTCAAAAGCAGCAGTGACCCTCTGCCCTGACCACACTTCTATTCAAAGCACAGCAAGTGGCTGTGACATGCGCTAGCCACGCAGCATATGGAAAAGTAATCTCTGAGGAGATGCCAGAGCGACTCTTGGCCAGAGAACGTGTGGGCATTCCTGGCAAAGAGGACTCTGTGATGGACTCCTCAGCTGCGAGAATTACAGCCCAGGCAGAAAGAGGAAAAGGAAATGGTGAAACCACAGTGTGGAAAACCACAGTTCAATGTCACTTGCACAAGCCACATCCCGGACAGCTTTGGTAAGTATAACAACACAGTTCCCAAATGGTAGCGGTCATGAAGGGCTGAAGCCAGGACGGCAGTGAGAACAGAAAGGCTGCAGCGAGGACAAGGAGAGCAGAGCCAGCACAGAGGAGGTATCAGTATGAGACCTGGTGAAAGCATCTTTTCCTGGGCAGAGTGTAGGTGGGCTGATTGTTCTGCTGTGTTATAAACAGTGTCTTCTCTCCAGAGAACCAAAAACATCACCTTGAGTTGCTCCCCGCCTGTTCCATAGGGCTTAGGGAGAAGAGGAGCTTCTGCAAATGACCAAACACAGCTCCAACCTCGCAGCCTCAGGCACCAGCACTGCTGGGAGATGCTCCATCTGCAAGACCCAGACAAATGCCCTTTCCTTCAGTGCGGGCGGAGGGTGGATTGGGCCCATGTAAGGAAGAATTTCCAATTTAGAAACAAACAGAGGCAGTTCCTATTATTGTTAGTGGAATGTCAGCATCTCTGGTCCTAAGCACCACCATCAACAAACAGGCTCACAAATGCTCCTTCAGCATCAGCCAAAATAAAATCCATGAAAGCATCTATAACTCAGCATTCACTACACACATAACAAGCTCTCCTTTTTCTTTTTAAATCCAGCCTTGTCCATGTAATTTTAACATAAAGGAACTAGTTGTGGGCTGTGTTATCAAATGAGTCATCACTTTATGTGACAGTGTAATATGATGTAGAGAATTTTTGGCACACCAGTATGGATTATGCATTATAATCTCTTAATTTGGACTGCTACTGCTGTGTGGCTGTGACTGGAGCAGGAAGGAAAGTCAGGTTATCCTAGCTCCTCTCCTGCTTTGCTGTGTGACCTTCACAAATTAATTATTCTTCTTCTGCCTAACTTTGATCATCTGGACAGCAGAAACATGGCTGTGTTCTACAGCACAGCCTAATGTTCACACAGGAGATCTGAACAACATGATATAAATGCAATTATTTTAGTAAGGGAAGAAAAGCAGGAGGACTTTGTTTCAGATGCAACAAGCTGATCTTAGGAAATACTCTCAGAAATACCAGGACAGAGCCTCTGGGTGCTGTACACCGGTCACAAGCTGATTGGAGATGATGATTTTCAGAAGTGTGAGGAGTAGGAAGTGCTAACAGGAAACACAGTTATTTGCAGACTGGGACTCTTCAGAAAATGAGCAGAATTTCTGATAAACATTGATATGTAGAAGATAAATAAGAGCCCCTGTCCCATCTCCCAAATACCACAGAGTAAAAACATCTTAGCCTTGGGAGTGAGGCCATCTATCACTTGCTGGTGGGGAAGCCCCAGCAGAGGCAGCTGAAGGAAAACCTGGCATCTGCAGGGGCAGAGGCTGTGTTTGGCAGGTAGGATGATGAGCAGCAACCCTGGAGAAAATGGAAGTGTGTGTGAATCAGAAGCTGGGGACACTTGTCCACTACAGGCTGGCCTAAAAATACTGGAGTCCATTTACGAAGTCCCACTCAAGAGAGTGTACTTGGGAGATCCAAACAAACAAATCCAGAGCCTAACATCTGCAACTGTTGCTCCTCACTGCCCTATGGCTTCCATTCCCTCTTCTCCTGGTAAATATAAAGTGGCCCATACTTAGCAAACAGTTACTAGGCAGGGAGGAGACTGGGTACCCATTTCCAAAGCTATCCTGATCCCTTTGGCTCTCTGCCTTCTCAGTCCATGAAGTCTGGCTTTGTCTGCACCATCCACGCAATCCCTGGTCTGCTGTTAGCAGGGAGGAGTCTTTCTACAGGCGAGGAGGATGCAAGGTATGAGACACAAATCATAGAATACCACATGAAGAATTGTGGAAGTTTGAGAAATCCTCCCTAGAGTGAAAAAGAAGGGCACCCAGAAGAAACTAGAAAAGCACAATCTACGTTGGCTAGCAGGAGGGTTTCTTCTGAACTCTGAAAAGCAGCATGCTGCTGCCAAGGCAAATCTGCCAGAACTGGGATGCATCTGGGGTAGGTAATTGCCCTTTCCTGGGGCTGAGCAAAGATCAACTGTTTCCTGGGAAAGGAAGCAAGGTCACTGTGGCAGGTGAAGCAGGCAGACCAAAGGCCTGTGAGAGCTCTTTGGGGAAGGGATGACAAGTGAGAAACACAAACATAGGATGTATGCCCATGCTTTGAGCTCTCTTACCTGTTACTCATTTCCCCAGACAGGGCAATGACTGCAAGGCCTCTTTCAAATGCAGTAGCTGATACTATTTTACTCCTTAGGAACTCGTGGGGAAAAACAGCAAACCAAACTCCATGTGTGCTACCTCTGACACCTAAATATGGAACCACCTTCTTAAGTGTCTACATGGGAGTTATTCTCCTGAAATGAAAGAGGAAGAGGGAGCAGAGGGATACTAAAAATTGTCAAAGAGAAAAACACCTCTCACTTCTTGCTCGGCCTCCCCAGTCCTTTCACACATAATGTAGCAAAAGCAAGTTGATCCCTGATGGTTCACAGTTCACTTATAAGTGGGAAGCTCTGTGCCTAGGGGATGCCTGTGCTGCCTCCTGCCCCACCACAAAGCTATCATCTGATGGGCTGGTAGAGACCTCTGCAAGGCCTGGAGACAGTACAGCCCACCAAAACCCTACATCTCTGCTTGACTGGACCTGGTGTGCCAGGGCCACACGAAGGACTGCATGTGGCCGTCCACCAGCCTGTCGCTTTGTAGGGAAAACACAGGCAGGGGCCAGCGAGGTGGGCAGAGCATCCACGCAGAAATGAGCAAAGCCTTTTGTTCTGCACACCTCCTGCACTTCCTTCAGCGCACCCAGCGCCAGCACGGCGAGAGATGAGTCAAAGCTCTCACACCAGATGTGCCTCTCCAAGGGCTCAGCCGTGGTGCTCCTGGTGACAAGTGAGATCAATGCCTGCCTCACCATCACAGCTCTGTGCTGTGCCAAGCATAGATGCCCGCATCCCACTGCCTGTACCTCCTTCACCTGGAGCTGCTGGGGAGATGGAGCCAGCAGAACATTTGTCTGCTGGGATCACAGAGCTGCCCATGGCAATTTATGGAAAGAACCTAAATCGGTGCAAGAGCAGGCTCAGGAAATGCCACAGACACAGTGCTGCTCCTGGCCTGGGGTTCACGTTGCTCAAACAAGGCAACATAGGGATTGCTGTGTGGTCCAACAGCTCTTCTCTGGGGGCTTTCCTGGAAAAGATTACCCCTAGGCATGGCTTCAGATAGAAAAAAGCATGCCTTTGGCTAAAGGATTCAGGTTTGCCCCTCCTATGGGATCCTTCTCTGAGCCATCCCAAGGAGGGGGCCATGCAAAGCATCATTTCACCAATACTCCAGTGGTGCGTGAAGGTCACTGGTTTGGGCAGTGGGACAGCTTTCTGCAGGACAAATGTAGTAGGTCTTCAAGGCAGCTGGACCCTCCCACCTCTGCTCACAGCATAGGTGCTTGCAAGGCCCTTCTGCAGCACCTACCTCAGCTCTGAGGTAGGCACAAACTTCCAGCATCGACACTCTTCCTCCAAAACCTACCAGTGCCAGAGTGGGGAAAAGCCAAATCAGTACACACACAGAGCAGAGCATTTCTGAGCAGAAGGACAGGAAGAGGCAGCAATGGGCATGGAGGAACAAAGTAATAGCTTACAGCAGTGTTTCCATCAAACCCCTATGCTTTCAAACCAAAATCAGTGCATCACTCATATAAGAAAGCTCAAGTGAAAGAGACTCACCATACTTTCTAACTGTGAACGCATCAGAGCAGCATGAATGTTGTTGGTCCCTTTATGAGCTCTGTCTCTGGCACTCACAATAAATGTTGTCTCCTGCTTTCCACAGATTGTCCTTCTGGAGCTGCAGCATCAATTCCTGACCCTATGTGCAAAACACTGCTGCCTTTATCACTAGCCCCGAGAACATGAAAATTAAATGACAAAGAACCCAATCTCAGCTGTCCTCTTTGGGGCAGAACAAGACATGATTTATAGATTTATATACGCACATGCCCATCTATTCATCCTCTTAGCAAACAGTTCATGAAGTGTGCCTTAAGCTTTTCTGAATTGGGCAATTCTCTTCTTAGACAATCAATCCCTAGCTGAGAGTCTGCAGGGAAAGACATCATGTTGCAGGAATGCTGCAGAAGCTGTTGCATATACTGTTCCCTTTGTTGAGAATAGCATCTTTGCCTTGGATGTATTTTTTTTTTTTTCTTCCTTAGCCATTTAATTTCATGAAACAGGGCCCAGTTCCAGCAGGCAAGGAGCACATAGCTAGATTTTCCCTTCTCCTTTCCTTAAAGGCTGAGAAACCAGATTTAAAAAATGTGCTTAGTGGGCGTTTGGTGGGATGAATTCTCTCCCATAGTTCGGCATTTTTGAGACAGAGAGAGAGAGCAATAGTTACATTGCATATGGTGCCTGGTTTTTCTTCTGTAGCAGGTAACTTAGAGAGCTGCCATTTCCCTTGCCATTAAAAAAAAGCTATGGTAGCTGGTTTAATTGAAAAAAAAAAAAATCTGGAGGAGACTTTGGATTAAACCTTTTGTCCAAAAGGCTCGGTGAAGAAATTTGTAGACATTTATCCAGTCCTTGTGTATAATGAAAAGCAAATTATACCTTAACAGCAGCCTAAAGGGTAGGTAGCTCTCTGAGGCTCATGGGTTTCAGGTAGTTGTAAAGCTCATTGCTGTCTACAACTACCTGAAAGGACATTGTGAGAGGTTGGTGCTGGTCTCTTCTCACAGATAACTAGTGAGAGAACAACAGGCAATGGCCTCAAGCTGTGACTGGACATTTTTTTTTGTGGAAAGAGTGGTCAGGCATTGGAATGGACTGCTCAGGGAGCTGGTTGAGCCATCAGTCCTAGGTGTGTTTAAAGTTTGGATGTGATGCTTGGGGGTATGGGTTAGGGATGAACCTTGTAGAGTAGGGTTATCGGTTGGACTTGGTGATCCTGGGGCTCTTTTCCAACCTGAATGTTTCTGTGACTCTCTCTCTCTTATTGTCTACACTGCAGCCCCAAACATGTACATTCCCTGTACATGGCTGAGACTATTGCACATAGGTCTAACACTATAGTAACAATAATAACCCTTCTGAAAAACACCTGATTCATCTCTCATAAGGACATTAAAACCAGATGTAGCTCCCTTGCTCAGAACACGGGTGACAGTAGGATTGAAGTTCCTACTCACATTTGAGTCTAATGGCATCAGTCAGCTCTGTTATCCATGCAGACTTGGCAGAATGGACAAATGGGCAGCAGGACAAGTTTCAATCATTCTCTCTTCAAAGGTAGCGAGGGCACCAGCAAGTGCCCAGCCAAGCCTTTCCTCTGCATCCCCATCATGGGGAAAAGGTGCTGAAGCTTTAGTGGAGAGACCATAAAATCCAAGGGTGATTGCCCTGTAACCACTGATCCTAAACCTTAGCAGAATGCCCAATGTGAAGACCTGTCTGACTCACCATGCTAGGCATTCACACTCATTTTGTTCGGGAACACAGAGAGGTGGAAGATCTCCATGTGCCACTGAGAAAGGGTTTGGATACCATGTAAAGAACAGGCAAAAGGAACAAAGCAGGAAGATTCCTAATGAGTAATGCTCCCATTTCCATGTGTACCTATTAACAAAATTAAAAGGGGAGCAAACAATTGCCAAGATGAGCTGCATCTGCAGAACTGCTTCCAAATTAAATGCACTTCCATCTTCTATAAAATATCAGTCGTTCTTAAAACCTACTGATTTTTTTTTTGAGTTGCCAATTTTAGAGACTTCCCAGGAGATACTGGTCTAAACTTGCTGTCTCGGCTATTAAATAAAGAGATAGGATACTTGTATTTAAAAACAAAACCAACACACCAACCAACCAAACCCAGACAACAAAAGCCAAAACACCTCCATGAGACTCAACAACTCAGACAGAAGAGAACAGCCTGTAGCCATGAAACATGGTTTTAAAGAGACTCCAATAAGGCTTCAGTTACTAAATCTCACCTCAGTGTTTTATGCTAGGCAAACTCTTCCTTGTCGGTTCACAGGGAAGCCCCTTTCCCTCATCCAGCTGCAGAAATCCATCCTTTTAACCAGCTCACACCTCCACATCATCCACCTTTCTGCTCTGCTTCCATGTGGCTCGCTGCAGCTCCTGGCACAGGGCACCAGACAACACAGACAGTGGGTGCATCATCTCAGCTCATAGCATAGACATCAGTGAAGAGCAGTGCTGGCCCTCCTGAAGGTCAGCCATAATGCTGGAGTAGCTGCATGATAAGCCCAGCAATTGGTTTATCCCTGATTTATGGCTATTTAGCTGCATTTTAATTTTTAATTATTTCTGGTAATTAATCCCAAGACTAACTCTATGAGCAGGGAAGTTCCCCAGAGCCAGTTTCTGATGGCAGTGCATTTATGTGCATGTGGGAGCATGCTGAAAGGGATCTGCCTGCCAGCTCAGGTTCCTCATGAGTACCATCAGGAGGCTGCACTTCACCCAAAGGGCTGTACTGCAGTGGGCTGGCACCAGTTAAGACCCTGTACCTGCATGTGGTCAGTTTTTCTCCCATATACAAGGTTAAGTGCTGAGTCTTGATGTTTTTTTCACTGTGACTTGGAGCAGGATACAGGATTTCTCTCTTTCTTTGAGAGAGACTTTGAGATAGGCATCTGAAAGGCAACCACTACAGCACCATGTGGATTTGAGAATGTTTACAAAGCTGCAGAAATCAGAGCTGTCTAATAGAGGGAGAAGGCTGAATCCATTACGCCCCCAGATTGGGTTTGGGCTCAAAGAAATTTCAGATGACAAAACTTAATAGACATTAAAGCCTTTATTTTGTGGTGCCAGAGAACCAGCCTTTTGCTTCTGCATTCAACTCTCTCCTTAGAAATGGCTGAGCCCCATGCCAGGCTTTGCACACTGACAAAGGAGTACCACATAGGCATGTCACAGAACATCCACACCTTGAGAGGCACACACCAAACCAGCATGAGAGTGAGAGGTAAGCCTGTGGCCAGGCTTTTCCAAAGCAGCCAGCACCAACACATGCCTGAGCTGACCTGCACTCCTGGCAGCTGACTCTCCCAGCAGAAGGGCTCAGCAGTGGCTGGAAAACAGCTATTTCCAAAGCATCACACAAAGACATGAGAAAAAAACAAGGTCTGGCCAAGTAGCAATCTCTACAAAACAGTTCTGTAAGATTTTTCTATAGGTTTGCCCATTTCAGTGCCCAGGCAGCACATCCAGAGCAGTGAGGTGAGTCACAGCTCCCAGAGGAGACTGGTGACATTGGCCAGAGGAGGACACAGACCCACTGCACAGCTTCCTGGGCTGACCTGTGGAGTGGTGTTACTGGGATACCTCAGAACGTGAGCTGGAATGGATCCAGGAGAGCTGCTGTTGTGCCCATATGCTAAGGGATGGGGACATGCATTCAAGTGAACTGAAGCACACACTGGTACAGGGTTGTGTGGGGCTGGTTGGACTATCCTGGTCATCTTAGAGATCTCAGAAGTTGTGGTAGAAACTCTGCAGCTACCAACTTAGCAGCTTCTCATTGCAGATAGCTTTCTTCATTGTGCACTGATTCCAGCTCATCTCACTGGTGAGGAATCCTTTGGCTTGGGTTTGCTTAAGGTAAGAACCACACTGAATTTTGAGATTAAATCAACGGAAATCCTGTCACTGATTTTCCTGTGGCCATGAATTCACTCTGTACTTCAAACCTACATCTGTTCTGACCAGAAGGACCCATTTTTGCAGTGCACTTAGAAACTGAAAGGCTTTTGTTCAGAGAAAAAAGGAAGCAGCATCTCTGTGCAGAAAATGTGATGTCTCACAATACTCCTGATACCTCTAGGTACTAAAGACAACAGTTTGCAAGACATCATCTCCACTGTCTGGCAAGGACTGAGCCTGCTGCCTTCACAGTGCTCTTGGCTTACAGTGACCCATCCATCACCTGCCTTTTTAACTGGCAATGATGAGGAAATTATGCATGTGAGCAGCCATGTGCACCACAGGGTATAATTCCTAACGTCCCATAGCAAACATTTTTCCTGGTGCTAGCAGGTGTTTCAATCCTTCATCTGGACTTTTATGAACAGTGCTGCTGGCTATCTCCTTCCAGCTGCTTCCACTACCTAGCTGTCAGATGTGTGCCATCTGAAGGGATAAAAAAAAAAGGGAAGGTTTCTGGGGTATCTGGAGCAGCTTGGTGGGCACTGCCATCACCTTGCAGCTTGGGCTTAAAGGCCAGTAGAAGGCAGCAGCATGAGGGTGGTAACCAGACCAGCTGCTGGCTCTTCATATTCCTTCAGCTGCAACACAAATACAACTCAGTGGGTTGTATTTGTGCTGCAGCAGCCAGCACAGCACAGAGCAACTCATCACAGCCAGGCCTGGGCTATGAAGCCATAGGAAGGAGCAGAGGAGGTCTGGACAAGTGGGTCACTCAGCTACTGTCCTGGGGAGAGGTGGTGTTCCTTTTGGTTGGAGCCCTACTCAGCAAGAGAGTGGTCCTCCCTTTTTCTGGCTTTCAAGCAAAGGTGCCCACAGCAGGTAAGAGCATACACAAGGCATGTCCCTGCAGTGCAGAGAAGCAGCAGTCACAAGTGCTCAGGCTCTGCCTTCTCAGGAGGGGTTTTCACGACACATTTTTTCCCCACACATCTCAGTGCTTCATTAAGTACAAACAAGCCTCATTCACTCTGAGGAGCTGGTGGCTGTTGTATTGCATTCCAGCACTGAGAAACCAAGGCAGGGAGATATCACAGAGCTGGTCACATCCCACTGAAGTCACTGGGAAAGCCTGCTTCAGTGAGAATGTGGGTTGGGGCCTCCAACATTCTCCAGGCAGAGAAAGCCCCTGGCACAGAGCAGCAAAATTTGCTGTTGCACAACAAGGGGAATGGTACCTTGTTGAACAGCTCTCCTGAAGTGAGAGAACTTCACATTAGGAAGGAAGAGGACTGGAGCTCGCTCCCTACAGCAGCACCACTTCACAGAACATGTGTTCTACACGGCAGCAGGGGAGCGCTGGCCAAGTCCCTTCACCACCCGCAGCCAGCCTAGAGGAAGATGCCCATTCCTAGACTCAGCAAGGCTTTATCAGAGCCTGACCTACAGTGTCCCCCTGCATATCTCCAGGCCACATGCAGCCCTGCTCAGTCTGGAGCTTCAGGACTCTGCTGCCCTGGTGCCGGAAAGGACTGCAGACAGAAAGGGCTCTGGGCTGCCAGCAAGCTTCACATGGAGCTCCAAAACAGCTCTCATCTCCAAGCTGCATTAGTCCCAGTCATCAGCTCTCTGAAAACCAAAAGGTCACACCACATCATGCATTCAGCAACAGTCACCACAACAGTCTGTAGTGGATGGTATTTTGGGGTCTGCAGCCATTTAAAGTCCCCAGCAATTAGAGAGGCAGAGTCCTGAGTGTGTCTCTGAAAGAAGGCAAATCACTGATTAACGAGAAATGGAATAAGGCAAAACAGGACATGGGTTTACTTTCCTTATTTCTTTAGCTGTAATTGTTCCAAATCTGTCCAAGGAAAGCATCCCTCAGGGCTTATCAGAGCAGCCACCACGAAGGGGAACAAAGGAAACACCAATCATTTCCAGTAAATCAAAAAATGACAAGCTTTAACCTTCAGAAGAGAGTAGATTCCTGCAAAGGGTTTGGCTGCTCTGTCTTGGAGTTTCCTTTTCCCCAGTCCCAGTTTCCTAGCAAAAGTTTCCTCAAACAATAGAGAATGGCATCAAAAGAAGAAAGAAAAAAAATAAAGCAGCCCTCCTTTCACAAATAGGTTTAAAATGGAATGAGAGTCAGTTGGGAGCAACTGGTTACTCTTTGCAGTGTGGCAACACTGAGGACTCAGGTCAAGCACCGTAGCCCTATCAGGCAAGTGCTGGACTGGTCACACAGGGCAAAAAGATGCTTCTTGGCTCCCCCCACCCTGCTCCATTTCTATGAGTAGGAGAGATGTCAGGTCAGGGGACCGGGAGGTGGCTGCTCATATCTCAGAGCTGTTGAGAATGACTGCACACAGCAGGAGCCCAGCACAAGGCTGGTGTGCCACCAGCAGAGTCCAGGAAGAGTCAGTGCAGCCCAGGCATCACATACCAGGTGCTCAAGGGAGGGCACAGCCTTCCTCAGGCACATACTGCAGCCAGGCACAAGCTTAGAGAGGCTGGGGTGGGGGATGTCTATGGACAGATCTGGGAGCTTGACACAACCTAATCCTGCTCCTCTCTGGCACTAATTCCCTCTGCAGTTTTTCCCAGTTTATGTCCATTCACATCTTCTGGTGTAAAATAGATCTCCAAAGACAGAATTAGATAAATGTGAGTATTCTGTGATTCTGTGAAAGATTGGCTCAGACACTCTGCTGACCCTCCTCTCATTTCAAAAAACCCACATGTAATGCTGAGCAGGATATGTTTCTTATCCCATGCAAATCCATGGAATTCAGTCCAACCTGAGGATGCACTAGTTTGAAAGACAGTATCATCTAAATCAGGAGTAGTGAGTAAACCACACACCTGCACACAGACTTGTGACTCTCAGAAAAGACAACAAGTGAGGAAAAGCAACCAAGAGACTCCTTGAGAGCTGACAAATGTTAGATACAGCTGTATAATTGTCTGGGCTGCTGTAAATCTACGCTCAAGGGCCTCTTTTTCATGAAGGGTGTTACTCAAAACCCCACAGGGAACAAACAAATCCTTCCTGTTTTACCTGCACATCTTTTCTCATCTAAAAAGAAAACAGGGATCTCAAAACCTCCATTTTCTGGAGAACAAGATGCTACCACAGAGTGACATCCATGGAAAGCGCAGGTGTGTGATGGGTTGGTCCTGTGAACTGTGGCTCCTGGCACATTCCACCCTGGCTAAGCACACAGGGGCTGCATGCAGAACAGCCTCTTCTTGCCTCATGGTCTCTGCCCCTGCATAGTCAATTGGCTCAGGCCTACTGGCTATGTCTAAGCACCTGCCAGAAACAGGCTTAGCCCTGGAGGACATGGCAGACAACCAGAGAGGTTGATGAAGACTGAACTATGGCCCTTGATGCTGGTGTCTGCATGCACTCACCCAGACCTGCTCAGCTGCAGCAACTGCCTTTACCCTCTGCTATCAGAGCTTGCCTGCTGTCCTCAACAGCCATCATGGCTGGGGCGAGCTCTCAACATGCTCACACCACACACGTGTCTCCACTTTCCTCTTGTCCCAACTTAGACTCTACTGTCTTACCTTCCTTTAACCTAACTGGGCAGCTACCCATAGGAAAGATTTGTTACTGAGACTGCAGTGGAGTGCAGCTGAAGCAAGAGCTATAAAAGGGTAAGCTGGTGCTGCCAGGAATGTGCCCCAACCTGACTAACAGGGCTGTGCAGAAGACTCTGCTTAGACCTCTGCTGGAGTCAGACTCCGAGCAGCAGGGACAGCCTGGGCACCACACAGGCAGAGACTCAGCAGCACGTACGACCAACAGGTCCGTGTCAGGGCAGAAACCCACACGCCTCAGACAGGGCACAGTTTCTCACTCCTCAAAAGATAAAATCAAGGTGATTATAGCAACATGGAACTTCTGGTATTTTCTCAGTCACCAGAAAACTTCATTCAAAGGTTTATTTAGCAGAAGGGAAAACTGGTTGGCCGAAGTGGAAGCAGGTCATTAAAAGGTAAGAAAGTCATCAAGAGAACACTGCAACTAAAAATGCTTCTGATGAACGGAATTGCTACCAGGGCAAACAAGGCAAGGACACCAGAGGCTCATCTCACTTCTCCAGTGAGGCCATGGCTACAGCCCAAGAGTGGCTATGGGTTTCCAAGGAGAATACCACTGCACTAATGCTGTCTTATAAATAACCACACGGTCGCCCTCCTTCAGCGAGCTAGGCCATAGGAATTACAGTGTCCTGGGCACTGATGAGGCCTTGTGCAGCCTGTTCTGCCAGTTCTGTGTTTGAGAAGTGACTCATGAGCATGCTATCTGCTCATGGTCCCTGCAGCCACCACACCTGCCAAGTACTCGGGGCGTGGGGGGGGAGAAAATCTTCTCTGCTTCTCTGGCACAAGCCCTTCCATGCATGTGGAGATGTTTACAAAACATTTCTTTAAGAGACGAGAAGATGATGGGTTTATGGCTCATTGCAGCCATGGAGGACAAAGCCATCCCACCCGTTGGCATCATGAGGACAAAGCACTAACCAAGACCATGCTTCATCAGTTATGTAGGAGCAGCTCCTTCGCCCCCCGCATCTCCATAAGGAAAGGATTCAAGGACAGCTTACATCTACCTAATATCCAAAACCACCTGTGTTTCCCTGACCAATTTCCCACCTGCACTGACAGTTGACTCCTAGGGTCATACTGCTAGAGAGTAATTTCTGTGCTGTGGAGATTGGCTGTTATTAATGATCTAGCCTACCAACTTCCCTAGAGAGGAGGGACAGTGACTTCATCAATGCCAAGGTTCCAGGAGGTCCAACAGCTAAAGAAACGTTACAGGAGCTGCAACATGTTGCAGGTTGTCTGTAGGAAAGTAGGGAAAACCAGGAAAGGAACTTGGACTTCCTGTAAGTAATTGACCTGAACACAGAATCCATCTCTCTGGAGTCTGCTCTGATAATAGCCTCCTCTGGGCCCTCCTGAAGCCCAGATGCAGGAAGAAATGCCATGCAAAGGGACAAAGCTTCCACCCCTTGATTTCTATGTTTCCCCAGTACCAAATTCCAACTGCCCATCTCACAAACTCCATTACCCTAAAAATCTACCACACCCCCAATATCTGCTGCTCAAAGGCTCTGGATCCAAAGCCCTAAACCTTTAAAGTCTCACTTAAATGACATTACTTACACAAATCAGTGCTACTCACTGAGCAAAGCCTGCAATAGTGGGCTGCCAAATCTGTCCTACTCACATCTCATCCAAGCAAGGTCTTCAGCAGAGCTTGTGCCTGGGGTCAGTGTGGAATTAAACTTACTAGTGTGAAATAAAAGCTGAGGAATAAGTCAGGCTTATAGAGATAATTTGTTCAAGCACTAAAACAGAGAGGCACTCGCTCGCTACACACTTTGGTTTCTCAGTAGTCGTGCTGGAGTTAGCCATGCTCCTCTACCCAGCCCTGTTCCACTGCTTCAGGGAGTTCTGAGAAATGCTGCCAAACTATTTATGAAAATTAGGTGAATTCTCTATCAAAATGCTCAACTACAAGGGAAAAACCATCCCACAACAACAATAAAGCTTCTGTTCAAAATCTCAGCACCATCATGGAAAGGAAAGGCTTTTCTTTGGCATTTCACATGCTCTAATATCAACTTCACTGCTGTAAAAATCAGTTCTGCTTTGAAAACAGCCAACTTGCTGATGTTTCAGTTGACTCAGAGCAGAGTCAATTATGCTAACGAGACACCAGGGTACACAATGAAGCTTTTTCATCAGGTCCATGCTATAAATCTGTGCAGCTTTGAGTTTTTGCACTAGGGGCTTGCCTTGCTATTCCATCACCTGTTTAATTAATTAGGACAACTTCAAAAGAACCACAGAGACAGAACAACATGAACCCCTTTGATTATGGAGCCTCCAGTTATGTGCATGGCTTGGCTAACCCTCCTTAGAGCCCTGCTGTGAACACCACCATTGACCTAAGGTCTCACAGGTTGCAGCTTTCACAAATGTTCATAGTTGGTCTAATCCAACAACACCAGTGAAGCAAATTCATTGTTCCTGTAATTTCACTGTTCTTTCCTTCCAGGTTAGCTGTAACCCAGGTCACTTATCTAATCAGTTCACACACTTACACACAAGGGAGGAGTCAGCATGAGGGCAAGATGATCAATAAGATTTTATCTTCCCATGGAAGTGGTGGCTTTTGCCCCTCAAAGTGTAGGCAAAACTCTGCCCTTAGGTGTTTTCTGTGCAAGAAAAGGCATCTAGTGTAAGCAGTGCAAGAGTGAAAAGTAACCTATCTACCACACTGTCTCTGCTTGGATTACACCCTGCACAATTTTGGATGGTGTGACATTAATAGCAATTTTAATTAACCAATTTTTATTATTTTTTTTTCTCCAAACAAGACAAATTCCCAGTGAATGTGCTCAAGTAGATCCAAAGTGGTGGCCTTGAAGTGGCTGCATCACATTTTCCTTTGTCTCTGGAAGCATCTGGCCAGGTTCAAGACCATGGCTGCATAATTTCTCTGGGTTTCCAGTACCATAAGTTGGAGCAGAACACTGTCTGCAGCAGCCTCAGCCCACCCTGCCTGCAGCACAGTGAAACCTGCAGGACAGCAGCTGTCTACCTTGCAGCAGCCATCACCAGCACAGGGCACAAGGGGTTGAGTCTCAAATGTGGGGTTACTGGTGGGAGCTCACATGGCCACACTCCTGACAGTGACTAAAGCACTGAGGACCAGCCTGCCTTCCTGCCCAGGCTTTGACACACCCTGCACAGATAAAAGAATTGATACACCCTCCATAACTTTAGGGCCTAAAAAGAACCTTTGGAGCCCAGCCTATCTGTGTTTGAGCCATCACCTAAGGCCTGGTGTCCTGGACTCTTTCCTCTGCACATTTGCCTCTGGATGCAGAAATGTGAGGAGATGTGAAGGTTAGTCACTCCTCTAGCAGCCATTGTCTCAATCTTTAAAAGGCTGGCCTGGAGTGAGGATCCCTGTTAAGGAATGCTCGTGGGGGTTAACCAAAGAGACTCTTCTTAAAATTACAAACAAGAGAACAGAAAGAGAGCACACACAGCTGTCATTTTACATAGATGGAGCTCTGGGCTGCAGGAGTCTTTGAAATCCCATCTATAGGACTACTTGTTCTGCAACCTTATTTCTCCTATCCCTATTACCCACATTAGTGTTGTTCCCTGCCATTTATCCTAGCCTGAGTTCATTTTTCAAATACTCCTGTTTTAAAGATGCAAGGTTGTGAGCAGTTCCCAGACCATGAGGACACAGTGACTGAGTTGCAAAAGCAGCAGCTGTGAGTAGCTCAATGTGTGTGGACTGCATACTTCTGTCTTCAATAGAGCGCAGACCCCTTGGGAGCACGTGTTGGCTCCTTTGATGTCCATGAGCAGTTCAGGTAAAGTCATGTCCAAGAAGAGAGAGCTAAGGTAGCTCCCATGCTTATGAGTTGCAGGATGAGAACTGTCTGCAAGAATAGTCTCCTTGCTCTCCAAAGACTGTCAGATGAAGTCACAGAGCAGGATGAAGGAGGAGAGAAACCAAAACAACACACAGAATATTTATATGTAAAGGCCCCAAAAGATGTGCTCAAGTCCCTGTTCATGACTCCAGGGAAGGGCACAAAGTTTAGTATCTGGTTATTTGTTTTATGCCTGCCATGCACTTCAGATTGAAAACTGCCTGGAATTAATGGGCTGAGGTTCACCCCTCAGAGACAACAAAGAGCTCTCCTAATGGGGAAGGAGGAAGTTACAGTTTAACTTGTTCCCTCTCTCCCAACCGAGAGCATTCTGCCTGTTTGCTCACCTTGCCATCTGGAAGGAAAACTAAGATGGCACTTAACACACACACAGCTGCTAATTAGGAACAATTGTCTTACATCCTCCTCATCTGTGATGCCTTTAATTACAAGGTGGGGCCCTTACATGTGCTTGTCTCCTCCCAGGATAAGGAAAAGTTGGAGAGAGTTAAAACATCTTGTCTGGGAGAGGTTTCCCATTTTCCCTGAGCCGTACTTGCTTTGTGTGCCCAAGTACTGTATGGGCAATATGCAAAGCACAGCTCTGCATCTCTGTGCTGGGCAGTATAGCATCTGCACTGGCATGCCTGCATGCCAGGCCTGGGTTAGCTGTGCTCTAGTTTGCTTCCTCTAGAGAAAAGCCACCAACTCACTGCAACATACAATCTTTGTTCCATGTTGCTTCTCCTATTCACAGACAGAGAAGTTTCCATCAGTCACTTCTAACAAACCCCAACATACTTTCCTCAAGGCACACTAAAAGCTAGTACGAGTATCTTTGAGCTCACCTTTTTCATGCAGCATCAGCCAGCAAATGAAACTGTCTTTTGGGCACCTGAACCACCTTTGCCCTTTTGGAGAAGCAGCAGCTTAAGAGGGCTGCACAGCTGAGAGACAGCAAGAGCAGAGACACCACTCAAGCTTCAGCCACAGCGAGGCTCTATTGGAAGTCACACGCAGCAGCCTGTAAGCACCACCGAGGCTCACAATTCTTTGCACAGAGGCAAGAAGTGGCTATGTGATACTGAACTAGTGTAGCTGTCTGGGTTTTCTACAGGAAATCTATTTTGGGACCTGAGAGGAGGATTCCTCTTGGAAAAAACTGTTGACAATCCCACTGCATGGCTATCAGCATCCTAGGCCACACACTCCTGCTCTTGGAATTCTGATTAGCTAACAAAGCAGATACATAAAGTAATTAAAGAAGCAGAGCCTGGGTTTTCTGCTTCTTAGAGCTTTTATACTCAGCAGCTGGTACATGACACTTCATGAGCTGATGCTTATCTGTCTGTGATCTAAGATGAAAGAAACATTCACCAAATAATCCAGGGGGATGGGAAATGGAATACTCATTGATAGGGCTGTTCCGACATATGGAGAAACAAAATCTATTGCAGAATCCCAGATTCATGAGCAGTAGTTCTCAGGAAAGCTGTTAGGAAAGCCTGATGATCTCTTCTGGTTGGAAGTATTTCATACCTGAGATGGCATCACCTGGAATTTGTAATCCAATTTTGCAAGAGGACAAACTGTGACCAAATTCCATAGGGCTTTTCAATCTTTAATTATGATGGCACGTTTAATCCTGTAACATAATTTCATAGCAGGCAAGCGACTAAAACAATGCTGCCTTTGTTATTTATTAACCAGTTAAGAATCTGTCAAGGCCTCCTTAACTATTAACAAACAATTGTTGAGATCAAGGCAGAATCTCAGCCACAACTACGCAATTTAATGACACGAGAGCCTGAAATTTATTGCTCACTTTGTGCAAACATTGATCTGCAGCTGCACACAGCCACTTATTGCCCAGATCTCCAAGAGGAGGTCAGAGCTTGTGGTCCTGCTCTCTACAAACTCTGCTGCAGGGGCTGTTTCCAACACACAGAGTGACACAGGAATGAAAAGGCCTTAGAAACTGAAAGCAGATAAACACCCAGCCAGGATGACCTTCCCATACACCCTGTATTGAGAAAGCTTTCTGACTGAGATAGGTAGATGTTGCCCATTCTAATAGAGAAAATATACCACTTCTCTAGAAGGAAGCCACCAGAAGTGACATGCATAGTAGAACAAGTGCTAGAAAAAAATAGTGACCAGGAAACCAAACCTCTTAGCTTTGAATGGTCACAAATGTTCATAGGGGAAAAAAAAAACCAACAAATGGCAACTGAGTGCAGGGACTCTCCCATGCCAGGTATGCATAGCTGCCCATGACTGACAAATTCCAAGACCACTCCACTGAAATGATGCCTGCACAGATTGCTTTATGGAAGGGTTGAAACAGGGGAGAGTGAGAAAAGGCTTCCCCATGGAGCTGCCTTCCACCAGCTGCAATGTCACAGCATTTGCTCGTGAATGACACCAGCCTGTTTCTACCACGGCTTGCTGCCTCTGTGGAATGATGGATATGTACTGGGGAGAAAAAACAGCACCTCCCTGCTGCTCACAAGCCCATCTTCTTACCCTCCATTGCATCCTCCCACACCTGGAAAAGTCTCTCCCTACCAGCCTGCCAAGGCATCTGCCACCACTGCAGTCTCTTTCCCAGCCCTCTTTGACAGCTCTCCTTTGCCACAGATCACTGCAGACCATTGTTCTCTTAGTGCTTCCTTCCCTAAAAGGACTTTGCAAACAGAGCTTAAGTCCACATACAGATGAGACTCTGCATCCACTTAAGAAGTTACATGGATGAATCTTTGTAGCCACCTGGAGTTCTTTTTAAGCAAAGGCTTTAGAGCTGGTGGGGGTTAAACTCCCCTACTAAAGCTTGATGTTAATACTTCCCAGGAGGTGCCCAGCTGTGCTCTGGGGAACAGCCCTGTAGGCAGCCTGCTGACATAAAAGAATGTGAGAACCTGAAAATGCAACTAATTGGTCCAGTTTCATGATGTGTACAATACTGATTAAATGAATAGAAAGAAAAAGTACAACTAATTTGTTTATCAGCAGATAAGTCTGTATAAAATAAAGGCACCTGAAAATGCAACCAACTGGTCCAGTTTCATGATGTGTACAATACTGATTAAATGAATAGAAAGAAAAAGTACAACTAATTTGTTTATCAGCAGATAAGTCTGTATAAAATAAAGGCACCTGAAAATGCAACCAACTGGTTCAGTTTCATTATGCGTACAATACTGACTGCATGACTAGAAAGAAAAACTAAGTGCATTTGTTTATCAACAGATATGTCTCTATAAAATAAAATGACTAAGTTTGTTATGAATTGCTGCTTTGGGCAAGGACATGGCATTTAGGTTATATCTGTGGGCACAAGGAACATGCCTGGTGTACCATAAAGATGTTCTCTTAACCATTATTTAGAAAATGCAAGAGAATCAGCACTGCTGGAAAGCTGTGTTTTGACATTTCCTTCCCCCTGCCTCTCTCATGGGTATCCTTTGGGCTGGTCCCAAATTAAATTTGAAAACCATTCTCTGCTTTTTCCCTTTTCAACCTCATCTTAGCATTTAGAAGCTTCTGTCCTCCCTGTGGGGCATAAATGATCTTTGACATGCACATCCTCTTCAAAGCCTGCATTATGGCAAGGCTAGCTATCATGTTGATTGGTAAAAATCTGATTTATTCTGTTTTGTCCCTAGAAAATCACAGCAATGCCATTATTTTGGTCACTGAGTATGCCTGTAGCAGAAAACTGAATTTTCACACAGGTCCATCCATATCTGAAAACAACAATCTGGAAGGAAACCTCACTGCAAGAGTTCCTGGAGGGATCTCAGGCAAACTAGATCTTTTAACACAATAAAACTGAGCCAACTCCCAGCTGCAGGTGGGGATCAGATAAGGGGGGAAAAAAAATACTGAGAGTAGAAAAAGCCTTTACATAATTCTGATTTTTTGGTATTGTTATCTTGGGTTTCACCTCCAAGTGGACATAATCAATTCTGTCTACTTTGAGGATACTTCACCTGGAAAATGCCCAGCCACGCTCCTCTCAGGAAATGGGGTTTCCTCCCTACCATCTGGAACATGCTCTTCTGAACTAGGAACAATTACTCTTTTCCCCATTGATTTCATCCCTTTCCACTTGAAAAATACCAGCTTATGAGACTTCCTCCCTTTCTCAGGAGCCTAGTGCCAGAACAGCTCTGCCTTGTTCACCTCCTTGTCTGAGAGCAGCCTCAACACTTCCATCGAGGCTAAACAACACCCTGCAAATATGACTGCTGAATCAGCAAGGCATGTTCTGCCCTGCACACAGGGGAGATCATGAGTCCCACAGGGTCCCAGCTGAGCCTTTTTGGATTGCCTTCATGGTCAGGAGACAGTACACCAGGTCAGGAAGCTCTCCTTGCCTATTCTAATTACAGAATCATAGAATGGCTTAGGTTAGAAGAGACCTTAGAGATCATCTACTCCAACCTTCCTGCCACAGGCAGGAATGCCTCTCAACTAGACTTGGCTCCTCAAGGCCTCATCCAACCTGTCTCAACACCCCCAGGTAGGAGGCATCCCAGGCATCCCAACCTTCCCAGGCAGCCTAATCCAGAATCTTATCACCCTTGTACTGAATAGGTAGCACTGAATAGATTCAGTAATATCATAGAATGGTAAGGTTGGAAGGGACCTCAAAGATCATCTAGTTCCAAACTGCTGAAATCATTCAGTTGTATTTTCCCTTCATCTTCCATTGTCCCTGGAATAGAGGGACTTAGTTGTTGTGGAGATGAAGTGATGACATCCAGCTGATTGATTATCTGGGTAAGGAGATGCAATGTGCCAACCCAGAAGAAAGGAGGGGAGTTACTGAGAATCAAAGCAGTCATTTTCTTAGCAGTTGCCACATCTTCCATGAGCAGTTTCCTCCAGGCTCTTCATTACTCTGCTCTAAGTGATTGTCACTCCCTGGCTGCTGCCATCTTTCACAGAAATCCCCACCTGAGAACTGTTTTCTGCCTTAACATCTCTTTCCTTCATAAATGCCTTTGAAAGCCAAATTTCTTTCTCATTGACATTTTGCTTATGGGTAGTCATCAGAGATGTTTATCTCAGGTTCCTGCTTCCTAGCAGCCACAGTCATGCCTGGGGCAGGTGGTGGATTTTGCACGCAGGTTTGTCCAGTGTCACTCATTCCCCTGTCTCACCTACTCCTTACTAGAGCAAAGCAGGTGAGGCAGCACGGCCATGGGGCATGGCCAGCCACATTGGAAAGCAAAAGTTGTTTGGGGTGTATTTGCTTGAGAAAAGGGAACAGAGGGAAGCCTCTTAGCAGGGATATAGTTTCTTCACTGTTGGAGAACAGTTAAGAGACAAGGGACATGGGTCCCTAGAAGCATTGTACAATCCAGGTCTTGACATAAGTCCTGAGTATGTTGAGCTGAAGTAGACCTGAGAAAGCTGCGAGTTACGCTGACTTTGGGATACATGTCAGACTGAAAGGTTAATGCAGTTGGAACAAACAACTTTTATGGAACTGAGGCCTGGGAGAATGGAGAAGTAGCGCTACAAAGTGTCTGCAAGTAGGGGAGACTATGCAACTGTCACTTGTAGGCTGGCTAACCTGTGTCCACTTAGTTCGCGTGGACAAGTATTGTACACTAATCATAATGAAAGTAGCAGCGTGTGATCGCATGCACAGTGGTACTTAGGATATATAAAGTGCTGATGCTCTTAATAAAGTTGGACTATCTTGAGCTAACTCATATTGGGTCGTCTCTTGATTTTCCCCAGTCTGGGGATTTGTGGGTTTTTTCCCAAATCCCACCCCTGCACTTCATCACCTTTGCACCTACTTAAGTGTTTGGTATCCTCATCCCATCTCAGGGGAGACCGCAGCTACCATCATCTTTGCGATGCTTGATGACCTCAAGCATGAGTTCTTGGAGAGATATTTTAGCTACACTAACTGTAATGCTGCTCTTGGGACAAAATCTGACCTCAGTTACATCTGTGTAGCTTTGAACGTAGTAGCACAGTGCAGATTTACGAACCATAAAATCCTCATTTCTGGAATATACTTCAGGGCCAGTTTCCTTTCTAACTTTTACCCTAGCTTCCCCAGTTACATTCATGTTCTCCAGATTACCTTCTCCAGGGTAGATCAGCCATTCTTATCTAGGGTGTCCTTTAAATGTTAAATTAAGTCTTGCAGGATGATTCTCAACTATGTTTCCTTAGCTGAAAATGTATTTTGCTAGCCACTGCCTTTTGTACACTGTGCATTTGGCTACACTATCTGCTAGCTAAAAATACAGATGGACAAGTAAAAGGCACATGATTCCAAGGCATACTGACAACAGCCATCAACTTTTATGGCTCCTCTCCTGTACTATGCCTTGTGGCCATAAGTGTTAAAATTTTCCTCTGCATAAGGCCTTTGGGAGGTGAGGATGCTAATGGAACAAAGACAAAAAGGCCAAAATTTCAACTGCCAAAATCTTACAGCTCCTGATGACTGAGTCTAAAACTAGTTGGAGCTCATGTCCTGCTCCTATTCCCATCAGGATTAACTCTGAGAGCTATTCTGGTCACTGGTTTGTGTGTTTTGTTTAAAAAACAAACAAAAAAACAAAAAACCAACCAACCCCCCCCCCCCCCAATATCAGTGAATTTCCACTCTTTCCCTGGAAGCTGTTATAAATTAATTCATGGATGAGAGACTGAACACCACCAGATCACAGATGCTATTGGCAGAGTGAGATTGGAAGGGAAGGTCTAGTTCACAAAATTGGCCGCCTCTGGGACCTGACCTCCCATTTGGATATCTGCCAGCTCCAGCAGAGGGTAGGGACCAGATCTTTCCTTGGTCTCATAGCACAGACCAAGCACATAGTAGGTCCTAAGGCAAAGAAAGCTCACAGCTGTTGTGACAGAGGAAGAAGAATCTGGAAAAGCAAGAAATCTTCCCCACACACCCTCATCCAAAAGGACTTTGTGCTCATTAAGTCAGATTTTGCTGACAGTTTCCATAAGTATGGGGTTACCTGGGGGACACCAGGCAGACACTAATCACAATCACCATGCTGCCTTAGTCACATCTGACAGTGATTATGAACCATAGGATTTTACAAGGCAAAAAGAACTTGTACTAGATGATCTCGGACCGCTCCTGCTTTCTCCACTAAGACAAATCTGTTTGTGTTGTTACTGATTGCCTTGACTCATGCCCCTGTACAGGATGCTTGTTTGCATGGCTGTGCAGCCTCGTGATCAGCTAACCCTGCTTTCTCTTTTCACAAGCCTTAGTCATTTTATTGTACCACAAAAACTCCTGGTTCAGTTGATGGATCTGTACAACTGTGCAAAGCAGTCAGGAAGGTTTGCTTGGAGCTGTAATCACATCATCCACCTTACAACATTACCATCCACCAAGCTGTAACCCTCGTCCTTCTGTTGTTGCACAGGAGTATTTTCTCTTACATGAGGGTGGATCTGCATCTCAGTGACCCTGGCATCTGTACACCACTCTGCCTGGTGCACCATGAACCTCTGGTCCTGAACAAACCTGGCTGTCTGCAGCTTACAATGTTAGCCTATTACGGAGACCTTCCCACAGCACTGCACTCCAACTTGCTCCATACTTGATTTTGCACTGCAACATTCAAGGCATTCAAGACGTCTGGGTTGTAACTTCTTGTTTGGTGGTTTTCAATCAGGAAGCCCACTTCAAATAATTTTAAAGCACTAATAACATGTAAAGAAGACTATTTACTCTTAAAAGTAAACTAACAGTAACGGAACCAACAAAATCTGTGAATGCAATTAACCTGCACTTAACATGTGCCTGCATTTGCCAGAGTCATGCAGCCATGCTAAGCTGACAGACCTCTAAGTGAGGGTATAAAAACCCAGAGAGCAGCTTTCAGATTGCAGGCTATCCTCTGTGTTATTTCCATGTGCTTTCTAGTGAGAGAGATCTTCATCCATCAAAAGAAACCCCATTTCTACACATATTTCTCCCTAATCATCATCTTCAGAAGGCATTGCTCTGGAGACCAGCAAATGGTCACAAACTCCACCAAGGCAGAAAGATAAGGACACCACCCTGGCTGCTGGGTGTAAAGACCTTCCTGTTGGGGAGGAGGTTCTGGGCTGATAGGTGGTATTTGGGAGCAAGCAGCAAGGACAGCTAACACTGATGCAGCTGGGCAGAAAGAGCTGCTATCAGACAGCCCCACCAGCTGCCCAGGGCTCACAGTGGGTTAAAATTTTGCACAGCTGCAGACCAGAGGTCTGAGTTAACACCCCTTGAAGTCAATGCTGGAGTTTAGAGGTTCACATTGCCTTCACTGTGCTTTGAATGAGAGCAAAAGACAAATCCTCTTGACTCCAGTGCTTTGAATTTCCAGACTTTGTCTGAAGGGAAGAAGAAACCTGATTGAATTCTCTCTCAGGAAGGAGACCAAAGGAAACATGTGTTCTGAAACCCATTCCGTCTTTTGGGGTGAAGGTGCATGGTTTTACCTGTGTGATGGTGTTCAGACCTGGAAAAGGAAAGACAGGGGAAAAAAGAATCTTTTAAAGATTCATTTCAAATCGAGGCCCATGATCTTGTTACCAAGGTATTTAGAATGTTAAAAAAGATAGACTTCTGTGGGCGGAAATGAGCAAAAAGATCAACTGAGACTCCAGTTCCACATAGCTGTCTTCAGCAGAATATAAGAGGGGAAAGAAAACCAAAAAACAAAAAAACAAAAAAAGCTTTCCATGCAAGAAATACATGAGATGAAAGCAAGCTGGCTAGGAAAGAGAATGACCCTGACACTAGAAGATCATTTGCTCCTTAACAGCAGGCTGAAGGCTGTACAACTTCTTTTAGGAATTGCCATAGACTAGAAAGTATCTCAATTGACCTAAAAAGATGTCAGTATATATGCACAGATATATATATATATATGCATAAAGAGAGGCTATATATAAGGACAGATCCCTTCAGCCTTTGAGGCTTAGAATGAATTCACTTCCTGCTGTGCTCAGTCATTGAAGTTCCCCAGCACTCAGGACTCCAGACTTGCTAAAATTGGGAACCTCCAGATCAACACTTTAACTAAATCCTATTTTCTGAAGCAGCAGAATGCATCTGGGACCTCAGCTGAAGAGCCGCCTCTTCTCTTGGCACACAAGAATAGCTCATGGGAACCATGGGCTCCATCTTGGACCTTCCCAGATAAAGGATGCACTCTACAAAATGAGGTCTGTTGCTCAGGTGAAACTCAGTTTCAGATGAAAAGCAGAGGCAGCTGCCTTCTAGTCTCTGTCGTAAGAGAAATGGGTGAGACCCCTGCAAGCTAGATAATGTAGTCCTGTCTCATGTGGGTTTGAGACATCATCAGCTCAGGTCACAGCCATGTAAGGACTGGGGCAGCACAGCTACCAGGCTGCACCCTGAGGCAGCTACCAAAGGCCAAAACATGAATAGTTTAAAAAGCATCCAGTG
Source organism: Ramphastos sulfuratus (assembly GCA_013399055.1). Classification (NCBI taxonomy): domain Eukaryota; kingdom Metazoa; phylum Chordata; class Aves; order Piciformes; family Ramphastidae; genus Ramphastos; species Ramphastos sulfuratus. The sequence continues at coordinate 249,613 of WBNM01013509.1, read as the reverse complement.
ACAGACTCACTGTCAATGATATGGCTGCTGGCCTATTGGTCATTGCAAACCCCAGCTCCTTGAAGTCTACCACAGAGATGGAGCCAAAGCTGTGCTATTTCACAAGCCCAGTGGAAGAGCCTATCTTCCAAGTTCTTCCATGGCTCCCACTGGGTCCAAATGAAGGCTGCTGCTGACACTTCGTCCAGCAACACACGATTCAGTGAGGCAATGGTGCCTTTCTGCCTCCTTGTCAGAGTGCTACTGTCAACAGCAAGGGTAGGCAGAATAGTAAAGAAAGAAGACTTGGAACCACCTATTTATCAGCCTTGCCCTTCAGAAATGTTGATCCTTTCTTCTCCAGCACAGTCTTATCTCACCCAGCTCTGTTCCACTGTGAGCAGAGGGCTCTTTTTCTCCCTTACCCATCTCTAAGTTTCCTGTATGACTTTGCTTTCTCTACATTTATCACTCAGGTGAAACTGCTCGAGACACATACAGATCCTACTGTCTGTGTGAGCCACTATGATTCCTCTCTCTCACAGCAGAAATTGTGGAGCTGAGAGGGGATCCCTCTAAGCAAGCAAGCCAACACCTCCACCCCCATGAGTCTCTTCCCCAGCTAATCCAGGCAGGTGCATCCCTGCATGCCTCTCTACCAAAGAGCAGCACCTTTGCAATGCACAGCTCCCACCACTGCTCTCCACAGACTACAAATGCCAATTTTTTATCTCCACAGGACATCCCTTCCTCAAAACGCCACAAGAAAGAGCAAGGACTAGAGAAGGCACATGTAGAGAGATGACAGCCTCACTGATTTTCAACCTGCAAATCCTACATTCCCCAGGTGTGACAGGAAGGAGAATCTCCTGTTCCCTTAGTTCCCAGCCTGACAATAACACCAACATTTTTTCACCCTTATATTTAGTGGCTACTTTATCTGGCACTAACATGTGCTGTCAGGAGTAGCTCTGTTAGATGACAGAACAGGGGGTAGGTCAAGTTCTCCTCTGTTTGTTTATTTTTTACTCTTTCCTTCTCCCCAGAACACTCACAGAGTTTCTTGCAAAATAATCTTATCTCCCTGCAGGGCAATGCTGTCAGCTGTCATCCAGCGTCACGTGCTGCTGCCTTCACTGGATCACTTACACACCCCACTCCCCTTTCCCCAGGTCTGTCACAGTTATTAAAATCTCATAACAAGCTGCTTTGAATTTAATCCCATCTGTCATCAGATCCTGTTTAAACACCAAGAATTACCATTTTAATGCAGCTACTTCCCAAGACGTGACAGCTTTCTTCCAGTGATCCAAAGCGTTCTGCAAGAGAAGCCAAGGATCCCTGAGACCCTTTCTGTGTGCAATATTTCTCAGTCAAATAGGGCAGCCCAAGGAAAACAACCACCCAATGCCAGGATGCACAAGAGACTCAGCTGAGATATTCCAGCCTTCACTTGTAACTTACACTGAGCTGTCTACTGTACACATGAGCACCTGTCTCCATATTGTAGGATGCAGGCAGGATAATAGCACAATACAATCTGGACACAGCATAGGTCAAAATCTGAAGGCATGCAGCAATGAGAAGAACCACCCTTTCCATGTCCACAGAGAAATGCTGCTGGCCCACACAAACACTCCCATGCTGCTGGATGATCTGTCTGAAGCCTGCAGCATAGGCTGCAGTGACTGAGCCCATTCTGGAGCCCTGTCCCTGGAGCAGTGTGTAGGGCAGGTTGATGAGGCAGCTAACAGCAGGCTCTTTTGTAAGAGAGGCTTAACAAGAAATGATAATTGGGAAACTGCCTTCATTGTTATTTATTAAATGTACTGGAGCTGCCTTATGTGCTAAATGGTCTTACCCTGATGATCTTACCAGCTAATTAAAGAAGACTGATGTGGTATGATGTGTTAGGACACCCAAACTACAAGTGGACACACATTCATTACCCACATGAAACAGAGAGCGCATCGAGTTCTGCAGAGAAGCCAGCCCCACTCCTTCGGATCAAACCACTCCTTCCTCTTCACACACTGTGCTAGAGTGACACATTAGAGATGGCCTCCTTGCCAAAGTAATTACCTGTACTGTAACACAGACCAACAGATTTGAGGAGCCCAGAATTACTTACTGCTCAGTGAAACTGGTATCTGGCACCTGCCAGAGCTGGGGAAGTTTTGCCAGAAATAAATTAAAAATTGTCCCAACAGAAATGCTGGCCTGGGGCCACTTCTGGAATTGAACTTGAATATCCCTTCTAGAAGGGCTTATTTATACCTACATGTGATGACACCAAACACTGGGATACCATGAGAGAGTTGGTTCTCATGGAGTTTTCCATCCCACATTTAGGATGTTCAATGTCCAATGCTCCAAAGTCCTTTGAAGGAAATCCAACTCTGTACCTTTTGGGTTTTCTCCAGCAATCAGCAGGAGAAATAAGGAGAGCTCAAATTACAACTTCAGTTCCCAATACTCCATCAAGATGAAAACATCCCAGAGTAAATCAGAACCTGTATATCATAATTTCAGCCAAGGGAAGGAGTTGAGATTCATGCTTGGCTCTTTAGTCTCCACCCTAGTTATGTTTGTGTATTAATTACTAAGCTAGGCACATTGGGTGTTAGATACTACTGCAGTGAAATACTTGGCATCTATACCACTAGTGGTATATAAGGCTATAAGCCTGGTGGATAAATTCTTTATGATTTAGATCCCACTTCCACTCAGACTGGAGTTCCCACAGGACAGTGAACGACAGGAGCCTGACATCAGACATTGCAGACAGTTACGAAAACTGAAACAACTCACAGCAAATCCAGCCTAGGTTTTTGTGGTTTAGGGTTTTTTTTGTTTTGGTTGGTTGGTTGGTTGGTTCAGAGTTCTTAAGAGACTCAGGCTGAGGTTGATTCATAGGTCTGGGCTGGTTCCTGCTTTATCCAAGTCTGCTTGCCCTACACATGGCAAAAGGCCTGAATCCTACTTTCACTGACTTCAAAAGACAGCAGATCAAGCCAAGCAGTCATAATTAAAAAAAAAAAACCACAAAACATGTTAGATCTTTGGATTCTGGTTCACCAAGCCAGTTCCAAAATGAGACTCCATCCAGCTTCAATGATGTTTGGACAAGCCAAATCAGAGTTTGATATTTAACCAAACTATTTGATGGTTCAACAGTAACACTCCTCTAACTGCAAGCACCACCAAGCTGCCAAGTTTTAAACAAAAGAATGCTGTGTACAACCCCTCTAAGAGAGATGGGACAGAACACAACCTTCTCCTCATTCTGCAGCCCTTTCTAATGCAACATTGAGCTCATGGGATCATTCCTGCAGAGGGAATGACCCTCTCCTCTACCAAAAGGCAGGGAACATGAGGTGGCACCAAGCCAGGAAAAGGATTTGGTGGAAAGGCTGTGGGGCAGGTTTGACCAGCTTGATGCTGAAAGATAGGCAGAAAGACAACCAGCTGGCAAGTGTGTGTAGGTGGGAAGAGTCATGTTGTCCATGTTTGCCATGGGGGCAGAGAATAACACTTGTTCCTGTGTCTCAGTGGAAGGGGAAGTTCCCAGAAGCTTGCCTCATCTCTCTTTCTATTCTTAACCCTTCTCTGGCACCCTCACAAGTCTGGATATTGGGAGAGGAGCTGCTTTGCAGAGAAACAATTCAGAAAAAGCAGCCCTCCCCAGCCTGACAGCGAGCAGACCGATTTTGTCTCTCCAGCAACAGAAGGGTGAGAGCCAAAATGGTTTTCCCTGTGTGACGCCAGGTGGACTGGCCCCAAAAGCTCTGGTATACAGAAATGGGCTACAGATGTAAGCAAGTCACAGCTGCCTTCAGGGCAGGGTCCTTATCTCAGCCAGAGCTAGGGGAAGCTCTCTTCCCTTCATCACCCAACTGATGCTCCAGTTGCTTTCTCACGTTGCAAAGACCAGTACAGTGTTCAGGGAATGAATAAATACTTACAAAGCCAAAGGAAGGTGCACTGGCTCCACGCAGCACTGTTAAATGGAAGATGCTGAACTGTGCCCAGCAATGTAAGAAACTTTCTGTGTAAGGGTATATCCATCCCCCAGTCACAACTACCATCTGTAGTTGTGGTCTTATTAAATGTATCCATGTCTGAAAAGTTCATCTGGCATCACAGATCCCATTTTCTCATCACACTTCATCCTGTGTCCCCTGTGCTGGGGCAGCTTTTGTCCCACAAGCACAGGTCTTGCTGACCTGGCTTTGAGCAGAGGTAAGTCTCTAAAGGTCCGACAAACCTGGTGATCCTCTGCTGCTGTGAATCACCTCCAGGTACTGACTTGCATCAGCACTAGAAGAAAGTAAGCCCTCAAGTCAGAGGCCAAAAGTCCTAAACCACATTTAAAATTCCCTGGGCAAGAAAGAGGCTTTCAAAGCAACAGACTTGAAATGGGTTTTAAAAGGAGATTTTTTTTTTCCCCCCCCTAGGAAACAAAAAGTCTTCCCTCTCTGCTTTCCTTTGCATCATTCTCAGGTCATTGCTGCAAGGTACTGCCATGACAGTGAATTTGACCATGAGGGCTGGCACAGTCCATGCTCAACCCCACCTCACATTTGGGACAAGCTGTAAATCTGAAGCAGAGACAAGAAGTCACCTCTCCTTCCTAAATACCCAGGCACAGTGATCAACTAAGCAACAGCCATGGCAGGACTGAAAGGGAAACTTTACTCTGCCTTGGAAGGTAATTTGTACAGGAGCCAGACTGGCCTTCAGGGGCTTTGATCTTTCAGTCACTGGGTTAATCCCAGATTCTTTTTCAAATTGAATTAAAGTTTCCAGCATTTGTCTTTCCAGCTTGGAAACTGTAAACTGATCTCTTGCTTGGTTTCTTCTAAAAAGCTTGGAAGACTTCAGCTTCCTGCAAATTAGCTACCAAAGCTGGGAGGGACAGGAAGATGGGGATGGCAGATTGGGGTACCTTTAAGAAGTTAACAAATACAAAAGCCCTTTTCATCTCTATACCCAAAGGAAGTTTACAACTGATTTTCTTCCTCCACTACAGATGGAAAACCTGGCAGTCCATTAAGGAGGGCCAAGCAAAGCACTGAAAGTGCAAGGGGTTGGAACTAGATGATCCTTGAGGTCCCTTCCAACCTTACCATTCTATGATTCTATGATTCTGTAAGTGGACCCTTTCCTCTCACTCCTTGTGTAGGTAGGCAGGTAGCACAACAACAACAAATAAAAGTCTGTGGCAACCCAGTAAGGCTGTGCAAAAGAGCAGGCAAAGTCTGGTGTGCCTGTCTCATCCTGCTTGGTGGGGGTAAGCATGGCTGAGGGGAAGAGAAAAACAAGGTACTGAGGAGGGTACAATTCTCTCCAGGTTCACACATAGCAACAGTGCAAGTTTCTATAGCAACAGCAGAATTATTTTTAGCATTAGTCATATTTTAACAGTAGCAATCCAACACGAAGCTGGGGTGGAGGGCTGCATTTCACCCCCTCCACTGTTTTTTCCTTTTCTCCCAGTTAGTGATGCAGAAGGACACCCTGACAACTGCTTCAGTGCATATAAACAAATCAACCATATCTACAAATTAAGTCTACAGCAGAGGGTGTCAGGCAGAAAAGCCCCTTATTTTCCTTGGGGGGCTCCTTTGCTGATGTCCCTTCAGTGTGGGCTCAAAGCCCTGGTGAGCTGCAGTCCCCAGTGCCAGTGGGCTCAGACACCCAGTCCACAGAGGAAATTTCCAGGGTGTTCTTACATCTCCTTTTAGTCTTGATGCTTCTATAAACACGCAGGAGAGAAGAGAGGCACCATGTGTCTTTTTTTCCCCCCGCAGTGTGCCATGGCAGCAGCACAGGGCTGAGTGGTGGCTGTCAGAGATGGGCTGTGTTCAGAGGGGTGCTTCTCCACCACACTGACTCCAGCCATTGGCAGCAGGAGGGAGTGAAGGCAGCTCTGAGGGACAGGAGGGTGCAGAGTGAAACAAAGGTGCAAAGCATCTACCCCAGCACTGGGGCCATGGGGAGAAAATGCCCACACCACTGAAGTGCTCAGGTGCACTGCCTTGGAGAGGAGGAGCAATGGAATCAAGTGCAACCTGCAGCTAACATCTTTGATACTGCAGATATACAGAAGGCCAAACAGATACAGCTTTTCAGCAAACATCTTCTGTGATGCCAGTCCCTATGGTTGTCACCAGGTGACCAATACCTTAGGGAAGTTTGGGAATTCTCTTTCTAGTTCTACAAAACCCAGCACAGCACAAACGACGGCCTTGCCTAACTGACAAACAGAGAAGATCCATCACAGTCTTGGCCAAAAGCAGGAATACAAATTAGAACATCTCTTAAGTATCTGTTATCCACCCACACACCCACAGACAGTTCCTATTGCCACTCAGAACAACCCAAACCATTAGCCATAAAAATGTGTGCAGTGATAATTAACAATTTCCCTTGCATGCAGTTTCTGTTACGCGAAGAAAAAACCTTTGGTGCTTCACAATTCTCACTGCCATTGAACTGCAAGCAGCTTTTTGTGGGGTTTAGACCTCCCTTCTAGCCATATGTGCTTATCCACAGGAACCAAAGCAAATAGCTTAAGTGTCCAGCTATGGGAATGGAGTAGGAGTAGTCCTGCTGGGAAATGGCCAGTCAGAGTCCTTAAGCCTCAGTTTCTTGACTTGTGGAATCTTCTCACAAGCAGGGTGGCAATAAAAAGTGATGGGAGAAAAGGCAAATAGGTTGACAAAATGATTTAATACATGTCAGGAACCACAAGAATTAGCCCACATGCTAGTTCCCACCATGCTGCTGAGACACTGCTAACACTGCCGGGACTGGTGGATGTCTGCACATGCCCCAGATCTGGATCACTTCAAGACACCTACTCGTCCCAAGAGCTCTAGGCAGAAGATGGTTTGGCTGCCTATGAAAGTACAAGGCAGTGGCTGACATCTGTGCCACTGCCTTCTTGGAGGTGTGCTGTGCTGACCAGGCATCTGCCTGTGCTCAAATCAAACAAAGGGAATGGAATTTTCCCCTTTCTATGAGTCTTGGCCTACTTTATCACCAGAATATTTTATTAGGCTGTCATTTCCAAGGAGAGGCCAGTTTGGACCACCCTTCAGGCTGGGGGCAGTTAGGATGGCTCCCAGGCTGCCACTTTGCAGTGTAAGAAGCTGCTGGTGCATCAGGCTCCTCATCCTCCTAGCTGCCTGTCTCCTTGTACTGCCAGCCAGTGGCTTCTGTTGTGTGACCCATGCATGGATTCCCACCTATCCACAGAGTGAAAAATCACCTACAGCAGCTTACATATTTAGCAGGATCCACTAAATGGAATCTCTCCACCAGCAATGTTTAAGAATACAAAAGGTTTTAAACCCCTATCAAGTGAGACAGATTCTGATCCCTCCATGGAAAGCAACCTCTGTTCCCATCTCAAGGAGACTCAACTCTGCTCCCTCCTGAGCCTGCACCAAATGAAGCTCACCATGGCATACTCAGATGAGCAGGAAACCACCCCTGGAAGTGGCCACGTGAGCCAGCTGGTGCAGAAGACAAGTTTTCTACCTTTATTTTCCTTGCTGAATACAGTGTTTGTCTACATCACTGCATTCAAATTCTAGCTAGCAGGATGGGACTGCCACTCAACGGTCCCCAACACCACTGAACAACTTGATTGCCCCTGGAATTTCCTCCAGAGGAGCACAATGCCCAAAGGAGAGGAGAAGTCAGTCCATTTTTGCCCACTGGATCCCCCACATATTCTGGAACAGGCAGCAAGCACAAATGCCCTTGGGCAAAGGCCAAGTTTGTGTTGCAAGTTAATTGCTCGTCTCCACGGCACCCAAAGAAACACAGAAGCTCCTTAGAGACAAGCCTGCTGCCTTCTGAAATCATGGATGGTTTACCAGTTTAGTAAGTACTCGGTGTCCCCAAAAAAAGGGGAGGTTGATTAAAACAATTTGCTCTTCAGCCTTCCTCCATCTGCTGAAGCACACTGATCTTTCCCCAAGAACACTTCAACATAAGCCAACAGGAGCAGAGAAGATGGGAAAAGCTCAGATAATTGGGCTGTCACAGCCATAAGGGAACTGTACAAGCTGGAAGAGGGAAGGAAAAGAGACCTTGTGGCTGCCTGCCAGGAGGGCTGTCATACCCACAGGTGAGCTAATATTAGACTGGGAATGGAGTCAGAACAGGCAGTTTGGTCTGCTCCTACACTGCCTTCCACGCGGCTCTCTACGCCGGCTCGCAGCACTCAGCCCCCCACACCGCTTTGTGTTATGAGTGTCTTATCCAGGAGCTATTTTCAGCCCATGACAATGAAAAGCAGAAAGACCTGTGATGCCCCAGCTGAGTGGCAGCCAGCAGAGCTGCTGTCGTCACCATTTGAAATCTTCAGAACCTGCTACCTCTGGAGCTGGCATCTCTCCCCCAGGCTCCCTACCAGGATGATAATATCTGCTTTTCTGACTTTATTTCAACATCTACCTGATGCTGAGTTATGTAACACCCCAAGACAAAGAAAACTTCAGCAGAACCCAGAAAATTTAAGGATGCTCTTGCTCTGGAAGATGGGGATCATTCCTCATCATGGTTCTGGCTGCTAGTCTCCAGTCTCAAGAGTAGCGGGAGGCAGACCAGACCTCATCCGTGTTTGGCAAGTTCTGTGAGCTCACTGACTGGAAACCACTGGAGAAAGACCAGGTGTCCTGGTATCTACCCTTGCCTTTCCTGGATTTCCTCAGGTCACCAGCACTGGAAGGGCTGTGCTAATAAGAAATCTGTATTTTCTCCCTGCTAGCCCAGGACAGGTAGGGGCTTCTGAAGGAGGCTGCAAATGTACAAAGCTGCAATGATGTTACACTAGCACCCCACACATTTTAATTGGTGGAGGCCACTTGAAAAGTATGGAATTTTCAGGCTTGGAGAAAGATTTGAGCTTTAAAGGCATTTTCTAGTGGCCAATGGTTAATAGGAATTAGAGTGGAATAAAGCTTTAAAAGTAGTTCTCACTTCCAGCCTGTCAGCTGAGGCAGAGGTATGTCACTGAGCTGCCTGGGATTCCCAGGTAAGAAGAAATCCCCTGGCTGAGGAGCCAGAGCACTACCCACACAATCTGATGCAAAGCAATAGGCTGTTTTAGCAACCAGTGAGTTAGGTCCTGTAGTAACTGTCCCAACACCCAGCTCTTGCTACTGGAGCATTGCAGAGCCTGAGCTGCTAGTTGTGGGAAAGACCTGGAAGTACCATAGTGACTGGCATTTAGTTTGTTTACTCTAGGGCTCATCAAGTACATTAACTAAGGAAATTTTTATTGTTCTTTGTTCAGCTCTCAATTATTTTACATGCCCTTGGCATAAGGAGCTTCCTCAGGAGCCTGACAAGAAAAGCTGTTTTCTAAAATGAAAATCTGCCTCTTGCTCAAACCAAGGCAACCAGGGGAGGAGATCCCGTGGGGTGAAAGAGTCTGACTGTAATCCAGCCCCTGCCTCATAGATACCCACATTTAGCACAAGCTCTCCTGTCCTGCCCCAGAGAACAGAGGGCAAAAAAAGGCAAGAAACAGCTTGCAGCTCCAGAGCTCTGCTCTGCCATGGTACATTTCCATGGGGATGCTGTGCTGGGCTGATGAAGCACAGCATGCCTGGCCTGCCCTCTGTTACAGTACATTTCACTCTTCCCCAAGGAAACATAGAGTTTTTCTAATTAAGCATTAAAATGATTCAATTATGAGGAACACTCTCTTGTTCAGTTAAATCCCATCCCAGACAAGAATACAGCAAGGTTTAGATAATTCTGGAGAGGTTTTGCTGGCTGGTGGATCAAGAAACATTGCATATCAGAAATGGGATTTTTTTTTCCCTTATGAAAAGCACTAAATCATGCTCTCTGCAAGTGTGAAAGACAGTGGAAAATCAAGAGAAAACAATAGAGACAAAAAGGGAGAGACACACAGATAGGCTTCCTCAGCTGCAGAAGTGGGGCCAAGCAAAAGCATACACCCAAGTATTTCAGGCTGCTGGGGCTGTTAGTGGGGGTGCTGCCCCAGTACCTTTCAGTCTGTCATGGACAGGAGGAGGTAACTCACTTTTGTCAACAGAGTACTCACACCCAATCTCAAAACTCTTGATGAAAATTGCTAATTGGCACATCAAGATACTATGACTGACAGCTGTCAAGCCAACACAGCCCAGTGTCGGCTCTGCGAGGCAGCTGAAGTGGAAAACATTCCACATCCCATGAAGGGTGCATAATTATTTTCGTCTTGAAAACAAACAGTTCCCCCACCTGCTGGGCTGCTGTCTGTGACACATACCAGCTCCACAGTGGCTGCCACCCTGCCTGGCCTTGGTGCTTAGCTCAGAACAGCCCCAGGAGGGGCTGCTGGTCCTGGCCAGGCCAGGCTGCAGTGGGATACTCCAGCTCACAGACTACAGGGGATTCTTCACTTGGGTACCTGGCAGAATTCAGGAGCTACCTCTGAAAGACAGAGACTGGCTTTAGATGACATGTTCCTGCAGGACAGAGCCTCGAGTGCAGGGAAAGCCTCCAAAGAAAGGATGGAAACCAAGGAGAGAAATAAAAAAAACTGTGAAAGCTCTTTGTCTCCACAGCTGAACTAGCAGCAACTGTGTATCTTGGGTTTAGGGATGAGAGCACTTGAACATCTTCCCAAGCAGGACACAGCCCAAATTCTCTGCAGTGTCACCAAAGGCAAGGGAGGAGCTGGGAGAAGTCTCTTGGTGCTGCCATACAGGCTTTCTTCTCAGGAGCACCTGGTGAGATCAGGGTGGGAGCCAAGGCTGCACTAACAACTCAGAGAACAAACTTTAATTTGCAATGTCCAGTGTGCACTAGGCTTTGGGAGGCAAAAACAACAAAAACACACACCACCCCACCCCCCAAAAAAACCCCAAATAACCCACAAAAAAGCAAAACCCAACACACCACCAAAATACAACCACTGCCTAGACAAACCCTCTAGGTCTCCCCTCTCATCTACTCCATTTGCCTTCACACACTCCAGCTGGCTCATCCAGCATCCCCTCACTGTCTGCTGCTCTGTGCTAATGATGTCCCCATTTGTTTAAGTATTTGGGGAGCTCCTCCCAAGCCAGCACACAAGGCACTTGCAGGGGCAGCTGCAGAGCAGCCAACGAGTAGCACAACTGGAGCTCATGAAGTTGTGCCTGAGCTAGCTTTACACTGACTGGAGGAGGCATTGATGAGACTGTAGCTGTGGCAGATTTGAGCTCGGTCCAAATTCTGGCCAAGAAATGGCATAAATATTCATGCAGGCAGCATGCCACAAGCTGCCTGCTGCTGCTATATTGCCGGCAGCACGGCTACATAGTGCGTGGACAAGACCCTGCAACATCTCTGGACCCATGTCACACCCCAGCTCTGCAGAACACAAAACTTCATTTAACCCATTGAGCCACAGTGGTTTGAAAGCATTTTCCTAAATGAGCTGAAGGCTGGGTGAGAGTTGAGGAACACAAATAAGCATCCATCTAGAGTGAGCTCTGGGATGAGGAAGGTCATTGCTGAGAAAGAGAGGTTGAACTCCAATGCCACTTCCATGTAAGCATGCACCTGAAGGGCTTGTGTCAGCTGTCTCTGCTGAGCAGTGATGAATGCTGGAGCAACAAGAAGTTGTATTCAACAGAAGAGATTCATGAACCTTTTTGTGACATAAGCATCCAGTGATCAATATATACAGACTTGCTTTTCCATGCAGCCAGCAAACTCCCCTTGGTAGTTAAAGGGAGCTTGCAAGAAGCTTGAGGACAAACTTTTTAACAAGACCTGTTGTGACAGGACAAGGGGTGACAGTTTTAAACTAAAAGAGGAGAGATTTAGCCTAGCTGCAAGAAAAAAAGGTAGCCAAACACTGGTACACGTTGCCCAGAGAGGTGGTTGATAGCTCATCTCTGTAAACATTCAAGGTCAGGTTGGATGGAGCTTTGAGAAACATGATCTAATTGAAGATGTTTCTGCTTATTGCAGGGACTGTGGACTAGGTGACCTTTAAAGGTCTCTTCCAGTGCAATCTATTCTGATTATTGAAACAGCTTGGTCTTCTTGCTGCAGATACAGCAAGCTCAAACCAAGAGTCAGTACCACAACAGATGCCCTTTCTGAACTCTTCCTCCACTGCTTCAGTGAAGCTCAGGGAAAAAAAATAAATAAAAAAAAAAACCTCAACTTTTTTATTTTCCCAAACTATTTTGGGGACATGGGTTTCTGTCCTGGGTGGTGAGGTGACACAGCATGTCCTATGTTCCCACAACTTGAGGGCACCAGCTCTGACAGAAGCAGAGCACAGAGTGCTGCGAAACAAGTCTATAGCAGTAGGTGACCTTCCATGACCCAGGTAATTTGTGCCCTACTTTACTTAATCCCTGGAAATCCTGGACCATAACCTCAGGACCTGCCTGCAGCACACTGTGCTAAAATTAAACCAAACTTTTTCCAATGAGGTTTGCAGACCTCAGGCAAGTAGTTTTCTCCTCAGAAGCTTTGCAATTTAACTGTTTCCAGACTAGAAAGGAGCTGTAGATGGGCTTGGGCAAGTGTACAACCACCATCACTGTGGAAGCAGGGGCCTGTGGCAGCATCGATATTACCTCCTTGAACTGTAAGAGCTGGAGACCTCAGTTTTGCCACCTGTAAATGGAGATGATGATCCCCATCTTCACAAAGCATCTGATGTACCTCAAGCCAAAGTGTGAGGAAGTGTCTAAGGATGATTCTTCTGAAGTATAATTACCATTGGTTAGTTGAGGACAGAGAAGACCAAGACTCTCACTTGGGAAATGAGATGATTGCTGACATCATCTCACATTCTTTTTGTGCCCATACACATCTCTTGGTCTGCTGCTCACTGTTTGTCCCTCTTGTCCCCTAGGCCAGGACAGAGACCATTTTTTCATCCAGCTGGAGAAAATTTGCTGAGCAGGAAGTGCCTGTTCTTGTACCTCCACCAGGAAGCAGATGCCACATTCTCAGGCAGGAAGATGCATCTTCAAACAGATGAACTGTATCAAATAAATAGTTAGGCACCATTTGGCCCACGTTCAGCTGACCTAAATTCTGCCTCATTTCCCAGCCTAGTGTGGTCTGTGAGAAGACCCACAGCTTTCAGCAGCATCTGCCAACAGCAAACATCAGACAGAGACAAAGGTAGAAATTAGGGCATCTGAATCTGGGCCAGTGCTCTTCAGTCCTGGGATCCCATCCTTCATTGTGGTCCTGTCCCTGCTGCTGGGCTGGGAGGCCAGCAGCCCAAGTCACTCACCATCCCTAGGCTGGACATTGGTTTGCTTCTAATGCTGGGCTGACAGTAAAATGACACAAAAAACTTGGTTAAGAGAAGATGAAAGACTGAAACCTCCTTTACCCACAACCTCCTGCCACATACAACAGGTACTGGTCCTAGAAGAAAAGCTGCTCACATTCATAGCTGCTGCAGTTATGCAAGTGCACCAGGGTTTGTGCAAACATGCAGCAAAAGGTACAGTGAGGAGAGGTGATCAATCAGACAGCATGGCACAGCATGTGATGGAGACCTGGAACTTCAGCTGAATATCGGGGGCTACAATTCACAAACCAATTATTTCCCTATTCATTTTTCATCCATTTCAAGCAGTGCCTGCTATTTTCCCTGTCACTTTGCCACATTTCAATCATTTGCAGTAAAGCAAATCAATCATCGACAAGACTTACTATGTGGTTCAACCTACACACCGCTGAAAAAGAGAAGGGCTCTCCTTGAATGAGGACAGCACGTTCCTTGAATGAGGCTGACAAGAACAGGATCTCTTTGGCTCATCTCCTGCCACTCACTGACGGCAATTCAGAAAGGTCTGTTTGACAGATTTCCTCTTTGCATTCTTATTGTGCCTGACTGTGAAACTACCAGTGCAGAAACAAAGCCATTCAGAGACAATCAACCGCTCCAATCAGAAGCCTCTATATTTACTACCTGTGATTTGGAATAATTTTTGAGTAAAAGCAGGGAAGACCACAGGCTCTGTGGCATGGTTGCAAAACAGACCATGCCTTTTGGGCATCTCCCCCTCTTCCCAGGGATGCACTGGCTTCTAAACACACTGTGTGGCTGTGAAGTTCTCCTGCACAAGGGATACTGGCAGCACCACAAAGGCGCATGGATGGTTTGTGGAGTTTATGCTGGGGCATGGTCCAGTTATTGGGTCAGCTGCTCAGAGCACCCTCGGTCCTGGGCTTGGTTACATGTGAGGGGGCTGAGTGTTGGAGCCTGACACATTTCACAGAAACACCTCTTGCTCCAGTCTTTCTAATACTTTATTATACTTGAGATCTTTTGTAGTCTTTCACCTGGGCACTAACCACTCTGCTGCTGAACTGCCAGAGGATTTATACAGGTCTTCTCCTTGGGACAGCTTCACAATCCATGTCTGTCATGATCACACTCAAATTCCACATCAGGCAGCTTTCCTCACCTGCTTGGAAATGTTATTATTTTAGCCTGCTACCACAAAAAGACAGATTTGCATCAATTTTAACTATTTCAAATGTCCTGTCCTTTTGAAATCTAAGTACAGGTCAGACACACTGTAAAGATGCCTGAACTGTTGGTGCACATTCCCCACATCCTCTACAGGTTACACCTACAGAAATGAAGGATTATGTGCAAAAACTTAGCTTTTGAGTGGCAATATTTCAATAAGGAGAAGAATTACCACAGAGGACAGAGGTGGCTAAGATGACCATAAAGAACATAACAATCAAGGGTCAGCCAGGGGGAAAGGAAGCCTCACAAGAGGCTGGCTAACTAACAGATGTGCTGCCTAAGGAGTGCAGGCACTGTCTGAATGCAGATAAGACGAAGTATGGACATAAGAAAGGCAGTCTGTTCTTAAACAGATGAGATATAATAAGCAAGAAATCCCTTCCTAGTATGCAAGAAATTGTCCTCATGGCAGTTCTGGCTGTGCCTGTATAGCCCAGCACAAACTCATTTACTTCCATATACTAAAGAACACATGTTCCCCCCTGGGGGGAGAGAGTCCGCCAACAAAGCCATCAGCACACAAGAGCCTTTACTGCATCTTTTATGATACACTTGGGGGTGAAAATCCCTCTCCTCTGCCTATGCCCCACAATAAGCAGCTTTATCAGACATCTATCTATAGCTGCAGAGGTTGTCAGATTAATCTTAGCCCTTTTCAAAAATCCACCCACTGTGTTTTCCTCTTGGAGACTGGCGTGTCTGTAAGTCTGCTGTGTGGCTGGGAGTTCACAGCCCTGAAACACAAGCTGCACAGGGCAGAGGCATCGCAGGCCTGATCACACTGCTGACACCACATCACCTGTGCGGTATGTCAGCACCAAGGAGAGGTCTGGGACCTTTCCCTTGACTGCCACATCTCATCTCCTCACAGCTGCCAGGAAATTTCTTGGAGGTCCCAAAAGAATCAATGGGGATGAGATGAGTAACAGGACAGACTCAACAGTGAGGAGGAGAAAGAACAATAACACACAAAGATGCGTGCACAGAAGGGAGATGGAAGACAGCAAGAGATGCTTTCCTCCCTTGCTTAACTTCAAGGCAGTTGGCTGGGCTAAAGAGATTTCACAGTCAATATTTTTCTTTGCCCTTTTCAATGAAAATATTCTGGGTCACTTCTGACAGTCTGCTTGTCCGAGTGCAGAGAATCAGCGGTACCAGTTTGCCTTTCCTACTCAGGAAGCACAAACAGAAGAAAAAGCCTTTAAAAGCATGCACATTTTCAGACTTCCTTCGTACACTGCAAAGAATGGCACAAAGGTCAGCACCTCTACCTTTCCCCTATTACTTTCAGCATGTACCATGCTGTAGGGTTCACCCCCAACT
Source organism: Ramphastos sulfuratus (assembly GCA_013399055.1). Classification (NCBI taxonomy): domain Eukaryota; kingdom Metazoa; phylum Chordata; class Aves; order Piciformes; family Ramphastidae; genus Ramphastos; species Ramphastos sulfuratus. The sequence continues at coordinate 233,769 of WBNM01013509.1, read as the reverse complement.
CTTGCTTTCACTAGAGGAAGACAACTGATTTACTGGGTTCTAGCATTGCTTCTAGGCCAAACACAAGTAGAGCCTCCACACTGAAATGCCTCAGAAAGCATTAGCTTGGCTTTCTTTCTGCTGGCCTTCTGTTTATGCAGGCAGGAGGCACTTCCTCTTGTTTTGCTATGCTTGGCAGCATCTTGGGAATGCTAAGTCAGGCAGATTGCCTTTCAGGCATGGGAAGACCTCAGCTGAAACCTTAAGTAGACTGTGCATCTTCATCTGCTGCTTACACTGAGCCCATCAGCAAACACAAAGTGAGAGAAGGTGCAGCACATGACCCACACCCTGAAGGAGCTCTTCTGTAGGACCTGCACAAGCCTGTGCAAAACCTGGACTGCCCAGCTGCTTCCACCAAGCAAGGAACAGCACAAGCTGTGCAAACCACATGCTGTAGAATCCAGTGAGGAAGGACCAATATCCTCAAGTTCAGCACCAATATAACCACTAGTATGTGATTAGCTTTGCAAAGGGCAGTGCTGCTAAGACCCAAAAGGTTAACTTTACTTCCTGAGACATGGGATACACTTGAAGCATCCACTTTCCTTGTCCATATGAAAAACCTGGAGAGATCCAAGAGCATTCATGCATACATGAACTCTTTTCTAGAGGCACTTACTATCCTCAGATCCAGACATGAAAACAAGGCTATTTTTGACTCCCTGAGTGATAAATGATTACCCATGTCACCCTCCTCGCTGACAACTCATCCTAATTTTCCTGCATACATGGTATATGATGTATCATCCATTTCTCATGTCATCTTCTCAAGCCCAGTTGAGCTAGGAGGATCCCACAGCCCACTGCTAGCCAAGCATGTACCCATGGACTATTTCTCTGCTGCTCTTCTCTATTTCTCCAGAGCTTTTAAGACTTAAGAGCTTGTTGAGTGCTGCTAAGAGGAACTTCATGTTGAGAGGCACCAATGGTTTTCCCAAGAGTGATGGTGAGGAAGGGGTGGCAGATAAACAAATTACAGAGAGTGCATAGAGGCTGACTGCTGTGAAGCGGAGTCAAGATAGGGAGTCAAAAGCAGCAAAAAAAAAACCCTTCCTAAAAGCGTTTTTCACCTTTCTGCTTCTATCCCCCATCCACTGGCTTCCTTGTATCCCAGGTCATGATTCTCAGTCTCTTCCCTGGCACTACAAGCTGCTCTTCCAACTTGTCCCAGCTCTTTCCCCAAAACACTCCTCATAAACATCCCTTTCCCCTTCAGAAGGCATTAGGAAAACATGAGAGAAAGCAGAGCAACCAAGTCTAAACACAAACCAGGGCATTGCATTTTGAACTTGAGATCACTGACACTTTGCCATTAGTTTTTTCCAGCCTCCACCCTTTCAGCAGAATGCTTCTAGTTCAGCTGCAAGCTCTTTGGGGCAACAACAACCTTTTTATTCTGACCTTCACACATTCTTTGGGAAGTGATTGCAACCCGAAGTGGGCAAGAACATAGATTTTTTTTGGAGTACATGAAAGCCCAACATCTCCTTCTTTCATACTCCATAGGCAACATTGTGAATGGTTGCATATGGAACGCCAGGAGCAAGATCTTGAGCTGAGCAACTGGCTAACTCAGGTCATGGCAGCTCTCACACACCATCTGGAGTAAATCATAACAGTTTGGAGCTGGAAAGTGCCAACTGGCACAGGCTCAGACCCAGCCCCAGAAGCCATGAGTGCAGCTTTGTCAGTGAAGACCAGGCAGTTGGGAGAACTCCCTTGGCTTGAGCCAGATACTCTTGGAAAACAGATCTGCTAAGCCAGGGAGCCAGTGGGGCTGTCCACGTGCTCCACTCCAAACCCCAGCAAAGTTTATGCAGCTCAAAGGTTCCAGAAAACACTGTCATTTCACCTTCTGTCAAGGAACCACCTTCTTTTACTGAGCAGGTGTTTGAAAGCAAGCATCTCTGCTTTCTCAGGGTCCTCTGTTTATATGGCAAGCAAAAGGCTTTCATGTACTTTCATGGAGGCTCCTCTTAATGCTATAGAGGCATGCACACAAACTCTCACAAGTCTTTCCTTACTCATAAGCAGTCTCAGTGTCATGATATCAGTGAGCTGAGGGGAGGCACTTGGCATAGAGAGCAGTGCTGTCACTCAGGGAGCAATCCATCCCCCCTCCCATGCTGGACAAACCCAGCCCTGAACCCCCTAATGTGCAACCACAGCACCACCACACTGTTGTCCTTACTATGTTGACCAGTTGCTCCTCTCCCTCCATCTCCCCACTAGGTTCTGTCTGACATGAAACATCAGCAATCCAGCCTCTTACCCACATCCCTGTGGTAGCTCTCATCTCTCAGTTCTGATCTGCAATATTCTCTGTCCTCACTTTTCTCCTGTTCCTTTCTCCTGGTACTTGGCCAAAACACCTCAGTGTTGACTTGTAACATGTTTTTTTGGTTGTTTACTGCTTCCTAGGAGGACTGCCAATCCTATCACACTGCCCCACACCATGCAGCTATTTCTGTCAGGCAGAAGAATCCTTTTCAAGAAACTAATGGGACCCCAGGTTCTTCCTGGGGGTTACTAACTTTATGAGTTACTTACAGAACTTCTGCAGCATATCAGATAAAAAAAACCCGAAACAAACAACAAAACAACAAAACCACCCCAAACTAAAAACTACAAACACAGAAGAGAGAAATATCTAAAGTAGCAAATAAATCCCCAGTTCATAGTAAAGTCACTCTTGTCACTGTCAGACTGTCCTAGCTCAGCTTTCTGTGCTACAAAGGGTGACAAAGCACCAGCAAGTGCAACATGGACCTGTTCCAGATCTCAGCATGACAAATTATACTCTGAACAAAGGGACCAGAAGACAATAGTGAACTCATGACATGTCAGACCCTAACCAACTTTGACAGGACAATAGAAAAATTCATAAATAGAAAAGCAGAGTGGCAGGACTGCTTTCAATTTGTGAGACAGTGACAGAAGATTTTGAGTGACCTGACCCAAAAAAAAAAAAAAAAAAAAAAGACAGAGAAGAAATCTGGATCAAGAAGAAACTTTAAAAGGACTTGACAGAAGAAGATAGTCATGGTCTTCTGATACAGCTTCAGCCTACCTCAAGGCTGGAAAAGCCAAAGCTTGTGTGGAGCATCTGCCTTAAGTGCTTTGTGACGAACAGACACCATGATGGTGGGAAGGATGGTTGGGAATACCATTTCAGGTATAAGGTGGCATCAGAAGATTGGGTTTTTTTGACTTGCTTTTGTAACATTCAGAAACAGGCAAACTACACCAAACCCCTCATCCTAAAGAAAAGAATATATCAACCCTCATTGCCCTGCAAACACTCCTGCAGGTTCTTGCTTTTCCCCCAAGAAGCTACATGCTTGGTGCAATACATAATTTGGCCTGTAAAGCCAAGATGATCAAGAAGCACTTGGGTTCAGATCTGTTAGAGAGGAAAAATAAAATTCATAAACTTCTATAAAAATCCTTATCAAAATAAACCCCAGATAGAGGATGTTGTCAAGATTCAACTGGTAGTACTCAGTGCCATGCTTAGTTAACAAAGGAATGTTCCCAGGTGGGAAAAAAGCACTCAACTTGACCCCAAAAATTACCCAAACCAAACCACAAAACAAAATAAACATACAAAACCAACACAAAACAAAGAAATCCCCAACAACAACAAAACAAACACACACACACAAAAAAGAAAAAAAAAAAAGAAACCAAAACAAACCCCAGAAGCAAAAATCCCAAACCTATGTCATTAATTTATCCTACACATTAGGCTAAATTTCTCCTACCTGTTTAAACTGACATTCAGGAAAACCTCAACCATCCAAACCCAAGTGCATTAATGTATTTATCCCTGCCATGGCAACAAAGAAAGAAAAGCTATGAAACACCTACAGTCTGAGGCACATCCACTAGCTGGAAGCAAGCATCAAGACTGTGATGAATTCAGTCATTCTGAGTAAGTGAATTTAATGTGCCATGGATGTCATAGTGAGGCAGTCTAAATTTGGAGAGGTAAATACACGCTGCAATACATCTTCTGTTCACCTCCACATTAAATTAGAAGCCAATAATTCTTGATCCATGGCCTTGTATTCAATTTGCTCAGTTAATTTTGTAGCTTAAAAGGCTATTGAATACCTTGGAGAAAGAAAACTACACAGGCAAATATAATTTCATCAGATCCTCTGCCCACTGGCTGCAACAGAAGCATTAGCACAGCCAGTTCAGCTATTCCCACTGTGCAGTAAGCTCAGAGTGGGTTAACCAAGCAAACACTCTCTTGTCTGTAAACTCCCCATCCCTCTCCAATAAAAGCTAAAAAGCTTAGCTCTTTGTTCACATAGAATCATAGAATGGTAAGGTTGGAAGGGACCTCAAGGATCATCTAGTTCCAACCCCCTGCCATAGGCAGGGACACCTCCCACTAGTACAGGTCACTCAAGGCCTCGTCCAATCTGGCCTTGAACCCCTCCAGAGAGGGAGCATCCACAACCTTCCTGGGCAACCTGTTCCAACATCTACCTCACCTTTTTATTAAGCAGCCTCCTCTTAAGGGAAGTTCTGAAATACCTGCTGCAGAGAAGCACAACTATAAAACCCCACACCTATGCTGCTGCACTTTTGGGCATCACCATGCTGAGATACCATAAAGCTGCTCAGGATGAGCAGGTTCCAGCACCCTGGGTAGACATCTAGCACAGAGGTTTCCATGACATCCTCATGTCTCCAATGTCCTGGGTACCACCAGCAGCCACAACATAGCAGATCAGTACCAGCACTTCCAGCAAGGAGCTGGGCACCTACACCGCTTCCTCAAGGTCTCCCACAGTCTCTTGCACGGCAAGAAACTACTCCAGTTCTCATGAGTCCAGATGAATGCTTTACTTAGCAAGCCACCATTTTCTCTTCAGGAAACATTAAACATATTTCCCAACTAAGTAAACTTTAAGCCCAAGCACAAGGGAAAGAAAAAGAGGCAGCTCCCACTGGGCTTGGGGTGCATTCTTGGCAGTGGTTGTGTTTCTCGTCGCCAATGCAGCCACAGCTAATGTTTCCTTTAGCGAGTTATCTTTACAGCCAGGAAGTGGGTCTTTCCATCTGGACAGCATCAGTCTCTTGGCTTCTTCTGCCTAAATGTTAACAAATCCCTGCTGCTGCCTTTATTTCCCCTCCTCAGGGATACTTGGAATTTTTATTTTTCTTCATAGCCACTGAAGAGTACATATTTCACAGAGTCCCCTGATCTTGTAAAAGGAGTAACAGAGAAAGAAAATCACACTGGGTCTCAAGGTTATCTGTTTAGCCTTTAAAAAAAAAGGGTGCAAAGGCACAATGCAAAACATAAAGACAGAGGTTGCACAAAAATTTTGCAGGGGCCTTAGGGGGTGAAAGACTCATTTACCAAATGGATTTTGCAGAGAAATCTCACGAGAGAAAACAGACATAACTGGATACAAACATGTTTGCACAACATGAAGGTTCTGTTATGAATGGATATTTATGCAATTTTCAGAAAGTGAGATGGGCAGTAGTAAGAGCTATGGCTGAGCTGCCTTGAGAGAGTGAAAAAACAAAGTAAAAACTCTAGGGACTTCAGTTTCATCAAAAGTCTGTAAAGCACGGGGACACCCAACACCTTCCTTAGACCAAGCACTTTAGATCTCCTGTGGCAAGAAAAGTTCATCCTGATTTACCCCAGTGCAGTTCCCTACATCCATTCTTTTCTCCTCAATATGGGTAATGGATCCAGAGGAGGCAGGATAGAAGCACACATGCTTTGTGTTCCCATGGGGCAGCAGGAGGGGAGCACTGTAGGGCTATGCTGCTGGTAGCACCGAAGCTCCTTTGGGTTTGGGAGGGGAAGCAGCTGTGCTTGAAAGCTACAAGTGATCACACTAATTAGGGATGTGGGAACTGCCTTCTCTGTCAGACACAACTCAACTCCTCCAGAGCAGGGGGTGAGTATTTACACCCACTGCCCATCACTGCAGCTATTTCTTCTCCACCCTGGAGGACCTGAGGTGCTAACTCGGGAGGTGACACAAAGGCAGAAGAGCCAAAGTTCTTTTTTAAAAGTCGAGAAAAACTGCTCTGGTGTAACTCACATCAGGTGCTAGCCTTTGCCATGAGCATCTGTGAGAAGTGTTCATCTCCCCCACACTAGCTGTCATTTAACCAAATTATTCTCATCAGCCTCCTCTTAATTCTTCCATCCCTGCTGCCTCCTTCCACTGGTGTCCCTCAATACTTGGCAGACAGCCTCCACCTCCCAACAGCCTCCAGCTCCCTGCTTTCCAACACCACGTGGAAACACCAAGTCTCCAAAAGCAGATGTAACAGGGCTGGCAAAGTACCCTCAGGTTACAAGGCACGTGAAGACCACAAAGCCTCTTGGCTCTTTCCATGCTCTGACCATGTGTTTTGAAACAGGGCTGTGCAAATCAGTAGTGCTTTGCTCTGGCTCCTGCAAGCAGGGCCAGGGAGAGAACCAATTTTTAAGTAGTTTAATTTCACAGTGACTCAAAAGTAGTTTATTTTCTCCTCTTTGTTGGACTGAAAAATGTGAACTGTTAATCTGGCTCAGATAGAATGTTTTGTTTGTCCCTGAGCAAAACACTTGGGGAACTTTGGCAAAAGTAAAAAAAGGATTAGACTCCAAAAGATCTAACTCCCTCAAGAACAGCTGGAGGAGAAATTTCTCTTTAATCTCCCAAGCTTGCAGTTAAAGACCTCACCTGAGAGATAGTCCCATACAAATATATGCATTTCACACCAGGTGGAACCCTTCACAGGATCCCTCACTATGGGTGACCCATGGGATCCCTGTCAAAGCAGCTTTTGCTCTGGGCAAGCAAGGGAACACACTTTGGGCAAAAGAGTAAGCCGCGTTATCCTCCATGCCATGGGCAAGTCCTTGAACTGCTAGATGAGAGGTGAACATCGCTCAGTCCAACTCTCAGCTTTAATCTCATTACCCCATCCCTCCACCACCCCCCCAAGGAAAAAAGAAAAAAAAAAAATCAGATGTCAAGAAATGTCCACTGTCAGATAAATTCATGAAAAATTTAGCCATACTCCAACTACATATTTTTCCAGTGGGAAAATGACTCAATAGGGCCAAAATATCTATTTTTTTGTCAAGTTAATCTTTTCCACAAAAAAATATTTGGTTCAAGACAGAACCTAAAAGGGTAGGTAGTTGCTATGCAACTCCAGGCACAGGATGGCAAGTCCGAAGCATCATTTCACAGAATTAAGATCTTTAGACAGTTGAACCAATCTCATAAAGTATTATTTTCACTATGTCATGTTCTCTTTAATAATTATAAACATCTGGCAAATAAACCCAAATAATGAAGGGAGCATTTGTTGGAGCAGATGAGCCAGGATGTTTAACTAGCGAAATTCTGCTTTATGGAGAAATCTCTCTATTTTCTCAAGATAAGGACTGTGCCTTTCTAAAGGAAAAAATACTAGATGGCCAAAAAGGTTTTCTTTCCAAGTCAGAGCACTCTGCAAACCCACTCCAAGCACAGGGCAGTCACCACCGCACACTCTCCACCAGCCCTTGTATCCACCAATACATAAGCCAAAAACACCTTCTCATTGCACTAAAAGCACTCTGTAAATAGTCTCTCTCCAGCCTTCTTGAAGGCCTCCTTCAGGTACTGGAAGGCTGCTATTAGGTCTCCTCTTCTCCAGGCTGAACAACCCCAGCTCCCTCAACCTCTCCTTGTAGCAGAGGTGCTCCAGCCCCCTGATGATTTTCACGGACCTCTTCTGAACCTGCTCCATTAGGTCCATGTCCTTCCTATAATGAGCGCTCCAGAGCTGGACACAGTACTCCAGGTGAGGTCTCACCAGAGCTGAGCAAAGTGGCAGTATCTCCTCTCTAGATCTGCTGGCAGCACATCTCTTGATGCAGCTCAGGATGTGATTTGTCATCTGGGCTGCAAGCTCACACTGTCTGCTCATGTCCAGATTCTCATCCATCAGCACCCCCAAGTCTCTTGCCTCGGGGGTGCTTTCTATCACCTCATCCCCATGTCTGTATTGATAGTGAGGATTGTTGAAGTTGGAAGAGACCTTTGAGATCATCAAATCCAACTGCAGATTATTCTCATTTCAAGGGCAAAACTATATTTACTCATTCCTGGGCATCTCTATGGTATCTCTATGCCAAGCCCAAGCCCTTAACTTTAATTGCTTTTCTTACTGCTTTCCATGAATCACAAATATCTCCTCTCTGTCATTTCAGCAGTCAGGCACAACATGGCAGCTGCAGACGTGACAGTTGCTAGAAGGAATTCACACTGATTTTGGGACAAGCTGACCCCTATTATTCATATCCTGAAGCAACATAACCCCCCCTCAGGAAATGCTGTCAGGGAAGGATAGAATAATGTCAGCTACAGCTTTGTGTCTCCCCAAGAAGCATACCCACATTGATCCTAATGACAACCTGTGAGTAGATCAGTAATTAATGGGCAGTGAGAAAACTATTAATAGAATGCAAAATGGCTCAAAATATGCAGAAACATTTGGTATTGCCACTTCAGAGGATCCTAGAATGGTTTTAAAACAGTATTAAAGATCATCTAGTTCCAACCTCCTCCTCCTCCATGGGGTGGGACATCATCTACTAGATCAAGTTGCTCAAAATCCCACCCAAACTGTCCTTGATCACATCCAGGGATGGGGCATCCACAACTTCTCTGTGAAACATGTTCCAGTGCCTCGCCACCCTCACAGCAAAAAACTTCTTTTTAAAATCTCACTAAAATGAAAGAGGGTAGGTTTGTAAGGCATTACCTCTTGTCCTGTCACTCCAAGCCCTTGTAAAAAGCGAGTCCCTCCCCATCTTTCACGTAAGCCCCCTTTAACTACAGAAAGGCCACAATAAGGTCTCTCCAGAGGTTTCTCTTCTCTGTGCTGAACAATTCCAACCCTCTCAGCCTGTGTTCACAGAAGAGGTGTTCCAGCCCCTTAATCATCTTCACACCCTCCTCTGGACTGGCTCTAACAGGTTCACACCTTTCTTATGTTGAGGGTGGCAGAGATGAAGTGTCATAAGACACAGCATTTGCCACACTTCTGCAGGCAACTGCTTTCAGCCAGAGATGAGAAAGAAGTTGCTCATCTGATGCAGAGATGCTCAAACAGCCTGTGTCACGAAAGATGTTTGCTGACGTCTGATCATCCTCCAAGGCAGACTAATTCCTATCTGTCCATCACGATGTAGCAAGTAAAAAGCCCCACCCAGGTCCCACCTAAGCCAGAAGTTGTTGTTCTCCAACTCTGAACAATGCAAGTCCTTTTGTCAGCTTCCTCCTCCAACACAAAGGCAGGCAAGAAGGTTCCAGTGCAAGCACCACTAGAACCAGCCACGCTGTCTGGCCAGCAGCAGGCAAATCCCAGGTGGCTGCAGCAGCCACGGTACAATTGTGGACCTTATCAGGGGTTTTCCCCACAACTCCAATTCACGGAGACACTGGCTAAAAATAGCAGCTGTGGTTTAAGGGCAATACCCACGTCATCCTGGAGGTGTACACCACAAACAGCAAGAGAGAACAACTCTGAAGTCCAAGTACCAATTTGAAGACACAAAGCACTTTCCAAGGGAAAACAGAAGGGCATTTCCCAGTCCAGCTCACCAGGGATTGCTGGGGTTTACTGGCATTTTTATTGACACAAGTCCCTGAACAATGAGATCTCTTTTTATTTGGTTGATGGTGACTGTAACCTTTTGTGCCAGACATTGGGGACACACCCTCTGCTCCAAATGCTGCCATAAACAAGTATTTGGTCCAAGAATGCAGTTTCTGCCTTCTCTCCATCTTGGAAACAAAGTTTAGCTAGGAACAGGAACATGGAGACAGGATTCTTTTCTTTCATCCAGTCTTTTCCCCCACAATTTTCCCAGCAGAATTAGCAACTGACTCCCAGGTCAGCTCAGCACCACCACAAGCCTCTTACCCTTTTCTGCTGTCTCTCAGAGAAGATGAAGTGTTGTAAGTAGCTGAGAATAGGAGAGTGCTCCACGCACAGCACAGAAGAAGCCAACCCATCAGCATCGACAGTTAACAGTAGCAACAAAAACCACCACGTACAATTATGGCAGATAATCTTATTTTCAAGTCTGAAATAATTTGTCCTGAGATGGAAGATGGGAACCACAACCACGTAGCCAGTAAACCACATACAGCATGGAACAGCTGTGGTGAGGGAAGGGAGGCTGTAATCATTGTATCTCTATTCAGCAAAACCCACCACTTACAGACTAATACTTCTACAGACTTCAGGATGTCAATGTCAGGGGAGCTGCATGTTTTTTAACCCCCTGCAAAGCTCCCACAGGATAAAACAGAAAAAAAGGAAAGGGTCTCAGCCCAGCCTGTAATACAGCTCTGATAGCTCCTCCCACATGGGTTCCCAAACCTCCCAACAGGACACTGTTGTGCATTATCAGCAAGGCACAACTTTCCATGTACATTAATGAGAAACACTGCTGTGCTACCAATTTGTCTGGCTTGGTCTTGGCAGTATTTCTAGGTTGGAAATCTCATAGTTCACATAACTGGTCTATTCACCCCGCTGCTTAATCTGTCTTCACTTGAGGAGATGAACTCCATATATAAACACGCAATACTGTATATAAACAGCCCCCAGGCCCACAGATGGCAAGAATTAAGCATTGCTCCACGAGTATATGTGTCTGTGTGTGTCTGGGAAAGAGGCTGTTATTTGCTTGTTTGTTATAGCATTCTAAATTGTAAGTGCGGAGTTATCCAAACCTCAGCGATAAGCCCTGAGCAGAGAAAGGCTGACAGGGGTAGACTCACAGGCGACAGGATACTCCACTGTTTGTTGTGGTTGGCAGGTCAGTAGAGATTTTACTTTTCTAAAACAAAATTAGAGAGAAATCAACTCAAACCATCCTGATTTCTGGAATAGAAGAGTAAGAGATGCTTGGATCATAGGAGCCTACGCTGGCTGGTGGGGCAGGGGATGAGCCAGCATCCTGGGAGAGCCAAACCTTGCCTGTTTCCAGGGACACATCTGCCTTGGACACAGGGAACTCAGCATCTTGGTGCTGAGCCCCCTGTGAAAATACACATCCCCACACTCACCATGTGGCATGCCCCTGCTCACAGGGCCCAGGCTGTTTCTTACAAAGAAATGACAACAGGGAAGAAGGATCATGTTTTCCTGCTCATTCTTTACAGAATTTGCTAACTTAAGTGAAAAGAGGTCTCCTCGGATACATTGAGAGGGTTGGGGGTTTTTTTCATGCTTTTTGGTTGGTGGTTTAATTCTTCTCACATTGTTAACACTGGATTCTCTCAAAAATGTCAGAAACTATCAGTAAAGGAGCACAAACCAACCAAATAAACACAAACCTAAAAGGGGAGAGGGAATTCCCAAACATGTCACCTGAGTTCTGGGGCAATAGAAGTGGCTGGCCAAGTGGTCCTGCTGGTTGAGGGACAGTGTGTGTAGCAGCAGCAGAGCACAGGCACTGGGAGCACCTCCAACTTCAAGGTGGAAAGGTCAGGCCCCTGAAATAAGAAACGATCCAGGCAAAGCATGTGATTTAAGGCCCAAGCAACTGATGCTCTGCACAACTCCTACCACTTTCCTTTCAGCTCAATTCAACTCAAGGCAGAAGTTCCTGGACTGTATCCTTTGAGACTCACTCACATCTCACTTCTTCATGAATAAAGAATTGGAGGAGAAACAAAAAGAATGAGAAACTCCAAATTTGGTTATTTTAAATACTCCGTATTTTGGAGGAGGGGTTGCCACAGGCAGCATCCACTATACCAACACAACTCCTTCAAGAAATGCAGTGGGCAGAAAAATCTGAGCTCCAGTTGATTACTATTCTGAGGACCAGAAAGAACCAAAAAAATTAAGAAAGAAAAAAACCCATGATTCCTGGGTGGGCAAGCAAAGCTTTTAAATTCACAGCCTACCTCATATCACTGCATGCTGCATTTCATTGGGCTCAGCTAGTGCTGGCTGTAACCAGATAATGACTGTACCAAAAAGAAAGAATTTTGGTTGGAGATATTATGTTTATCCTGCAACCAAGCTAATCACACCAAGTGCACGATGTGTACTGTGCTCTTACTGATTTGTTCCCAAGCGTCTCCAAATAGCCTTCAACAAAACAAGAAGGGAATAAAGAGAAGCCAGGGAGATGACAGAATGAATAAATTAGACACACGTGGCCTCCTGTATTCATCACCCTGTTTTGTCCTGAAAGGAACAGAAGCTGTGTGTTACCTAAGCCCATACCCACAACAAGAAGGCGTATGGTTGGATGGAGCAGGTGCTGCAGGCTTTGGGCGTGCTGTGGGAGGCACACAGCGAGAAGAGTGCCTTGAACCTCTCTCCGACGTGCAGGCAGCTGGCCTGCCTCCAAGTGTAGCAGTGCATCGTTAGAAGAGCTGCTTTTGTAAGCATGCAGCCTAAAGCCCAGGCGCCAGCTCTGTGTACGTGCACACCACAAACCCTTGAGAAGTGGAAGGAGATGTGCCTGGGCTTTGCCACAAGAAGCCAAACATCTCTGCGCCTTCTCCTGCTGCCACTACAGTGAAAATCACTGTTGGTTACAGAAAGTTCTGCAAGAATTAATTCTGGAAAGCACATCCNAACTCCCAAACCTACATCAGGCAGGTGCTCCAAAAACAAGGACTTGTGCTTTCAAAGAGGTTTGATGTATCTGAGCTACTCTTGAAAAGTAACCAAGGTGAAGAGAGCTTTTGGAGGAGGTCACCAAGCCTAGCAGTCAGAAGGAAATTCCTGCAAAAGACAGTTGTGCATATGGGTACGGGTGCAAGAGTTCGTTAAGGACACATGTTTGCTGGTGATTCAGGGGGTGATGGATGCAGCTTTTTTATTCTCCAGAATTTGAGCTTAAACAGAGCTTACTCTCCCAAATTTGAAAGGGATTTCTTTTATGCTTTTCTGATGACAGAAGACTACAAAGGAGTTCCAGAAAGGACACGTTCACCATCGCACGGAAGCGCACATGGTTTCTCTTGATCTAGGAACAGTGAGGGGCGGAAGTTCAGCTGGTTTTTGAGTCACATTTGAATGGCCCAGAGGGCAGAGAATTTCAGAAACTGCATGTGGCTATCTCCTTTTACACTGCTCATGACAAGGCATTAGACCAATGTTTCTTTGTCACTTTTAGAATTGCTATTTTTTAACAGAAAATTCAACACAAACCATGAAGACTAAGTGCCCTGTCCAATGAGCCATAGCCCTGCTATGTTGTCTTCAAGTTTCCTACAATGCCCACCACCTGAAAGCCAGGAAGGCTTTTCTGCAGCAGGATGCTCATTGAAAAGGAGGGATATGACAATTGCTGAAATCAATCACAATCAATTAGTTGCAAATATCTCCAAACAGTCTTCAACAAAACACAGATGGAGATGACAGAAGAAATGAGACAAGTGGCCTACTGTATTCATCTCCCAGATCTGTACCCAAGGATAGTGTAGCTGCATCCCCAGCCACATACACTCACTTTCTAAGTGACAAGATGATGGATGGTTAGAGCAGGTGCCTGCATTCTGGGTAACAGACAGCAACACCAGAGGATCTTGAACCTCTCAGACGGTTAAGTACCTCACCTGACCAGGACATACTACTGGAAAGTTCTGCTGGTCCTAATAAACCTAAAGTAACTGGCACGCTGCAAAGATAAACTTACTAATTTCCTTGCAGGAGCTCAGAACATGCTGAAGAAATTGAAGAGCAAGTAGCTGGCCATGGAGGCCACAATCTGGCAGAGCATACCTCATTTTCTAAGAAGCAGACACAGCTTAAGAACCTGAGCCTGGTCCAGAAAGCATCCGCTCAGTGCACAAAGCCCCAACCTGCCCCAGGGAAAGAGAGCAACTGGAGCTAGTCCAGACTTTCTGCAGAAGCCAGCAATCACATGCTCCAACCTAGCCAGCCTAACTGCTGAGGGAAGGTGCAGGTTTTGCCCCAGGGATTGATTGTACTTACAAAGGAGGGTCCAGAAAAAGCCCCAACATAAATCAATACCCAGATTGAGTAAACCCAGGCAGCTTCACTGCACTCAGTTGGAGCGCACCAACCTACCAAGAGGGATCTCACTTGGATTCATTGCTCAGACTCAGTTGTAGCATGTCCTATCTGAAACAGTGACCTATCTGAAACAATCAGTCTGTCTAGCTACTTTCATCAGAGAAGATTTCAAGATCCCAGAAGAATTTTTTTACCCCCCAGCTCAAGGCAGTTGCTATCTGAGCAGAAGGCATCAGCTGCTCTAGCAGTACACAGGCCAACTGCAAATGGAGAAAGCAGTAAAACCAAGACAAACTACATGGGGTTTTTTTTTCTCTCCAGACTCAAGAGAGTCACTAAAACTTGTGGATAACACCAAGACCTTACAGCTACTGTGAGAAAATAGGCCAGGGGCTTTAAGTGCCTTTTGGTAATTGCTGTCTGATTGTTCTGTACTTTCTTTTGAGGGATCCCACGTATTCCCAACCCAACAGATAACCACTGTGCCAAACACCTGGGATGTGTTAATTACAGAATTCTAGGACAGCTTTGGCATTCTTACCTTGTAAGCTGCTGTACTTCCCTCTCTTTACTTCATTCCTCAGAGACATTGTGCCATACATGCCTAGAAACCTTCCTCAGCTGCTTATCACCAGAGGGCTGATTCCACCACAGAAGCTGAGAAATCCCCTGGCACACTCCTATCCTGTCTCCAAGGATTGGTTCAGATCCTGGCAGCAGGTCCTGGCTCTGGTTTCAGCTCTTGGACACTGAACCACCTCCCTAGGGTTTGAGCAGGCAGCGCTTCTGCCTTCACGTCTCAGTTTCTTGCAGAGAAACCCAACACCAGGAGAAAGAACGGGATCAAATTCCCAGCGGGGAGCTGCAGCACCTGCCTGCCGACTGGGCAGGGAGGGATTCGTTACAGCTTCACCAGGTGGCAGAGTATTCATAACCCGAGCCGGGGCACTGGCAAGCGGATTTCTGCACCGGGGGTATCATCAATTATGCAGAGAAGTACATAGTTAGTGTAGCTTGACCCACCCATGGGGTTATTAATTCTCCATCTCATTAACTCCAGTTGAAGGTCTGCTGATAGCTAATTCACATCCCTTGAGATCGCTGCTCTGAGCTCCTTTTCATCTGTTTACCTAAAAACATTTGGCAAGTACTATGAGAGTTAGGGAAACAAAACTTCCATTTTATGAGTGGGAAAATGGAGGCATCTTATTTTCCACAAACAACTCCCAGTAATTCAGAAAAAAACCCACAGAAGCAAGCCAGGATCTAAGGCAAGCACCATCAGCCCTGGGACCACACTGTGCTGCCAGGTGATGTGGACTTGGTACATGTTACTAGGTAGGAACAGAGAAGTAAGTTGTGAACCATGCAGCAGATCTGGAGAGAATCAGCTTTAAACCATCACCACAGGAGAGAATCCATCTCCTACTGTATCAGCTGAATGTCTCAATTAATATGAAACAGGAGATCTTACTGGCTTGAGTTAGACTAGACAATCTTTAAGGTCCCTTCCAACACCTCTGCAATGGACAGGGGCATCTTTCACTACAGCTCCTTGTGCAAAGCTCCATCCAAACTGATTTTTAAACACTTCCAGTAATGGGGCATCCACAAGTTCTCTGAACAATCTGTTTCGGTATCTCACCATCATCAGAAAATCAGAAATAAATCCTTCCTTCTATCTGGTCTGAACCTGCCTTCTTTCAGTGTGCAAGTGTTGCCCCTTATCCTACTGTTAGAGGCCCTATTAAAAAGTCTGTCCCCATCTTTCTCACAGCTTCCCTGTAAAAGCACTGAAAGGCTACAATGAGGTTTCCCCAGAGCCTTCTCTTCTCCAGGCTGAACACCCCCAACTTTCTCAGCCTGTCTTCATAGGAGAGGAGTTGCAGCCCTCTGGTCATTTTTGTAGCCTATTCTGGACCCACTCCAACAGGTCCTTTTCTTCCCTGTGCTGAGGACTCCAGAGCTGGACCCAGCAGGTGCTGCCCACACTGTTGTAGGTGTAGCCCAGGGCACAGTTGCACAGGCTACCCAAGTCTCATTGGGGCTGTCTAGAAGTAAGAAGCTCTAATTCAGTTTCCCAGTACAAATACATATCCACCAGAGAAGAGAGGTTTGCAGTAACCATTAGAGGATTTCAGCTATAAGAATTCCCCCCAGCCTTTCCATCAGGCCATTAAGAAAATTCTTATTCTTAACATTGAACAAAGAGATGCACTTTCTGCAGTGGTTGTGCAATCAATAGCCTTAAAACAAAACAAAACAAACAAACAAAAACCAAACACAAACAAAAACAAATCAACAAACCCACACCAAACCAACTTTCCAGATGTACTTAGAGACATTCTTCAGGAACCAGACTTCATATTTCCCCAGGAGGACTGGATCTAGTCCCAGCTCCCTCTGACCTGAAGCAGTTCGCCTAACCTGCTGCAGCTCACAGCAGACCTTTACAGGTCTCTGTGGTTCTGTGAAGGTTAATTTTGTGAGGCCATATGTGTTTGGAAAGACTACATGTCAACTGTTAAGCACAACAAGATTGTTTAGACATCAGCTTTTAAGAACAGATTTAGGTGTCACTGTCATGTCAGTGAAGAATATTCTGAGAAAATATGCCTCTTAAAACAATCTTAACTGAGATATTTAAAAGCATAACCCAGTTTTCTCTAAGTCACATGGACATGCTCATAAGGCAGACAAGCAGCAATGCAAAGAAACTCAAAAGGAAAAGCAAGAGGCACACAGTGAACAGGGCACACATCAAAAAAGCCAAACCAACCCCCAAACTTATCCAGAGGCGGTTGCAGTGTTCCAGAAACATTGTGTGTGTCTGCCTCATGTCAAGCTCCAGGAGTAATGGCCCTGCTGCTGCTTCTCTACAGCCTTTGCTCAGAGGTGGTGGGAGTATTGCTATGGGTTTGAGTGGGTCAAGGAAGTCCTACAGACTGGCAGCTGTTTGCTAGTCAGGTCATGTACTTTGATAAATGAATATCCTGCAGAAATAAGTCAGTGCAGGCTCATTCAGCTCCCAGTGGGCAAAAGCCTGTATGACCCCAAAAAGCAGCATCATAATTAATAACTCCATTACTTGGGCTGCAGCCTTGAAACTTTTTCTCCTTGGAACAGCACTTCAAACTGAAAGAAATGGCTTTGCTTTTCTGTAGGCATATGGCACTCCAGCAGCTCTGCAAAACTGACGCTAGAGCAAACCATGACAGACCACTGTCTGGGACAGTCACACTCTAAGTTGTTTATTCCAATAAAGAGAACTAGAGAGATGTCACAGCTGAAATGTGATCTGTCTACCAAATTAAGGAAAAGAAAATACATGTGCATTTCTGCCCTAATCCATTTTGCACAGCTGTAAAGCCAAGGCAAGAGCTGGGCTCCTGCTCGACTGCTCCTGGTCTCAGGGCATGATTGCACACAGTCACGTCCTAAACCATGTCCTACAACGAGTGCCAGCATCTTTTCTCAGGCCAGGTATTGCTAACAAATGCTCATCTCCTCTTCCCTCCTCCCCTGTCCCTCTACCCTGCCCAACTAATCACCAGCAAGGCATTTCATCCTCTTTCAATTTTCTGGTTGGCTTCATACCACCCTGTCAGTTTTGTGCCTGTCCCCTGTGTGGGACTGAGGCAGGAATCCAGGCCAGAATCTTGCAGCAATATGTAATTAATTGCAACTACTCTCACAGAGGCTGCAATTTGGGCTGTTCAGCCAGACACATACACTCTGCAAATAATGGTTCCAAATCACTACTCCTGTTTAGCAAGCTGTCAAGATCCTGGCTGGTCTGTAGCACATTAAAGCTGAGAGTGTAACATGGTTTTTAAGTCAGTCTGTGAAGCATACTATGGGTTTGTACAGCACGTAATACTTTATCTAAAGCAACACAACCCAGAAGGGCTTTTCATTTTAGAAGTGTACACCACTACTGCTTGAGCAGGAGAATTAAATCCATTAGGGCTGACTCAGAGGCAGGTCCTTATCCAGAATGCCAGCCACCCACTGGTAAAGACATGATCTCTATACACTTCACATACGTAGGTAGAACAGGGAGTGTGGCTGGCTCTGAGGCTGATCACAGTGCTTTCTCCTGCTACTATACAGTGCACAACTTAATTAAAATGATACCCAAAGGGAAAAAAAAAAAAATCAGTAATTTAGTACTTATTTCCAAGGTATATTTAGGATCCTAAGACTCTTCTGAGAGCAATATTCAGTTTCCTCTAAACGTTTAACTACTGGTTAAAGAAATACCTAAAAGTGGTTAAAAAAAAAAACCTAAAAGCCACGTCACAAACAAATTTTCAATATCCAGAGCTCCCAGGCCAGTGAATGGTCCAAGAGAAGCTTTTGTTTGAAAAAGTCTGATCCATTTCATGTTTTTTTGATTAAAACTTCATCCCAATAACATCACCACCAAGACAGAACAACACTTTTACCTTTAAGTCAATATCCATACCAATAGGCACACAACCTACAGAATTACACCAGGGCTGGTTAATAGATTATTTCTGCAATTGAAACTGTGTTTCATCACATACAGTTTCAAAGTGGTCCAGAAAAACCTGGTAAGAGCTACCAGAATCAGTATTCTGTGGAAGAAATTCAGTTGCAAGGAATAGATGACTTTCCAATTTCACACACTTAAGCAACTAGCAGTTCTAGACTGTAAACTGAAACAAAGGCCAAGTAAAGTAAAAGCATTCCTCTTATGTGTGCTAGGCAATCTTACCAGCAAACCCTTGAGATTAAATAGATACAGCTGCTAATAATTTATTGCTACTCAGAAAAACTTATCTCAAGAGACATCACATGCCTAACTCTTGTGTGCAAGAAACAGAGGAAAATGCCCAAATGCCATCTCCTTAGGAGAATTCATTTTTTTAAGGAGCACAGTTGCCCAAAGCCCTCGCTGGCTGATGACTCAGCTGGACAAAACACACTGTCACTGTCCCCCTTCAAGAATCAGTTTCTCAACAATTATTTATTTTCAAGTAGGAGAAGTATTTTGTTGCAAGAGGAAGCAGCGTTGTTCTTGGTGGGGGCGAGTGACACACTTTCAGCATGTATTTTAGAGGCAGTTTTCTAAATGCTAATGGTCAGACTTGGAAGAAATATCTCAGGAATGAAAGGGTCTGTGTGTCACGTACGCAGGTAAGAGGCTGGAGTCAGGGCAGTAGCTTCCCCAGTAAGAAAGCAATGGAAAGAACAATGCAGCACCCAAGAGGTTAGGAGTTCCTGGGAAAGTGATAGCAAGGAGAGCTGGAGCTTTCACTTGGTTTTGTACCACCACTATTACTAGAACAGTGATAACATCGTGCATTAAACAATTAGAGACTTCTGACCATGTATTCCTAGCACCAGCTCAGTATCAACCAACCCAAGGGGCTGAAGTGGGCAGCTGATAAACTCCACTTGGGATGTAGACTGGCTGAGCTCACTGCCTTGCACAGCATCTGGGAAGGAGCAAAGGTCTAACTCATGCCTCAGAGATCTAAGGTTTTGCCTAGAAAAGGCAGATCTCATTGAGGTGGAGCACCAGTGCTTAGCACGGCCCTTTGGCTGCCCATCTGGAGACCTCCATTTCTATCTGCTCAGGTCAGAGGCAAAATGAGTTCAGCAGCCACGTTCCTCCCAAAAGCAGCCGGTACAATATGACACAATTAAGTATGATGTATAGTTGTCCTGGGCCAAAGCCCAGAGCTGAGAGCAGACAGAGTGCAGGTGATGATCACAACGTACTTGAGGAGATGGTGGAAAGCCCATGGCCAGAGCAGATATGATGGCTGAGCTCAGCTTTTCCTTTTGAATCAAGAGAGCTGAGATTACTGGAAGAAAATCAAATCCTCCACAGGCTTTGAGGGTGCTCTGAGATGGGGGTCTGGGATTTTTCCTTCAAAGCAACAGCTGCATCCAAGGGTATGAACACCATGCAACTGCCTACAACACATCTTTCTGACAAGTGTTTTTTCCATCACTTACCAGAGGGAAAGGAGCACCCACAGGTTGCATAGCTGTGTGGCAAGGTTTGGGGGAGCCACTCTGAAGAGCTTGTGGGAAACATAACAGAAGACATGGAGGTATTAAAAGAAGGCAACTTGAAACTGGGCAGCAAGAAGAGTTGCACTTTCTGCCCTGACCAGCAAAAAAAACAAAACCAAAACAAACCCCAAAATGACCAGGAAAAGCCAGAAGAGGCTGTGCGTGGGCAGTTCCATTCCTCATTTCTCATATATTAAATGTTACCCCACCCCCCTTCCCCCCCAACAAAAACCCTGAAGTACCCCTTACTTGTGAGCTGTTACTTCTGTTTTGGACTTTTCTGCATTTGTAAGTGAACCTCATCTCATGCTTAAGCTTATTGTTGCTGGATTATTCTGGGATAGCCACTTGCTAACACCACCCTCATCTGATGACACTGATAAAGAAGATAAAGCAGAGGCCACCAGTGTGTGTCCCTTGAGATATGCAGGTGATGGTATGTGCCACGTCAAGTCACACAGTCTTTAGCTTAGTGGGGTCACTCCTAGGGTTGCAAAAAGTCATCAACAGATCAGCAGTTCAAAACCAGTCACGGATATAATTGGTGCGGAAGGTCTTGAGAGCAGTTGCAGTGTGGATATTTTACAGGTAGGAAAAATGGGGTGCAGGTGCTTGGCTGGGTGCTCCTGCTGCCCATTTAATCAATGGCAAATGTTTGCCAGCTCTGACAGGAGCAGGCTCTACAAAGGGACACCAATAGCAGAGGTATCAGTGCAGGTCTGACCACTGCTCAGCCCCACCCATGGACAGGAGCTGCTGTCTCTCTGCTGTAGCTACTCCCAGCCTGAGGATAAACAGGAAAGTGCTTTACTGTTCTGTCTTAGGAAATGATACATATGGAAAAGCTATTCCCTGATGCACTGGAGTCCCTTTTGTTAGATCTAGGGGTGCCATATGCCCAGACATCCAAAAAAGAATGAAACAATTGAACAATTTTTGGGAACTGAAAGACATTAACACCCATTTCACAAATGGGGAGATCAAGCTGCACTTCACCTGCACTTCTGTTTCTGTCTGGAGCACCTCAGCTGCTCACCATGCTCTGGTCTCCTCTGACAAACCTTAAGGCAGAAGACTCAAGTGTCCTCACACTGGGCCAGGGAATACAAAACCTGCAGGGTAGTGCTCCATTGCCCCAGATACTCAAAGCTGGGAGGTTGTACATTTATCCATGGATCAGGTTCAACCTTGATGCCAAACTCATCATTGGTAGAGCATCATCAGGAAATAAGCCTGCCCCTCCTCTTCTACTCCCCCCCTCCACTGCCTAAGAGAGGAGAGAACTGAGCATTTGCATTGTTACTTACTCTGAAGTGGCTGGAGCAGGAATGTGTTGGGTTTTTTTTAAACAGATGAGATCTTTCTGACACCCCACCCCATTCTTCCCCCCTCCCAAAAAAAAAGGAGATGGGGTGAAGAAGAGCAGTCAAAGGCAAAAGGAACGGAGGTGGAGGAGGGCTGAAAGGAAACATCCATTTCACAGAGCTCACATCAGAGCATAAAGCTGAGCTGCAAAGAGGACAAAAAGCAGATATGAAAAATCATCAAAGCCTATTCATGAGAATGACCATCTCTCTCTGGGTCTCTTCCTCACTCTGCCTCCAGCTTTCCCTAGGGAATGCAAGAACGCATCCCAGCCTGCACAGCAATTGCAGTAGGGCTCTGGGGTTATTCTTAAGATAGTCTCATTATGGTTCTTGTGACTCACTGGCTTGTAAAGATGGAAGTATGGTGTTTGATCTGCACAGACACAGGCATCCAAATAAAATATTTTTTATTAAGTGATCCTGAGGGAGGAAAAAAGTATTCCACAGAAAACAGCAAGGCAAAAGGAAGATGGTTCAAGTGGGGCAGAGTTTCCTGTTGACCCACAGGCACAGTGTCAGTTTTACCTTTCATTTTATATCCTCACATTTTTAACAGCTCCTCACCCTTGCTGTCCTTGGCTTCCTAGGGGCCATTTCAGGGTTGGTCCAAGATAGTTACCAGACAGCAGTGCACCAGAGGATGTATAGGGATTGGGATAGATTAGAAGAGTCTAAATACAAATTAAAACAGACTGAAACCAATCTCCAAAAGACATATCCTTCTCCATCTCCCGCACTCCCTCCCCAGGTCTCTTTTCTTTAAGGCCTTTTGTGAACCCACTTTGTCCTGGTTCTCCTTCACATCTCTTTTTCCATGGATGGTCTTGGACTGGTTTTCCTGGACAGAAATGGTAATGGGAGGCAGCTGGCAAGAAAGATACCCAGAGTAAGCTTCCAGGATGCTGTTGGGTGTGGAAATGCCAAGGCATGATCAAACTAGTGCTTATTTGATAACTTCCAAGTGATAACCCTAAATTGGAAGATGCATTTCAGCCACAGCATGACTTGAGGGCTGATTTTCTAACACAGGCATGAAGAAGCCATGCTGGTGACCTGCAGACCACAGCAGTGCTTATTCTGATTCTACAGAAGCATCTAGAGCAAAGCCCAGCACACAGATTTTCACTGGTCTTTCACTCTTCTTCACTTACACAAAGCAAAGCAGAGCTGCCCTGGTTTTTGCTCCATATAAATCATATGGCCAGGGAGTGAGGATTATTTTGACAATTAACTAATATTTCTGAGATGCTATTTCTGGTCCTTTGTTTGCCCAGACACAAAGAATCAGACCTTTGTAGTTCTCAGATCGCAACATCTATGTTGTATGAGATCATGTTTGTGTTTTTGGACATGTCTTTTTTTAACAGTGCCTATTCAATTTCCTCAGCTCAGCAGTTTCCTTCCTCTTGCTCTCAATTGATCAGACCATATCAAATGGATCCCAGGAGCTATGCACATACATATTCCCTGTGTTTTTAATGAGGCTGGAGAAGGTGGCTTGCTCTGTGCTATAACTTTTTGGTAGGTGAAGTGAAGGTGAAAGGAAGTACCTGACAGATCAGAGGCAGTTGGAGTAAAGGTGGCCACAGCAGGAGCTGGTGAACACAGCAGCAGGAGCAGAGAAGATTAGAAACAGGTGACAATAACCATAGAGACAAGTGAAGCTGAGACTTCATCTAGGCAAAGACAATAAAGTCCTCACTTTTTACATCACAATCTCTCCAAAGGCAACACCAGACAAGGAATAACATTACCAGGCTGGGAATACATAGAAGCAGCTCAAACTTCTAAAAGATAAGTAATTTGCCTCCAGGTAACTTTGGAAGGAGGGCACAGGGATGCCATGAGCAAATGGGCAGTACTGTGTGCCCTCGGTGCTCAGGACACTGACTCTGGTACCCACAGGGTCCAAAGAGGAGATCCCAGCCTGGAGGGACCCTGACCAAAAGATTTCTGCATATCCACTTGCACCCTCTTGAAACCTTCTGAACACGCCAGAGACTCCAGACAGACTTGGAGACTGCCAACTGTTTGGGGTAGCCTCTTGCTGCAGTGAGAGGCTCTGTCAGGGCTGACACTGCAGAGGTGCAGCAAAAGTTAGAGAAACAGATTTGAGAGAGACAGATGCTAATTCACTGTCAGAAACAAGTCTCCAGTTCCATCTCCCCACAGCTGGGGCTTTCAAGAAGAAAGAGGATCATAAAGTTCTGAAGGAACAGAAATCTTCTTTCTCCATGCCAGCTCTCATCCTCCCCATAGGACCATAAATACCACATCCCCCAAACAAGCTGTATGCAAACAGGAAAACATTAAATCATGAGAGCTAATTAGCGGTCTCTATTCAGTGTGTTCTTTACTAAGAGGGACTCAATCAAGTTCACCTCTCTCACCAGCATCTCTCCCCTTTGTAAGGAGCAGGGGAGGCAGGAGCCACCCAACATAATGGTCCCAGCAGAGGGGAAAAGCCTGTTCAGGGGCTACCAACAGCCGCTTGGACACATGGGTCCAGCTCAGCTGTCTCACAGCAGCAAGGACTGTCTATAAAAAGCACTGACAAGATTTTAAACAACTGCTACCAATAACCTTGCCTCACGCCAGATTTTCCACTGTCAGACATCTTCAGTTTGTTTTTATTTCTTTAATTAATATCTTATTAAATTCCCTATAAATAGAGCTAGCGAGCAAACAGCATCATGCAGGCGGATCGTCAGACTACTGCTAGCAGCAAAATGCCCAAAGGGAGGAGAGACAGGAGCTCACTAATTCATGGGGAAAATGAGTCATCTTCAACTTTCCACTGAGACCAGGCCAGCCAGGCATGGGGACCAGAGGTGCTACACAAGACCTTCCTGCCCTACACTTGTACCAATGCCACCGGTTCAGCCTCACCCCTATTTGTGCTGCAATGCTACAAAAGCCAAGCTACTGTCTTCAGAGCGCACGGACAAGTCCCACAGCACTCATCTGTGGGAGGATTTTGGCTCCTTCTACACACACGTCACTTGTGTTGGCAGAACTCCAACTGACCTCGATGGACAAGAGACACAAAACATCTGCACCCAACACACCCCTTTCCAGCAAACATTTTCTCCTTAAGAAGAAAGGCAAGGCAAGGTTGCCCTGCATTCCCATGCTGCTCACAGGGCTGTGGTGAGAACATAGCCAGGAGCCATCCTGTTGGACTGCCCTCTCCAAAATAACCAGTCACTCCAACCTGCTCATAACACTCATCCTACCTTGCTGTCTCTGCACGACCTCCCAAGAACCTTGTTACATCAGCTCTATGCTCGGGACAGGCCACCGGGGAGCAAGTTAAATGCAGGGTTAGGAGAGGAGAGACTTCATTTCATACACACCCTCTCTTTGCCTAAGACTACAGGGCTCATCTCTGAATTTAAGTGTACAAAGCTGGCAACTGCTTTATTCTCATTTTGGGGAGGGGAAATGAAAGCAGAGTGGGAATAAGTGATCTAAGCTCACACTGGAAGCAGGAGGCAGAAAAACAGGCAGCCCCACAACAGGGCAAGCCTCCTTCCTCTACCATTGCAAAAGGGCTGGCAAATAAATCTGAGAGAGACCCCCAAGCAATGCACCAGGTATGTAGCTTTCCAAACCAGTGGATAACTGCAACAAGAACAGAAGGGATGCATCTGAAGTGATGTTCAGGTGTCAAGAGCCCTGCTTGAAAACCTGCCCAGGTCTTTGTTTGGTGCCTGTGTGTTTGATTCTGTTTCCTGCAGTGCTAGGCACACACCTCCAAGGGACACTGCAAGAGGTTCCCATGCTCAACAGGAGTGTGCTAATTAAAATAAGACAGAAATAAATGAAGAGAGATTTTTCTTTGCACTTCGCAAGTGCAACTTCTATGATGCTGATGCCCAGCCCCACAAGCAGAGCCAGCAAGGGCTGCAGGGCACAACCCCTCAGGCAGAGAAACTGCAGTGCTAACATGTCCCAACAGTGGTTTTCTCCCAGTGACTAATCACAAAGTTTATGATGCTTCTCATAAGCCAGTCAGAAAGCCACTCATAAATAATCACATGGAACATTAACTGACTGCAAAGCACTTTCATTCCTGCTAACCACTGTTACAACCTCTGTTAGTTTAGACCTAGTACAAGGCTGGGTTTTTCAAAGTCAGTATCTGATAACCCTGTGGAAGATCTGACAGCATTTGCACAAATAATACTTTGTGCAGTACTCACTCTAAATTAACAATTCCATTAAAGCTGCACTGAGAATTAAAACTGCAAAATAAACGAACACTGTGCCAACCTGAGGCAGAGAACCACAGCAGGGCAGGAAGTTGAGTGACCTGACCACAGACACGCAGTAAATCAGTCTCAGCGCAAAGGAGGTAGTAAGTTGCTCTTAGCTCAACTGCACAGAGCTAAGCAATGCCTTGATTAACAAAATGCCCAATGATAGAACTGTGATTAAAAAAAAAAAAAAAAGAAAAAAAAGAAAAATTACTGATCATCCAGGGCCCCAGAGCATTATGGACAAAAAGTGGGGCCCTCTTGTGCCATCCCTACCATTGGCAGCCCCCCCCCCAGTGCAATGCTGTGCTGAGCCCACTGAGCAATCGACCTTGCAGCATAGCTACTGTCACTCCATCAAACAAGGAAGCTAAAAGAGACAGAGATCAATTGCTGCCCTGAAAAAAAAAAAAAAAAATCACACTAGGAATCTCTCTCAAAGCCAAAGACAACAAGTGGAGCCCTCGATGTTGTGCTCAGACAACCCCTGACCTCCTCCTGCTGCTGCTTCTTTATGATAAATTCCATTGATTTGCGGTTTGTTATTTCTTTAGGCATGAAAATAATCCTTGCGCAGATATAGAGGGCTCACACCATCTCCAAACAGACACCCTGCTCGCCGGCAAGGAGCTCTGTTAGCACAGCTCTATGTGCTGAATTATGCACGCTGTTTGCCTGAACACATGCTGAATTTACAGAGATTGCCTGGAGCCCTCGCTCCATTTTTAACCCCTGCTCTCCGAGTGCTGTGTTCAAACCATCCTGCTCTGCAGTGCTGGCTGTTGGAAGGGGCACTGCTACCAAGGGCACAGCAGCAGGGCCCCTTTGCTCCAGGAGCCTGCCTGCTCTGCTCCCAGCCCTGCCAGCCAGCACATGCAAGGGGATCTGACTCTGACAGAGTGCAAGAGGACCCCTTGGACTGCCCTGGTGTAGTTGGTCTTGGAGCTTTGGTCAAAGCATTTTATTTCAACATCTGGTTTAGTGTCCTAATGGTTCCTGAGTTGTTTTGCATCTATGCAAAAATTCCTTGGGCTAAAGCTAGCTCCAAAGCTATGTGTGCTGGTTTAAGGCTAATTGGAATATTTTACTGAGAGAAATTAAATTCTTAGCTGTGAGAAGAAAGAAAAAAAACCACCAACAGTAACCTCTATCACCCATTCTTCTGCTGAGAAGTACAACTAGTCAAAATATAGATAAGATACTTACTTCTCACACACGTCTCAGTTTTCACTGCTTCTTCTCCTCCTCTCTGGAGGTCTGTGTGTTGAGATCTGCCTTAATTGTACTCTGACCTAACCCTTTTTTTCCCCCCTACCATCTTGGGTTTTGTTTTTTTTTTGAGACATCTCACCTCAGATCTCTCCAGATTTATCACATGAGATATACAGGGATTGATCTGGTTATTTCTGAAGAGAAGGAAAGAGGGGGGAGGAGATTTGGGTCCGGAGCCTCTTGGCAGTCTGATTGTTTTGGGAGGGATTTTGTGTTTCTGTATTACATTTAACTTGTATATTTCTGTATATAGCTGTAAATATTATGAATATATTGTAAATATCTGCTTGTATATTGTGCTAAGCTGTGAATATAAAGCTTCGTTCCTTAACTTCCAGCTGGCTGAGTCTAGTCTGGGTGATTTCATTATGTATGGGGGCAGGTAACTCCCAAACCATCACACGATAGCTCCATCTTACACCAGAGCATGGAGAGAAATCAGAGACCACTCTGTGTCTGCAAGCAGGCAGTTTAGGTTATCTCTGACCTTTTATTCCTTCATCCATACCCAGTGCAATTCTTACCTTTTGCATGGAGAGAGGGACACTATTCTGATTCACTTGTCTACCAATTTTCATTTTCAATCATGTGTCTCCCAGCATTGCCAAACTGTTATCCTGTGTGTCTTTGCCCAACATGTTGTAAAAATAACCCAGACTGCAAAACTTGCTTGATGTTTATAAGACACCATGGAAATTTGCAGCTCAAGATAATTAACTTTAAATAAGAAGTTAATTCATAGTAAATACAAAATAGAGGACAGTTTGGGGAAATGCTCTGAAATGCACTGGTGGAAGTCAGTGCACTGTAGGCACAAATTAGTAATGTTTATTAATGGAAGAACTGTGATGGATTAGGCAAGCTAACAAAAGTAATAATAATTAACAACATTAGCCCCATAAAGCATAATTGACTTCCAATTGCTTCTAACATTATTTTTCTAATGAAGTTGCTGGAAACTAATCAGAGCTGGCTGGATAGCTTATCAGGGGACCGCCACAGTCAGCAGGATTAGCTGCTTAGCACTGGAGCGTGATTCACCCTGAGGAAGAACTGATCGTCCTTCCTAGCATCAGGAAGGAAATTCTCAGCACCTGACTCTCTGCTGCTCTTTCATCCCCTTTCCAGACACGGCTCAGCCTGGAGCAGGAGGGCAGGACACTTGTGGGACCCATGCATGAAGCTGCTGGACAGGAACTGGTTGTCTTTTTTAGAGCTCTACATCGATTTGCTTGTAGTCATGGCTAAGGGCCTTACTGCTTCATTTGTTTTGTTTGGGTTTTTTTTTTTAATGCCTTAAAGTGGTGCTTACCTTTGATGTCTACAAAGGAAAGCTTTACCCTTGCCAGCCTTGCACATGAAGATGTGCATGCTGTCCACTGAAAGCTGACTGCTGTGGAAACCAGAGCTCTTCCTCTGGGTTAAGTGCCTTTTCCACAAAACCTTTCTGCAAATAGCAACTTATTTCACAGTTTGCAAGATAACTTGTCAAACTCTGAAGACAGTCTAATACTGCAACCACTCTTCAACATCAGCCATGCTTCTTGCTGGGAAGAGAGAAAAAGGGTCCTACAGAAACAGCCCTTTTCTGCCCAGTGAAGACAAGGACAGTCACAAATAGAAAGTGAAAAGGAATTTCTAGACAAAGTGAACTTCTATTTTGCAGCAGTCTTTCCCAAGCCTAAACAAACTCCTACTGCCCCACCAGCTTCCTGGCTCCTATTACCCCTCAGCATATCTGTCTCTGCTGACACATCCAAAACACATCCACTAGTGTCCACAACAATTTGTTAGCCCCTAGGGATCCCACCCACTCAGTAGAGTATCCCTTCCCCCAGTGGAGTGCTAGGACCATCCCTTGCAATTCCTTCATTCTGAGATGCTGCCTGAAAAATCACATCATCTCACACCACGCTGAACATGCTCTTCTGAGCTCAAAATGAGACAAAGCAGACATGTTCAACTTGCACACAGGCTGGCAGCAGAGGTTACTTGACCATGTCCAGGCTGCTCCATACCTGCTTAACATATCCGGTAAGGTTGGCACAGAGCTGCCACCACCGCAAGACCACAGTGGATCCTGTGCCATTGCTATCAGTGACAGCACCACCAAGGCCTGTTCTTTGTGACCACTGGGGGACTGGGAGCTGAAATAACAAGAATGATTTAGATCACCTGTCCCTCCCTGAGGAACAATACAGCTTTTCAGCAGTAACAGCTAATTGAGAATGAATATCCTCAATGTGATATGGTGTCACAGCATCACACACGCCCTGTCCCCCTATCTGGTTGATGGCCTTGATCATTTTTTCCTTGCTTAGCAGCACTCAATCAGCTCTAACAGCAGCAGTCTTCATCAACTCCTCCCAAGAGAATTTGGGGAGGACGTTCCCACCCACTCATGCTTCTCTGCAAACTGCCCCCTCATCACCCTCAGGGACTGGGAGGCTGGGACTTTCCAGTCATTGCAAAAATCCCATTCATGCTGACATGGAGAGCCTCCAGGGCAGCAGACAAGTTTGTTATGGAGAATCCAGATCACATTTTTCCACCCTGAACACTATCTTGTTTGCACCTTCTCCACCCGCTGGTCCCTTCCTCCCTCCCAGACAAGCTGTTGGGAAGCACCAGGTTTTTTTTTTCCCTGACCAGATGTTTCATCTGCTTTTGTTGCTACAAGATGCACCAGTCAAGTTCTAGCAACACACAGCAAATCCTGAGCTGCACAGCTAACAAGTAGATTAATCAAAGAGGTGGGAAAAGAAAGCACAAATCCCCATTGCTAATTGTTCCATGCTAGCAGCAAAACACTTATTTCCCAGGACTTCCGAGAGGTGGAAGAGGTGAGGGGATTGCTCAGCACCTCCTGTTTTCTGGGCCAAAGAGGGAGTAGGGTTAACAGAGAATTTTCTTGTTCCACGCCAAAGCATTACATTCTGGAAGGGATCCAGACAGATCCTTTGTCCTCAAGGACAAAAGGGACAGCTCCCCATTTTCAGGGAAGCTCTGCACACCGAGACATGACCTGTGATGGCAGAATTCCCAGGCACTGATGTGACACTTCCCGAGCACTTGCTCATGGGTGGAGCTTCTGCCACTTGTTGCACCCTGCCACCACCTCCCTTCTGTTGTGGCTGGGCCCTGGACCATGAGCCATGCTCTCTTCAAGCCTATCTTCTCCATAACCAGCACTGCTTCTGCACTGCTCCAGCCACTCTCCCTCGTCCCCTGGCAGCCCTCTCGATGCTGTCATTTTGCATCTCAGAGCAGCCTTGGCAGTTTTGAGAGGCAGCCAACATGCCTCTATGCAGCCCACGCTGCTCTGAAGTCTGTGAGCCACCAGAAGGAACTGAAGCCAGCCTGTCTCATCCGGGCTCTGCAGCTTCCTGGTGTGGATCTCCAGTGATAACAAAACCTCAGAGAAAAAGCCTGCAGAGACATCAAAGATGGCAACCAAACCCATATGCTTTTTGTCCAGTCCTCACCCACCTGCAACATGCCCTGTGTCTGGAGACTCATGCAGAGAGCTGTGGATCCTTTGGCCTTTCCACTGAACTCTTGTCATTTCTTCTTCCCCACCCCACATTCCCAGGCAGCCCCAGAGCAGAACCTCACACCATTTGGGAGGATGAGACTCATAAAAGTTGCCCCACACAGACAGAAGGGAAAGGCATCCTAAAGAGTTCACAACCAGCTGGCTCCCATGGGAGATCCATTCCCAAAGGCAACATCTGGAGCCTTAACAGCAGCTGGCCTGTTCCCTCCTGATGCCCTGAGATCTGGAAATATTTAATACCGAAAATTCAGGTCCCATCTACCTTGCCCTTTTCCTTCAAAGTCTCTGTGGACAACAGGGAATTTAGTACAAGGATATTTGAAGAAGTAAGTCCATAGCAGCCACTGACAGTTGCTAACTCTCTGCTTCACTCATGTAAGCTCTGATTTTACACTCATGTCCCTTATTTTACTCAGAGAAGTGATCTGCTAACATCCTGGAGGCAGAGAAAGTCCCTGATAGGCAGTTCTTCCTGAGAGACTGCAATAAAACCAACCTCTCATGACATAACGAATTTGCAACATTACAAAAGTAAATGGGGGTGGGATACAAACAAACACACAAAACCAACACGAAAACAAAATCATTGTAATTTCAGGTTTCATAACAGAACAGCAGGCACAAGTTACCCCACAAGTCACCTCTAGGCAAGAGCGATGTATTTTTAATTACAAAGCTCAAATAAACTAATAATGACTGTTGTCTTAGTGTAACCAGTAGTTTATGAAGCCCCCTAGAAATTAAGAGGCAAGAGGGAGGAGATCCCAGTTACCGAGGGTAACATGTCTCTGGTGCAGGCTGCTGCTACAAGATGCCCCTGTTGGGTGTGACTTGCAGCTCTTCCTTGGACACTGGGGATGCCCTCAGGGCTCGAAAATTCACAGGAATGGCTTTTAATGACACCAGCATCCAGCCCAGCTCCTGCTAATCACACAGGCTTTACTTCACTGCCTCTGCAGGACAACTCCATTTGTGAATGTCTACAGTGTTAAGCATGGAAAGTTCATTATACCTGCACTGATCACAGAGAGGAGACCCCTGCCAAAAATGGTTGCCTATCTGGGCTATCTTCCTTCCTGCCATGGAGGTCCATGGCCAGTTCACATGTTTCCCAGGATGGAGGCTCCCACACAGATATCTTCTCACCTCTTGGCCCCACCAGGGAACTCAAACTCCCCTGACACTCTCCCGTGCTCCTGCCTGAGCCACACACATTGGCCTGGGTGGGTGCTCCCAAGGCCATGCACAGGGCTGTCAGCTCTGATGTCTATTATGGAGATGTCTGCTTCCTGCCTCTCAATTTTCCTTATTTACAGCAGCCAGAAAATTCTCCTCTTCATGGAGCTGGGCCAAAACCAGCAAACTACTGCGCCTTCGCCTCCTAAGGGCCCAGAGCATAGCACACAGAGAAGGCATTGCAACTATGTAACCTGGGGTCACATTTCACCCTGGACTCAATTAGCAAGGGTTAAAAATGGAACAAGTCTTTACTTTCCCATAGGAAAGTTGTTCTCCCTTGCTCACTGCCTCCAGTGCCCTTCTGACACGTCTACATAAAACAGCAGCATCCTCCACTCTGCTTCATAGGGATTCTCCCCAGAGTGCCTTCTGTGCTTGCAGCTCTCCCCTAGACAGCTCCTCTCCAAGCCACCACCACATCCTGCTCCTGCAGAGCATCACCGGGTGACTGGTCCTCTTGTGGAAGGGAGCACCCATCAGCTTCCATACAAAAACTCATCACAGACTTCAACCTCTTCTCATACAAACAAGTCTGATATGGAGGATGGAGCTGATTTGTGGTGGGAAAGGGGATTCAGGAAGAATGCCTATAGGAGGGCATCACTCAGGCAGTTTGGGCACTGCAGCCACACCAAAGACCCCCTTCTGATGGCGTCTAGTGTCTTGCATCACATTTTACTCTTCCCTGTCCCACCAAGACTCATCTACCTGAGGAAAGAACAAAAAAATAACACCAGAAGCCATGGTACATCTACAGATGGAGAGATCCTTGTCCCAGAACCAGCTCATGGGACCTTGGGACCTATGACTCAGCAAGGTCACAACTAGAAACGTGAAGGGAAGCTGAGACCACCCATGGGCCACAGCAGCTCTGCCGTTAACTCCCCATATTGGCCCAGATCTGTTTCTTGTCCCCTCTCCATCCTCACTCCAGAACAGAGTTTAATGCAACATGACCATGGTCTGTGTTTCCTGTAATTACTCCCTTGTCACTTGGCTGATTACACCACTTGTCTCCTCTGCTAGCCTGGGACATGCCAACCTTCCCAATATGCTCAGGTTGAAAGCCACACCAAGCAGGTGTAAAATGTCCTAGAGGAAGCACAGGCTGAAAGTCAGGAGACATTGCAATAATTGCTGCCTTGCACAGACTTGGCTCAGCAAGGGCACCCAGTCCCTCAGCATCAGCTCCATGAGGAGCCAGGGTGGTGCCACACCAAGACACTGAAGCACAAGTGCACTGGGATTTCTGTACATGTACTCATTTACCCCCTGCCACTGCTCTTTTTGCATCAGCCAGGTCTCCCTTACAAACTTCAAGCAACATGACATGCATCGGAAGAAAAACAAGAGAAACATTTGAATAGCACAGCCGTAGGAAGCAGAGTGAGAAAATGCAGCAGCCCTCAGACTGGAAAGGCTGCACCGCAGTTTGGGAGGTTTCCCAGCTGAGCTGGGCTACTCTGGAGCTGCTCATGCACGATGCCTGGACAGAAAGGATTACCTGCAATTAGGCAGGAAGAGCTCAATCCAGAGTCTTGCTTACAGATTCTCCATCTTTTCAGCCCCCATTAGCTCGCACAGCCACGTGGAGTGGAAGGAGCCCCACTTGTGCCTCTCACGGCCCACCCATGGACTACAAAGCAACTTTGTTCCATGTCCACCCTCCCCACCTCTCCCTCTTGTTGGCCTATAGCGGGGCCCTTGTAAGGATTCAGACACTCCTGCTCATCAGAGCTGGGACAGTCCCTCAGTGCAGAGCTGCTCAGACGCCCTCAGGCAACACAGGGAAGGGGCAGCATGGGGCTCCAGCACCTGGCGCTTCACCCGGGCAGGCAGCATGGGGCTCCCTGTACCCATAGCGGCAGGACAGGGGCCAGGTCCACAGATAGGTAATGCTTACCATGGGGGTCAGGTTTCCAAGAGCTTTCACTGGGACAGATTTCCAAAGAGCTCAGCACCCACCCAGCACAGGAAGGGTTACAGAAAACCTGGCCCCGAGGTGCAAACCCCACGATCCAGAATGTTTCAGAAAAATACACAGCAATGTATATTCTCTCTCCCCCACACACTGCAGCATATATGATTTCCACCACAGCAAGGGGAGAGATACACATCAATGATCCTCTTTCATTTTTCTTGCTGAAAGCTGCTGGCTACAGAATTTGGCAGCTAGGGAGCTGGTGGTACAGCTCACATAGCTGCTCCAAAGGGGATGCATCAGCTCCACATGCAGTCCCATCCCCTGGCCTCTGCCCTGTAGCAGATCAGGCTCATTTCTAGAGCTCATTAAAGAGGGATAAAAGTAACCTTTAAAGGTTGGCTTTCATGTGAAGCAAGTCCAAAACGCCCCTAAAAAAAAAAAAAAAAAAAAAAAAGACTGGGCAAAGAGTGAATTGGATTTTTAAAAGCAATGCATTTCACTGGAAATCTTATTTCTTTCCTCTTTTTTCCCCCCCTACTTCTTCTTTTGAGCCTGATGGTGGATTATTTTTCCTTGACACAATCCCGCCTCCGCTGTGATAGATGACGGCACATTTAGCAGTGTTCAGCCAAAACTTTTTATCTCCATATGGAAGATGGATGGATGAGGACTCTGAAGCCTGCATCAATTCCTTCAAGAACAAACAAGAATCCAGCCTGGACCCTCCCAGGTTTGTTTAAAATACACAGAGCATAGGGCAGAGGATGTGAGCCTATAAAGCCCCATCTGGCACCATCTGCAGTGTTTATGAAGCAAAACGGAATGAGCACTGCCCCAAACCTCCAGCACAGGGAAGCACAAAGGACAGCTGTAGCTTGGATGGTTTTGTGCTGGGGGCCCCAGACTGCCTGTGCCTTCTCGTGTTGGACATGCTATGTCAAGCACTGCTGTGTGCAGCAGGGTGGGAGGCCTGAGGAGCCATTCCCAGCTATCTGAACAGGAATCACACAGAGCTCCTTGAGGGCAGAGCCTGGAAGAGCCAGAGAAGAAGCTAAATGGCTCTTGTAAAAAATAACAGGCACTGCATCACTGTAGCAGTCCTCACTAGGAGTGGACAATGCAGGAGAGTCATCCTGGATAAGCAAAGAAGAAAAGGAGATGACAAAATCCAGTAGTATCACCGGGACCTGAAGGTTGCTTACCAACATGGACAACTTCCTTGCATCAGCCCAGGCCAGATATAATTTGCTGGGGCAAGGAGCAAGCAGGTGGTGTTCAGGACTCCAAAGTCAGTCAAGGGAAACATAGAAATCTCACTGGCATCACAGCTCCTTCTTGTTTTTACATGCCACAAGAGATGAGGCCACAAGCCTTCAAGGAGCTGCTCTGAATGGAGCTGAGTTACAAGCTCTGGAGTGCCACATCCCACGAGGTCAGGTCCCAGCTCCCTATCTCCTCTCATACTGCCCATTCCCACCAACACAAAGAAGCACAAAGCACAGAGGTTACAGGTAAACCTCCCTCCCTGCAAGATGTTAGTAAAATTCTAGAGAAAACTTGCTGGGGGAGCAATAACCTGATGCAGGTAGAAAGTACAGCACAGAATGGACACAAGAGATGAAGGGGGCTGAGAGGTGCACGCTTGTAGGAAAATGTTACAGCTGCATCCTTACAGGGGGTGCAGCAGCAACAGCCACTCCACAACACAGCACATGCACCACAGCACACACACCTCATTAATAATATCTAGAGCTCCTAGCACAACGTGCCAGAGAAGTTACCTAACCAGCAATAAAAACTTCTTTGGCCCTGTCTCAGGTACAAAAGCCAACACTCTTCATCTCGTAAAATGCAAAAAGCCCCCAGATGTTTATAAAACTCCGTTGGGCAGCTCAGTGCAAATGTTTACCATCAAAATGTTAGGAGTCAAACCCAACCATCCAGCTGACAGGAGCTTTGTAGCTGCATTTTGATGCTTTCCAGCTTCCCTCAGCAGCACTGTGCCCTCAAGCCCACCACCTCCTGTCACTCGTACCTGTGAAACTTGTTTGCTTTCAGTGCAATGCCAACACCTCCTATCCAGCCAGGGCAGCAGGCAGGAACTGCATACACACACAGGCACATATGGACATACCTATACACAGGGAAGTAGAAGATACTGCCCACATGCAGCACATCCACATGGATGTGGGAATGAAAGACCTCGACTTGCTGCAACCACATGGCTCCTGCTGTTTCCTGGGAATTCTGAATTTCAGAGAATGGAGTGCCTATGGGTGCCCTGCAGCCCACACCTGCAGGACTGTACACAAAGGCTGCTTGGCACTGCTCTGTGCCATGGCCAGTCAGATAAGGCCACCAGGGCAGCATGTGATGAGGCACTACATGGAGTAGCTCCACAAGGATCCCCCAAACACCAGGCCAGCTCACTGGCCAAGTAAACAAAGAATATTTATGCTCCTAGTAAATGCTTTTATTTCTCCATTCCCTTCTTCCTGTTCAAGGTAGCAGCAGCAAGCTATGAAACACTCCCTCCATGTGGTGCTGTTAACCATGGGAAGCAAACGCACAAGCATGGACAGATAATTATCCCTTCATGCACCAGGCTGAGGAAGGGGGTGGTAGCTATAATGATGCCAATTAAGTCCTTA
Source organism: Ramphastos sulfuratus (assembly GCA_013399055.1). Taxonomy (NCBI): domain Eukaryota; kingdom Metazoa; phylum Chordata; class Aves; order Piciformes; family Ramphastidae; genus Ramphastos; species Ramphastos sulfuratus. Next base: position 197,365 of record WBNM01013509.1, on the reverse strand, counting down.
AGTGTCTTGGTAAAAAGCAGGTAAGACTTCAGCACAAGACAGAATATTCCATTAGGGCAGGCTTCACCCTAGACACAATGCTGCATAATGGGATCCTGTAATTATGCCTGCACTGCAGAGACTTTTAAAAAAAGGAACCCTGTTTTACATTCTCTAATGCAAACAGCATGAAATGATGTTGCTTAGAAACCTTTACACTCCTACAGTGTGTGCAAAAAAGTTATTCCAGACATCTGTATTTAAAATAAAATTTAAAAACAATCCTACCGCACACACTCACATGGAACTTGGCTTCACATTGAGTGATGAAGTCTATGAAATGTCAGAGGAAATTTAATTTCTTTTTCTTTTTTTTTTTGTTTTTAAATGACACATGCATTTAAAAACTTCTGCAGCTTGTTAAGTCATTTCAGGTTATGTCTGGTACTGTTTCACATCACCCCTTGGTGCAGGGCTCTGTCTCACTGGATTGATGGTGCCATTTGTACCAGTCCCGACTTAAAGGCTCATAATCGTTTCCCCATTCATGCTGACCTCAAACACCTGGAAAACATTTCCAGAGAAGCCACCTGAGGTTTTTTACTTCAGAATCAGTATACAGAGAGCAGTGCAGTGTCCAGGTCTCGGAGTTATAGGAAAACCTGTTATGACATCTTCATGCATGAACCACAGCACAGCGCATGGGACCCAAACCCCACTGCTAGTGCCCACTGCTCCATGGCTCAGGTCAGACTGAGCAGGGGGAGAGAGGCTGTAGTGCCCTGAAATTTCCTACACCAAAGGCAATACAGTCAGATCTGCAGCAGCCCATAAATAGCATTCTGCCAAGCATCATCCTGATACTTCCTCCTGTAATTCAGGCATCGCATCCCACAGAGAAGGCAGGCCCTACAAGCAAGGCTTCCTTCTGATGCAAGCAGGCAGGTGAGGATGGGGCTTTCTGCGCCCACGAAATCAAGCAAAGTGGGGAGGTACTGTCAACCCCAGCCCGACCTAAACCCCCTGCACAGCACACCCCAGAAGCCCCATCCAGGGCTGCCACCGCCTCCCACCCACCCATCGCTCTCTGCACCATCTCCTCCTCCTCTCTGAAAAGGTCACTCCTCTTTGCCTGGCAACGGAAACGGGTGCTCGGCAGCAGGCACGGCTGATGGATGCGTCACAGCTGCCACCATGCTGTCACGCTGCCATGCAAAGGCCAGCAGTTACTATGAGCAGGAATTGCTGGGGATGTGACAGACCTGGGATGCAGGGATGAGCCCCAGCCAGCTGTGCTGCGTTTGGCATGATGCAGAACACGGAGCTGATGCACTGCTCCCTTTCCCCCTCCCAAAACCCTACAGCTTACAGGTTTGCAGTTTTTGTTTTGTCACTCCCTGCTGGCAGAGGAGGACTGGGAGAAGAGATGGAGCCTGTGTGCCTTCAATGATAGAGAAACATGAATATCCTGAGTGATGGACAGAGGTGGAATTTCATCTTTGCTCTATAAGGACAATCACCTCAACTGGGTTAACAAGACTTGTGGACATCACAACTTTTTCAGCTCTACTGTTACCCACTCCATCAATACTGCCCTAAGACCCCCTATATCCTCAAGACTACGGTGGTCAGAAGCCATTTGGCCCAAAATCTCCCCTCAGAAATGCTACTTTTCCCTCTGTCTACCACAAAGAGCCTCCTAATAAAAACACGTTAACTGACACAGCATTTTAAACAGCAGTTTCTCTGTGTATGCTTTTCTGCTGATACCTGGAAAGGTCCTCAGGCAGCTACATGGGTGACCTCCTGCTCAGACACATGGCACCTGCAGGTGTTTCAGCCTCCTGCCAAGGAGTTCTTACTGGGGGTACAGGTATCTACAAGCTTGCCTCTTGCTTTTCACAAGCTGCTTCACCCGCAGATGCTGAGGATCCAAACCTCGCACCTCACTCTTCCTGTCCCCAGGGTTTTGCAAATTCATGTGCATCACTCTGAGGCAGGAACCACTGCCACTTTCATCAACAGCCCTTCTACCCCAAGTGGGTTACCTTAACTGGTTAACATTGCAAGCAGTGAAGAGCCAGATCGTGGGCAAAGGAAAACAGAAGTGTTCAATGTTTTGTTTTCCAGCTGTTGCTTCAGCCCCTGGTGCAATCACAGGGTACATAGATGGATCTGGAGGCCACAAAGCATTAAGTCAGAAGTCTTCAACTCTCCAGCTTGTCCCCAGGAAGCAGCTTTCCCTCATCATCACTGGCTATCGCAGAATTGCCACCACCAGTGTGGAAATAAGGATGAAGAATCAGCATCCGCACTGAGCTCCATGCAAGACAGTCCAATGTTGGTCAGAGAAGAGAGAAGGTGGTGGGAGGGAAAGCCCTACAGAAAAAATGTGCAGACCATCTGTGACCCCAGACAAAGGCTTGTGTCCTGGGCAGGCAAGAGCTCTCAGCTGTGAGACAGCACCAGGAATATCAGGAGCTCATGGAAGGGTCGGAAAGGAGCTCCCAACAAAAGTACAGAGATAATCACCATCTGCAGACCCTTAGGGCAGTCCACATCTGCCCTCTGTGCCTCTCATACCCCTCACTGGCACACAGAGAAAAACAAACTGCTCTCACCTGGATGTAACAATGTCAAATGGAAGACAAAGATTCGTTTTTAAACCTTCTGATAAAACAGAGAGGAAAATTATTATCAAGTTGTGAGAGTTTTTACATCATCCAGAAGACAGATGTTGGCCAGCTGCTGAAGACAGAGGACTGGCAAATTCCCCACGGCACAGGGCTATCCTCCAACTGGAGCAGGCTGCAGAAAACACATCCTTCCTGGGGAACATGCACAGAGCAATGGACCTGGGCAGCTCTCCTCCTGCTGGCTGCTCTCCTCCCGCTGAGACAGGAGACAACTGCCGCACAGGCACATTCTTATTTTATCTTTAATTGTTGCTAAAAATAATTGATGCAAGCTACATGGCTCAGCCTGTTCTCACCATTGTTCACTGTGGGGTGAAGTCCAGATCAGATCAAATAGAACTCTATCTGCAGTGTGCTGACCCCCACAGGGGTCACACCATGTGGGAGTGTGGTCAGTATCTGTCCTGTCCATCAGAGACAAGCGGTGCTGAAGTCCAGGAGTGTGCACACCAGTATGATGCACCAACTGAGAGATGAGAAGTCATACACAGAAATGGAAAATGGAGATAAAGAGCTGGGTCTCAACGTGTACATGGAAGAAAGAAGATAGAAATCCTGTGATCTTCGAAATAGTAGTCATAGAATGGCTTGGGTTGGAAGGGACTTTAAAGATCACCTAGTTCCAACTCTCCTGCCATCAGCCATCTCCACTCTGGTATCTGTACTGCCACCCAAAAAACTCAGTGTGCTCTCACAGAATCTCCTGCTGATTATCAAAACTCAAGCAGAAACCAGAGCAACAACATAGTTATTTTTTTCCTTGATACTAGTATGGCAAAACCAAACAGCTGAAGAATAAGCCCAAAGCCTGAAAGACAACACTACAAAACACAACACACGGGTGGCTTACGTGCCACACAACACACATGCTCCACAACCAACCTCAGAACAGCAAGGGCATCCCACTCCTGTATGCACTCCCACTTTGGAGGGGCCCAGAAGGTATCTATATCCAAGTTCTTATGGATAATTAAGCAAAGTACAGGTTTCATCTGGCTGTCCTCTGTATGAATAATACATGTTTTGCCAGGGGTGGGCGAAGGACCAAGAGAAATGAAGTGAAAGTCTAAAATTGCTAGTAAAGATAGGAAACTGGATTAGCAGCACCTGCAGAGCCCAAGGTCTCTCTTCATCTTCTGCCCCAAGAAATCAAGACTGTAACACCCCTTCAGGTTGTTTCTGCTGCACCATATCTAAAAGCCAGTTCAAAAGACTTGATTCAATGCCCACAACAACATAGAGCATTCACCAGCCAGCACCAGCAAAGAGTTAAACACATACAACCTGTTGATTAATTTGCAGGCAAAAAGCTGCACTAATAAAGCCCTGGGGACCTTAATCAAGCTGTTTGCTGGATGCCAGACCAAAGCAGGAAGATGGGCAGAGCTGTCAAGATGGATTAGCATTTGCCCGTTGGCAACGTTTCTCCTGAATGAAAGAAAGTGGCACGAGAAACACTCAGGCACACACATAAATGGAGCCGCAGAGGCCAGAGGGGAAACGATGCACCTGATGCTGGCGGGCAGCAGGCTGCAAGGCTGGCTAGCTGTAGGAGCTCAGCAGCCTGTGCAGGAGAATGATTCACAGATGATGATTTTCTCTCTTGGGTTTTACATTCGCCTCCATTGTTTGTAGTTGCTTCTGAGAAGCAGTGATTGCTTCCTTTTTGTTTTTAAAAAGATTCTCATCCTTTTCCATTCAATAAGTTCTCCTGACTCCCATTTTCCTCCTATTCCATAGAGAATTGAGTGAAATAAAGCTGTTTATAACTGACCCCATTTTGAAGGGTTTCAGTGACACACGTTGGGGTGAGGATGTTTTGCAAATTCAGTTTAAGTTCAGAAGGGATCAGTTCCTTTCATCCTGACAACAAGGTTTGACTTAGGTGACTTTTCTTCCTGCAGCATTTACTGTTCTGACACAGCACCGTTTGGTTAATGCAGCACAATGCAAAGAAATCCTCTGCCTTAACCAACTGCAAGGAGCACAAATGGAATCAGTGCCAGAACAAGTAAGAATTACAGATCTGAACTCTGTTTCTGGTTATATGCAAGGAAACCTTTCATCTTTTAAAGAGCTAAACTTCATTTAGATTGGCAATTCTTTCTATCAGAAGTATGCAGCACATGCTGCCAGGGAGCATCTGTCTCAGGATGCCAGTTTAACCAGTCCAAGTGGATAGGCAGACCTTGTGTAACACCTCACTTTATGTGGGAATAAGCATAGAAGTCCAAAAGAATTTTCTTTTATGGTAAACCTTACAGACCAAGCCAAAGCAGCAGAGAATTGCTCAGCTGTGTGTCTTACTTATATCAGGTATGTTTGAATAAGGCCATTGCCTCCAGCCAGGAGGAATGAAATATTCTGAGGGGATTTCCATGGCTGGTGTAAGTTGCTATAGATTCACTCATATTAATACAGCTTTGATGATTTACACCAGCCAGAGATCACCCTCTCCTATGTTTACAGCTCCACCTAGTAAGTACCACAAGAGACACAAGCAGGATACTGACACCTCATGACTTAGACCTATGGATGAAGGGAATGGTGAGCACTAAGCAAATGCTAATGCAGCTGAGGGTTAGCAAAAGCAATTATGAAAAAAAAAAAAAACCAAAAAAACCAACAAGTAGTGGAAATGATGATTCATCAGGAATGGAATCAGATGTTGAGCCCAGTCCTGCACTCAGTGGATTTGGTGATAGCAGTGAAGATGCTAGCCTTATGGAGATCATTTTTGAAGCTATTAAAATGTATATAAACACCCAGTGCTTGTTTTACAGCATCACCTATTTGTCTACCATAAGTATCTCTTTTGACAGCTTGGGACCTTGGAAAATGTCTGTGGCATCCTTCTTACCCCACAGATACCCTTCTCCCTACCAAAACTTGGAGTCAAGAAGAAATGCTGCATAATGTAGAAGCCAGAGAGGAAAACTAAGGCTTGCATCAAGTAAGAGGCCAGACTGAGCACTAAGAGGCCCTCTGAACCAAAATGCCATAAATATTCCTGCAAACATTATTTCCCAGCAGATCTCAGAGCACTTTCAACATGTGTCACGAACCACTGGCAAGATCATTGGCATTCCCATTAATAGCTGGAAAATGTGGAGAGACAGAGATGCAGATGACCTTGGTCAAGGTTATGTAGTCCAGTGAGGCCGCTGGATGCTCTCAGTCACCATCTCCTTTACCTGGCTGAAACACACCAGGCAGTATGCCAAGCACCACCTCAGCAGCCAAATGCTGTGTCAGCTTTAGCCAGTGATAGAAGGATGTTCTCTTCAGGTAGAGAAAATAAATAGGCATGCTCTGTACTTTGATCTATAGAATCCACCTCATGAGACAGTATTTGCATTGCTTTCACCGGGAAGAGGATCAGATCTGAAGCTGGGGAAAGGCTAGCACAGAAATCTGACAAGGACTAAGGACTACCAAACCCTGGGTCAGATCTCTTCACACCAATTGAGCAAAATGACCTTGCTCCATTGTAATCAGTTCTCCATCTGCAAAGTTTCATGTTAAAACATCACAATTAAAGAATAAAGTCAAGTGTCAAGTGAGTCACTACCATAAATATGAAATAAGAAGGCTCTGCTTGAATCCCCCCACCCTGCTCCAGGGTCAGCAGCCAAGACATTCCCCATCAGCTGCAAGCTTCCTGCATTGCCAATGAAATCACAAGCAAAAAGCCAATGTAGCTTTTCTCTCCCCTCCAATGTTCAAAGCACATACAAAGCAGATTGATTTCCACAGGCTGTAAATTCACCACTCCTTAGATAAGACAAACCTCTGCCAGAAATACATTAACACCACATAGACACACTGCCTGGCTGCTTCAGCTCTGCCAAGGCCCCTTGCTTGTGTACTGGGAGTAATTCATGTTACTCAGTTTTTGGACTCAGTTTTTTGCCTACCAACAGGTCAGGTGGAGGCAAGTGAGCCTCTCTGAGGGAGAAACGTAAGCCCAAATACAAGGGAGGGGTTTCTGGCATAAGTTCTGGGCTGGTGAGGTTATACTAATGAGCAAACTACATGGAATCATCATAAAATGGGCTCCCTGGAGTCCTCTCACCTCCTTATATTTCCTTTGATGGAGCTAAGTGTTTAACCAAGGTCTTATCCAGGATCTAATCCTTGTTTTCATCCCCTGGGAGCAAAGGTGCCTGGGAAAACCTCAGGAAAGGACAATAAAGAATATCCTTCATGGTATTCAGGCCCTTCTGAAAAGAACCTAGTACCATGCCAGAGAAATATAGACCATCCAGTAGTTTGGGTGCCAGTCAACAGCAAAGTGACCAGTGGCAAAGAGCATCTAAGCTCCCAGTGCAACCAGTGGAATAGGATCCGTGTCATGGCCACACAGGTTGCAATCACTGATGGAAACCAAACTCTGCTCATAGGCTTCCTCAGCCCTGAGCTTTGCTGCTCATTCCCCTCTTGTGTTAAATTACTTGTTAGTCACTAAGGCACAGTGTCCCCAAAGCTGTAGACAGGCCATGAGACAGAGCTACAGTTCCTGTTCCAGCTCCATTCCTATTTAGTAGTCCTGAGAGTCACAGTAATTCTGAAACAAAACTCCAGGCAATGCTCTGCCATCAAAGAGGAGAAACAGCCCAGATAACCAAGAGTAAATCACTGGCAACAACTGAAATACAATTTCCCAGGGAAAACAAAAATTATAAAGATAACAGAGGCAGTTCACCATAAGATAAACAAAGATGATTCAGAAGACAAAATCAGTAGGGAAAGGGATAGGGGGGGGATATTCAGAGCTTAAATCACATGGAAAAGTAAATAGACAAAATAACTTTTTTTTTTCCACTTCACACAGTGTAGTAGAAAAATGAAATTTAAAATATAGAATATAATCTCACTGAAGCCATTGGAGCATGACCATAAACTACAGCTGACAAATAGCTGAAAACAAAGTCAACCCAGAATATAATTTGCAGGACAATTTCAGATGACTCCGTGGGTCACCTCGTTCTCCAGCAGTTAAGGAAGAAAGGGAGACTACAGAGGAAGTAAATTCTCGATGTCAGTCAAGCTTATCTGTCACAGGACTATACTTCTCCTACACAGCACATTTCTGGGATTAATGATCAGGCACTATCTGGAGCTGGGCATAAGAAAAACTGAGGTGATTTGGATAGCTAGAAAAGTAAAAAGGATGCATCACCCAGCTCAGCAAACACTGCCTTTCTCAGGAATATCTTCTGAGCCAATAAAGAGAAACATTTTGTGATAACTAAAAAAAAAAATTTAAAAAAAAAATTAAGCAGTAGAGGATAGCAAGAACAAGAGTTCTATGGAAAAGTGCACCCAGGAATGCCAAGTCAGTCAGCACGGTGCCAACGCCTGATAAACTAACTGAGATGCTAATTAAAAGCAGAGCATTTTCCCATCTGGGGTTCAGAGTAGAGACAGGCTATAGCCTGAAGGCATCTCTCCAGGGAAAGGGAATGGGTGAATAAAGCAGGCAACACGGGAGCACTGGTTGTCTACCCAGGTAGATTTTCCTACCGTCTTTAATGAGACCCTTCACAGGAGGCTGTTACAGAAACCGCATAGTCACAGGAAACGGCAAAGAGGCAAATGAGTTAGGGAGGCCATAAGGAGGAGAAATAAGCAGGGCAATTCCTCAGCTTAAAAGGCCAACTCCCCATGCTGATCACTGGTTTACCAGCTTGTAAAACAGGCAGAGTGGAGAGGGGTTAAAATCCCCTCTCTCTCTCCCCCAAGCTACTCCCCAAGGAAAGCTGAGAAAACTTCAGAGGAGCAAGACAACAGCAGCTGTTGGGTAGCAGAAAAAAATAACATTTGATCACCCACAAGCACGGTCAGCTTGTGGGTCTAGGCAGCTGGTGGTCAACTCATGGCAAAAATATGGGTGAGAGCAACCTGGAAATAAAACAGTTCAGTCACATGCCCTATGTGGAACAAGGCATTGGAGCCCCTTCTGTGCCCATAGAGAACAGCATGAAAGAAAAACACCTTAAAAAGGCAGAGCAAGCAGAATGGGCCCTAGCAGGTGGCAGAATGGGCCCTAGCTCACCCTTTCTTTTCTCCAAGAAAGTAACTGATTAAAAAAGTATACTAAGGCTGTGAAATGAAGGATGCAAGATTTTTTTTTTTTTTATTATTATTACATTTCATTCTGGAAATCTTAATTCAGCCTTCCTGGATGCTCATCCTGTCCAGGGAATGGAGAAGGTGCCTGTAAGGAGGGAGAGAAAGGCTGCATTTCAGGGTAAGCTTTGTGTGTTTATCTTTGCAGCCTTTCAAAATGTTTGTTTTTGTTTGGGTGTGGACAGACTCATTAGAGGAAATGATTTAAAAGACACCATATAATTGCACAAAAGCACATTGTGTTTCATGCCAGCAATCCTCCCATGAAATACACCACTCAGTGCACCATTGCCACAGGGCTCCGGCAAAAAAAAACCCTTTAGTCTCAGCCCAGCCTGAGCAGTCATCCCAGTGCTGGCTTTCACCTTTATGATAGCATTGAGGGACATTTGGCTTGACATGGGTCCTATCCAACCAGTTCACTCCTAGTGACAGCAAAGCTTGCTCAGACCATGAGCTGTAGCAGTTGTGGTCATATCTTCATCACAAGGGTTAGCAGAGCTAAACATGCATTAGCTGATAGCAGGACAGAGACACCAGGCAGAAGAAGGTCTTTCAGAAGAGGCAGCAGCAGCTGAGGTGGGTAAAGGCTATCTGGGATGGCTCTTCTCTCCCCTTTCCAAGGCTGATGCACCTCAGGAGCTGGGACATGGGGGCCACCAGCCCCAAATGGGGCAGGAAAGACACCCATGGACCATCTGTTTTCAGCAGCAGCCCAGATTCAACAGGTCCTTCAGCACATCTGAAGAGCCAGACAAAGCTGATAACATGGTATTGTTCCCCAGGGCCAGCAATCAGTGAGGCAAGCTTGAAGGGAACAGGCTGCACAATTACCTGAAAACCACGATGAGCTGGCATTATAAAAAATGCTGATAATGAGATTTTCATAAATGCTTCTAGGGCATGTTTCTGCTGACCTTACCACAGTCTCAAAAGGATTCAGATGACCATTTCAGAGCCAGGAGTGCACTGTTCCACTTGGAATTCTAACAAGGTCCAGTTCACCCTGCCCTGAAGCATCAGAGACTGATAACATTTGGGAGAGAGCTGTACTGTTCCATGAGAAAAGATCCTTGCAGCAGCCCATCAGTGCCTGCAAAATCCTCTCTCCCAGTAAACTATTATGCTGTGAAAACAGTGGGTGGAGGGGGAAGGCAAAGGGTCATTTTTGGTTTCCACTGGCACCAATTATGCTTCTGGCACGTTTATAGAATTTTTTTTTTTGCATAATCAAGATAACAAGGAGAGGCTTTTGCTTTTTTTTTTTTTTTAATAAACAAAAGCCTATAATGGGCAGATTGTGTTGTGCCATATCTGGAGCCTCCAGCTTATCAGAGCCATCACAGGACATGGAATTTTTGTTCATTTAATCAGGGGGAAAAAAAAAAGTCACTGAAGCCCACAGACCCAGTCCACAGGGGTGGAAAGGAGGTCCCACTTATCTCCAGCAGATACTGGATTTAGCGTGTCAGCATTGACTGGAGGTGATGAGGGGGCAAAAACACAGCAATTAGCCACCAAAGAGCTTCTGCTGCCATCCCAAGCCCTGCTGGGAGGCTCAAGCACTGAGCAGCAACTAAAAATGCAGAGAGAAGCCAGCAATACCCATGTCTGGCTGCACATTTCTAGTCCTGAGAATGTCCCCAGACACAGCCCAGGGGACTTCCCTTGGTGTCTCTCTCTTGCTCTTTCAACGTCCTGGGCCAGCCTAATGTTCAACCTGGGACTCCCTAGAGCCAATCTGATGTTTCCCATCATTGGATCTGATGACCACCCAGCCCCAGGCATCCAACAGCAAACTGGCTCAGGGCCCACACGATCCTCTCCCCTCAGAGAAGCAATCACCAGGGAGGGATGCAGTAGGGTCGCTGGCAGAGGAAGGCACACAGTCTTTCAGGGCTTGCCCTCCCCAATTATACATTAGTGGGGGAGTGAAGATATTTGACATCTACAAAAGAGCAGATAATTCTGCCTGCTGTGGCTGTGTTTACACAAAAGCCACTGGTTTATGAGGAACAGCTTAGTCAAAGCACACAAAGAAGCACCCTGCAATATTTTCTGAAGAGGATTTTTTTTTATTGCTTCGAGAATCAAAAGGTTAGTTACAGAAATAGAGAGAACATGGCAGCTTAACAAAACAACTCCGTCTTGTTTCTATTCTACATCTCTTCTGCCCTCTCTCAAATCCTGTTCACCCCCAGCTCCCACCCTAGGTGTTCTCAATAGTTAATGCCCAAGGATCTTCCCACTCCTACTTGATGCTGTCAGCATGACAGACCCAGCATTGAGCACCCAGAGACTACAAAAACATGCAGATGGGGACAAGGAAAAGCCCCACAGGGCACTCACCACACCATGGCCCACCAGCAGAGGCAGGACAGCTTGGGCTGCATTCGTTTCTCTACATCAGTGTGAGAGGAAGAAACGTGAGGGATCTCTCCTCCTTGCACTCCTCAACCATCTCCATGACCCAGGTTGTTTCCTCTGCCCACTTCCCTCCTGCCATCTGCAAACTTCACCAGCTTCAGCAGCTGCATGGCACAGGTCTTGGCCTGATCCTGACACACTTATGGCACAGATGCTTTCCCCTACCTTTCTTTGAGCACAGGCAGGTATGGATATGAAGTAAACCTGGAGTTTGCATCCCTAGTATCAGTAGGAGGCCTGAAGCATCTTTAAATCCCTGTTGAATATACTGTTCATAATGGTGAGACTAACAGCATCCAGCTGTCTAATCCTCAGACAGAATGAGAGTCTAGTTATCTCAGTTGCACTGTGTATCCCCTCACCAGTGCCCTCCAAACCCATGGGGCTCAGCCCAAAGTTGTCAGGGGTAGCTGTGACAATCCAAGCCATTCCCAAGGGACAGAGACCAGGCAAAACCCCAGGTCACAGCCCACAGCAGGAAATACTTGTGGTACTGTTACTGTATTGTCTTTAAGAGAGTTGTTTGTCCCAGCCCCATTAGCATTCGGAAATTTACAGGTACAAAACTATAAAGAGTAGCAGTTCACAGGCTCTGACCAACCTGATTTACCAGTTTGCAATATGCACTCATTTCACAAGAGCCAAAACATTACCCCAGCTCCTGCCCCTACAGCATCCCACTGCCTTCAGCTCCCCTCTGCAAGGCACGAGCAGACAGGACAGGGAAGGAAGGGCTCCATATCTGCCAAAACAAAAGTGTTTTTTCCTGCCCAAATGGAAGGTGTCAAGGCCATTCCTTTCCTCACTCATCCGTCAAGACCATGTATGGCTCAAACGGAGAATCAGGCTGCTCTGAACCCATCACTGAGCTGGGGTCCTGAGCCATCCCTGCTGGGTGTGCCCGAGACGTGGAGGGCTGCGTTTCTTCAGAGGGTTTTGCAGGATGAAGGTTTTAGATTTATTGTTGCGGGAGTGCCGCACGCAGGAGAAAAGATGCACACACATTTCTGGGAGTTGGATTCTCCCACTCATAGAGCTCAAGTGAAAAACAAAACAGGTTTGACAGAGAACAAATTAATTCAGCATGAAGAATTTATTTTTTTTTAAATTAAATAAATAATTAACTTCCCTTTGACACATGAAAAATAGATAAATCCTTGCCGAAGATTACTTTAACAAGGCCAAAAAGACATCACAATGCTGAAGGAGGCACAGATAAGGTTTTAAAACCTATGTGATGTTTTTATACCCCTAGGCACTGGGAAAGCAACTCAGTTCAGAGATGACAGCAAAGATCCTAGCCAGGACTCCTGAACTCTCCCAGGCTTCAGTGGATCGTTGCAACCAGGTAAATAGAAACCCTCTGACCACAAGAGGCCCTAGAAAACTGCTACAGATAAATTATAGCATCCCAATCCTTAATTTCTTTTTCACATAATCAAGACAGTAGGACAACTTCACAACTGTAGATTTTATCATGTTAAGCAATATAATCCTTGATTGAGAGCTTGGGATGAGCCTTGTGCCCTGAAAATGCAATGTTTGAAGCAGCCACAGTGATCTGGGGTATAGTGCACATCATTCCCATCTCCAGCTTTCCTGATCTTGTTGCTGATTTTTAGATCCTCTCTAGCATCCCTTCTTACTGGGAGTGCAGCCTCATGGCCCTGCACACAAGCACCATGGACTTCTCCCCAGCAGCTTAAGCAACCCTCCTTTGTCCACATTCTGCCTCTCGGTTTTGCTAGTCTAGAGTTTCACTCTTCAAGGACATTTAAGAGCTGCTTTTCACAGCATTGAAGTTCTCTCATGACTTCTTAAATACACATACACTTCTGTCTTAGAAAAGCACTGGGGCACACATACCTGTACCTGCAACCCCAAAAAAGCTCCACCCAAACCCAGTAACAACAAAAAATTTTTGCCCCAGCTCATCAGCAAAATTATTTGGATTATTTTTTATGGACTCCTTCAGGATTCCAAAATCAATTTTCAGGCTGTCACTTCACCTTGCAACAGGTTATCTCAGCCTTGTGCAGGTCCAGCATTCAGGCAGGTTCTTCCCCTCCTAGCAGTGCAGCACAACCCTGCTACTTGTAACCTCCAACTCTGTGCTTTCCTTTCCTCCTGGGGAATTTCCAGCCTTCCTCCCATGACCTGTCCTCTCAACCTGCAACAACCAGTTCCTTTCAGCAGAGCCTCTAGCAAGTCCTTTTGCTGTATTCATCCCATTGCCAGAACAAAGACATTGCAGGATAGCAGCCTCAGTGATAGTTTTGTGTCTGCTTTCAAGCAGGGCAGATGTTGTGACACTTTGCGTTTGTATTTATGGATCTCAAAACGTTTTACGTATCTACTCCCAGCCTCATTATACAACCAAGGACAGTGAAGGGTACTTGCAGGGCAAGAGATTCATCCAAGTTTCAAGCAGCAAGACACAGCGTGAGGAACAAAATGCCTCAACTTCAGACTAAAAAAAGAGCACCCAGTAGTGGGCCACGCAGGGTGTTCTATTCCATAGGCTTTATCTATTGTGTAAACTGCATCCAAGTACTCTCCCACTGGCCATTTGCAATATTCCTCCTTGCAGTACACAAATCCATGTCAACTTGCAGCAGCCCAAAGCCTCAGTCTCCCCAAAACCAAGCATGCACCACCATCTGACCTTTGCACGTGTTCTAAATTTGTACTCAGAAGTGCACATTGTATTTTGCTAGTCTCTTGCATGTGTTTTCCATAGACACAATGACACAAAAGAAGTCGAGCCTGTGAGCCAAGCCCTGGAAAGACGGTAGCTTTAAATAGCCTCTTTGTCTTGCTTTTCCTTGCTGAAATATCACACATTATTTAGAATTTAGTTTAAATTTTATCAGAGACCCAGAAATAGAGACAATAGAGGGCTGAATTTTAGCATCGTTTTAGGACCTAAAGCTTCTCATTCTTTCCAAGTCTCCTTTCATCTTGCTCCCCATTGCAGGGTTTGTATCTGCATCCCAGGAACCACCAGTACATACTCCCGTGAGGGGCTCTCAGACCCAGAAGAGTGATCTCGCCAGAAGACTTGGTGCACAGAGATGAGAAACTTCACCTCTGCAAATTGAGGGCAGGACTGTAAAACTAGAGCTTCTGTCCTTGATAGGCAGGGGGAAAAGTCTGCAGCTTTAACAGGCTTCACACTGGTACCCAGATGAAGGCAGAAGTGAAAGGGTTTCTGGGTATTAAATTAATGGGAAAGCTGTCAAGAGAGAGTAACAGAAGTTATAAACATTTATGTTTCAGTTCAAGGCAGGAGCAGACATTTATAACTGTTCTATTTGAATGCCAAACTCTGAAAATGAGTCCTTTCTAGTCAGGGCATATGGATGCTCCTTTTTAGGTATGTGTAGCAGCCAGCAGAGAAGATAAGATGCTTGACCCCAGTGAGGAGCCCCAAATAGGGGTGTAACAGGGTGACATAACGGGAATACAAACATGAGGGCATTCTCATCTCTCTTCAGGGCTATAGTTACTTTGTCTGGGCCCTAACACATTTGTCCACATTCTGAAAAGAATATAGATTTTTAGGTTCGTTTCATTTTCTAATTCCCCAAAAAGTAGTTGCAGGAGAAGTCAGAGCAATTTGTGGAAGGGAGAATTGCACAAGTATTTAACCCAAGGATACAGCCTACAGTGATGGGTTTGCAGGCAGAGCAATGCTGGGAAAACAAAGGCCGTTACAAAGGCTGAGACACATTACAGGGTGCAAGGAGAGAAAAAGTAAAAGGGAAAAAAGCTATATGAACAAACTCTGTAACCTGCATTTCAGAGCCAGAAGAATCAAGTGCATCAGTCTCTCAAGTTTTTCCACTCTAAAAGGAAAAATCTCACATCTTTGCTTATCAGGCTGCTAAGCTACAGCTGAGCTCCAGCAAGGTGCCACTGTGTTGTGTGCCCCACTCCTTATCAAGGTCTCCTGAGCCCAGTGAAGGTCTGTCACTGAGTGAACCAGCCCACAGGGCACTTTGTCTCAGAGCAGTGCAAAGGCACCTGCCAGCAAATATCTGAACCAGAATTAATCCACATCTGCAAAAATGCTTCACTATCAAGCATCAGTTTTTCCTGAGCCTCACAGCTCAGTGCAGCCACAGGAAGAAATACCATATGCCCAAAGCTCTGGGCTGATCTGAAGCAGCACTGTGCATAGCAGAAGAAATGCAACACATTCTCCATCATCCCCTTTGGGATAAATCCACATAAAGGTTGCTCATTTATCAGTTTAAAAAAAAAAAAACAACAAACAAAAACACACACAAAACCTAAGGCCATCACATAAAGAACCATCTCAAGGTACTAAACTTGGCATAGTCAACAGCATTTTGTAGAGTACTAAAGTGTAGTCCTGCAGAAGAGTTGTTAATGAGAAAACAGACCCCATGGTGCAAAACCGAAGTGTCTGCGAGTAAGCCATGCTTGGCACGAAGCGAATGAGCTGCTCTCCCCGCAGCACGCTGAGCCCGCCTGGAGCCTCATGTGTGCAGGCTGCCTCGGAGTTGTAGCGTGGCAGGCAGTGCCAGCACACACCATGTATGTGGGAGCTCACTGTGCCACTGAATATTTTGGCAGCTGGGTACAGTGACTTGGAGTAGGAAGCACAGCAGTAAGGACAGTACACGGGTGGGTAAGCTCCCAGCTGCGTGAATCGCAGCCAAACGTTACGCTGAAATCCACAGCACTGCCAGCTCCGCCTCTGCTTACCACCTGCATCAGTCACAGAGGTCAATGAAGAGTGGGCTGAGTCCAAACCTGCTGCTTCCCAGGCTGAGAGATCAGCAGCAGGCAAAGGGTCGAGCCTAGGACCCCGAAGGAGCGGCCGCAAGCCTCGGTGGGGTAGCAGCAGCCTCGGGGGCAGCGCAAAGCACTCCCGAGGTGCGTTCCTGAGGGTTTAGCGCCACCTAAGCGCAAAAAGAGGCTGGTTCGTCCTTCCTGCTCCATTTCAGAGCAGGGGAGAACAAAACCCTCCGATAACAAAACCCTATTGCTTCTACAGCATTGGGTCTTTCAGGAGAACCTTCTGCAGAATCTGGGAGCCAAAAGAAGGCCAGGAAAGCTCTGGGTTTGGCCAAGATAATTATCTCCTTAGTAACTAGTATATATTTTGGATTTGTGCTGAAAACAGCATCCATAACCCAGGTATGTTTTAGTTACTGCTGAGCAGTGCTTACACACGGTCAAGGCCTTTTCCACTCCTCACACGACCCCACTGGCAAGTAGGCTGGCGGTGCACAGTCAGGACAGCTGACCCCAGCTGGCTAAAGGGCTATTGCATACCATACAACATCACACACAGCATAGAAAGCTGCGAAGAGGAGGAAGGGAGTAGAACAGTCATAGTTACTGTGTTTGTCTTCCCAAGTAACCATTACACATGATGGAGCCCTGCTTTCCTGGGAATGGCTGAGTACCTGCCTGCCAGTGGGATGTGGTGAATTAATTCCTCATTTTGCTTTGCTTGTGTGTAGGGAGGTTGCTTTACACAGTAAAGTGTCTTTACCTCAACCTATTAATTTTCTCAGTTTTACTCTACCAATTCTCTCCCCCATTCTGCTGTGGGAGTAGCCAAAAATCAACTGCGTGGGGCTTAGTTGCTGGCTGGGATTAAACCACAACACGCAAGCACTGAACTAAGATCACACCCACCACATAGCTAAGTGATGTCACAAAGGTCATAAGGGCTTTTCCTTTAACTACCTGGTTTCCAAGAACTCCCTTGCCACAATTCCAGAAAATCTCGAGTATTTTCTTAGCACCACCCAGTTGAATACTGGGTCCAGGAATGGTTTTCTCAAATCCAGAATCACAGAATCAATAAGGTTGGAAAAGACCTTCAAGATCATCAAGTCCAACCTATCACCCAACATTATCTAATCAACTAAATCATGGCACTAAGTACCACATTCAGTCTATTTAAAAAAAACCAAAAAAACCACACCTCCAGGGACGGTGACTCCACCACCTCCCCAGGCAGCCCATTCCAATGCCAATCACTCTTTCTGCGGAGAGCTTCCTCCTAACATCCAGCCTAAACCTCTCCTGGTGCAGCTTGAGACTGTGTCCCTCGTTCTGTCACTGGTTGCCTTAGAGAAGAGACCAACCCCCACCCGGCCACAACCTCCTTTCAGGTAGTTGTAGGCAGCAATAAAACCCCCGCTGAGCCTCCTCTTCTGCAGGCTGAACCACTCCAGCTCCCTCAGCTACTCCTCATAGAGCTTGTGCCAGACCTCTCACCAGCCTTGTTGCCCTTCTCTGGACACATTCAAATACCTCAACATCTTTCTTAAATTGAGAGTTCAGCTGTCCCAAAGCTTCGGGAAGACCAACTCAGAATGGGCAACTGGTGCCCCCTCAAAGCCCCTAGTGAGATGGTTATGGGGTTCAAAAAACAAATCTCAAAGACCAGGTGAACCACAAGGTAAAGGTTCAGAGAGGTATGGTTGGCAGTTACTGGCAGACCACACACAGACAGCAAACACTACAGAGGGCAGGGCAACACTTTCGAGCTGGAGAGACCGAAGCATGGATACACAAGCATAAAAGGCTAGAGGAGGCTCCTAGCTGAAGGCTGGGAAAGGAAAGACAGAACTGCATTCGTCATACATGGAAGAGCTGCTGATCAAGTGGAGAAAGACTAAGCATGACAAGAGGGATGTACACGCCTGCCAACACTTGCAATTATTTTTGTGATCTGCCCATAAATACATGAATACAAGCAATGTGTCCAGCCCAGCTGATTCTCAACTAAAGTTCAGGCCAACAGCCAAAAAAGTAACTCAGCACAGAGGTTTATGTACTCTGTGCTGACCTGTAATGCTCCCAAGCATTGCAAATTGGTTTTATGCTCAAAGACCATTAACAGAGTTCAGTCAGGGAATGATTGTCTAATATAGACATAAGTAAACTTTTATTGCACAGAGAAAACTTTCAGTAACTTTTGACCTTGTTGAGCTACATGAATGCAAATAATTCAAAGTTTCTCCCTCACTGAGAGACTTCCACTGTTCAGATGGATGTACATTGCTCCTGGAAGGGACTGCATTTGGTTCAGTTGTTCTGAAGGATTTAGACACACACAACAAAAAAAAAAATTAAAAATAGGTGACATAGTGGAACCAGAAGCTCATTTTGGATTCTCATTGAAAGGAGTCCTTCTTTGGACCAAGAGATAACTATTTCTTGGAGACCTGCCCATCCATTGCAAATTCTTCCAGAAGCTGAAACAAACACTGGGATTTCCAGCTGTCCTCTACAGATCTTAGGCAAACTCTCAACCAAACAGTCTCATTTGGACATCAGCTTCCCAGCCACATCCACCTGAAACAGTCCCAAGCAAATGTCAGGCCATTGTGATGCCGCATTGGGAAGAATTAAACATCTGTCCACATATAACATATGCTCACATTATGAGCACAGCTAAACTGTCACAAGCCATCAGGCTCTGCAACTTGTACCAGGAAAAGAAGCTTTGGTAGGGGCACATGCACATGTGGACATTTAAGGAGTATGAACTTACTCTCAGCTCCTCAGACATTAGCTCTCCTGGGGAGCAGCTGCTGCGCTTCTTTTGACCAGACTCAATCCCTGAAGTGACTCGTTTGGAAGCGTCCTTTTCTTGGCATTTATTCAGCCTTTTTGTTTGGTTTGGGTTTTTTCCCGGTGCAGGTAGAGTAGCAGTGCTAACTTTTTAATGCTGGCTGCCCTCTAGTGACAGTGCCTTTCCACTTCACACGGGGCTCCTGGCCAGGACCAGGGGACCTGGGGACAGCCGTGTCCTGCACAGCTCACTGCGGCATCTGAGCCCAGGCCCCAGCTCTGCATAAAAGGTGTATTAAACGTGTTTCTAAATTGAGAAACCCCATACCTCAGTGACAGCTCCAGCTTTTAAGAATGTATTGATCTTATAATCCCATATTCCTGCTTTCTGTCCAAACACTGATACCTCAGGCATAGTTAAGAGGAAAAAGAGTTCTTGAACCCGTGCTCCAGCAGAACCAGAAATCACAGTAGTGGGTGGAAGTCAAGTAGTTAAGTGTTTTCCAGCATTTCCTGTGTTTTGTAAATATCTGGGCTTTAGCTCAGGAGCAAGAACACTTATGTCACTTCAGTGAAGGCCACAGATGAAGAGAGTTCCTAACTACATGCTATTAGAGAGATTATTTACTCCCTTTCTCATCCAAGAGCAAATAACCCTTCCAGTGAAGATTACTCAACATTGGAAATGCATCAGATCAGTTATTTCCACCAACCCAACCTCTCAGTTCTACTGCAGACAGACCACAAATGAGCTGTTGGCCAGAGCATCTCATTGCACTTCAGCACAGACTGAGAATGGTGCCAGCAGCATGGGATCCCAGCAGAAGGGGTGCTCAGCAGCTTGGACTTGTTCACATTTGGTGATCACTGAAATTTTCCTGTCCCTAATAGCAATTAGGCTGCAGAGGCTGCAGCCTGCAGCCCCATGGAAGCTGTACTGCTAAAGGTGGACGGCTCAAGCATGTGAAGGGGCACAGCTGAAACTTCAGCAGTAGGAAATTTATGTAAATCAGCTTGAAGTTTTTTAACTGGAACACAGATAGAGCTGCTGGCTTTGGAAAGTGACTTCTCTGGTTTCTGGTGACTATACTATGCAAGCAGGAAAGCTACTTCAAATTGAGAGCAGGCTAAGATGTATATATGCTCTCTCTTAGTCCTTGACAATTAATTCCATCTTGATTCAAATACTGGAAGCAGCACCAAAAGCACTCATTTACCTTCTCTGTTAAGCAAGCAGCAGTAGCTGCTGACATAATGCATTGAGGCCTGACTTGCCTCATAGCATGTTAACTCTAAAACTGTTATCTCAGGTACTGTTTTGCACAACTGACTTTATAATCAAATACTCAGTGTTTGGATTACAAAACAAAAAATGTTAGGGAGGACAGTTATGCATCAGTTAAAAATAATCTCCCATGACACAGCAAACATGTAAATCTGTTGGCAGCTGACTACCCTAAAACCAAACACAGCATTAGCAGCTCTTGAGAGAGAAATAGAAGAAACGTGAGAATCCACTGCAGGAGAACATTACCTGCACCCAAAGCATTCATCAGGAACACAATCATCTCTTAATCCACTGGGGTTAGCAACACCCCACAGAACAGTGGAGTTGCACCCTTAATGTACATACACTCCTGAACTCAGTATTGTCCCACACACCTGACAGCAGTAGCCAGTAAGAAAAAAAGGATCAAAAGTTACTTGTTTTGTTTTCTTCTCCTGTCCATTGCTTGTGTTTAATCATTTCCTGAAAGGGAGAAGTATTTACTGTAGATTTAATCACCCTACTTATACTTCACATTGCCCTATATCCCTTTTTCTTCTGCAGCAGGTGGCACAGCATCAGTATGAACCTGCTCAACACAGGGCAGCTGGATCTCTGCAAATGCATTTGCCTTTCAGGGGAGAGGAGGGCAATGCGACCTCATGCTGCAAAGGTTCCTGGCACAGCCCCAGACAGACCTTTCCCTCCCTTCCCTCCATACCACATACACCTGTACAAAGGCTCAGGCAAGAACATGGGGCAGTGCAGCTTCACAAACTGTCCTGATGAACTTACACATGAAGTAAATGACACCACTTCATTTCCATGAAATATTTTGAGTTACCCCAAAGGAAGAGAACACAAAACTGAAAGTACTTAAAGCTTTTTGAATGAAGTTATTAGATCAGATCAAGCTATAGTTGTCTGAAAAACAGAACAAATTGAGAGTCAGGTGTGAGGAATGACAAGGTTTTATTTACAGCTTTAAGGAGACGTTAACAAGAAACAGGTTCAGGCTTGTTGAAGTTCACTACTATATAGTAACACTAGTAAGGATGACGATGCTTCATGTCAGCCTACATGTTACCCAAGACTTTGCTTACTCCTACCCAGGATTATTTGCATTCTGGAGCGCTGGCATCTCGTACTGGTTGGCTGAGTTCAGTTATCAGCTCCCTTCAAATCCAGCCAACCAGGCTGCCGACTGTTGGGCTTTTTGGACACACACAAGACGCAATAAAAGGCAAGGCGAACCTGACACCCGGCCGCACGGCCAGAGCCAACCCGTTTGTTTTCCCAGGTCTGTTTTCCCAGCGCCTATGAGCCAGGATTGGCAGGCAAATTTGGAGCGAAAAACTTTGAATTCCAGCGGGTGAATTTGGCAGGGCAACTGCCCGGGCAGCAACCGATGAAAGTGCACCGGTCGTCACGGGTCTTACTAGGCGGGAAAGAGCAAAAGAACCCACTCTGGCCATCTCCGGAGCTCGGTAACCGGCGGAGGTGAACGCAGGGGCTCACGCCACCGGGCGCGCGCCCCTCTGCAGCACGACTGCAGCTCACCCGGTTCAAGCACTGGCTTTTTACCTGCCACCTCCCTTTGTGTCACCTCGCGTCTTACCAATGCCACTGTCACATCCTCCCGACCCCGAGGGACACACAGGACCATCTCCTTTGGTGTTTCTGCTCAGCGCGCAGCACACAGCCGTGCGCTGCCCGCTTGCGACAGCTCCAGCGCTGGGGGAGCAGCGGGGCTGGGTCTGTCCAGATCCCGGCGGGGATCAAGGAGAAGGGATGGACGGGACACAACCCCCGCACTTACCTGTGCCGACGGCGCTGCTCGGGACGGACTCGGCGTTCCCCATGGCCGGACGGAGCGGGGCGCGGAGCAGGACACGAATCGGCAGCCGGACAGCACCGGGCTCCCGTTGAAACGTCGATTCGAAGCTGCCGCCCGCCACGCCCAGCGCCGCCACCGCCAACCCGCGTTAGCCTGCAAAGGGTGGTACTTCACCCGTGCCCTCCTACCAGCCAGGAAAACCCAGGTGTTTGTAGCTACACCCCCTTGCCAGCCTACAAAGGCCGTTATTTTCATACTTATGCCCACAACAGCCTATAGAGATGAGTTGTCTGCACCTGTGCCAAAGCAGTGGTGCTCACCTGCCTTGACATTTTTAATTGACTATAGGCAGAAGGGAACAGGAAGTTTTTCTCCATGGTTGCTGCACAATGCTGAAAAAAACCCCATAAACAGAACTGCTTCCTTTTCTGACAAGACTTTTAACAAACGAAAAACCAAACAATACCAAAATAACAAAACAGAAAAAGAAAAAAAAAAAAAAAAAAGCAAATCAAACCACAGTACCAGTGCACACAGGTGTCCACTTGCTGCAATCCTCACTAGTGCACAGCTGTGCTCTGAGGCATGGCTGCTTCTAGGAACGGTCCAAGAGCAGGAAAAGGCCACTGCCACCTAAGAGGATGAAGATTTTTTCCCTGTCTCAGGTAGTGTGTGGTTTATTTGTGCTGCAAAGCTGGGAGATTTATAATAGAGGTAAATTCCACTGCCCCTGGGACACTTTGCTCACCATTATCTCATTTGCTTTTACGTTTTTGCACAGGATGTGGACTTCGGAGGAAATAAAAGAGAAAAACAGAAGGTTTGAGGTTCACTGTCACAGCAGCCCAGCCACCCCTGGGAATAACAGAAAGAATGAAGGAAAATGACAGAAGTGAGGCCACCATTTGTCTTGGTGCTTATTTCCCCTTCTGCAGCTGCATCCAGAAACTCATTGCTGGGTGCCAGCAGCTTCAAATTGCTTAGATGCAGATTAAGATACATTCTGCCCTGAAAACCACAGACAAAATAATGGGAACATGATGTGCAGATGAGCATGTGGCTTTTTCAAGCCTGGGAACTGGCCAAGCTCAGGAGAATAGCAACAGTGATGCCCTTGCAGGAGTACTGCTGCCCTCCCTCCTCCCCACCATCTCAGTGTCCGTTATCAGACACTACGGTTATGCACTGAGACCCCATCTGAGGAAGGGAAGTCTTGCTTGAGTGTGAGTAGGGGAGTGACTGTGACATGTGGATAGTCCATATCTAGCTGCTAATGCACTTTTTATCTTCTCTGTTAGGTGAGAGCAGTATGGCAAGGTCTTTAGTACTTGAGCAACCTTCAAAGTGGCTTCCTGAGCTGATGGTGCTATCCTCACACATAGCAGTTTATAGTCGCCTCATCACCACGTTTGAGGTCATTAGTGTGGCTCAGGTTTCTAATAATAACCCTTGTAACAACAATAACCACAGCTGCACAATGCAGAGAACTGTTGAGTGTTCGCAGCAGATCCTGAGCAAGTCCAGGCTGGTGGTAGGCCATGAGTTATGACCCACAGCACCACCAGCAATTACAACAAAAGAGCAGATTTCTCAGACTCTTGAAGGAAAAGGGAGGCAGTATCTTGCTCTGTTAGTTCCCAGAAGACAGTTAAACATATTCCTGAGGAGGGCAAGTAAGCACATGGAGCAGCTGCCCCAGACATCTAGTAACAGGGAAGTTGCTTGCATCTGAGGAGGTGCAGTGGGAAGCTGGCTGCAGAGGCAGCATGTGCTGAATTGCCTACTGCCAGGTGGTCACCCAGCACCAGGCAAAAGGGCCCTGGAGCCAGATTGGCATGCTCAGCACACTGCTGTGCTCAACCTTCTTATTTTCTGCAGCTGGGCCAGGATCACAGTTTCTGCCATCCTGGCAAGAATTGCCCAAGTGATAAAAGCAGTCTCCTTTTATTTAAGTTTTCTCCTGCCCCTGCTGAAGCAGTCACTGAGCTGTCTCCAGGAGGAGGAGGAACCCCGGGCAGGTTACACCATGTCACTCAGCTGGACACTCACTGGCACTCCTGACACCTCTACTCTGAGGGACTAAGATAGGATACAAGGGGACCATGTGGCTCCTTCCTATTCTGCTCCCACTGATTGCTGCCCAGCTGCTCTGGGACAGAGCTCTTTGAAACATCACCTTGTCTGCTGGTCATGGCACAGAATTGAGGCCAGGAAGATGATGTTCTGACAGAGGTTGTCTGTTTTCTTCGGCAGCTGTTGTCAAATCACTTTAATCCCTCCATCCAGCTTCCCACCATATATGAGGGATTACACCACTTGGTGTGGGGGTGGTGTTTAAAACTGACCTGTAATATTTGATAGCAACTTGAGCTAGTAAAGAGCCGTCTAGCATCACACTGCCCAAAATAGCCCCCGTATAATCCTGTATTGTTCCTGTGTCAGTGTCATGATGTGGACAAAGGCCTGATTAAGCTGAATTTTCATAATGTTTTTTTCCACAGTTGCAGTATCGGGAAGACCATAGAGTTCCCTAGCAGATTTGGAGACAAAACACATTGATTCTGACCTGAAGAAAGGCTTTTCTATTCTTCAGTAGTTATTCAAGCTATCAATCTTCTCCTATTGCCAAGATGCAGTCTGGATAGCAATGATCATGGTAATGATTTTTTTTTTTTTTAAACATGAACATCTGTCTCTGCTGGGAGCCAAGTTGAGGTTCATCAACTGATTTCATGCCAACACCACCAAGGAGCCATCAGGCAGCACCAACCCTCGACATCAGTTAATGGACTGGGACCAAAAGCCTTAAGCACAGAAAGCTTTAGCTCCCATAAACTCTCACACCTCAGCTCTAGGGACACAGCATCTGCACAGGGAGTCAGCTGCTGGCACAGCTGCATGGTGCAGCCCACAGCTTTCCCAGCAAGAAGTGAGGAGGAAGACACTGCTTTGGAGTCCAGCCCCACACACACACCCTTCATCATTTCTGCAGGGGGAGATCCACCTGGGGCTGGGTCAGCCTCAGCTTCACTGCTGCAGAAGCAAATCAGTGGATGTCATCCTTAACTCAAAAGCTAAGCACTGGTTTAGGCACAGACATTGGAGAGAGGTTACATGAGGCCACATCCCCTCAGCAACAGGACAGTGAATTACTTCATTGAGTAACAAAACATGCTCTTCACATTCTTCTTCTCTCCCCATAAGCCATTGCTCTGGAAGCACTGGAAAAATAACTCATTACCCCAAACGAATAGAAATGAGAGCAGCCCTTACACAAGCAGGGCGCTGGAGCTGCTGCCCAGCGCTCAGCCAGGTGGCCACAGCAGCACACAGTGCATCTGCATTGCCAGTCCTCAGGGGCCAGTGCCCTGGCAGGCAGTTATGGAGAAGCTCCAGGTTTTCCTGTCACCTTACATAGCAAAGTGGGAATAGTGCAGGCAAACAGGTGCAGAAGACACCTTGGCTTGAATAGTGCAAGGATCCTCACTAACACAGCAATATTTTTGTTCTGTCACAAAGACCAGGAAAAAAAAAAAAAGAAAAAAAAAAAGAAAAAAAAAAAAGAATTTTCCTTTCTGAAACTCTGATAATTGCAGTAATAGCAATAATGTTTAGCTGCTTTTGTAACAATTTTATCATCAGATCTCAGATCACTCCCAAACTTTGGTCCTCAAACTGCAGAGAAACCTGTCTCCAGGGAATTCAAAGAATAATATTTGCATCATGGTCACTCAGGGGCAGTTCTAGTAAACTCCCTGTGCTTCCCAGTACTCGGACTGGGCTTGTATCCTGCAGCACTAAAGCATGCTGGTGCTCAAACTTTGGACATTTCTAAGTCACACACACACACATTGAAGAGCAAAGAATTTATGTTCAGTCACTTTGCATTTTTCAGTGTATAGCTCTGTTAAGGGCCACTTGCAAAATGACAAAACTTTGTTCTTTCTGTGAAGAGCTGCTGAGCAGTGTGACAAATCAGCACAGTTGATCCAAGTAACATTCCCTCCAGCATCATACAAATCCTGACCTCATATGACTTCAGCAGGCAAGTTTCTTCCCCTACTTTTCCAGTGTTTTCTCCCTCTGTAAAAAGCAGGTAACAATACAGACTTCACTTCTCAGGGTGCTGTGGCAGTTAAACAGTTGTGGCAATTATCATAGAATCATAGAAGGCTTTGGAATGGAAGGGACCTCCAAAGGTCATCTAATCTAACCCCTGAAGTGAGCATTGACATCTTCCACTGGCCCAGGCTGGTCAGAGCCCAGTCTAACCTGATCCAGAGTGTTACTAGGGATCGGGCTTGTACCATCTCTCTGGGCAACCTGTGCCAGTGCTCCACTAACCGCATTGTAAAAATTTCTTAGGTATATCTCGTCTGGATCTATTGTCTTTCATATGGGCCTCGTTGTGATGGTTCCGCAGAGCCAATGCAGTAAGTGCCTCTGCTTCGCACTTGGTGAGCGAGGCAGCTGCTGTGGGCCGGGCGGCGCTCGCTGCGCGGCACTGCGGGGATCTCCCACTAGAGGGGAGCTTTGTCCTGCGAACCACCGCCCAGCTCCAGCAGCAGGCTGAGCTTAGCCAAGTCTGAGCTGAAAGAAGGATTTGCAGGGATAAGTTTGTACCACGAACGCTCCCGGCCGCACTCTCTCTGTCGAGTGTAAGAGTTTCTCCCTCACTTTAGCTTGCATCACTTGGAAACGGGCTTGTACTGCCCGGCGGTGCATGTGCACACATCCATCACTCCGTTCCATAGTCCACCTCCGAAAGTAAACGTCATACACACATATGCAAAAAAAAAATGATGTCAAGACGTCCAGCAACATCTAAAGGATGACATCCTTCCAGAGAGCTAGTCCAGGGTCCTCCCCGGAGAAAGCAGAACACTCATGTTATTACAGTGTTTAGCAGGATGTCAACAACTTTGGGAAAGATTTCAGTATGGGGTAGCTCTCTGGAGTAACCACAGACCCAGCAGGAGGAGGGGAGGAAGATATCACACAGACATCCTTTCACCTTCCGCTGCGGCTTTCTACAGTCTTCTTTAGGACAGGAGTGGGTAGGAAGGAAGGAGACTTTTCAGCCATCTCTAGCGGGCCATGCATCAACACACACCTAAATGTTATCTCATGAAACTCCACACACCTGCAGGCCACGTGAAATGGAGTCCCTGGCAGTTCCCCACCTCTGGCTCCAAGGCTTCATCCCTCGAGACCAGCCAAGCCAGAGCCTGCCAGCCGCAGGGAGCCATGGCAGGCTGATGCCTCAAAGCCCAGCAGGTGGCAGAAAGACACGCAGCGATGGAGAGGGCCACGCTATTCATTTCGGACGCGGTTATTACTTGCAGAGTGGTACCTGATACCTCCCAACCACAGCTCAAACTTTCATTGGGCTGAGCATGATGGGATGATATTTCTATGGCACTTTTCACCCCACAGATATTTCAAGGTCAGACATGCCTATTTCAGGCTGGGGGCACACACATTGTGAAAGAAATGCTTTTGGAGCTCAGTGGACACAAGTGCACATGCACTGTCTTGAGAACTCATGGGTTCTCCATGCAGCCCGTCCAGAGTACTCCTTGGACCCATTCCTCCTGTCTCCTCAGACACAGCAAATCTCTCTTTGGCAGCACCCAAGAGTCCACAGCCTGCTTGGATTAACACTGTTATAGCCTCACAATATCCCAGAATCACACGTGAGTGTCCCAGCTCCTTAAATTCAGCCTGGAAAAAGATTTCTGTGTAGGAAAGAAGATACGTCTAGAGAACATGATGAGCAAAGCAGCTTTATTTAAACTCCCAACAGTTATTTATTTACTCATTTTGTTGTAGCTATTTTAGAGATTGTCATATGAGAAGCAAACTAAATAAAAACCCAACAACCTAACAAAACCTCTTGGCTAATGTGACAGCAAAGCTGGACAAGATGAATCTCTTTGAAGGTGGGACAGTGTCTTCTGTGCTGGCTTGCGTCCACCTCTCTGGGATGAACAGCAGTTTGACAATGGCAGTAGAACTGTACAACAGTCCAAGGTAGGAGACCCAAAACCCCCCACAAGTCAGATCACATTTATCAGTTTATTCAGATACCTTTCTACCAATCTCAAAAGCAGAGTATGACATTTTCTCATCAGACCTTGAAGACGCATTGTTTACTACTGCTGATACATCTCTGAATGCCATGTAATAGTGGGGTAGTGTTGCAGATTTCAGAGCAACCCTGAGAAGTGTCAGCAATAGTTTGACATGGGGCTGGAAATCCAGATGTGTAACATGTCTGACAGCAACTTCTGCTTTGGCTTAGTGTGAGTCACTCCATCACTCCCATAAGTCATAGGATTTAATTGTCTCTCCTTTCAAATGGAAAGAAATGGTGGAAAGTGTGCTGAGGAGCATTTCAGAGTGGAAGCTGATAAAAGCACTGGCAGTTGGTGCCTGGGACTTGGCAGGGGTACTCAACAGACTGAGCCCCATTTCTCTCCATCTCCTTCTCTTTCCATTGACTTTCTAGATGATTTTTAACAAGCCACTTCATGACTCAGTCACCTCTTCCTTCTGTGCAAAGATGATAGAGACCCACCTCCTTGATAAAGCACATCGGGTTCTAAACCTGATGTGACTACTGTCTGAATAAGAGCTTGAGATCATTGAAACTCGTCATACCTCTGTGGTGGTCACTGGCTGATGCAATGTCTAACACAGGGGTAAAGTGTTTACTGATAAACCAGGTACCTCCACTCAGCAGTGCCTTTCTGGAATGACACTGTTGGGCTGGGAACCTGCTTCCCAGAAAGGCCATTCACACGGGCAAAGCAGAGTTTGCCTCCCCAGACTACAGGAGTTTGATTGAAGAGAGGCACTTGGATATTTTGTTTCACTAACAGGTGATGATAATATCCTATTTGATAATGTCCTATCAAAGCTCTGGAGGTGCAGGTCAGTGAACCACAACCTTCTTTTCTCCTCCCTAGTTCTCTCTGCAGTCTGGATTCACTTCTAAGTTTCTACCATGATAGCCGAGTTTACCTTTCCTGGTGTCCTGGGAATACACAGCTTTAAGAGCACAGAGAGCAGACCTTTTCAGTGACACAGGTGACAATGGCGAACCTCTGCCAGGGCTGAGAACACATGCAGGGAGGGGGCTAGCTTTACCCAGCAAATGCCAGTAAAGTCCAGGGAAAAAAGATTGAGCAGTGAATAAAATTAACCCTGTGGGCTGCACTTACCCTGCCAAGAGAGCTTATTTAGTGTGAGAAGGGGAAATGCTAGAGGTAGCATGACCAAGGTATGTGGGAGGAGGCAGAGAAAGAAAGCTGATCCATCCTACTCCTTTGCACTGCTTCAAAATAGGAGACCCAGCAGCCAAAGGTAGAGCTATAAATAGCTGGTCAGCTAAGGAGCAATAAAAGGACACACCGTGTCCTGCAGCACTTAGCAAGCCTGAGAATGTATGGCCAGAAGGGTCAGGAGAACAGAATTGTGCAAGCAGATTTTTAATGTTTTTTTAACTACTAATAGCATTTGAAGTCATGATAACATTAACCTCAGCTCCTGCTGTAGTGCTCTAGCTGGTCCATTGAGACTCTATCTCCCTTCTGGCCCAGCACTATTAGAACTAGCCGTGTTGGCCATCTTGTTTCCATCCATGTCAGAGGCAGGACCCTGATGTGAGCAGAGAATATGGTCTAGTATGAGGGCTGCCTTTCCTAATATGCCCATCCATGCCCTCTTTCAGCTCCCAGTTTTCTCTGCCACCCAGAACAGTGCCCAGGAAGCACACTGTACAGACAATGATGCCTCCCTGTGCCAAGTCTGCACAGAGCCAGGGACCTCTTCTGCACATCTGATCCCAGTTGCCAAGTTGCTGTTGTATTAGAAGGAGCACTGGTATCTCTGGGGTGGTAGGGACTGGTATGAAACACAAGGCTGTGGGGGCTGTGAGGGAAGTCATATACTTGCACAAGGACTTGTCTTTCTCAGATGTGGCTCTGGAGCCCCCCTTCAGAGCTCCCTGAATTCAGGATGGTCAGACACAGAAGACTGGTTGGCCCCGCTATGGAGACAGACAGCAGATGTGACACAGATGTGGGTTCGCATTTTCCTGGAGCTCCCTGCAACTCTGTCCCCCTCTCCTGAAGTGCATCGCAGGAGTCAGGAACATTCTGGATCTGAGGTCCAAGCATGGCTTCTCTTGAAGCCATAACTAACATTCTTACTACTCATTCTATTCCTCTGTTGGCTTGAAGGCAACTGCCTCACACTCAACACTGTGACCAGAGACTCCAAACCCTGGAGTCCAAACGGCCAAACTCCAAACGGCAGTGACCGTGGAGTGAATGCTGAGCATGCAGAGCAGAATAGGTAGCACTAAGGATCCTGCCCACTGCCTGCTCTGCCCCAGGCCTGTCTGGGCTGATATTTTTAGGGGACAACAGGGACAGGAAAGTTCCTTGACTGCTAGAACCAGAACAGCACTGCCTACAACACTCCCCGCTGAAACGGGTGGGAGCTTTCAGAGCATCCATAATAGTCCCTCTGTGGGCCCACATCCATTTCCTGGAAGCTTTGCCTTTTTTTTCTGTGCTGCAAAGGCCAGGCAGGCCTGAAAAACCGGCTGGATTTTGTTCCACGTTGGCTTCTCATGTGTGCTGTTTTTTTTTCTCTTTGCACGGGTGCCAGCGCTGCTGTGCCGTTGCTATGTTTTGTGGTGGTTAAGCACAGCCCGGTTCTCATTTCAGGCGCTGACGTGAACCCTGCAAATCTGGAGCGAGTTAAACCGGCCCAGCAGCGCTGCAGGGAGAGCCGGCAGCCGCCCCTGTCCCCCAGCCCCCTCCTTGCACCCCAGCGCTCCTGCAGAGGGGCCACAAGAGGAGAAGTGCAGCAGCAGCTCCACACTGCGAACAGCTCCATACTTTTCAGGGAAGGCTGTCAAAGATGATGGGCCCAAAAGAGCTGAAGCTTGACTCAAAATCCTCCTGAGGATGGCAAATTTTCAGACACTCCAAACTGAGTTTGGGGTGAGAATGCTGCCGTCATTGCAGGCAGAGAGCGTTCCCAGGGGAATGCTGTCTGACACCCCATGGACATGTCACCCAAAGCAGTTAGGGCTGCATTTGCCATTGCACAAGGCAAATGCACAATGCAAGCCCCTACACTGGTTGGGACTGATGCAAAGTATCATCACCCTACTCCCACCTCCAGAGCTTAGCCTATGGTGCGGCAACACAAGGCAGGGGAAAGCAACTAGGGTGCATTTCAGCTCTGTCCTTACCCCACCAGCTCCCTCTGGCTCAGGAGAAGCGCCAGGCTGCTGCTGGGATTGCAAAACACTTGCCCTGCGCCGTGTTTGAGGCTGGTTTTCGCCAACGTTACTAGGGTACAGGAGTGACTAATTCTCTCCGAACTTTCAGTTTCAGCCTCAAGCACTACATTTCAGAGGGATCTGGTGTTTGTTGTGTGGGTAAAAAGCCTTGAGACAGCTCCGTGCTGCAGCTATCTAGGGCAGAAACATCCATATGCAGAGATTGGCCTCAACACCACCAGTGCTGAGCTGGCAGGACCGAGCCCAGACCCAGAAAGCAGATGGGGCACAGACAAGCACATGCTTCCCTCTCTGTAACTTTTCCACAGCTGCTGAAGTGCTGCTGGCTGAAAAATCATTTGTGTTCAAGGAAGGCAAGTGAAATAAATGCTGCCTAAAGGAGAATGTTTGCAAGCAGAAAAGTGACAAAAATTCAGTGAGCAAGAAACCTTTTAAGTAACTTCTATTCTAAAAGAAATCTCTAGAACACTGGTTAGACCTTGATCAGCAAATAAGAAGCAGAAAGAGAGGTGAAGAGCACAAAAGCATGGATGTTTTCACTTGAGAGGAACCCAAGTCTAAGCAGCAGCCTGTGCATCCATCCTGCTCACTTTCCAGGAGTCCTCAAAGAAACGGCAGGGCTCTCTCCTACCCAGCAGACGCACACTGGAAAAGTACAGCTGCTGCAAGAAGGCTCTGGATGAAAGCTTCGAGGCAGGGAGTGAGGGGTTGCTTCCACCCTGGTGTGCAGAAAGAAATATGGCTCTGGAAAGGTGCCATGGAAATGGGATTCAAAACCAGCCACTGGAGACGGGCTCGTGTGTTGCAGCAAGGAGGGGACCATGGCGCCCGCGAAGCTATGAGAGGAATGTCCCCTCAGGAACTTGCTGTTCCTTCCTGCAACAACCACGTCACTGCGCAGTGCAGGAGCCAGGCAGGAAGGCTCACACAGCCCCTCTGCTCTCAGCCTCCTCTGGCACAGATTTAGCATGCTTGGCCCCACACAAGCAGCCTTTGAGACCCCCACAGGGGGTCATGTAGGGGGGTTCCTGACACAGCCAACATATCCAAGGGTGGCCACAGCTGTTGGTGAACAACTGTTCCACTTACATGTGGAAGAAGAATTCCAGCACACTCAGCTGGTCCTTCTCCTACCCTCTGCATCCTCAGAGAAGGGCTGGGTGGCTGCTGGCCTGGCACTATGTGCTCAGCAGGAGAAGGCTGCTTCCTGCCCTGAAAGTGCACTAAGTTCAGGAGTCACTGCATACCCCTGGCACACATGGCACCCATGCACAGGGACAATGCAGCAAGAAGTGTGCCAGCAACATGCTCCCATGCAATGACACGGGCATGGACACCACACAGAAGGAGCTGTCTGCTCCTCTGGAGAGCTGACCTGACAGCACCCCGGCACCTCTCGCTAGCTCTTTGCACAAGCTCTGCACCCCCAGTTGCACAAGACTCTCCTGCAGAGTGGTTGTAACACCAGCTGGGCTATCACTTTTTATAGCCAGTGAGCTCCAGCACTTCATCTGAACTTTGAATGCAAGGGAAGAGCAGTTAAGAGGATAAATCTATCACAGGAGCCACCAGGCAATGGAGCGGACAGTGCAGCACCTCTGCAAACATGGCCCAGCACCTTCAGCTGTGACAAGCAGTCTCTCAGCTGGCCACCATGCTCCCACAGGCAGCCTCCTTCTTGCAAAGTCATTTCTCATTCCTTTAGCTGCCTTTCAGAAACACATTGCTGGCTTGAAGGGGAGGAGCAGGGTGGGAAAATGGAGATCTATGGTGAGGCCCAGGACTGGCAATTTGGTGGGAAGCCAAGGTGTAAGGGGAATAGCCTGGAGCAACTGCTCCCACTTGTGACATGGTGATATCTCATACTCAGTTATGTCATGTTGGGAAGGGCAAAACAAGGGAGAATCAGCTCCTCTTCTTTAGGGCTTAAACCACCTTTCAGAAGGGAAATTGGCTTGTGCAGTAGAAGGGGAAAATGGAGCAACACAACAGCCAAAGTTGCAGCAGTGGCTATGAGGCTTGGGCAAGCACTGTTGCATGTTTCAGGCTTGTTAGTACAGTTATTAGGATGCTGAAATCACCTACATAAGGCACACAGGACTGCAGCTTCACCTGCATTCAACTGCATGTTCCTTCTGTGTTTTTGTGCTTCCCACATGCATAAGGAACAAACAAGGTCTGGGAGACTAGAAGTGCTGTGGGACCATGTGCAGCACCTGCTCATGGAGAAAAGAAGCATCCTAGTTAGTGGCAAGAGAAGAAAAATCCACCTGTAGCAGTGCACAGCTCAGTATGGATGAGTTTGTTCTAGCTGGAGACCTCTTTGAGAAGCAGTCCTTAGAAAAAGCTCTGAATGGTCAGCTCTAAGTGAGAGCACAAGTTCCCCATCTTTCACATTATGGTCCTTTCTGTCCTGATTTAAAGAAGCTGCAACCCTGCTCAGAAACTGAGGAGTCAGGTTGCTTCCTCTTCTGCACAATGGGGATAACGTTTCTCTAAATTGTGGGCAAGTAGCCTGACTTTCTCCTGTCAACAGAGTTCTCTCTCCCGCCCAGTCTGAACAGGGTGGAGGGAACTCAATCCATTACACTCAATCACTTTAATTTCCAAACTATCTGCTTGCTCTCATCCCCATCCTTTCTGCTTCATTTTACTTGTCTTTATTACAAATATTTGATTCTTTCATACTTCATCTTCCTCCCTCTCGAAGTTTTTGTCCTTCTTCCCACCATGGAGTTCTCCCTGATAATCTCTAAGTTTAGCTCACTGTCAGCATCCATTTCCTTCTCCACATTGTGTAGAGTCTCTGGCATCAAAGAACTGTTTCCTCCATTGTAGATTGAGTGTCTCCTGTATCAGCTCTACCTTCTTCCTCACCAAATGGTTTGATAGCTTCTAGCATCTGCCTTTTCGGCATCTTGCTTCACAAACCCTCCTTGGGTTCACCCACCCAAGTCTCCTTTTCTGCTGCCAGCCTCCAAGTCTCACTCCACCCAGGATCTTACCTCACTGTGCAAGAGAAAACCACTACAAACATGAAGCAACTTTCCTTCCCCTTCAGTTTGTCTTCGTTTCATTGCCAGTACTCACTTTATCTCCTCTCTTGCCACAAACATAGAAGTCGTTGATCCCCCTTACCGCACCCATACCCTCATCTCCCCACATCCCTTTCTCCAACCTGTATCCTCTCCCTACATCTCCCCATTCTTGCTTAGCTCTTTGTGCTTCCTCCAAGGCAAACAGATTTTCCTTCACCCCAAACCCCACCATTCTTGACTCCACTCATCACATCAGTTGCAATCTCTATAGGGGGTTTTCCTGCTCCAGATCCACCCTAGACTGTTCCCTATCCTGCTTCCACCATTGTGCTTGCCTGGATCTGCTCTTGCCAAGGCCACTTCCAAGGCAAGCTCAGATGCCACATCTCTGAGCTGACCGGGCCATTAGCACAGCCACCAGTACCCGCTCTGCAAGTCCATCCTCCCAGCTCCACTGGAGAGAGAGAACAACTCCTTTCAACAAAAATCTAGCAGAACAAGGCATTGAGGAAATGGTGAGACCTCATGACCATTGCACTTTAAACATCCTAAATGTACTGCACCAGAGAAAGCCTGGTGAGTGTGTGCTTTCCCTAGCAAGCTGTTTCTGCCTGTCACCAGCTGGTGAACAGCCTAATTAAATCTGATAACGTCAAGGCATAACATCACAGTCTTCATTCTAGAGAAAAGTAGACTGAGGTAGAAAAACAGGAGGTGGCTTGGTGAAAGTAACATAGAACCATTTTGAGAATCAATGATTTCTGACACTCATCTGCTCTTTCCATTGAGGATTGCCCAGAAATTCTTTTACAAAGTTGCACCTCTATAATTAGAAATAATCTGTCAGGACAGTAGGTATTTTTTCAGTCAGAAGTTTGGCTTATATTATGTTGGACTTCAACTTGCATAATTAAAAGAGTCTGTCCTTCCCTAGAAATCAGCTTGTATCTTTACATCTGCTGCCCTTGGTAACCAGACAGAGCTGAAGAGAAACATCACCTCAAGCCCAGTCTTCTGGGTTTGATTGCCTCTACCTGCAAACAGACTTGGTCCTCATTCTGAATGTCATTACTCACTCCTTTCTTCTGTGTTTTGGTAACAGGTGAAAGTATTTTGTCTCCTGCCCCTGTGAGCCAACTTTTTTTTATACAGAGATAGTACTAAATCAACCCTGATGACTGGAAATCAGAAAGTGGAAAATTTTGATCCAGCCTCAAGAAAACCTAAATATTCCTCCAAAAGAATGTCTCAAAGGAAAAACTGTCAGTCTTATGCTGGGCTTTGGAAATATCAAGTATTTCCACTTATAATTCATGATTGAGGAAAAGATCTTCCTGGTAAGTGAAGGCAACAGAACCATAGGTTTCAGAGAACAAGACTTTGATTAGTGCCATGATTAGTGTTGAAGACATAGCATTTGTTTGTGCTACCTGCAGTTGAGGAGTGGGTCCTTGGAAGGTAGCTGAAAAACTCAGAATGGCAAATTCTTCTTAAGCTTTGAATAAAACTCTTTTACATCCTTTTCTGTCCTCTCAGAAACCTTTGTTATCACCAGCTCACCTGTATGAGAAGATGAAACACTTTGGGGGCTCCAGTTTCAGACATAGACATGAAAGTTGCACTGGCAAAACTCACAGTCATGAGTCCATGGTCCAGCACATCACTTTCTGCCTGTATAATCTACCTGTTCCCACAGTGAGCAGTCTGGCAGGGCATGGGTGGCAGCCTGATCTATCTCCTCCAAGACCCACAGGCAGCAGCAGAGCTTTTCTCTTGCTACCCCATGAATGTGAGATCCCCACCATAGTGGAGCCTGCACCACTTTCCAGGGCCTTTTGATGTCTCTACAAGGCATGCAGCAAACAAGCATCTCCTTTTGGTTAATTCTTTTTGGGAATTTCTTTAAGCCCTGGTGAACAAATGGTGTTCTGCTGCCTTGAGTCTAGATGATCTGGAGTGAGAGGCAGATCCAAAATTGGTGAAACCAACCAGCAAGTTTACAGCTCTGCATTTAGCATCCCTGTTCATCCCTTTCACCCTTATTAAATGTTTTGGAATCTCAAACTCCCCCAGCAGTCTATTTCAAACAAATGCAAAGCCCCCCAGTGTCCTCAGTAAACCCCAGCTGTAAACCAAACCCAGGCCTTTTTGATTCCTGATCCATGAGCAAACAATTGGCAACGAGCATTCACCAAGAGCAGTGAGCGCAGAGCAATCCCTCTGGGCAAGACCTTCATGACCACCAGCTTGCTCCATCTTTTCTGTGCCTCTCTTCCAGTTGTGCCCAGCTGTTTCTCTCATTGCCTCCAAACCCATGTGTTTCATATGAAAAAAAAAATTAAAATCTCTGCATCCCCCACCCAGGAAGATCATTTTGCACCAGAAATAGAGTGCGCTATACTTGGGATGCAGCCCAGGCAGCTTAAAAATAGCTCGGCGCGTAGCTTGTGGTGCCACGTACAACTCTGCCAGCTGCCTGGACAGACAGACAGGGTGCCAGTGGGCAG
The DNA here is from genome assembly GCA_013399055.1 of Ramphastos sulfuratus. Classification (NCBI taxonomy): domain Eukaryota; kingdom Metazoa; phylum Chordata; class Aves; order Piciformes; family Ramphastidae; genus Ramphastos; species Ramphastos sulfuratus. The sequence continues at coordinate 160,594 of WBNM01013509.1, read as the reverse complement.
GCCCTCCCTGCACAAGGCCATAAATGACCATGGTCCTCTCCAACAAACCAATTGGTGCCTGGCAGGGAGGGCAGGGTGGGCAGCATCGTGCCATGTCCTGATGCAGCGCTGCCTGCTTGGCTCCGGCCTGCCCTCCCTGGGGCCCTTCTCCCCGTGCCGCCCCGGCAGCTCGCCTTGCGGTCCACATTCCTGCTGTTCATGGAAGGCATTAGCACCAGATAAAAGTACGATGAGCCCAAATGTAGCACCCTGACGTCAGCCATCCCTGGAGTCTGGAAGGGAAGCTGTAAACAGAGGAACAAAAGGCAGTTATAAACGACTGTCCTCACTGGCGCCTGCGGACAAGCGTTTAAAAGAATAAAGAGGAGCAAGGGAAGGTGCTGAAATCTGGGGGTTGCTCAGTGCTGAGACGTCTGCTGGCTCTGGGAGGAAGGAAACTAAGGAAGAGGGAAGAGTGAAAGACAAAGATTGAAGGGAATTTTTTCTCCTTGCAAATAGCTTTGTTCCTTTCTGCTCCTCCCAGGCAGTAGGAAAAGGTGGGAACTATTGTTTGACACTGTGCAGTCGGTTGTTCAGCTGGCAACTCGCACAGCTCCCAGGGCAGCCAGAAATCCTTCAGCTCAAAGCATTCCAGTGACGCAACAGCAGTTCCAGCCAAGCTAAAGCAGTGGACAAGGTTTCAACATTTGACCGGTTTCAACCCTCCCGCTCCACCTGCGCTAATCTCAGCAGATGATGTGGTTTATGTTAGTGTGCCTTGAAACACCCCAAGCAGTTGGATTCCTCATATTCTACTGCCAACAAGGCTTGAAGATGTTTCCAGAGGTCATCTCCCCTGAGGTGCCAGATGTGATCCACTTAGACCAGGGAGTGGGAGAAGCAGCCATCACACGGACCAGGTTATAAGATCCCAGCAGGCTGCAGAAGAGCCAAGCTGGCATCCAGATCATCAGCTGGAAGCTTTGATCTCACAGCAGCAAAGCCCAGTGACATAGGGAAAATGCCATGTGTGCCCAGACACACAGACTGAGCTCACAACTGAAGCCATCACAGCTGGCACGTGTAGGACTGCTGACTTGGACAAAGACCAAGAAAATATCCTGTAAATGTAACATTTAAACCAGCACTTACATGTCTGAAGACGACCCTCTAGAGATGGTTAGGTAGTTTATGCCATTTGTTTATACGGATGTGTTCCTGTTGCCTGACCCTTGGGAACAACCACTGGACACTTTGAACTGCTGAAAAGCACCAGAGATTGCACTGTTCTGGTTTGTGTTTGATTTGCAAGAGGGATTGTACATGCATACAGGGTTGAAAACATAGGAGTAATTATTTTTAATACCCTGCAAAAGCCCCTGAAATACGTACCTGCAATCATCAAGATTTCATTGCAGAAGACAAGAAAAAAAGTTACCAGTTGGTCTGCAAGTACCACAGACTATTACAGTTAAGGAACATCTGCATTTTATATCCTCCATAAATTAGAAAAATCTGCCATCAAACTCACATAGTGCTATGATCCAGTTGCCAATTAACAAAACCTTAAGAAGATTTGAAAGAACAAGACATTGATGTGGAAAGATACTTACTATAGGTTATATTTTGTCAAGAATTTAGGGAAGACACTGAAAAGAAACCATCTCTTTGCAGTAAATAAAATACCTAAAAAAGCCATTTTTTAGACATCTTCACCGCAATTTCTTGGGAACAAAACAAAACAAAACAAAAACCAACCAACCAACCAAAAAAAACCCCACCACTGACAAAAAAAACACCAAACCCTTTCAAATCAAATCAAATCATATCAGAATTTTGAAGTCTAAAGATCATGCAGTAGTTTATTATTGTAGCATAGGTGGAACCTACATTTGGCTCTGAGACAAAGACTATAATTTAAAGAATACTGTGTAGTGAGAACCTGCTAAGTTGTAGCCAACTGGTTACTGAGTTAGAATGCAACTACGTCACATCAGAGTCCTCTGAGAATTTACTTTTAAACGTGGCCTATAGTTTGGGAACCAAAAGGTAATGAGATGACAGGGGATTGATGTCATACACAACTTTTTTATGAGAAATGAAGTGTTTTCTGTGGCACTCAAGATAGCCCCAACATGATCTATACAATAAGGATTTTGGAATGAATTGACTGATGAAATTCAGTTCCCACAGCTTTACTCACCCAGTCTGAATGCCCAACAGGACCTAGGTAAGACACAACAGCGTTACTAGTGCCCACTATTACTAGTTGTGCTTCATCCCTGTAAACCGAGTACGTTCACGAGTATCTTCTCTTTTTGGCTCTCTGAACACCTTCTACCCTCCAGACTCCCAGACAGAAGCACTGCTGAGCATCCATCTGGAGGAGACATCCACCCACCACCAGCGCCAGCGGCTAGAAGGTGAGGTGGAAGCTGCCCACAGGCTGTGCCGGGTGTCTCATTTCACCCACTCTCCTGCCTGACAGCCACATCGAGGAGGGGAAGCCCAGACAGAGTCATTTCTGTGTCTAGCAGGAAACGCACGCAAATGCAAGGGCTTGAGAGCACCGCTCAGGAAACCCCCAGCCCAGCAGTCTCCCAGGGACCTCAGCCAGCCCCTAGCCCTTCAGTTGTGCCATCAGTGCTGCTAAGGCTCAATGTTAAGGGCACGCACAGCCTGGCACTGCAGGTGGGGTGTGAGGCCACATACAGCAGCTGGAAAACCCTGGAAATGGAAAATCCCAGGGGAAGAAGAATAAAAATCCAACCCACATCTGAAGAACAGGTCATCTCACACTATGTAAGGACAAAGAACAAACCTGCCTTTTCCCCTGGTTTTGGTCACTAGTCTTATGATGATGGAACCAGCTTGCTCTATGCCAGGCTAATAGCATCATGTCCACATAGTACCTTGGCACTGGTCTCCAGACAGGCACAGGTTTGTACAACTGCACTTCCAAAATGAGAAATAGGTCTCAAACCCAGGAATCCTTTACCCACCTCAGAAGTAGATCAACTCAGCTGTTTCCTCTCAGGTACTTGAATTCACCTCTCGGAGGCTGCCCTCAACATTAATTATACCACCATGGCAAGGGCAGGACACACAGAGCTGAGCCTGACCTCAAGCCAGGTTCCCAGCAGGGCCCGGCTAGTCAGGTTGAAGCCCCAACAGCAATGCCAATTACATTAGGATAACACCAGCAGATTGTGCTGCTCCCTAAGCTCTCCAATCTCTCCCTTCAGGGCTGCTTTCACTCCTTTAATATCTTAGTTTCACTCAACTTTTTAAATCCTTGATGGTGCTAACAGAACCAGCCTGACCAGGTACATTGGGTGCACCTTTTCCCTGGGTTGCCAGCCCCGCATCAGCTATGGCCACTGGCCCTGCACCACAGTAGGTAACATGTAGGAAGAAGGCCACACACAAGTGGGTTTTTAGCTCTTTTCCCAACCTCTCTACAGCCTTGGATTGGAGCAGATTTGGAGAAGCCAAAACCCTGGGTGGAGTCTCATTGGCTACACTATGTGTAGGCGTCCCTGGACAAGGGAAAGGATAAGAAACATATTTAGATGAAGTTTGAGGCATGGTGGCTTCTAACTACATTAGACAGTCACACACCATGGCCTTTTTTTCCTTCCTCATCACACTGTGACTTGCCTTTGGAGCTGGGAAGCTGGCTCCCTGGGGCTGCACTCAAGCCCCATTTCCCAATGACTCTCTATGCCCTTTCTGCTGCCCTCTGCTCCAAACAGAGGAAAAAAACTCAGGTGGCTAACTGGGCAAACAAGACTTGCCTGTGTCTGACCTGGATGTAATGTTCTTTTTTCAGTGTAATGGCACAACACATCGTTGTGGCCCTGCCAGTCTGATACTGGGGTGACTAATGCAGGATAGTCCCTAAGCCTGAGTACACCCAGAGCCTTCTGAGGCGCTAATTACAAAAGAAAGGCAAAAGCTTTGAGACAAGGGGATTACCCAAGACACGTCTAATCTGAAGCTCTGTGTCTGTTCCTCATGTGATAAATGGGCATATTGCATCCCCTGGGTATTGCATCTTGATGGGGTTATTACATGTGGCTCATGTGCTGTGTCCCCGGCATGAATTGGCCATGTCCACCCCTTGGCTGTGGGGACCATCTGTGAATGATGTATGGAGCCCCACATGCTGTGTTGGGTTACACACTGCCATGACTTGCACCTTCTCTATATGCTTTGTAACCTTTGGGATGTTGGTGGCCCATGTTCTGGCATCTTAGGAGCCCAAAGGGCTTGTCCACATCTCCCCATGCCTGCTCTGTGCAGCACACAATGACCATTGTTTGCCTTTAGGGTGGGCGAGCAGCCTCTGGCTTGGGAGGAACAAAGCCTGAAGCCAGTTCCTGCAAACACAAAACATGCCTTTCTATCACTTCATGACAAATTGGTTTGTCAGCACCAGGAAGTGATGTTACTGCTGTCCTCATCGAGGGGAAACTCCTTGTGGTTTCCATGGGGATGCATGCAGCTGTAGAACTACAGGTTTATATAACCTGAAAGCCCTACACAGGCCTGCTGTGTGAGAAGTTTCTAGGGATTGGGCACAAGGGGCAGGGTCTTGGCCAAGCCCTGCTACTGCTGGGGGAACAGCCAGCTTGTGTAGGAATGGGGGAAATGGGACTTCAAAGTTGTAAATCAGAGTGGACTGTGTGCCTTGATATCTTGAACAAACAAAACAGCAAGGGAGGCAAAATAAAGGAGGGGGGAAAGGGAAAATGCCTCCCTAACACATCCACAGTGAGCGAAGCTGAGCTCAGTTGTGTCATAAAGGCGTCCTCTGTCTCCGCCATGCATGGGCTCTGTCACTGCCCATCTCAGCCCCTCATGCCTCTTTGACTGGCTCATACAACCTCCTCTGCCCCCTACCCCACCAGCTGCCCTGCTTCTTTCCCTCTGCTCCCAGAGAATCCCCCATCTGAACCCATCTGTCTCCCCAAAATTGGCACTGAGGTGACCAATAAGTTTTCACTGTTGTTCTTGCCCCCTTGGAACAGAAGCAGTTTGGGACCTGAGTGTGATCCTGTCCACAGAGAGCTTGGAGGAGCCTATAGGCTCTCTGAGACTGTGAGCAAAAGGATCACGATAAAACCTTGGGAAAGGACATCGGATATCCACAGAGCTCAAAGTACATGTTGGTGCCGAAGCCCTGCTGCTGCTGGCTGGCTTTTCCACAGCAGGCATTGTGCTGAAGCAGCTCTCTTTTGCACCACTGTCAGGTGCCTGCTTAGGTTATAAAAGCTGATCAGCTGCCAGGTAATGACTTTTATTGTTCCAAGAACACATAAACAAGCTCCCCTGGCTGACGGGGAGCGGATTTCTGTTTGAATTGTGATTAACAGGCAGGATTTTGTATAATCAGTTGCACAGCCAGGGCTGCCAAGGTTGTATTTTTCCACTGAACAAGCTCTGCTTTGCATCAAAGGTAAAAGTTTGTTCCACTGTTAACTGCAGGTGTAAAAAGGCAGAAACAGCCTTGCATGCTTTACAGGGAGAGCAGTGGTAAGTGCAGTCCCACAGAGCAGCACAACCTGCCAAGGGACTTTCCATGGACAAAGGGGGTTTGCGGGGTTTGTAGGATTTGCAGTATGGGACGGATTTCAGGAAGGAATTTTCACTTCGGGGATCATGCACACTTTAAGAAAATAGGGGTTTCTAACTTTGTTTCTTCCTCCCCAAGGATCTCTCCTTTTCGCTGCTGCTTTTTTTTTTTTTTTCATCCCTTGGTGTCAGGTTGAAGCTTGGCGATGGCTGATGCATACTGCTGACGACAGAGCTGCGTCGGAGGGGTAGCGCACGTGGAAGAATTTCAGACACAGCAGTGCATCATCCCATCCTTCAAGGGCACCTTCTCCCAGGAGAAGAGTCCCGGATTCTAGCACCACTAATACTCCAGGTAACATGCAGGATTTCAGCAGGAGTTTGTGGTGTTTTGCTTGTCTCTGGTAACATGACATGAGCACAGCTGCTTTCTGTTTAAGGAGACTTTCATCTATAAGCTTAGGATCATAACTATTAAAAAGCTTTGATTTTACACAGAGCCATAATCTGCTCTATCTGTCCAAGCAAACCCATTTTTGATAGGGCAAGTGTAGGAGCTGACTCCTTGAATATCAGAGATGCAAGGATTGGTGGCTTCCTTTTGTTGTGGACGAGGACAGTCAATGTCCTAGTGCTTCCCCAGCATCCATCTCCCTGTCACCAGTACTCCCACCCTGCCTAGGAAAGCAAGCTTCCAGCTGCATCTCTTCCACACAGCATTAACCCTGTACTGTTTGCTGCCCATCACTCTCACCCCACAGCTGCTACCCATGAATTGCCAGGAGTGCTGTTTTGTGGAAACTCCTTCACCTGCCTTTTAACATGCTACAGAAAACTATTTTCACTGCTGCAATCAAAATGCTAAAGTCACACTAGTGAGAATCTGCAGCAGGAAATAATGTATTTAGGTCTAAGGAAACAAGTGACTTGTTGGCTACCTGGTCTCTTGTTACCCCAATTTGTTTAGAGAGGTGGCCCAGCAAGCCAAATGCTTCATTCCAGGTATCAGAGGCAGTTTGAGTTGCAAATAGGAATCAAAGTAGTGAGACAGAGAAGCATGTTGGCACAAACTCACAAGACATTAGAAACCTATCACCAAGAGATTGATTTTTAGACTTAACCCTTGAAGCATTAAGCATGCAATAAGGCACTTTCTTCCTCCTTCCTAGTAGGAATATTTTTAATTCACTATAGCCCTGTGCCCACATATCAGTTGTTTTAAACTGTTACAGCTCTGTGGCCATCACTGCAGCCAAAGCCACCTTACAGCTCAGAAGAGAGCCTTGGCTCTCTGCCATTGCATATAATTATACAGGGACAAAGAAAACACCAGAAGCAGTAGCTTGTAGTCAATTATGCTGTTTAAAGCCATCTAGTTCAGTCCAGATCTGGCATCTGCAGAGCTGAAAACTGATTTCTTGCTCCTATTCACCTGGGAGCTTTCACCCTAGTTTTGAGTTTGGGGACTGTAGAATTCAAGACTTCAAAGAATGTATCATTCAGCTCAATAGAAATATCATAATTTATTCCATTTGTATAAAAAAAGTTATGTAACAAAACTATGTCTTCATAAGAAGAAATATATTATTTCACATCATAAATAAACCAAACATACAACCCTTGAGCAACTCAAAAAAAAAAAGCACTCGCCTGGTGCTTTTACGTCAGTGCTTGGGAAACAAGAAAAGCAGACAGATATGGACACACATGGGCTTACAGTACCAAAAAAATACTGAGGTATTTTGTTTCTCTAGAAATGAAACTCTAGGTTTATGAAGGCAAAACCCCCAATGCACTAGTGTAAAAATAAATAAATAGGACTGTCATATAAAAGGGGACAGCATCAGTGTTGCTTAAAGTGTCCAGGAATGGGAATACTGGTGAGCATGCTACTTAACATGGAGCAGGCTTAGGACAGACAGAAGACAAGGAGGAGCCACTCAAGAAGAGACAGTGTCCTTTGATCTCTGGGTAGACATCCAGATATTGGCTTGAAAAGTCAATACACCTAGTGCTCTGGCATCGTGCAAACTTCTCTCCATTTTTGACATTGTTCTGGGATGGTTCCCCACAAAATACAAGTGACTGATGACACTGTCCCTGTAGTTATTGCACTTCTGAGACAGTAAGTCTGAGTTCTGATAATATTTCACCAGCTTTTCAGCAGCTTGGGGAAGTGGTGATGGGGCTCTGAAGATAGCTTAAAGCACTGGATGAGGTGTGAACAGGGATGGAGACTGGAAAGTTAAAGACAGTGGCGGTCGATGCTCCTCTGTCCAGTACTGACATAGCAGGGCTACCAGCTTCTGCTGAGCAGTTGGGGGCAAGGACTTGTGACTCAAACTGAAGCAGCTGCCCCATGAAGCTGAAGTTTGGGGAGATGATGCTTCTTCTCTGTTTCACAAACTCAAAGGCTTCATCCAGTTTGACTCTGTTGGTCCTCATAAGATAAGCAAGGCAGATGGTTGCTGAGCGGGAAATGCCAGCCTGACAGTGCACAAACACCCTTCCTCCATCATTTTTAACAGAGTCTGAAAAAATTAAAATACACAGTTAGCAAACAAGTCCCACTGCTTCCAGAGGTGGGAAAGCACAGGCTGCTGTTTTACATTTCTTTAATCCATCCCTTTCCTTAGCCTTAATAGGTACACCCCAGGCTTTTGAGACAAAGGGAGCCTTTGTCCTGAGGGAACCAGCGGTCTGGCTATTCTCATTCTGGGCTCCAATTCCAATTATACTAATAGCTCCTTCAGGTCACTTCAGCAGTCTTGCAAGATTATTTTAAGACCAATCCACTTAAATTCGCTAGCTCTTTTTTGCAAGACCAGTGCCTCTTGATTCAAGATCTCAAACAGCTTTATGAAGCTGAGATTATTCCTCTGAGTGGAATAAAAATTAATGGAACTGTTCTGTGAGTGTATCTGCCCTACAGAATTAAATTCCCCAGTTTCAAATGTAGGTTTGCTGGGGAAAGCAGTGTCCAAAACCTCCCTATTCCGAGTACATAACCCCAGGAAAAGCACAGACTACAAAGAGCTAATTTACCTATGAAATCGATCGCCTCGTTAAACCAAGAGCTGATATCTGCCTTGTGGTTGTCCTCCACGGGGATACTTTTGTACTGGTAGTGCCCTTCAAAGTGGTTCGGGCAGTTCGCTGAGACGTTGATTAACGCTGTGATCCCCAAAGCATCCAGCATGTCTTTTCGGGAGGCATGGTAAGCGCTGCCCAAGTAGAGGAACGGTAGGATTTCCACCGGCCCACCCTAGAAGAGGAAGGACAAACGACCGGTTAACTTTGTCGGCCGCTTTCCCACAGCCTCCCCTCCTGACGCCGCACCAAAGCGGCAGCTGCCCGGGCTGAACGCAGCGTTTAGCACCGCACACGCTCGCCCCCCGCCCCAGCCCCTCTCCGCTCACCTGGTCGTAGAGTGGGGTGCCGCAGGAGCTGCATCCCGAGTCAGCGCTGCCGGGCGCGCTGCTAGCACTTAGGGGCAGGCTGAGCCCGGTGGGAGCGGCTGGTTTGGTGCAGAGCTCGGAGCAGACGGACGAGAAAGCTTCGTAACCTCCTGCAGGGGCACAGGGGAGAGAGAGGTGCCGGGTGAGCGAAGCGCGGCCACCGGAGGCGAGCGGAGCCCCGCGGGCGGCATTGCCAAGCCGGCTGCGGCCCCCTCCCCGTCCCCTCCGGCGGCGGCCGGGGCGGTCCCGGGGCCACTCACCCTTCAGAAAGCAGATGCGAGCGCCACGGGCCTCCCTACAGAGAGTGCCGAGAGCCAGCAGCAACGTGCTGTCGCGCTTGGGCAGCTCCAGGTCGGCGCTGCGTTCGTCCAGCAGCACCACGGTGTGGACCAAGCCTTGGCGCAGGCGGGCTCGGAGCTCCTCATTGGGAACGACGTGCTCCAGGGCCAGAGCGCCTTTGGCGCGGCGGCGAACGATGGTGCTGAGGCGGACGTTGCAGGAGCCACGGATGTGCGCGGCGTTGAAGGAAAAGAAGGAGCGGCAGTCGAGGACGAGGCACTGCGCGGCGCGCTCCTGCAGCAGCCCTCGCAGCGCCTCGCACTCCAGCGCGCACACTCGCAGGTTCACCATGGCGGCTCCAGCCAAGGGGAAGAAGGCAGGAGAGAGAATGAGGGCGCGGTAGGTGCCGATGACCTTTGGAAGCTAAGCACCACACGACCCAGTCCAACCTCACACGCCCGCGTCCGTCTTATATAGGCCCGCGCGCCGGGCCGGCGTTTTCTCAATGGGGCCGCGTCACGTGGTCCGCTCGCGAAGACGTCACCTGGCCGCGAGCCAGCATGGGCGCGCCCAGCTTGGCTGGCATGACGTCATGTGCTGCGGGAGCGCGCCTGCGCAGGCACGGCGACAGCGAGACGGGGACAACGGGCTGTGGGGCAGCGAAACTACAGGCTGTGGGACAGCGAGAGAACAGGCTGTGGGACGGCGAGAGTACAGGCCATGGGACAGCGGGACAACGGGCTGAGGGGCAGCGGGACAACGGGCTGTGGGACAGCGAGAGTACAGGCTGTGGGACAGCGGGACAACGGACTGAGGGGCAGCGAAACTACAGGCTGTGGGACAGCGGGACAACGGGCTGTGGGGCAGCGGGCACACACGCCCCGCCCCGGCACAGGCACACAACATCAGCACATGTCCATGCACTCGGTACTGCACACACAAGCACGCATAGGGCAGCGCGTATCATGTCCATAAGCAAGCATGCAGAGTGGTCCCTACACACACACACACACACACACACTCACATATAAACACCTACAGGTGAGGACATACACGTAAACAGCTGCCTACGCACATGCTTGTACATACACATAGATCCATCTGTGTGTAAATACATACATGAACATACCTATGTATGTGTGTACACATCCATGCACACACATGTATACATTCATACATACCCACACGTGTGTGTACATGTAACACAGATGATACTCCTATAAACACACCAACACACCCCTACTCACATGGACACAACCACACACACCCTGTGCCCACCACCCCTCTAACAGGTGCTGTGGGCTTGGGCCACTTCACTGTCTTTGCCCTCTGTCCCTGGTTGGGGCACCCTATGTCCATCCGTCCCCCCAGCACTGGCCGCTCCCCTTTTTCGCACAGGACTCACAGAGGAGGAAGCTGCTGAGCAGCAGTGTGGGGGGATGTGGAGCCTCAGGTGTGGGCATGCTTATTTTCCTTAAAGATGTGTCTAAAGAGAGGAGCATATGCATACATATATTTGTATTCATGCATAAACATATATACATGTACAGACTTCTACACATAAATATGTATATGTGTGCATATATTTGTGTATATATTTCTAATGTAAACACATATTTGACAACTGTTCCTGTCACGTTTTATGTGTAAGGGAAAAAATGCAGTAGACCTACACCCCATGCAAAGTTCATTTTCCCCATTGAGAACACCTCCAGAAGTTGGGGCTGTCCAGTAACTGGCAGTGGCGCAGCAGGAGCTCTCTTCTCCCCTCATCCCCTTCAGTAATGCATCAGCGCTTCCCAAAAGTTTTATTTTCCCCGTGGGTGACCAGCTTCTACCAAGACACTCGAGTGTTTCTTAGTCAGGGCTTCCAGTCAGCGCAGCTTCCACTTCCCCTGCCTTCCCACAATGCCCTACCAGCTACTGACTGCTTGCTGCCCTTGGACACCTCTTAGTCCCTGCACTTCTTTCCACTTTGGTTCTTTCCCTCCAGCCCTTTCTCATCAATTCTTCTTCCCCCTCCACACTGCCATCCCTTCCTCGCTGCTGCTCCTTCCTTGCTCCTTTTAGTAGTTTTCTACTTTCAGTTCCATTCTTCAGTTGCTCTTTTCAGAGAAGACCTCTTCATCTACTACCTCACACCACGGTATGTCTCCCACCATCCTACCTCACCAGCCTCATGGGCTGCAAACCATCACTCCCTCTCAACCTTTTCTTCTTCTCCCAATGTTCCCAACCTTTAACTGCCCCAGAACTTCTTCTCAAGCCAGCCAGGCTCTGTATCTGTCCGAGATCTCCAGGACTTTCCAGGCTCCCCACAGATACCTGGGAGGAGGAGAAATGGGGAAGGGCACAGGTGGGCAAGTGCCAGCTCTGGCTTACCCACTTATTGCAGGTTTGGCTCGGCTCTGCTGAGCAGCGAGATTTTTGCCAGAACTGTAGCCTCAAAGCAAATTTGTTTTTTTTCAACACACTCCTTTAAAATAAACACAGGATTGCACTTTTTGTTGAATTTATTTATTGTTGTTCTTTTAACAGTGGGTTGGAAACAGATTGCGAGAGAAACACTCATACACTTCAGTGCTGGGAAATGACTCCACTCGGCCACACCATCATCCACTCTGTTACTGGGACCCCACAGATGTCCACAGTGGATCGCTGGGTGTGAATCACAGGGCCCATCAGCTGGGTAGGTGACACATGTCTCTCCACACCAAAACCGTGTGGGAGGCGGGTAGGGATCATGGGCCATATTGCAGGTGGCAGTGGATCTGCCTGTCCTCCTTTGATGCACTCTGAGCCAACTCCTTGTGAGACTTGATATCACTGTGTCATCACTGTGCTAAGCTCTGGAGACCTTGAACATCATCTGCCTAACACTGGCCTACACAAATCTTTCTAAGGAGATGAACTCCAGAAATTATCGGTGGTCAATTCCTTGCCACACTTTTCCAGCAGAAACTAGTGTAGGAGATAGCCACAAGACAGGACTTTATTCATCTTCTTTTCCTAGATGAAAATGTCCTTCTTTACATATAGACCTCAGAGGTTGACCTTTCTGTAGGTTTATACCCAGGAATCACTTCACTTTACTCCTTTGGAGTGAGATGTGGAAGTGATTTAAGGCATCACAAGGCAGGAGCACAGGAGAGGCAAAGACTGCTCAGCCACAGAGAAGCCCTGCAGGGTTGGGAGCTGGGAATGTCCTTCTCCCAGGGGACTTTATCAGCATGTTGAGCTTTCCAACCAGCTCAAAGCCTTGTGCATTCCAGGAGCAGGAGCACAGACTGGGAGGCTTCAGACGAACACCTTGATGGAAAGTAGTCCTTAATGGTGCTGTGCCCCTAGTGCCTTGTTACTGGGAACAGCCAGCCTTCACTCACAGATGCAACTATCCCTGTGCCACTGACAGTCTTCTCTCTTGTCCTGAACTCTTTGTGTCCCACACAGAAAACAAATCTAAAAGGCTGAGACTTTTTTCCTCCAGTTTGGCAACCTCATTTCTTGCTAAGTTTACAGAAATGGCCATGTCTGACACCTGCAGAGCTAAGGCAGCACATACTCTGAATGACCTTTTCAGTCGTGATGTTAACCAGCATCATACAAATATTGAATATGGGCCAGACACCATGGGACAGATCCCTTGGCTGCTCTGAGACAGTGCAGGGAAGGCATTCAGCTGAGACCTTTGTGCAATGTGGGTTTGCATCCACAGCAATGATAATTGCTCTTTGATGGACTTATGTAATTATGAGACTTTTGAGGCTGGTCTTGTTTACACCCAGTGCAAATCAGGAAGAAAAAAATTCATCACATGTGGCAGTGTGTACTTAATCATTTATAACTCTGGACTAGCTATTTCCTTGCTTTACTCTATTTTTGTTTTCCTTTCTTAAATAAACCTGCCATAAGAATGAAAGAAAGGAAAATACAAAACAGGGCTGAAGTGGCTTTTAGGAACTCACTCTGACCTGAATGACTTTCTTAAGGGTTAGATTTCCTGACTTAACAAAAGCCAGGAAATACAAAATTAACCCCTTCCTCCAAAACAATCAGTGTTTGCACTTGGGCCACAATGTTATTGTAAAGGTAATAATAGAAACAAGAACGTGAAGTGTGGGGATGGGAGGTGATGCTTTAATTTGAGCAGATGTGACCCACCGCCAGCATATGGGTCCCTTTTACCCCTGGGCTTTAACAGTTCCCATGTTGCTCTGCCAAAATATGTACAAATCCATAATGACATTCTATGATTCTATGATTCTATGACGTGAGTGCCCCATGAGTGTGAAGCCTCACTCATGGTATCAGGGATTTCTTAGGGAAAAGACTTATCATGTCATAGCTGAGCAGGTCATCTTTGTCTCGGTGGGACTGCAGACCTGCCTGGCTTTCTCCAGAGGCTACAGATCTCTCAGCGCGACATGGTTGTTGTTATCTTGGAGGGTAGCAGAGTGCTGCATACAGCTTCTGCCTTGACTGACACCATTGTCAATTTGTTAGCAACGTGGTAACAAGCATAGATAACCCCTGGCCTGGAACTAGCCCATTGCACAAATGGTTATCCAGTAATACCAGTTATTCGAGCTTGTTAACTAATCACTTGTGGCCAAAATCAGTCCTGAACTTTTCCAGCAAAGCTAGAATTACAGCACCATTGGACCTGACCTGGGCCTGAGCCTCACTGCCCTCAGTGCAAGTTTTGTCTGAGTAGAGATAGGAAGCTTCGAGCCTCAACACTTGAGACACAGGAGAAAAATGCATGTGGGAACATTTGGAAATCATGCTGGATGCATTTCTTCAGCATGTGTAACTTTTTCTCCGAATTCAGTTTCACAACCCAGCATTTCCTTTTGTAAATATTTGGACAGATTTTACAGAGACATGGATTCACAAGAAACAGAAGAGAAAGAAAAGATGGGAAAGAGAGAGAGAGAGAAAAAAAAAGGAAAGAAAGAAGGAAGGAAGGAAATTAAAAAAAAAGAGTGAAATATAGGAAGGGAGAAGACAAAGAAAAGAACTCAGTGATGAAAAGTTACAATACACAGAATACAAACAGTATAGAATTCCTGATGACTCATACTACATTGAAAACATTTTGGTTCTAGTGCATTTAAATCCTGAGATTTAACCCTTTCGCCAGCGTTTAGCTGAGCTCAGACTGCTTCAGATTCATCATGTTGGAGTTGATGAAGTGGGGGAGTGGGGAGGCAGAAGATTCAGTCACAACAGCATGAAAACCAGCTATGGGCTGGGGTCTCAATCCTGGAGACACAGACTGGAAAACATGGTATAGCCTTACTTTTGTGTCACATCCAATGCCTATTTCTTCCTGAGTGAAAAATTCTTGCTGTAGCAATTTGGGCATTCCAGCTCAAGACATATCCTGGATGCAGATGCAGACCGAAGGATCAGGAAAGCCCCCTTCTCCCAGCTCTGCCTAAGGAAATCTCAGCTCACTGCTTCCCTGCCCTCCCTGAACTACTCACCGCCTCCTGCACCCTGGGCTGTGGGCAGAGGTGGGTGTACAAAAGGTGCTGGCAGCACTGAGGGCCTTTCCTGCACCTGCATGGACCATAATGGTCCCTCCCTCGATTCCAGGCTTCTCATCGTACCCCTTTCTCTGCTGTGCTTTTAATGCGGAGCCATAAGCTCCCTGTCACTTCGTGATGCTGCAGGCAGCATGCCACACTGACGGCTCCAAAATGTGACAGCCTCCAGAGCCTGCCCTGAGCTGCAGATGGGGGCTTGCACTCAGCTCTGCTTCTGCAGCTCAGTTACATGACCCGAGGTGCCCAGACACTGCTCCTGGCACCACATGACCCCATCCATGTATGTATGCCTGTCACAGGGCCTGACATATGGCATCTCACAGCTGGAAACCCAAGACACTTCGAGAAGTCTGCAGCGTGGACAGTCATAATTTTACAAGTGGCTCCACGTCTACTTGAGCAGCTAATGCAAGTCAGGAGTTTTGCTTTCTCTTGCAGTGACTCACTGAGCTGCCTCCGGCAAGTTGCTTAGTGCTGCGTTTTAACATGATTACAGGCTTTAGACAGCCAGTCTGGGATAGCATGGATTTGATATTCAAAATCATTAAATACCTGCCTCCAAAGGAAAATCTCTGGGAATTAGTGGCACTGATACAGTTCACAGCACTGAGATCAGCTTAGTAGGGCAAATGGTTTAGGCAACTTAATCTTACATTTAATTGCCTCTATTAATCTGCTGCAAATTGTGCCATGCACTAGGCATAAGTGTATTTATTCAATAAAATCACTGTATTTGTAAAGTTACCCTATTTCAAGATGAAAGGTATTAGGTATATAATAAAATGTGGGAAATAATTCTTCCTGCTGCTTGAAGCTGCATTGTCTCAGTAAGATCCTCTAATGGGTAGCATGGAGAAAGGCTTCTGTGGGAGGAGGGCGAATTTGAATAGAAAACAAATGACGTAGCTGTCACCAAGAAGCAGGGAGAGGCGTGCTCTCCTGTCCAGAAACATGAGAGCTGGATTTATTGCCAGTCATGTGATGTCAGCATTTTGTGGGTGCAGTGACTATGAGCTTTGCATTTCCAGAACCATCCGCTCTCATAAAGGTTGAGATAAGAGCTGCTGAGGCACTGCCATTTGCAGGTTGTTCTTCTGTTCTTATCTATGGTATATTAAGGCTTCATAAATGCACATGGCACACAGCAACCAAGAGAAAGGCAGAGGGGATGATTTTGAGCTTGGGATTACTCTGGCTTGTGCCCAATATGATGGAACAGAGCTGGGAGGGATACAGCTAGAGCCTGGCATCTTGTTACCTGTTCTGGTGGAAGCACAAACCTGTTCTGCATTAGCTATAGCTACATTTCTTCCCACCAGCTTGTGGATGTGAGAGTCTTTACAGACCTAATTTGCCAGTGTAACCAGCTGCTGTGGGACTCTGTCAGAGAAAGAGTTTCATGCTCAGAATCCCCACAAACACTAACTGCTCCTGCCACAAGAATAGTTTTAGGTGGCTGTAGGCAGCTTGGAATAACTCAGGGCTGTCAGGACCAAAAACTGCAGAGGTAATGGAAAGGTAATTCTGCCTCCCTCTCCTAAAGCCCTGTGCTTAGCACAGGAATCAAGGACACAGAAGGCAGTCTCTCCTGGTGTACTCACACTGCTTATCTGCACCATTTCTATTATCTGCCGGGTCTAAATTTGTCTCTAAGGGTTTAGAAAGGGGTTATTTTCTGAAGGAGCAGAAGAGGAGGTAACAGCAAAAGCAGCTGTAAACTGTCTGAAATAAGGTGAGGTTTGTTATCAGAAATCACAATTCTTGCATTCTTGGACTATAGAGACCCAAGAGTGACACTTCATGAGAGGATGTAAAAAAACCCCAAACCCCTGAAAACCAAACCCAAAGCATGGGAAGCAAAACAGAAAGAAATTCCAGTAGATATTGCTTTGCACATGCTCCATCTGAGTCCCTTTGTTATTCCTCTACCTTCTTCTGTGCTTTCTTGGTATGACCTTCCAAGGTCTTTACAGCAAATCTTAGTATTTCATTTCTAGCTGTTCAAAAATACCCCCCTATCAGTAACTACAGAAGTGCTTATTCATTTTCTTCTATGTAGTTTGTTAAAATATTTGCAATATGACATGATACCCTCATGTGATAGAGTGAGGTGATGTTTGTGTGTAATAGCGGTTAGTGAAAACACAGCATTAGTCATAGGAGAGAATAACACTTGACTGTTTTGAAGCTGAAAACCTTTAGGCTGTGGAAAAAGCCAAACTTTGGCCCACTCTGTTGTTTTCAAAAGTATATGAGAACATACAGGGCAGAGTGAGTCACAGTGGAGTGTCCTCTGAGTGTTATCTCGAGTGGGACAGGACATGACATCCAGGAGAAGGATCTAAAGACCCATTTCTTTGTCCATGAAATGCCTTGTCATGGCCGTCCATGACTTGCCCACAATTGCTCATGCTCCACTTGATTTGATGCTGAGCTGATCTCACTGCCTTGCTGTGAAACCTTCAGGTGAGTCTAGCAAGAGTTTGTGCTGTCCTTCTGTGAAGCGCTGGACAAACTGTTTCTTGATGGGGATGAATGAGGAGTGAAGTCATACAGCAGTGTTGGCTCGAATGAATTTGCCCAAACATGG
The DNA here is from genome assembly GCA_013399055.1 of Ramphastos sulfuratus. NCBI lineage: Eukaryota > Metazoa > Chordata > Aves > Piciformes > Ramphastidae > Ramphastos > Ramphastos sulfuratus. Next base: position 143,159 of record WBNM01013509.1, on the reverse strand, counting down.
GACGTTTTTCCTGGGGGCGGCCACACACATGGCCAGGCGCCCTGTGGCTCTTGGAGTCCGTTGCAAGCTGTGATTTCACCTCAGCTGCTGTACAAAATGCTGAGCTCTGTTTAGAGAGAGGCCCAGCCAAAGGGACACTCACATGAATACACTTTTTGGAGAGGTTTGGTTTTTTTTACAGCTGCTGTGGTGTAAAAAATCCCTTCCCAATAAAGGGAAAAGGCATCCCATGAAAGCAGCAAGCTGAGGGGAGCCCTAGGATAGAAGGGGCTGAAAGTTGGGGGACATTATCCTTTGATTGTGGCAGCCATACAGACCCACGATGGTCACAGCTTCTCATGGACAGAGACCCTGCTGAGCCCTGACACGGGGCAGCAGCCAGGGAGCGCTGAGCCTGGTGAGGGGCTGCACTGGCAGTGACAGAGGTAAGGCAGAGATGGTCTCTGATTTTAAAACTGATGATGAGAAGCAGAGTGTCTCAGATGGAAAACAGAGGGGAGAGCCTGTGTGTTTTCCCAAGGCCTGCCATAAAAATTTCCGTATGTTCTTATCTATCTTATGGCCATCTCTGAGAGCGGGCAGCTCTTGCATATAATCAGGTAAATCAATAACTAACCTCACCCCCCAGTTAATTGGTTGAGTCAGTCACAACCCTAATAAATAAGAATTGAATAACTAAATAAAATAAGGGACTTCTTTTAAGCAAGCAACAATAAAATCATTATACTGGAGTTGAACACTTGCAACACCCAGAATTTAAAAAAAACATGTGAAATGTGACCCAGGTGTTTGAATTCCTCACTTTGGGCTCTGATCAATTTAATAATTCAAGATATTTTTTCCTCTCTGTTCAGTTCAGCTTTAGGTCACATGCCAGGCCCACCAGTGAGATGTCACATCAATCAGCCACCACTTTGCTTTTCTCAGCATTTTTTTTTTTTCTTGAAAAAGAGGAACAAGAAGTGAAATTAGCTAAAGGAATCGGGCATATTCTCAAATGGTAAATACAAGAGGAGCATGAATCATCCTCTTATAGAAATGACGAGAAAGGATGGAAAAGGTAGCGGTTTGGGAGAAGCAAGTTATGTTCTACATGGCTGATTCAGCTCTCTGGACTGAAAATGAATCATCAGAATATTTAAATCATATTACCAGTATTAACAGACACAAAACCCCCAAGCTCAGTAAGCCTTTGTTATGAAACAAATTTGATAACAGGTAACAAAAGAACAAAGGGACAGCTTCCTACAAACTCGTCTCTCCACACAGCTCTGCGCCAGCCTGCAGAACCCCCAGAGAATTGGAGTTTGCTGCAAATGCAATCACAGTGCCCTTGCCACAGCAGAGCACTGCAGGGGCTCACAACCCCAAACCCTTCAGAACCCTTACCTTCTAGAGCTGCATTTCAGCAGTGACACGAAGTTTTTTGAAACAAAGGAATTAGCCACTGCAGAGTACATGTCAAAGGGTTCCTTGCTCCTGAGTAGCACACCATTAGCTGATGACACAAACATTGTGTTGGATACCTGAGTAGGAGGTTTGACACTAGAAGCGTGACTTTTTTAATCTAATTGTACCTGAGCCCAAGTTACAGCATTGATGAAGCTGTAACACAGCAGGTTTCAGGCAGGTTTTAGGCAAAAGTATCAGGAAGGTTAAAGGATGGTTTCAAATCCCCCTATTTTCCTTCCACCATTGTGACTGCTGGAATAAAAAGTGATCCGTGTGTCTGGGGATATTTTTGTTTGCAGAGGAAAGGTAAACAAAAGGTGGCTCCAGGATATAGCACAGCAGAAGTGGCAAAGCAAACCGCTGGGCTTTTCTATGTAATGAGTTCCAAAGGTTCTATAGGGAGATATCTTGCTGCTGTAAAGTACATCTGAATATTCCATACAAGTCTGGCACATTAAAAGCTCTCCATACCAACACAAACATGTCTGTTCCACAGCTGGAATCCTCAAAATGAAGTAGAAATCCATCTCCACCTAATTTTTTGTGTGTTTTTCTTTTTGTCTGAATCTTCTCCTCAAATCTCCAATTTAATGAAAGTTTTAATTTTCCACTAATGAGCAAGAAGCATGGTGAAGTTTAGCCAAAATGCTGACAAATTATTTTTAACGAATCCCTTTTTTCAATAAAAGGCATATTTTTGAGGAAAGCATGGACAGGGAAGGCAGAAAGGGACAGTGACAGGCAAGGAGACAAAGGCTTCTTTGGAAAGAAGGCTTTGAAACATCTGGAATGTTGCAGCGAAAGGTTATTTACCGGGAACGTCAGCCAGTCCCAGTGCAGATGGTTCCCATTAGTGTAAGATCAAGAGAAGAGCAAGGCTAAAAATATGTGTTTGCTTTTTTAGAAACTGAACTCCATTTTCTGTCCTTTAAAAATAATAATCACTCTTACACAATTTCTGTAACTTAGAAATATTTTCTTGGAATATTGTTTAGCATGCTGGCTGGGTTGCAGGCTCTGTGCCACTGCTATTACTCACAATCTCTCCCCCTGGGGACTTCATGATGTATCTTTTACTTAGAATGAGGAGGATGGCACATTACAGTCAGACTGATGACTTTTGTTTATAAAGTGTCCATGACAAAACAGCTCAAATACTGCTGTGGGGCGCTCTCTGGCCTGGTGTAAAGGTGTGCTGCTCCTCCAGGGTCCCTCAGATTACCGTACAAAGCCATCACGGGACTGCAGGGACCACAGAGCCACATCCCCAGCCACTTCCCCAGCACCAGACCAGCAGCATGTGCACTTGGGGAAGGTTGGGGTGGACTGCTTGTAGTCTTCCTGGTAAATCTGTTTGGGAATAGTGGATGGGAGTCAATGAAAAAAAAAAAAAAAGCTGATTTACAAGAGGTAGAAGTCTGGCTTGGTGAGGAGACCAGGGAGCTATAGATACAGATCCTTGCCTCTGTAACTCTGAGTGGAGATGAGAGGTTCTGATTTCTGCTGGCATTGCTTACAAGGCACATTGTCATCTACCCAGAAATACACCAGGCTTGGAGGCATTTGGGTCTTAAATAAGAAAAGCAGATCTGGCATTATCTGTCACAGCACATTTTGTGTTGAAAGCCCTGATGGCCAGCCAGTGCTCTCCATCTCTGTCCAGAGCACAGGGAGAGAAAACTATCATTGCACAGGGAAAGGTTCAAAGATTCTCATTGATGCCTGGGGTGTTATGGCTTTAGTTCAGACTTTGAAACCAAGTCTGTCTTCTCCCTGTTAAGGTAATGGTGGCACCTCTGAATGTAATGTACGATGGCAGGAAGCATGGCTCAGTGGTAGATGGCAGAGGCACCATGGGCCATAATAACCACATGAGAAGTACAAGTGGAGAAATAATGTCTTGGCTGCAGTTGTCTGAAGGTGCTGTGGATGCTTCTGACTGGTAGCCTTGGCTTTGATAGCTGTAGTGTGTCCTGTCCATGACTGGCAGCAGACCCACAGGAGCTTGGACACCTTGACTGTCATCTGATGGCTCAGAAATTTTCTCCAATAAGCCAGCAAATTTCAGAGTCTGCACAGTGTGGGCAGCTGACAAACCATCGCCTGCCAGTAACGATTTTGTCTGAGGGTATCACCAGGGACCCATACAAACACATAAGTTGGAAAAAACACAGTCATTGCCCCATAGACCTTGAAGTTTAAGCCAGGATACAGCAAGGTAGTGTGACAGTCAGCAAGAAAGCTCATCAGATGATTAGATAAGTGTACTCTGTCAGTGAGTTTTGAATCATTTCCTTTTTTTTCATTTGTGTTTTTTATAGTCAATACCGACAGAAAAAAAAAACAAGAATGTTTCAAAAGGGAAATAATGATCCATGATTGCTATTTCTCTCACTGAAATTTTAATGTGTGGAAGAAAATTTCTCAAAGAGGCTAGCTGCTACAGACCATGCTGTTCAGATCTTTCCTCCTGGACCAGTGATCTACAAACATGAGTTTGTGGGTCTTTATTAGTCTTTCCCCCCCCCCTCTTTTTCTGATCAGGATAATAGAAAAAGCACCTGCTTGTGTCTTTGTGTCAGTGAAGAAACTGGGTTCAGGTAGGCAACAATGAGAGCAGGCAGCTCTCTTCTCTCCCTTAGAAAAAACAGAAGACTTAGCAGGCAGAGCAGGGGATATCTGCCACTGCCCACGCTGAACCTCCTGTACAGAGAGAGCATTTGAGCGTGTAGGGATGATTTATGGCACCTATAAACAGCATCAATTTCACCACAGGAAAAAAAGAAAGTGAGAGCTAGCAGGAGAGTGGCACAGAATGAGTAAATAACGCCCCAAAGTATTCAGTGACAAAGTCCAAGTTCTCTCACACACAGAGCTATTTCTTTTTGAACTCAACACTAATCATTTCTTGAAATAACATCAGCCCTCCTCCCTCAGCCCCCATCCAGGGCTATGCACCCTTCAGCACGGCTGTCAGCTTGGCAAGTGGGCGACCTTCTGTGTAATGTATAATTCAAGTATCCAATACACAAATGATTGCAGCAGAGTCAGAGAACATGCAAATTATGTCCCACATCCTGCTCTTAGTCATCCTCTTGGGGGAACTCACCCCTACAAAGCCAGTATCCCAGAACACACTGTATGTTTGCTAATCCTCACTTTCTAAATGTTTCAACAGCAGCAGAAAATCTCGCAGCTCTTCTCTTGAAAACAACTGTAACCTAAAACTGCTGGAGTAAATTACTTAATTCTTTCCCTAAAAATAAGAAATGAATTACCCCTGTTTAGTTTTGCTGCTGCATAACAATTACAGGTATTACTTCAAAATATGATAGCAAATTACATAGAATCTTGCATCAAAGGGAATCAAAGCACTTTGCATATTAATTAAATCTCAAAACAGGACTCTGAGCTAAGCTTGATAGTGAGTTCTAGGGATTCATATGGACAAGAGGGAATCAGGACACCTGGTGATTTACTGCCTTTGACTTGCTACATAACCTTGCACAAGCCCTCCAGATGCTGTGTGCCTCTGTCTGTCTGTAGAAGGATAGTTATATTTAACTTTCAAAGGCTAAGGGTGAAAAAAAAATCTCTGGCAAAAGTAATGTCTGATGGTTTAAGTGTCAATTACAGTGCCAGGGCATTAAAGACAGGTAGATAGAGAGATGAGCTAACAGGTATCCAGTGGAACCCCAAAGCTCCTCTGTCTGCCAAGCATTTCCCACTGCGGGAGAGGGTTATGGCTGAGGTGACACCAGAATTCCTCCCTCCTTTCTCTTTCAAATGCTCCTAAAGGCAGAGCACAGGCCTCTGCCCCAGGCCGCCTAAGCAGCACTCACTGTCACAACCCCCAAGCTGCCACTTTCACTGTGACTTTCTAATATATCATCTTCTGCTTCTATTTGACAGTTCAATGCACTCTAAGGATGAGACTGTCAAGGTTTTCAGGAACTATCAACACGAATTAGATAACAAATCTTTAGAATTTCATTTGAGAGTGGTCTACTGGTCCAGGCTTCATCATGCAGCCTTGCTAGTGTTCTATGTGCTCAAGAAACCTTCCCTTCTAAGAGACACTGGAGGGGCAAGTTCTGTTTTGTTTCTTAGTGTAGCTAGGAGAAAGTAATTCACGGGTAATGGACCTAGAACCAATCCCTAGCACTAATGTCATGAAAAGTCATCCCATTTTACAACAGTGATAGAGAACGGCTCACAAAAAAGTGAATCAATGCAAAATGCCTTGACCAAAGGTTATTTTTGTTGTACATTACCTAAACAACTCATGTAGAATGGTAAATAGACCTGTGACAAAACCTAAACTGCTCAATGTCACAAGACCAATGATAAAATTATGAGAAACAGCCACAGAAAATCAGCCTGAGAGTCAGAGAGGATGGGCCAAGCAGTGTCTGTTTTTTTTCATTAGGGGAATAAACCAAAATGTTCAGTCCAGCCTCAGGTGAGCAGTCATTAGACAGCAGTGAGTAGAATATTCTAGTCTCAAATTAGGGCAAATAGCAACTTCTGTTTGCATTTTAGTAGATAAGAAATACTTTTGAGTGCACTGAGATATGGTGAGTTTTGTTTGCTCTCACACACCAGCATTGTAAATCCATGTGTTGGGAAAGGCCTCCCCCACTATTGCCAAAGCCTATTTATCTGATTTAATGTAACTTTCTCACAGCAGTTAAAAAGGTGTTCTTGCAGACATGCCAGTGCACTGAGATGCTTTTTTGCCCTTCTCTTAGTAACTAGAGTGGCCTGAGAGCCCACTAGAGTAGCCTAGAGAACCCCCACCCCAAACCCCTGAGAGGAAGGGGAGCATGGTCTGGTCCCATTCCACTGTGGAGAAATGTAGCCAGTGATGCTGAATGACTGGAGAGGAAAGGAGCATTTGGAGGTGAGATCAGCCACTCTGCAACCAAACCAGTACTCCCTCACAAAGCTGCCCTTCCTCTTTTCTGCCTGAAGCAGCACAGCATTGCCAGTAACGAGGCCAACAGAAAAGCCAGAGATGTTGCTGCAGCCTTGCTTCATTTATGCTTGGCAATTGGTTGAAAGTTGCTTCCCCAGATAATGGCTGTGCACAGTTTGGGACAGGCACTTTCTGCGGTCTTTATGAAGACTCTGGCAGGGGAGTTGGACTAGATGATCTTCTCAGTTCCCTTCCAGCCTCTAACATTCTGTGATTCTGTGAAGAATCCCTTGGTAATAAACTCTTGCACTGTCCCAGTCCCTACTGGGGGCAAAGGAAATACAGTCAGTAACTCCATCTTCTACTTGCATGACATGACAGAGACCTCTCCCCTTCTTGTCTCATCCTCATGCAAACAATGTATAGCATGATGGACAAAACTAAAAGCTCCCAGGCTTCTGGGTTGCCACTGCTACCACTGTCAGTATTTGACAGAGCTGCTCAGAGATTTGTCTTGCTAATGTCTGAGAAGTTGAGATGAGAACAATTATGGAAATCAGAGACAGAAGTCTGGGACAAATGCTTCTGGATTGCTTCTTATGGTGCATGTTCTCATATGCAGTTCTTTGTAATTGCAAAAAATGGTGCCTTGCAGATACCTTGAAGGGACTGGAGACAGACATATGCATCTCATCATCAGGAAGTCTGTCCTGATAGTCAGCCAAGATCCAAGAGGAGTGTGCATTATTTATGATGATCATCATCGCTGCCACTAACCTCATTTCCTTAGTGATTTGACTCCGGTATAAACGCATGAAGCTCTGTCCTAGGGTTGTCACTCTATTTTTGTTAACCATACTGTCATGCAAGCCCCCTCGGTCTTCTCTGGGAACTTTCTGCATAAATAATGTGGTAGGCACTGGCTAAAGTCCTCCAGACACTGCTTTATCTTTTTCATTGCAAGCTGTGCTTGAAAGGCACACCGCAGGAAAACAAACTGGCTGTGCTGTGAAATGCCTGCAGAGACTGACTGACCACCTGGCTCCCCACAGACATCAGCTTTATTGGAGAGAAGCAGAGCAGCAGAAAATCAATAGCAACGAGCTAAAATTGTTTATTTGTGCCAACACTGAATGATGAACCCTGAGGTTTTTTTTGCATATTGCATGTGCAGGAACATGATGTCAACACCATGGTGCTGCAACAGGAAGCAAAAGATAAGACTTTGTGAACTATCAGCTCTTCCTGAGCACCAGCCAGTTACTGTAGTTTTGTTTATGTTATGCTTCATGAGGCAGAGGTTACCAATACAAACATTTTTGCTTTTTGTTTTTTTTTTTTTTCTGGGGTGGGGCAGCTTTAGCCCTTCTTTTATTTCATAAACTCTTTTAAGCTATTGGAAATAGATGTTTTATTTCTAAATACTTGCCTGGTTTTTAGCAAGAGCCATATCTATGAAAGATACATCATCTATGGTTTGTGAGGTATGGCCACAATGTAGAACTTCTGTTCCTCGACTAGATGCCAAAGGAAAATAAATCAGTAAATGAAAAATGATGTGCTAGTCATAATTAGTAGGCACTTCAGAATGTATTTCTGGAGAAGTTATTTGTCCTAAAGATTTGTAAGCCTTCTTTAAAATTGTCAGATGGCTATGAAAATATTAGCAGTGACATGACAACAAATGACATTACCACACATATGGAAATGAAGCAAAATCTAAACTGATGAGCTCTTCGTTTTCATTATTCATCTAAGTCACCTCACAAACACTTGGGAATATCACTGTAAAATCCACTGAGGTTTTTTTTTGTTTGGTTGGTTGGGTTTTGTTTTTGTTTTTTTCCTTTTTTCTTCTAAACCAAAAATCAGGGGGCTGTTTCCTTACTCTGACAGAACACTGAATTTACTCGTGATATTGTCTCATCCACGGCAGCTGAACTGAAACGTCTGAGTTTCTGGGGCACTGATGCTTGACAGCCCAGAGAGCGCTGCCCCATTAGAAGATCCTGCACTGCTCAGTGAAAGGAACAGAAGCCGGCACAATGGAGCCACTGATTAAGAGAACAATCATGGAGGATTTCCTATTATGCCAAGCTTCAGAGGGAAACAGCAAGCAACGTAAAGGAAATGAGTGCATTTGCTCAAAATGAAAAGGTCAGCCAGCCACAAAATTTCAGCTTTGATACACACATAACATTTAAACTCCCATTTTTATCACAAATTATAGCTTCCCAAGGCCTTCAGGAAGTTGACAGAGAGATTGTAAGGTTATTGGGTGGTGTGAGAACGGAACTAACCACCATTTACAAACTTGTCGTTGCAACATACCCACTTCTGTGTAATGAAGAACAAAGCAGCCACCCTAACAGCATCCCTTTTGCATGTTCATCATACAGCTTTAAATAACAGCTCCTGTCAGTATCAGAGGGATTCAGACTTCCCCCCTCAAAATACCCTGCAAAGCTAGTTTAACAGAACACAACATGGATAAGCAAAGGCTGGTACCCTCTTGTGAACTGCAGACTATGTTGCAACTTTACCCAGATTCTCCCAGAAGCTCATTCACGCTGGCATCACTCAAAGTTAAATAGCTGTGGCTCTAAATACAGCAAAATACTTGATACAAAATACTGTTGAATTGGGAAAAAAAACCAAACCAAAACCAGGATTCTTGGGTTCCATCCACAACACTTCCATTGCCTACCTATCACAACTTAATCTCCCCCCAACTTTAATTCCTCTGCTTATAAAACAGAAATAATAACACTTAGCTTTCTGTCTAGTGAAGCTTTACAAAGTGTCTGAAAGATCACCTAATTACTGTTAGCTGCACATAAGGACTGTTTCTGTGAATGCCATGATGCCAATGGGATTCATGTTATTTTAGCTATGTCTCAGCATCCTCAGCTTCCACACGACTCTGAAAAAACAGCTGTAAACTATTTGCATGGTGTGAAAACTGATGCTGAACAAGGGGATCACGCAACACACGAAGAGTGAAACTGTGACACTACTACAATTAATGGGAATAGTCACAGCATATAATACAAACTAGCTCCTCACACAGCATCTATTGTGTCATACAGAGCCTCACTGAGACACAACTGAAATACCAAATCCAAAAGACTTCCAAACACTACCTCAGAACTAAACTGGTAGGACAAAATCTCAGTCTATGGTACTTGAATGTATAATGAAAAATCCATTAGTGACTCACTTCTGCTAAGGATAGAAGGCAGCATACCTTATGAGTCAGCTTTCTACTGAGAAAAAAAAAGTCCTACCTTCAATGGACCAGGAGATACAACACTGAAAAGAGCATAATTATCAGCCATTACATTGTGGGACAGAGTCAAGAACAGGTGATGAAATGAGGAAAAATACATGAAAGACTTAGCTCATGGAGAAACTCTTAGCATCATAAGATTGACCTCTAAATTCAGTGAGAAGTAAGAGTTGAATCAATTCGTCACCTGTCTGGGAAGTTTACTGCAGTCTTCTCTGGAAGCCAAAGCAGACATTACTTCTGCAGCTGCATCACTAACAAGAACAGGGTTGAAATAGGTAGAGCTGGCTGCCACAGATCTGAAGCAATTAGAAAAGAAAAAACGAGACAAAGGTAAATAAACTAAATGTACTGAGCATTCTCAAATTAGAATGACTGCAATGGATGCGAAAATTTTTGCATAGTGTTTCAGTCTGATAACATCTACAGCTACAGGAACAGGATCATATATAAATATGCTATGCTGAATACTAAGAAAAAGTGATATGGTCTCCGAAGCAATTTCAGAGAAGTTACATGCATCTGTATGAATGAAATTACATAGATGAAATAAAGGGAGTCACTCTTCTGCAAGATCTGGGCTAGTAAGGTAGATTTTTTTTTTTCATCTCTCATTTCAGTTCCTGAGTCCTTAATTCAAGTGCAGCTCCCACTGGAGTCAATTTAAATCTTCCTTCTGATTTTAAATGACATATTTAATACAAGACAAATCCTTTCTAGTTTGCCAACATTTTCCTATCTTTTTGCGCTCTGCAGTCATCTGCAGTAGTTAGACTATGCTATATCTGCTAGCAATATACATGCACATGAGTCATGGCCTCCTAGAAATAAGACAGCTAAAAGAGGTCAACACTTTGGAGGTTGGCATTCCTCTCTCTCAGTTTTACATTAATTCCATTGTCTTCAGTAAACTTCAGCATGATTTTCATGTGGGTGAGTCAGAGAATTTGGCCCTCCACCTGGAATAATATTATCTGTGGCTTTGGATAGACACAATTCAAGGCTTTTGCACGCTTCCACTCCTCCTCACTGCTCTTGCTCAGGATATGCTGCCTACATGAGGCCATTAGGAGAGGGCACACAGTGTCATGCCACTTAGCAGCAGGATTTGTTCTCATGCCTTGGATGAGCTAAATGAGTTTATTATATGTGTCACAGATGACCCGTAAATCTTACTAAAGCTGACTGATCCCCAGGGAGAGAAAACTTTTCCTAAATTCATTACCTTCCCCCTTATCTCACCCCAGAATTTACAGTCAGTGGTAGGAGGCTCTGTCACTTTTGCAACTGACAGTAAAAGGCAGCAGCAAACTCTCTCCAAGCATTGCTGCTGGGAAGAAATCTTAATTTCCAGGGGTTGCACGCTCAGACTCACTGCCACTTGTGACCTATTGCCTTCTCTGGGGGAACCACAACTATCTTACCCCATTTTCCTGCCTTGCCTCAAAGGCAGAGGGGACATGGGAGAGCAACGTCACTGATGAGAGCTTTACATGGCCCCATTGGTACAACAGGACGCAACAGAAGATGTTCCTCATTTACATAAAGCTCCAGTCATGAGTCATCTCTATCTTCTATGGCTCTAACTTGTCAGTCTGACGAGTCTCTGGACAGCAAGTGAACGTACTGCACCGTTCCTCAGTCATATGCTCGCAATCGTCTGTCTCACTGTTGCAGCCTCTGCAGTGGGGAAAGAGGAAAGCGTAAAATGTGCACCCAGAATTTCCCTGCAGCGTGGGAAAGTTGTGTGTCTATCTTCTTGTGCACCAGAGGGGATCTATTCATTAATAAGTCATTAATTAATTAATCTATATCATCACAAGCCAACATTTCAACTATAAGCCTTTGCTAGCCATCATTGAATGTCTGTCACTTGTCCATCAAATCTCTATCCTCCTGGAGGAAAGTCTTATATTAATTAACATAATGATCTACATAATTTTCCATGCAGAAAACTAAGGCCAAAGGGTTCCCTGCTCAGAACTACCTAGAAAATTTGCTGCAGAGCTGGGAAGAGAACTGAGGGATGTTGTCCTGTACCATAAGCCTGTGGTAGGCCAATTGAGAACATCTTTCTCCACGTCAGCACAAAAGGCCAACACATCTACAAGAGTAGAACTAGACAGCTCTCTGCTGTAATTCTGCTGAAGATGAGAATGGATTTCAATATTTTTAAGCTTTTAGGTTTTAGGTTTAAGGAGTTAATCTCTCTGGATACCCTGCATTCTCCATGGAATGAGGTTACTGCTTTGAATTGCCTTTGGAGGAAACCTTTCCTTGCACATAGGCTTGAGAGAGAATCTTGGAAAATTAGTTTCATTAAGGCTACTGTTAGCGTTTGAGAATGCCCTTGTTATGAAGTATCCATCTTCCTGACGCTGTTCACACTACAGTCTCTAGCAAAACACATCCACTAATACGGAAAAATGGCAGCAGGGAAATTCCATTGAAATGAGTAGAATTGGAAACTTCTCTTTTTTTTTTTTTTTTGCATAGGGTTGTTCCCATAATGATTTCAGGGAAGAGTGTGTGAGTAAGAAGATGAGAAAAGGTCAGGGAAACACCAAATACTTCGAGTGCACACAGTCAAAGACTGGATCAAATTTGAAAATAGTTCCTGTAGAATGGAAGCATTTGGAAGAGAGATTGGAAGAAAGTGAAACACAAACGATGAGAGACTCATGTTTCAGGATGGGGAAGATCATGATGAACAAGACCTTTGTTTATGTATTTGTTATACTCATACTATGAAACCAACCAAAAGGGAAAGGGCTAAATATTGTACCACTGAACCTGACCTAATATGCCAAGGTTTATTACTTTGAGCTTAATACTGTGATAACCAAAAGGTGTTTATACATTTCAGAGTCAATACAGGCCAAGGAATTGTCCTGGACATTATTATTTTGGCAACCAATATTGCAGAATGACAACACATGAATTTCAAGAGAACAGAATATGGATGCTTTCTAGGCCTTCTTACTCATAGAACTTCATCAAATGCCTCTAGATTGCATGTCAGGTGATCACAGCCTGCCCATGTCTCTGACCTGTTGCCTTAGTAGCCTCTAAAGAGAACACCAGAGGTGCAAGGGTATAGACATTATTTTTTACATTATAGGATGCAGCAGAGCCAAACTACATTAACATATGGCAGCTAAGATTGATGTTTGGAAGTAGCCCAGTCTCTGAGTCAGACTGATCTTTTCCATTCATAAGCTTTAAAGTGCCAGGAAAAAAGTGAAAAAGTCCAATTAAAATAAAGCTCAGCTAGCTCCACTGCAGTTACCGTCACGGCATGAGGAAGGCAGGATTTTGCTCCTTCTGTGAGAAACTTGAACATGAAGCTATGAAGTGGCCTCATCGAAGGCAGGGTGAAGGGGATCTTCTTTGGTGAGGGTGAAGACTGGACACTGCTAGGCCTGGCTTCTGCTAAAAGCAGAGGGAGTTTTCTGTAAGTTTATCTGTTGCTTTGTTCAAGTCACTTTGGTTTAGTGATTTCTAATTATGCACACTGTCATCTGAAAGGGAACTTTCACCTGAGCTTAGTTTCTGATGAATCAGCTCCCCAGACACATCTCCTTTTAGCTTCCACCATACACTGAAATTTCTGATCCTTACTTCTAATTTCTTCCACAAGTCTGCCTGCATATCTGCTCTTATGTCTTCTCAGTTCATTCTGATGGGCATTCAATTCTCAAACAGTTTCTCTCTTTATTCTTTTGTGTCTTTCCATGATTCTTTGCTTGCTTTGTGTATTCACAGCACTCTCTCCATCATCTCCATCATCTTCATCATCTCCATCTTCATCTCTATTTATGCTAGAGCAAACACTTCCAGACAATCACCAGTTTGGAGTTGGATCAGAAGGCAGATTGCTGAAGCCAGCAACAAGAATAGATGCTAGATTGGATCAAAAGTCTGAAATTGACCACTCAAAACTAACCCCACTCCAAATCAGAGGGCGGATACTGAAAAATCATACCCTAACAGTGAAATGACACCCTTCAGAAATGAAACTCTTTAGGAATGTTGAGTCCACAGGCTTCAGGTGAAACCAACAGAAGGCTGGAGATGATGAATTGTAGAATCATAGAATTGGTTTGCATGGAAAAGACCACTAAAATCATTGAGTGCATCAACACCACCATGACCATTAAACCATGTGCTGAAGTACCATGTCTACATGTTTCTTGAACACCTCCAGGGATGGTGACTCCACCATCTCCCTGGGCAGCCTATTTCAATGCCTGACCACTCTTTCAGTAAAGAATTTTTTCCTAATATCCAATCTTCCCAATATGCACTGACCATCACAGGACTGCCACAGACAAGTGAGAATGATGAAAACACTGAGTGTCATCTGCAGAAGAGGTAGCCAGCTAGCGAAACACAGAAACAATTAAAAATCCACCTCCTTACTATGAAAAAGATGAACAAAGAGTATGTATCTTGTTTGACACATCACAGTGGGTTACTTGGCTCTCTGAATACTGCACAATATTTAGAGGAAACCACTGAGAAAGCTGATAAGGCAACACAGACGAGCATGCCAAAACTAAGCTGATGAAGTGCGATTCAACCTCTCACGCACATGGCCAGTTCCAGTGGGTCTAATGAAGGGTGAGAACCTGGTAAACTGCAGTAGCATAACTGGTTGCCCAGAGAGTGCTGGAGGAGGATTTGGCAAGTCTTTCAGTGCTGCCTTTGAAAATTCCTTGTCAAGGTTTTGGTTTGGTTAACTTGTTTACTGACTAAGGATCTTTGTGACGACCCAGGGCTGTTGAATCCTCACATACTCTTTCTGTTGAAAAATGCTGGTTTCCATGTCTTGCTGACCAAAGGATAGCATTCCCTCCTGCTAGACTGAGACCTGAGCACATCCTGACCTTGGATTTGCGTGCCTAAGCTGGCTTCCACAGTTCATACCTAGGAAGAAGCCATCCATTCTGAGAAGGTCATCCTTGATGCTGCAAGCCAGGCACTTAGCATCCCTAGCCCCTGCTGAGCTTTCATACTGACTCCCCACTGAGAGCACGCCAGCGCTAGGGCTCTGGGAGAGATCCAAAATAGCACTCAGGCACCGAAGTGCAACTTATGCAGACTCCTGGCGCCTGAGCTCATGCAAGCAACCCAGGAAAGCTCTGCCTCCCCTCCTCAGCTACGTCAGATGCTCTAAGTGCCTACAGTTTCTGATGAAAGCTTCTTCAGGCGCCAAAGGGTCTGGGGCTTTTTGGTGCCCAGCAGCTCTGGGTAGGCTGAATTCTGTCAGCTACTTCTTGTCTAAGTCCATCCAGGAATCAGGTGGGTTTTTTTGCCTGTATGGTCTTTAAGATGCAATTTTCCAGGCATGCTGTGAGTGAGCAGGTCACAAAGTACACAGCAGAAGGGAATTCTCAGAACTGCTTATGTTCGCTTAGGTATTTAACATTAGTAAGTCAAGGACTCCTTCAGGAGTATCCTAGTTCCAATATCATCACGATTTTCCAGCTAAGAGCCCCAAGTAGGTGCTGCTGCTTACACTGTGGCTCAGCTTTCAGAAGCTAGGCAGGGCACATTTTCCTCCCTTCCCCTGAATGCCCTAGTTTCTCACAGCACTCCCTGTTCAAAGGTCTGGAACAGGCTTGCAGGGCAGTGCTCTTCAGTGGTTCAGTGGCCCATCTCCCAGACGTATTTTCATAGAGGAGACTGATTCAGATGTCCATGCCAAACGTGCTACTTAAATCCATAAGCAAACATTTTTTGGTCCTGTATCAGGCTTTCGCAGTACGATGTTCAGATGTTCTCTTCTCTTAAGTATTTCCTACTGGCTGACGTAGGCATCTTGCCACTCGCTGTTCTAGCTAAGAGCACTCCGAGTCCTTTGATTCCTAAATATTCCTCTCTAGTGTACAGGGAACTGAGGCATTTAACTCACTACAGAGAATTCCTGCTTTGAGAATCAGGTGCTAATCCTCAATTTTCTTTGCTGCTAATCTCAAATGTCTTTGAAATTTGGACCTCCGTTTTAGTGTTCAAAGTCCTCTCTTACAGGACTTTGCTCTAGTTTACTGTTAACTTACATCTCCCTTTGGCCATGACCTTTCATGTGTTTGCAGTCTCCTGAACTACACTAAACAGTAATCAACATAGGGATGCTGTGAAAGCACAAGGTAAGTCTGTGGCAGGAGCTGAAATGTCCTTGTGGAGTTCTTTTCCACAGCAGGAAAAGAAATCAAATACAAAAATGTTCTGCATGCTGTGACTTTCTCATACTAAATTTCTGGCACCAAAATGTAAGGCAAACAAATCCAAACTGTATTAAAAACAGGGTATATTTTCTAGAGACTTTAAGAGCAGTGGATTCCCCTTAGCACTGCCCAGTGATGTGCCTACCCACTGTGACAGGAGAAGGTAGAGGCTCTGTGGTTGCATAGACCCTCTTCTCCATACCCAAACATACACATGGTAGCTCTACCCAGTCTGGTGATCTATCAGATAATCAGATTATTTCTTCTGCATATTGAATGAGAAGAAGAGAGGTGGTCATTATGTCTTCTAAGGAATAAGCTCAGATAATAAAGAAGGCTCTTAGACAGTAAGTTGAGTAGATACTAATTTATTCTCCTATTCATTTAAAGCCCAGTCTCTCAACAATACATGGGCAGTGTAACATATGTGATAATGATAAACAGATACTATGCTGCAACAAGACTTAAAAGCTTGTGGTTTTTTTGGTTTTTTTTTGTTTGTTTTTTTTTTTGTTCCCTGGTATTTGGAAAGTACTGTCAACATGCAGCTTACCAAAATCCTAAGGGGAAGGGCTGAGCTTTCATTACTGATTATACTTAGCACAGCATTTGTATTTGAATTCTTCACCTACACGCGCATCCTGTTCCTTGAAAAAGATTTCCTCGCACGCTGTTATTTATGTTTTTTAATGCTTTATAACATTTTCTCTTTATTCTCTAAAATGGTTTTTTCCTTTTCCTGCGCGGCAGTTGTGTTTAGTGCTTCATGCAGTCAGTGACACACCCTGCAGAATACAACACATAATCAAGAAAACACGCCCTGCAAAGCAATGTGCTCACTTCAGTCCTCAACCCACCCTGACATGAGTGCTACAAGCATATCCTGTGAATAAATACACAAGAGAAAATGCCATGGTGTGTACCCTGCCACACAACACCCCCAACCAAAAGCTACACTTCAGCTAGCAGCAAACCCAGTTCAGCAGCAGAAGGGGCACAAGTAAGTACTGCACCTTCCTTAACAGTCATTGCACATTCCCAGTTGATGAACGAAACCTAATTGACCTAAACGATGACTGTGTGTACCCAGCTTTACCTTTAGCAAACAATGCTGCTCATGACCCAGTCACAGCACTTACAGCACAATACATTCCCAGCGCAAGAGCCATAGCATAAGCCAGAGGCTAACATCAAATTCAACTGTGTGTAAGCAACCAGGAACAAAACAAAAGAGGAAACAATATATGAGTGTTACAAGATGTCCTATTATCCAAACCTATGCTGGATGGATAAGGATTGAGGTTACACTTTTTCTGTGAAAGGGGAGCTTACAAAATAGAATCAGATTTACCAAGGATTAATATAAACTGCACTAATGTGTTAAGTGTAGCACATCATCTAGGAATTAGGAATAACTAGGAAATCTAGATAAACAGAAATTTATGCAGTAAATATCTAGGAAGATGATTCAAATAAAGTACTTTTTGGTGACTTTGTTTTGTTTTGTTTGTTAGTTTGTTTGGAGTTTTTTAATAGAAATGAAGTACCAGTTTTGTTGCTGTGAGGCATTAGGTAGGAATCCAAACAGAGTCATCCATGACCTGATTTATCTATAAGAAAGTGAACTGGAATGAGGAAAATAATATTTTTTATAAGAATTATGAACACAGAATTAGGAATAAAGGGATTTTGTTGTTAATTTTAGAGCTGAAGCTGATCTTATTCTATAGTCTTAGGTGAGTCAGTTCATGCCTTTGCTTCAGTTTCTTCATTGATAAAAGAGTTCTGAAAATATTTACTTACTGATTTCAGAGTAGCAGTTTGGCTCAGTCAATGTCCCTAATGCAATTTCAAGAGAAAAGCTAGGTACTTTTAAGGCTACTGTTGTCAGGAAAATGTTCGTTTACTGCTCACATGAATAAAAGAGTTAACTTCTAAATCAGTTGTCAGTATCAGTTTACTCATTTCAATTTTAATGATGTGACAACCACCTCGAATAAACCCATGCTTTTAGTTCCCATTCTAATACACATCATGATCTAAGCAGCCGCACCCAGCTGGACTGTGGACAAATTCCTGTTCTTATCTCAGCCTCACTAGAAGCCTTATGTAATTAAACAATATTGTGACGAGGGTCTTATCTCGGGGCATTAACTTCTTCCTTTGGCAAGGATATAAGTCAGCCGGACCCAACTGGAAAGCTGTTCTGGCTTTGCTCTGAGTCCATTATTACTTTCTTCAGTCTGACCTTTTAGTTGCAAATAAAATCTTCACAATGTGAGCTCTTACTGTGTCATGTTCTTGAGCCCTAAGCAAAAGGAACAACTCTTCAAGGCCACCTCAGGATTTGTCCCCTGAACAAATGAAGTGCTTTTGTAACCACTTCAGCACTCTTTTGGCTCCTGAGAGAGCTAATGCCTCTGCACAAGACAGTTAATAACAGTTAATGATATTGGGGCTTGCCAGGAGCTCAGACGAACACTTGGTTGTGTAACTATAACTTGATACGCACTGTTTTGTTTTGTTTTCCACTACAGATAATGCCCTCTGGCTATGCCTATGTAATTGGTTTGACCTCATGAGAAAAGAGAATTGTCTCATTAATTTCAGTGGGTTGTTGAGTTTTGGAGCACAATGCAAAGTGCAGCAGGATTTCGTGGCTGATCAGTTAGTAATGTGCTGAATAGGCTTGCACAATGCGGTAGGACAATTTGGATGTCTGAGATAAAAAAAACCCCAATTAGGTATTTTTATCTATTCCCTGGAGGCTTTTGAGGGATTGTGCCTTGTTATCTCATCCTTGAGATGCCTGCAGTTTAGAAGATTCCCAGCATGAAAAATAATTATCTTCCTTTGAAAGACCGGCACTGATTAACAGCTCTTATTTTCCTGTAGTGTTTCTCTGCTTGTTTCAATCTATTTTTTTTAATCCAGATATAGGTCTAGTTTCTGGCAAAAGGGAAACATGGAAAGATGTGGATCTCTAAGTACAGAGATGCTGACAGCAGGAGTGGAAGAAAGCTGCAGAATCAATTCAAAAAGCACTATGTTCCACACAGCGTATTTAGATTGTTGTCACTTCCTTCTTTTGCTTGTCCTGCTTTTAGACTTTAAAAGGCAAGAGTGGCTGTATTCTGTAATCTATGTACCTTATGTGAATGACAGCAATTCTTAATGCAGCAGTGGTCACACTACCTGCAGCAATAAGTCCCCAACTGATGCTATTAGCTGGCAATGTTATTAAGGGAAGGACCTTAATAAAAGAATGGTGTATGTAAGCAATTCGAGAGTAACCATGTGCATCACATAAACCTGCCATGGATGCAGTCAGATAAAAGCATTCAGGTAAAATGGCAAGGCCGGCGAAATGTATGACTTAAAAAATATAGAGCTTTTTCTTATTTTAGTTCCTTAGCCTCCAGTAAGACTGCAGAAAGATTTTTAAGAGCAAGTGAAAAAGCCATGCTGGCCCTAAAGAAGTTCATCTTCTATCAGGGAGGGGTATGCGGAGATGCATGTCTCAGTGATGCATGGAGGATCCTCCTTCCTTTACAAGCATTTTGAAGCGTTTAGTCTTCCTCCAGTCTGTCAGTGTGGCTTGACTGGCCTCCAGACAAAGAAAAACAAAACAAACATAAACTCTTCCTATTTCGGTGCTGAGGACGCCAATCTGTACCGTTGCACCTCTGGCTGCTGCCCTGCTCCAGCCCACAGGCTTGGGCAGTCCCGTGTCTGCAGGCAGCTCAGGATCACTGCAAACTTGCCGGCTGACTCCCAAGAGCCATGCTAACGCGGACAGCGACTGGGGCCAGTCGGCTGCACGGGGCTGAGCCTGCTCGGCCAGACAGGACCACCGCTGGGTAGCCGCGGAGGCCAAGAGCTCTGGGGTCGTGGGGCAGCAGGTGCTGCCAGAGCCCGCACTGGTGCTGAGAACGGCCACGGGGCACCCAGAGAACTCTTGGGGTGCTGTAGACACCAAGAGGGTCAGCTGCGGGGGCCACCGGGCAATAAAGTGCTGCCAAGGGCCATGGGGTGCTGAGGACACCACCACAGGGAGCTGGCACGGCAACGCAGGCATCGAGTGTCCCTTCAGAGCTGGGGCCCCCGTAGAGCGCCATGAGGAGCTCCGCGGCTCTCGGGGCGCTGCCGACACGACGGGCTGCGGTTGCAGCGGGGCAGGCGGGATGCCGCGGGGGTTAGCCGCAGCTCCCAGCCACATCGCCCCAAAGACCGCCGCTCCCGCCGCTGCCCGTAACCCGGCGGCGGAAGCGGCGGCCGGCTCCAGCCGCCCAATGGGCTGGTGCTGCGCGTCGGCGGGGGCCGTCACTTCCTGGCCCTGCAGCCGGCGGCAGCGAGGCGAGAGCCGGGGCCGGGGGCGGCGGGGCCCGCAGGCTACCCGGCGCCCGCCACCAACATGCCCTTTGATTTCAGGAGGTGAGTGCGGCCAGGCGAACCGCCTACCTCTCCCCGCAGGGCCCGGCCCGGCCTCGCCCGCCTCTCGGCGGGGCTGCCGCTCCCTGCCCGGCCTCCCCCAGGCCTGCCGCCCCCGGCCGGGGCAGGCAGCAGGCGGTGGGCGCCTCCCGCCCTGGAGCACTGAATTATGTGAGGCTGACCCGCCATAGCGAGGCGAGGGTTGGGCCTGTGGCTGTCTGCGGGCGAGCTGAAACCCAAAAGAGGAGAGAGGATGGATGGATGGGTGGGTGGATGGATGGATGGAGAAGTAGGTGTGGGCAGGGGAGGGACGTGGGAAACTGGGAGGCTCAGCCTGTGAGTGGCTGTTATTATATAACGCTGTTGTGCAAAGCAAAAAGGAGGTGTGTGGAGTTTTGCGCTCCCCCAGGCAGGGCGGGTGAAGCAGTGGGGCCTTGGGGCTGACCACTGTGGCTGTTGCACAGGCCCTTCAGCTGCTGTTGGGTCAGGGTGCTGGGCCCCTTCTGCTCCCACAGATCCCCAGACGCTTTAGCAGATCACTTGTTACAGTGAGGTTATGTGTGAGAAAAGCTGTATGCCGTGGCTCTGATGGCTGAGAGACAGCGTTGGCACCTCCACCTTTGGTTTTGGCATTTTGAGCAGGTGTGAGTTGTGAGATTTGGCTGTGGGGCTCCTGCATCCTATGGGCTGTACCAGTCAGTTTCAGATACCAAAGCAGAAGCGAAAAAGATCTGTTTGACTCAAATGGACCTGAAATAGCAACTGTGGATTCGTTTTCTTTTTGACCTATTGGTGAACCAGATTTTTAAATTTACAAATTCGTAGTTGTCATGTGGAATACACACAGTTCAGTTTTCTCGTGTAGGTCTTGGTTAGAACATTGACATTACCAAAAAAACCCCATGCATTTTTGGTAACTGAGAGATACAGTTCTTGCTCAATGTTTCTCATGTAGGTCTTAGTTAGAACATTGACATTACCAAAAAACCCCATGCAATTTTGGTAATTGAGAGAGGTAATTCTTGCTCAATGTTTCTCACATAGGTCCTCCATGAACTACACATTTGCATTCCTTTTAGGTGACAGGGAAATGGTGATATTGCAGGTTTTTAGTTCTCCCCCCCCCAAAAAAAAAGTTGTGTGATATATTTTTGCTGTAACTAAATCAGGCCTCTCATTTATACAGGCTAACATGTATGTGATCCATGGGGCACTGTTGAACATGAAGGCAGTTGCTTCTGAATGAAAACTTGCTGAAGCTGGAAACAGCATCTGCTGGATCATGTGGGATCTGGGGCTCAGAGCCTTGTTTCTGCTTTTGTGTAAAATTTTGATAGAAAAGTTCTTCTCAGCTTTGGAGACATTCTGCCAGCTGCAAATCCCATTGCCATCTATTTTCAGACTTTTACAATATATGAACAATAAGGGATCCTGGATTGTGGCTGTCACTTTGTAATAGCAGATAAAATGTTATTTGAGATGTCTTTGAAAGTGTAATGTTTTTGGGTCTCAGAATGTGCATGCGGAAACATTGGCTAAACAAGAGTAATCATCTTAAGAAACAGCAATAGTGCTTCATTGTGGAATGGAACAAAGACATTAAGTAAAAGCTCAGTTGCAGAGTTCGTGTTAATGAGTTATGAAAACATAGAGCCATGGTTTCAGATCTGCATTTTAAAAATTCTAAGTTGCAAATAACTTCTTTGTCATTCAGTTCGGAGGATTAGAAATAGACACTTCAAAGCAGCTTTTCAAATAAAGTAAGCTTACTCAAGTTCAATTTTTCTCCAAAGATGAATTTTTAAAAGACTGTCATTGATAACAAGAATGTGATATTTAAAGGTACCGAGAAACTGTTGTCATGCTCAACAAACCAGTTTCCTGTTTCAGAAGCATGAGCAGAGTTCAGGAGCAAAGTTTTTGCGAAGGTTAGAGGCTGTCTTTTAGTTGTTGTGGGTTTTGTTCTTTTTGTAGTCAGTGGAATGAAATTAGTGAGGTTGGAAAACTTTACTGTCATAGGTAAGGTATGATGCATACATTGAAAAAAAAAAAAAAGTACAGTTACTTCCTGACAACTATAGAATGTACAATACAATGCTTTTAGGGATGTAAGGTTACCACCTGCAGTAAGTTTCTGACTGAAGAGGTGGTATTTTTCATCATGTAAAATGTGAGGTTTTCTTTCACAGATTTCAACTGGATGTTCTCTTGGGCAGGTATATCTTGGCACCCCCTCTTTAGCACAGACTTTAAAGAGGCTATTGTGCCTATGTATGATTAAAGGCTTGGATTGTTAAGAACTTTTAAAATTGCTCCTCCATATCTTCTAGAGTCCAAAATTCAGAGATTCTCAATGAAAAGGCACTGTGTTCTTCTGGAGGCCACAGATCTCACAGGTCTGTGTTGCTACCACATCTGAAGAAATCACTGCTGTTAACTGCTTTGCTAGGGCATTTGGGAAGGCCAGTTCTTTTTTTTTTTTTTTTTTTGTTCTATCCTCTCCTCTCTTAGAGCTTTTCTTCTTGAAGAGTGCTAAGACATTGACAGTTAACATCAGTTGTAGAAGGAACCATAGCAGACCGGCTAGAAGTTTGGAGCTTGAGTCCTGTTTCCACAAAAAATAGCTCTAGGAGGAGTAGGTTGTCACACACTGTTCTGGAGAAGATAGAGGCAAAAATGACAAGTAATGAAAACAGCCCATGACCAGAAAAAGTCCCTAGTCCTTACCAGTTAAAAGTCAACGAAAACTTTTTGGTCCATGTGACTGAATCTCTTTCCTGTCTGCTAGACTTATGGGTTCCTATTTGGCCAGACTGAAGAACCCAAAGTGCTTGAACGTGTTTCTTGGAATTTTTCTCTATGGTCAGAATCTGAGGCATATTGGTTGGTATCAGATATGGAAATAGCTTTTTTTGTTACTTGTCTTTTTTTGTGCCATACTTTTATTTTTCTGTAGGACTTCTTTTTTCATGGCTTACCACTGTCTCCCTTTGCTGGTATAAAAGGCATTTAATTTATAAATAAAATAATATTTTCACAGTAATTTCAAGTGAATAATAGTTATTCTATCCTGACTATCTTTAAGGTTTTAATAATACTTAGGATTTACCTAATGCTTTTCATTTTTCAAAGCATTTCATTTGGACTAATCTCTAGTCTTGGTGGGATATTGGTAAGGAACCAAGTTTTCAGCTTCCAGATTGGAGCTTTCAGAACAGGTCTGTTCCATGCATGTCACGAGACAACAGCCCTCCTACAGACCTACTAAATCAGTTTATGTTTCCGGAAGGCCTGATTCCTTCTTGTTTTTTTAAACTTACTTGGCTGCAAGAAAGAGACAGATTTTCCCTTGTTGCCTGTCCTCCTGGTTTGTTGGAACTTTGTCAGCAAAGCAGCTTCATAACTATTTGATTAGGGATTTTGGGTAGTATTGCTGGAGCTGAAAGAGTATTGCCCACTTGAGCCTTTAAGACCCAGTGCCACCTTACAGCATGTATGGATGGTTAAAACCACATTAAATTAAACTGTAAGACTGGGTCATCTTGAATGGTGATTTTTGGCCAGGAGATTTCTCAGATGTTGTTTTGTCCAGTTAAGAAACAGGCTTAGTTTCAACAGCAGACCCTGATGATGGACTTTAGATTCCTCTGATGTCGAGAGTTACAGAAGTAAAAATTAACTGACTCCTGGGCACAGAATGGAGACATGATAGAAAGAAATGCTGCAAACTCTCTTGAATCTGGCTTTACTTGGCATCTGCCTATTTGCATGAAAGAGCTACTGATGGACTTGTAGCAGATCTTGAAAACTCTGAACTATTGTGGTAGCTTTAACTGATTAGACCGAGAACAACTGAAATAGACTGCTCAGAAATCAAGTTTCTGTTCTAATTGTGGACAATTCTCAGTTGTGTATGGCCACGTTTTTGGCATAGAGTGGCAAACATCTGTTAATCTTTATATTTAACTGAGAAATTCAGAATGTATTTCCTGTGAATAATTATTGTGATGTTCTCATTAGGATTTGTTGGTTGTTTTGGGGATTTTGTTGTTTGAGATTTTTTTACTGCTTGGTAATCTGAATGAAGTGATAGTGTGTTATACCTGCTCTACCTAGATTTTGAAGGTTGTGGGGAAGGACCCAGGCTTAGAAGGGATTTAGATTTAGAGTGGAAGTTCTTTATGGCAAAGACTCTCATTCCATCTGTACAGCACAATGGGCCCCCACAGCCAGCTGTTTTTGGGAATAGCTCTGATAAATGATACTTTTTATTATGATTCAGATAGAAACATGTTTGTCTGGGGACACAGGCAGGTCTTCGCTTTGGTTCCTGTGTCTTTTTTCACATCAAATATATCTTCATGAAAACTCCAATGTTGCTGCTTTTAGGAGGGGCAGTAAGTTTGGGTTTAATTTAGGTTAAGAGTTTTTATGGCTAATAGTAGGCAAACTGATGCTCAGACATCTGACCTGGCACAGTTATGAAACTGGGGATACAGGCTGCTTCAGCAACATCAGGAAGGGCTGTTTCTCCGCCTTCAATTCCCAACCGGATTAGTGAGGACAAATCAGTAGATTGTAGGTGATTTGAGGTCTTAAGAAGAAAAATCTTTTCCGAACTAAGCAACGTCTTGGACAACAATTTCTCATTCACTCGTGAGCCTATGGAAAATAACTTTATTTTGTTCTTCAGTCTTAAGAAGAGGAGGAACAAAGCTGTCTTTCATAATCCTATAATTTTTCTTTCAACAAATTTGTGATGATCGTGACTCAAAATCTTTCTGTAACCCCTGTACCCCTTCTGTACATGGGATTTGTTTGGCCTATGTTAGAATATTTGCCAGTTGTTATGCAGAAGTAGTGACTGCCTAACGCCTGATGTTCTGTCACTGCCTAATAAACATCAAATGTTAGTGGAAATGTCCGTTTGCTCAGGAGGTATAATTTGGAGTCCCAACCAGCTCTGTGTTTCTTATCAGATCGTGGTGCTCTGTACTCCATCCACTTGCTTGCTCTCTCCTAGCACATTGTTTAATTAGCTACATTAACACACTCGTACATTTGGCAAAATTACTCACTGAATGTGCTTAAACAAATGAGCTCATAATGCCTCTCCTTTAGAAGGTGCATGGTGGTGATAGCAGCAGGTAGGTGCGTCTTTGGCTCAAACAGTGTGGAAAGGACAAAAGAGAAGAATAAACAGCTAAGGCCAGCTGATACAGCTTCTGATTAGATGAGCTGTGCCTACAGGTTTGTGTGAGGCAATGGCATATTGAAAAGGACTGTATGTGTCTTGTACTAAGCTATGCGTGGTCACACTCACATCCACAGCCACATTGCTGCCTATAGAATGATTTCGTTCAAAATCTCAAGTCCTGAATGTGATCAGGCTGATCACAATTAACACCTACGTTTATAACTAGTGGCTGTAACATTGTGCTGATTAGATAGTTGCCTCTCTATACTTTGCAGGGTCCTGCGCTTTTTCTCCCTATCTACTGAGGTGATAGCTGACCCCTTCAGAGCGCCTGGTAACTCTGCAAGCATTTTCATCTTGAACTGCAGCCACGTCTGGCAGGCGTGTTCCACTTCACATTGTGCAATGTCGCTGGTAAACAAGCCTTCCAAGTGGTATTGCTGCCACCTTACGTAATTACTAAAGTTGATTTTGGTGCCAGGCAGTACCATGACTAACTTTGTTTCAACAATAGTCCTTTGAGGCCACCTGAGAAATTATTCTGCAGTCACAGCAGTCAGATGGGCAAGCAGAGTTGTACAGAATCTATTGATGTTTATGTCACAAATAACTGAATCTATGTAGCCTGCGTGTGTGTAAATATTTCTTCCTAAGTCTCCCTAATGCATTATTTCTCTTAAAATATAATTGGAATATTCCTGAGCAAGCACAGAATTAAGGTCTGGCTTTATAGGAAAGTTTTGTGTTGTTCCTTCTGAACTTTAACTGTCCTTTGTTCACTCATCGATGACACAGATGCTTTCTTCATGCCATCATAGTTTGCTGCTGTGAAAATGACTGAATCACACTGTAAACAGAGTTGAATCAATACCACCAGCATGGACTGGAGAGCTGTGGAAGTCATTGAGCTTGTATTGTGAAGTGTGCATGTGTGCTGTTTAGGCATGTAATTCCAATGTTGGAGGTGGTGAGGAAGGAATAGTTTTTGAATGAACAAAGAAATAGTGGAATTGTCTGGATGTTTTTGTCTTCTCTCCAAATACAAGTCCTGAACTGTTGTCTAGATATCCATGTGCAGAGCCAGCTGCCTCCAAAATGGAAAACTTATTGTGCCAAAAAATTAAGCACTATCTCACCGCAATCTACAACATTGTCCTTATGCTGAAATGTTTGAGTGTTTCAGTAGTAATTGTGGCAGACACACACCAGTGAAGACTGCAGTTAGCTGGACAGTGTGATTCACTGCATTTTGAATTTTGTGTGTTTGGGTGTTTACTTTTTTGGGTTGTTTATTTTTTAAGGATATTTCCAAATGAGATGTATCTAGTTTAATCCATAAAGCCAGAGAGATTGGCATTTAATAGAGGAGGCTTCAAAATGCTATGTTATGGACAGGCATGTATTACTGCTAACAGAATTTCAGGCAGTCATGGTTGCTTAGTATTTAACAGTCATATCCTAGAGCAGATCATTTGGCTTCCTAATTGCTGCTCATCTCTGTAGACCACTGTGTGCTGTAAATAAGGGACGACTGGAGAGCTGACTAAACCACCAGTGCAGTCAGTAATGTAAATAGGACTTTGTGTTTTCTGATAAAGGTGAAGCCTCACTCCACGTCAGTCTAAAACAAATGTGACCCTTCTGAGCTGAAATCTGAAACTGTCTGCTGTGTTACAACAAGTTATATCTGGACTAACAAACACTGGTAAACCTGGTCCTCAGCTACATGCGGCAGCTCTATTTTGGGTCTGTATCCGTCACATTTTTCTAGTGGGGTAGCATCAGTATGGATGTTTCTTGGAAACTTGAGTCAAACCCAGGAACTTCACTTGGGAGCCAAATGATACAAATGAGTTGTCTCAAGTCAGGGTTCTGGTATTCTTAAGTCTTGTCAGCTTCAGGCAAGTAACAATCCCTTTCTGAGGGATTCAGAAGGATTTTACTTTGTTCACTTGCCTAGCTGAACAATGGTGTGGCATGGTCCAGCATGAGATGGTGAGCCTGGCAGACCTCTAAGTTTCCCTGATTGATATGGAGAAAACTCTCTGTTATGCAGTAGGGTATGGATTGGCTTGTGTGCTTTTGAGGGAAGCCTTATGAAGAATGAGCTATTTTCTTCACACATCTCTCTTTTTTTTTCTTCCCTAGATGTTGTATTTGTTTATGCTGTTTGTACAAATCTCTGAGTTGTGTGCTGTCCTGATGCAGCTGGGACTTAAACCTTTCAGAAAGCGGCTCCTGCAAACTAAAATTGACACAGTTCTGGTGAATCTTACCAAATGTCATTTCAAAGTGTTCAGCAGTGCAAGGCAGCAACGAAGTCTTAATGTTTTCTGACTCCTAGAAGCTATGGGAAAGACTATGGTACAAATATTTTTTTCTGTAGCTGTCTCCTGGTTATGCTCTGAGTTTGTGTGTAGGTAATTCCTTGGAAATCACTGCCCAACTTTGAATTTTGTTCAGTGTCTGCTTAGAGATCAGGGCTTTGTGTCTGTGCTGAGGGCTGAGGAGCTGGCTGCTGAAGCTGGTAGTGCTAGCAGTAGGGGAACTAGCAGCTTTAGGTAGTGAGATGGAGCTGGAGAAACATGGCAGGAGGTAGAGGCACCCTGAGCTGGCAGGTCTCAAATTGGGAAAAGAAGAGATGTTTAGGACTTGGGAGCTCATAAAGGAGGGAATGGGTGAGTGATGGCGCTGGAGGAAGTGTCTGGAGGATGCTGTGATGAGGCCCCGATATATACTGGGGAGCTGGAAAACCAGCAATCTCTAACCTTAAGGGGGTGAAGGCTCCGGGACAGGAAGGTTTACATTCTGCTTATGACATTCAAGTATCTGGCCATGCTCTTAGCTATTTGAACAGCCATATATGTTTGATAATGTTTCCCATTCTCTCTGCCTCCATTCTCTCTTTCTGATCTCCAGAAGAGCATACTGCCGGTCACAAGGGCAGTCGCTCTTGCTTACAGTCCTCTGAAGGGCTGGATCCCTTTAAATACCAATCCCCTTACTTGAACATTTTTTCTTCATGACATTTTTCTCCTGTTTTGATGAAATAGAATAGTTTGCTCACTTTATTAAAAATACATTTCTCTTCCATCCTTCATTTTGACACCTGCTTCACTGCCTAAAAGGAAATAAAATGCTTGCTGGCAAGACTCCACTATTGAGTATTTGAGATTATAAATGCTTTCCTCCTCCTAATTACCTTTGAAATATGTTTGAGCCTAACATTTTATTTTGAAAAAAAAAGTGATGTACTGCTTCCTTTCTACCATTCATCACTGCCACCTAAAATAGTTTGTATTTTTTGTGTATTTCAGCAACAGTAATTGCTCTGTGTGCCTGGGTGATAGAGAACGAGCTTCTTACTTGCTGAAAGAATAAGCAAGTAAGCACAACATTTAGAACACAATTGACAAAAAGGTGTTATGCAGGGTAGCACAATGAAGTCAGAGAGGCTAGCAGAAGTGAGAAAACGGGAGAATGAGCTCCATGGAAAGAAATCAATTTAAATGGGAGCATAATGTATTCATTTTTTTGTGCCCTCTTTCTGCAACTGTTGTAGAGGTTCTTAGTCTTTTGTCCTAGAAATAAACGGATTGGTTTTTTTTTTCCCTCATATGAATTGTGTACTTGCTAAATGACTAGCAGACCAGATGACATATGCTGCAGGGGCTAATGCCTCTGAGATTCTCTCAGCCCCTCTTCCTCAATGTCCAGTTACCCAAAGGCTGGATTATATAATTAATGACAGTCCTCCTAGCTAACCTTGTTTTCTTGTTCTCAGTACTCCTCCTTGTTTCAGAAACTTCCTCTGTTAGTTTCATTATGTTCTTGGAACTAGAATTAAGAGGGAGGAGCTGGCTGGCAAGGAAACCTATTCCTACATTTCACTCCTAAGCTTAAAAAGTGTGGAAAGTCAGCAGGTCAAAAAAAGGTATTATTTGGAGGATCATGCCTTGAAAAGTGGTGTAGTGTTGTGAGTGAAAAGTCAGTCATACAGAGTTTGAAAATTGCAGTCTTCACCTGTTTGCAGTATGGATAAACTAATTAAACTCTACATCACCTTGTCCTGCTCTTCATATATCAGAGCTTGCTCAGTATTCAGGATCAAATAGTTTCTAATGTAATTTTGAAACTTTGAGACTCTGTCCATTAAAGCTAAACTTCTGCAGTATGTGTGTTAGTATCCTATTGTGTGTAAATAAGGACTGGCTGATTACTCAATGGTGTTTGTGTATTATCTGGTGTTACGCAGGTGTTAATCTTATAAAATGTGTTAATAACTGCTCGGTATTTACAAGTATCGGCTTATTAGTCCTGCTTTGAATCTGTATTTGCATCTTGAACTCACATTCAGGGCCAAGCTTTGATATTTGTATATTCAGAGTTTACTTTCCATGTGAAGCTGAGTTTAACAGGATGATTTATTTTGCTTTCTGCATGCTTCATAGTTAGTGTTCCAATACACAAAACCATTCCTGATCACGATTGTTTGTAAACATGCACTCTAGGCACAGTCCTGCTACTGAACCAAGGCTTGGCTCTTACAGTGCACATTCAGTTTGTTTTCATAAGCCTGTCTTCCTGCAGCTTTCCTTCTATGGAACTTCAAAGAAGTTGGAACTCTGATCAGTAATACCTCCTATATTTGCAGAGTTTTTTAATCTGTAGATTTCAACTTGCGTGATGAAAGGAGGGCAAATGTTACCAGGTACCGCTCTGCAAAATGAAGAAGCTGAAGAAGAATTAATTGACTGAAGCAGAAATTACCCAGTGAGTCAGTACTGGGAGCAGAACAGAATTCAGGTCTGTTGGCTCCCACTGCTGCATCCCATCCGTGAGATCACAGCATGGCTGTCCCAGAAGCTGTCCTGAGCTGCTCTCTGCACATTATGTTCTCATCTGCCGGCAGACAGGAAACATAGAAATGTCATTTAAACAAGAATTAACAATCACCAGAGTCAGTAGTTCTATTTCTTCCTCTGCTGCTGACTTCCTGCCATTGTTTTCCCACTCTGTAAAACGAGGTGATAGATTTCACCTACTTTGTTGGAAGAAGAGTTGCTACTTTTTATCTGTGCTGGCTCGTGTGTCGGCTAAGTGTTCCTGCAGGGTTGTCAGAGCATGCACTTGCCTTTGGGCAGGAAGAAGGGCAGCGTGATCTGAAGAAGGGATTTCAGAATGAAATATTGAACTAATATGTCACAATAAAAATAGAAAAATTAAATATTTTTTTACAGGTATAGAGGAAGGCATTATTAAAATAAGATACCTGTGGAACAAAATTCTGGATTTTTGAACAGCACAGGTACAGCAAGGACCATAAGAAGTTGAAAGCGCTTAGGGAGTTGAAAGTCCCTGCTTTTTGAGAGTAAAGTAAGAGGAGGTTTTGCTTTAAAAGGCATGCTGTTCTTCATGCTTCCCCAATTGGGACAAAAAAACCCAAACAAACAAAAAAAACCCAAACCACCAAAAAAGAAAAAAACAAACAAACAACCCAGCCCAAAAGCCAACACCACAAAATAACCCATGATGATAATTTCTGGCAGAACTTAGACTTGTCACTTGATTTTAATGCTCTTTTCAGTGTGAAAGAGCCTGTCTTGCATTCTGACATTACTTTGGAAGGGGCATGGTGGTTCAGATAGCTTCCCTCTCTTTCTTGTTTAAATGTCTCAAAACCTTCTTACACAGGGGTTGCCTCTTCTCTCAAGGCCATACTTTCCTGATTTAGGGCCTTGCTCCAAACTGCTATTCAGACTAGATCTTACTCTATTTTGTAGCAACTTATAAGCACCTGGGACCATACTCAAGCCTGCAAAATTGCTGAGTAGTCTCCTGTGTCACCTGGCCAGACATCTGATCATATCTCTCTTCTCTCACAGGGGATTCTGATGATATCCAACCCGTTTTAGAGTCACTAAGTAAAATGGAGTCTTGCCCCGCTTGTTCCTTTGTCGCTGTTGTCCCAGATATTAGCTGCTCTCCATGGTCATCTTCACTATTTTGATTATTTCAAGTATTTTGTCAGCAGCCACATGGAATGAGGTAACCGGTCTTTGAGACAGTCTCTGCATGTCCTAGGATTCAGCCTGCTGCTATGTTGTTGAATAAAATCAATGTAACAAGTAGAGATGTTAGTATTTTTTCTCTCTGATCTTGGTCACAGTAATTCTAGGTATGATTTTAACAATTATGAACAATGTAAGTCCCCCCAACAACTTCCAACAGGTGGCCAGGATTTTATTTTTAAAGTAGATTGTCTTTTGTTAATCAAAACAGCCCTGTGTGTGCAAACCTGACTCAGCTGTGCTGTTTGTTCTACCTTTACATTTCCCTGAGCACGAACAGTGGCACTGAAAACTAAATTGGTGGGTTTAGATTTATGCATTATACAAAAGTAATAGCTTTGCTTTTAAAGATCTTGCTGTGTGTGTCTGATGTGCTTAGTAGGAAGGAACAAAGCCAGGAAGATAAGCTGTATGTTTGTTAGAGGTACCTGTCTGTATTTGGTGCAGTGAGGGTGTATGTGTAAGCCTGCTTGCTTTTATTTGGAGTTAAATGGCCTCTGAAGAGATTAAAAACTACCTAGGGCTGAGTCCCTGACAGCTTGTGCTGCTCAGTTGGTGTAGTTGACCTGCTCTTGCTGCCCAAAAGACTCTTAAGGCTGCTTTTTTGACAATTGTCCTAAAGTCATTATTTGAGAGCAGTGACCCAAGAAAACAGGAACAATTGCTGCCTGTTAAAGGACACTGTTTCCTTAAGTTTTTTAGCAGAGTGATTTTTTTTAATCTTTTATTCTAGTAGCATTGAAATATTCTGTATGCTTTCTCACTTTCTTTTTGTTTTTTTCTAGCATCTTGTAATGTCTTGCCGTCTGTCTTTCCATTTGTCTTTCTGTCTGTCTGTCTTTCCATCCGTCTGTCTTTTCTTTCTTGTCTGTCTCAAAGAAGCAGCCAAGAGGTAAGAGTCCTGGAGCAGCAATTTCTTCCTTCTTAGTCTAGTAGCTACTGCCTGAGAATTCGTTTTACTTCATATTCATGTTGCAGAGTATGGGGAGGTGGATGGGGAGTGCCAATTACTGGGTGTTTCAGTGGGTGCTCTCTGTGAGCCAGCTCTTCCGCTGAGCTGCTTCGTGAAACCTCTCAAACATGTTGGCAAACACATACCCCCACAGTACTGTGAGCTGTTGGGAAGGCAGGCTTTCTCTTAAACGTTTTGTACTTCTGTTTCTTAAGCTTTGATTAGTTGGTAGACATCTCTTTGCCTGAGCAGTCAGCAGGTCACAAAGACACCAATTATCTTTGACACAAACGAGAGTGCTTTTAGTGGGAAGATTTCTCTAGAAACACCACTGAGTACTAAAGGAAGGGTGTTTCCCTGTTGCCACTAGTCTCCAGGGGCAGAATACAGCTTTTGAGACAGCCATGGTGATTAAATACTGGTCTTCCCTCCACTAAAGTTTTCCTGGAGAGAGAAAATGGAGTCTCTTTATGCACAGTCATCTTTGAATGTCAGATGGACTTAACCCAACTTGTGATTATCCTGACTGAATTTCTTCCTGCTTCTCGTGTCCTCCTTATAAATGATAAAGCATTTTATGCAAAGAGAATTGCTGGATTCTCAACTCTTAAGTGGTGGTATCTCTACTAAGAGCCTTAATAGCAACAGGTATTTCATGAATCATAGTCCGTAAGCTCTTCTGCTGTCTCTAGGGACAATTCTTCAGAGGTGGTAGCAGCAGAAAGCAAGCTGTATGGTAGCTCATGCTGTGGACTGGTTAAAAACATTGTTCCAGCTCATTTCATGTGCGTTCAAATATGTTTCCTGAAGTGAGGTTGAGGTTGATCATTCTCTTCTCCCCATTTCACACCCACCTTGGTTTCCTGAACTCCTAATGCACCTCTTCTGTCGTGAAATGACAAACTTAAAAATAGGTACAGTTATACACATTTTGTGGGAGCTGGTCACCTGCCTCTGCATCAGATCTGTAGCTCCCGTGAAGAATTAAATAAAGGTGGCTGGACCAACCACCTCTGCTCTCTGAATCGTATGGCTGTAATACAGCAGTGTAACAGAAATTATCGAGAAGGCAGATAGGAAACGGTAAGAGGAAAGACAGAAGTGTGTAGAGCGGCAAATCCCAAGGTTATGTCCTTGTCTTCAGGGAAAATTATTCCTTCTTGTAGTTAAGGATGATTCTGTCTCTTAAATGGCAGCCGAATGGAAATTGTTAGTTGACTGAATTCACTGATACCTACATGAAGTAATTAAAGAGTCTGGTGTAATTCAGAGGGATGTGGCCTAAAAATGAATTTATTTAGAATGTCTTTCAAAGAAGAGAAGACACTAGACATTTTCTAACCTGTTATCAGACAGAGCTGCCTCAAGATGGCTCTTACCAAAGATAAAATGAGTGCTGGCTTGGCTTGACTGTCCAAGGTTGTGTTTGACAGCTGCTTTGCTCTTTGTATACCTTCCGTGGCACATGTAGGTTTCATCAAAAGCAACGTGGGATTGTTGTTCTGAGTGAATGTGAGTTCTTAGAAATGTACCGTTCAGCAGCTTCTCTGTGCACCTGAAAAAGAAAGCCAGCATAATTAACAAGTAGAGTGCTTGATCTTCTTTGAACGAAAAGCAGTTTTTGTTGCTGGGTTTGGGTTTATTTGAAGAATGAGTTTCTTAAAACTTTACGTGTCTGCCCAACATGGGACACCTCTGTGTCACGTGTCTTGAACATGACAAGGTGACAGGTACAGTGTGTAATGGTAGAAATTCTCTCTTCCACTTTGTAACTTCATTTGCTGCTGAGTCTGTAGTGCATGACTTCGTAAGGAATAGGCAAGCTCTTAGTTACATTAGTCAGGAATTGGGGTGTGTGTGCAGGAATCTTGACATCATGCCTTCCTGGATTCTTGAAGTTTGAGGCCTGCAGCCATACTCTGATCCCCATTTCTTTGGTCTGCAAGAAAGATTTGACCAATGGGAAAAAAAACAGCAGCAATATTGCACTTGAATGTACCTGCAGTTTGCAGGAGCTGTGCTAGTTACTGTTAAACTGGGCAAAGGCATTACTGGCGCACAAGCAGAGGGGGAAACAAGTTTTGAAAACTGCTTTATCTAGCTTATATTCCTCCATGCAGTGGCAGGGAAACATTTCTTGCATGAAATAGTTCTTAAAAGTCCAACCTAATCTTGTTTTACTTTGTGGAGCAGAGAGCTCGGTCTACAATTCAGTGTTAGCTGGTGTGCCAGGTTTTTGAGCTAGCTTACTTGATGTGCAAAAGGGTCAGTGGGTTTAGTGTGAAAGAGTTATGGTTTTGAAAAGGTTCTGAAATTCCTGCTTTCTGGCTTAACCTTGGGAGTTAATTAACATGTACTGCAGGTATGTAAGTATTGCGTGAGAAGAGAGAATCTGAGTGATAATAGCCTATGTCAATGCCCCACAGCCTCTCACTTAAGTGCTGACTGCCACTGAAGACAGCTTATTCTTTTGCTTCTTTATGTTGCAGCTTAAACTTGAGGCTGTGACCAAGAGCTTTTGTTGATCCAGGAAGCCACTTCAGCTTGAGAAGTTGTATTATTCTTCATTTCTTCAGACAACCCATCTGTCCCTCTCTGTATGTGTCATAGGTGCTTTGCCTTTAACTGTTTTCAGTCTGCACCCCATCTGTTTCCCAGGGCAGTTATGTTTCTTACCAAGAAGGGAGAAGTCAGGGAGGGAGCTTTTACTGGCCCTGGAAGCCCTTTGGGACAGTTTAGTCTAAGAGGCTTCACCAGTCGTGTTTTTCTTATCTGGATTTTCCTGTGTATCTTGGAAAGGCTAGGGACATCTCCTCCACACCCTTTTTCTTCTGAGAACTGTTATGGTATCTGATTCTGATGGAGATGCTGCTTGCTACTCATAATGAGAGAGCACACGTGTAGCATTGGGTCTACGACATGCAGCATATTGGAGTGCAAGCACTAGTTCTTCAGATTTCCTAGTGCAGTAACAACACAATCTTTCTAGTAGTTTCAAAGTTAACTGTTTTGTATCTGTTACTTTTTAATTCTTCATTTGTCTAGTTTAGGCAAATCTGCTGTAGACTTGTCAGTTGTTTAACAGCAGAAGAATACCTTTACTATTCAGTTAAGTATGTTGTTCTTGCAGATCACTTCAGGTAGGGCTATTTGTTAATGAAGCAATTTGGTTCAGCAGCACCACGTTGTCTTTTTTTTTTTTTTTTTTTTTCCCCTGAGAGACCTCAAAACTGATATGTAATAAAATTGTGATAGTTGTTCACAGTGCCCTGGACTTGTTATTGAGAAACGTCACCAGGAACTAGTGACCTCAACTTCAGATGTGGTATCTGCTGAAAAATAGATGCCATTTCTAAATGCTGGTTCATATGGGAGGTGGAGAATCAAGTGGTACTTCACTCCCACATTCTGCTGTGTGGATCACAGACATAGACCCTTGCTGCTAAGACAAGATGACATCATGTATTTATGCCCCTTAGTTAAATCAGTAAAAACAGACCTTGCAGAAGGGTACATGAGCACATCCCACTGTAGCTCACTCCAGAGTTGTGTTTCAGTGCTGTGCAGATGGAGCTAAAGCATCTGTGCTTCGCAGTGACTCCACACAGTGAATCAGTACTATAGGCAGATGGGTAAGCTGTGCTCTGAGTGTCTGTCCTGGGTGACATGGCCAGTGCATTGGTCCTTTGTTTGTGCCAGGGAGGATTGTGTATCATTGATGCAGGTTGCAAATGCTGTAATCTAAAGGAGGGAATAGTGTTTTTCCTTCTCTGATACAAATTAATTTAGGTATCAGAGTTTCCCTTTGCTACGACACGTTCAAGTCTAACCACTGTTAGTTTTACTTTTAATTGCCTTAAGTTCTTTGTCTATTGCTCATGAAAAAGTTAACAATATCTTATGGAAGTGTTGCCATAATATTTTATTGAAGCTCTTTTCAGAGTCCAGAGATAATCAGAAAGGATTTTTCTGTTCAGAGGAGTGCTGAAGTTAAGCGAAATAATGTATTTATTCCTTCATTTCCTGAAATACTTCAGATCCAGACTTGAAACTGTTCAGGTGTATACAAAGCATGCCCTGGCAGGAAGCCCTGTCTGTAGAAGCTGCTGCTTGAGGGACTGAGCTCATCCTCATTCTCAGAGTAGGCATTTGAAGTACCTGCTACAGAAAAAAACACAATGTTTAGGTAGAAGTCTTCTGCCCTCCATGTCACCTATCTTGCACTGTCAATAAAATAGGTTTGAAAGGAAAGTCAAGGATCATCCTAGGGTTGACAATGTCAAGTTGTTTCCTTCTGTTGTGTTTGATCTATCATTGCCCCTGCCCAGCCAGCCTTGGACATGATTGTGGTTATCCCACTCAGATGAACACTACTGCATCTGGCCCTGGCTTGCTAAGCACTTCAGTGCTTCCTGGGACTCCAAGGAGGTCCTAAAAAGTGAATATGAGAGGCATATAGTTCTGTCTGAAGAAAAAAAAAAAAAAGGAATAGCAATATCCCATATTAGTCTAGATACAGCTTTTGAAGTCCTTCTAATACTGGTCTTTGAAACCTGCCATCCTTTTGTTCAGCTCCATTGAGGTGCTCCCATCTGCAGTTTTACCTCACTGTCCCCTTACGCAGCTGCAGTAAGATGAGGCCAAATGTGATTTCCGCATTCTGAGGGGAGTGTTGCACACTTGTCCATCAGACAGTTGGACTTCTGCCTCAGCCCTGGCTCTGTTTGAACCTATTTAAGAATGATCCATTTGCTGCACTTCTTTACAGTGCTGTTTTACCAGTTTGCTGACGTTCCTGTCAGGAAGATAATAAAGTTTTTTATGTCCTTTCAGCACTGGATCGAGAAAAAAGGATCGTAGCATTCCCTCATGTTAGTGCTGAGTGGTGGTTCCTGCATAACTCCGACACTCCCAAACAGCCTTTTTTTATTTTGTTGTTTGCAACCATGCTCTCCATTAAAAGGAAAGACAATAGAGACACTCGATCTGTCAGGAAATCCCTTTGTTATACCGACACAGCCTAGTTCTATCTTCAGCCTTGTTCTCTGGCATTCCAAGGTCCAGCCTTTCCTTTATGAGGATATCTGTGAACAGGAGGAAGAACTTTCCTAGCAGAATTCATTGTTTCCACTCTGCAGCTATGTCAGTTGGTTAGCTCTGAGATACTGCTCCACTATACAAGCTGTGCCTTTCTGAGTGAAGGAAGAAAGCTGCCAAAAGCTGTAGATAAACAATGCGCTGCCTGTCCTGTGGACATGCTTTGTAAGTGTAAAGT
Source organism: Ramphastos sulfuratus (assembly GCA_013399055.1). Classification (NCBI taxonomy): domain Eukaryota; kingdom Metazoa; phylum Chordata; class Aves; order Piciformes; family Ramphastidae; genus Ramphastos; species Ramphastos sulfuratus. The sequence continues at coordinate 105,344 of WBNM01013509.1, read as the reverse complement.
AATGCATCCCTGTGTGGGAGTGGAGGCAAAGAGACCTCACTTAGTAGTTACTATGAGGCAGTGAACATGCTGCTCATCCAAAGCCTGCTTTCTCATGGTCATTTAGACTGTGAAAGTGGATATTCATAAGGTAGTACAGTGTGTCTTGCTGCCTTATGAGCTGGCTGGTGTATGCTGAACATTCAGTTTTCCTCCAGCATTAGTAATACCTTCCACTGCTTTGAATGTGCCACTGTCAAGTCTATAAGGCAGCTTTTGCAATATACACACCCCAGGGTTCCTTTCTGTTCCCGGGGTACAAATACTTTTTCCAAGTGACCAATGCTTCAGGAACCTAGAGGCTTATTGGAATTTTTACTGCAGGTTCTTGCAGAAACATTTGACCTGAGGGCAAGTAAAACCTGTTCCCATTTACCGTGCATACAACTCCTTAGTCTCCTCCCTCCTGCATTACGAATCATCTGTGGTGTCTAATCCTCATTCTTTTCTCTTCCCAGGACAGTGTAAGTGATCACCTGAAGCTGATGGCAAAAAGGAGAAAGGTTTGTCTAGTGTAGTCTAGAAGTTAATCAGATTTTTAACCCTTAGGTCTGATAAGAGCTGTGGCTCTCACAAATCTCTGATTTCCACTGTTCTTACTGTAACAGGACACCTTGTTACTCTTGTCAGCTTCATGGATTTGTTTGAGAAGTTTGCTTGATTTGCACAGAATCACGGAATCAGAGACATTCAAGCGGGAAAAGACCCTCAGGATCATCAAGTCCAACCATTATCCCAACTCTACAAAGTTCACCCTCAAAACATATCCTTAAACACCACATCCAAACAACTTTTAAATACATTTACTTACTTATTATAATTATATGTAATTAATGAGGCCTACTTTGGGGTTCCATCGTCTACTTATTGCTGGGATTTAATCTCCCTGATATCTCACAAACATACTTTTCAAGCTGTCGTTGAATCATACGCCTTTTTTATCTTTTCTAATTCAGAATTCAATTTGAATTTAACAAAATAGGTTAGCATCTCCATCATTCTCTTCCAAGTTCAATGTCTTGCTATCCTTTTTTGGCTTCCAGCTTGTCCTTCTCAGAATCCATAAACCAAACTGCTGTTTTCACCATCCTGGATCAGGCCAAAGCATACTTTCTCAAGCTGTGGCTGATATAAGATGCCTTTTGGGAATATGCCTGGTACCTTGAGGATTATTGTTCCCCTTGCCAAAGTATAAATCCTCCTGGTCCTGAGCATGACTTTTCCAAGCAAATAAATGTTCTGCCAGCATACTTGCACATAGTCAGTCTTTATTCTTCTGGTCTGATACTCTCTTGGCCTTAACTGGTATCACATGTCAGTGAGCAAAACCTAGCCAGCAGTGTTGGTCTCTTATTTCAAACGTGTCTTTTTCCACTCCCTTGCTGTTAATTGTTTTGATCATTTCGGCATCCTTCTGCAAGCTTAAATAAACTCTCCCTGCTTGCCTTCCGTTCTGCTGCTTGAGTCAGGCCCTGGATTTCATCTTTCAAGTCTCTGTGTTCATCCATCAGTTCTCAGCTGAGCTTTCTTCCTTCCTCCCTACCTTCCAGTCTGGTCTCATTGTCTCTCTTCCATATGTTGCCCAGTCTTGATTCTGTTACTCTGCAGTATCTGTCCTTATGTAAAAATCTATTAGTTCTATGAAACAAAACCATGAAAGCATTATTCAGTTCTGTACTCTTCTTGTCCGTGCTGGACTGTGATTCCAGGGTTGGAATGCTGTTTGCCTGATGTTCTTTGCCTAGGAAGCTGTGTGCGCTCACTCTGCTCATACCTTAAGGACCTCACGTGACAGCTTTTAAGCTGGTTGCAGAGAAGCCTGAGCCTGGAAGTACAGACCCAAAAGTTGTGATAGAACAACTGAGAAGCAGAATATTACAGAGAAGGTGCACTGCCTTTTAAGTACTTAAAGCCAGGTGATAAGAATTGCTGGCTGGGAGCTGTTGATCACCTTCTGTAGTGTCTTTGCCTAATCTTAGCTTACTTAATGCCATGTAAAACTTAATTTGTGGGGTTTGGGTGTTACTTACGTGATTAAAATGGCAGTATGAAAAGAGAAGTCTGCCATGACATCAACTTTCCACTGAGTTATTTAAAAAGCTAGATTTTAATTTTTTTTAATCCTGTGGTGGGTCATCATACTGGTAAATAGTTCTCATTGTAAGAACAGACTTCCATTTATAGTAGCCACATGCTGCTGCTTTTACTGAATCCAGCATAGAGCTCTTTCCTGTTTCAAATGGTTCATTCACACTCAGCAGCTCTTGTGTGTTCATGTGCTCTCTCTTTTTCTTCCAGCTTTTTTAGCCTCGTTGATCTATTATTGTCACTTTGGCGAGACGATGCCAGCCTTCAGTGTTTAATGGGCTGTGAGCAGGAATGATCAGCTACTTCCTCTGCTTGTGAGACCATGATGTCATCAGCTACTCTGGGTTGCTTTACCATCTGCTGCTGCTGTTGCTTTGGTGTATGTGGAAAGAATGTAAACAGCACTTTCCAGATGTTCTCAGGGCACCAGGAGAGCCATAAATGGACTGTTTGGTTCAGGAATATTACTAATCTATTTAGGAGATGGCAGCGAGTAGAGTCATGAAAACATTCAGCTCCATGTGTATCCTGTGCAGCATGCTGTGACAACAAACTGTATGACTGGGTTGTTGAAAGGGTTGCATGATTGCATAGCTTGTTCAGGACTTGAGCTGGACAGGTAAATGATCTCTATACCTACTCCTTTTTCCTCTTTACTGTTTCTTCAGCTTCAGCTCCTGAATGAAACATTGCAACAATGTCCCTTCTAATCTCATGCAAGGCAATTGCTGTTTTGTTTACCCAGAGTGCCTCCAAGTTGTAAGTGATCTCAACTGATGAAGAGTAAACAACAGAAAAATTATCTAGCTTTGAAACTCTTTAAGTGTAACACTTGGTGTAGTAGGAACTACTGAATAAAGACAGGGGTGTTTCATCTTGGTTCAGTATAAGAGTTTGGAAACTGGTGTCTCTCATGCCTCTTCAGAGCTGGAAAAAGCATCAAATCCCACCTACTTGTGGTATAGCCAAAAAAAAAAAATCTAGTTCAGAGGAGAGCCAGACTTTTCCTTCTTTAGGGGGGACGTGTGTGTGTTTTTAATGCATTAATTACTTTTTATTGAGTGGTGGAAAAACTGATGTCAGAGCTGCATTGCAACTGGGCTTGCAGAAGCACAAGGTTGTAGGAAATAATACAGTTAACATCATAAGGGCGGCAGAAGTTTAACCATGGAGAGTTTAAAATAGCAAAGCTGAGCCATATGGATATTAAAAGATATGACTGAATCAAAACAACAGTCTATTATTAAACTGGGTTTTGCTGGGGGAGTAGCAAACTTCTTGAGTTAATTTCTGTTGTGTATCCAATGTCCAAGGGTAGGTTTCTTGTCTCACTACCTTGATATCTGACTTTGGTATTGTCCATTTCTGGCTATTGCAGGGTACAGACTGCAAGAGGCAATATAGGTTGTGTTTCACTGTTTGTTTTTTGCCAGGCTTCTGTATTCAGGAGTCTGTAAAGTATCCTCTTCCTTTTGCAGTGTTCTGTAAACTTGTCCAGCATGACTTCTTCCATGGCACCTCTCAGAGTTTAGTTTGCACAGATCCACGACAGCAAAGCAGAGAAGTGCTTTGGAAGTTGGAGCCAAGAAGGAGCACAGTTACATAATTGTACAAAAGAAAGGATTTTTTGTTTTGTTTCGCTTTTCCTCCTCATATCCTGCAAACTGAAAAAATGTTGGAAGGCTGGGTGGAAAAAACTTCAGCATCATTAATCCCTGTGGGGACATGAAATGTACTGAAATGTTCCACCTGTTTTATGGCTGTTGCTTTTCCTCTTCCAGGTTTGACATCTACAGGAAGGTGCCAAAAGACCTTACACAGCCAACCTACACAGGGGCTATTAGTAAGTAACACTTCTTTCTGATGTCCTTGCATACCCCTGATCTAAAATTAAAGATCACCTGGCTTCACTGTCTCCAGGGATTTTTTTAAAGAGATACTGAACACTGGCAAAGGTGTCCTTTGTTACAGAGACGTCTCATTTTGCCTAGTCTGTCAGGTTGCACTAAATGGCAGAGTAGTTTCCAGGGATTCAGAATCTCAACAAAAGATAGTAAAGATACATTGTCATGAAAGTGAGCTCCTAAAAGCTAGTGCTGAGATAACCACTCTTAGCTACTAAGTAGCTAGAAGGCTTTTGCTAATGTCTTGCCAGGAGCAGAAGGCTATGAGTATGCTTCAAACAGTGTTGGAGGGCTAACAGATTTTTTACCTCTAATAGGCATCCCCTCAGTCAGTATGAAAAACACCTGGAAACAATTGCATTCACAGTTGGTGTACCCAGGTGTTTGCCTGCTGAACAGATTTGAGGATCCAAAGTACTGCAAACAGGGAATCCAGGTTCAATAAGGAGCAGTGTGGGTGGTAGTGTGAAGTGAGTACTGGTGAAGATGGTTGGGGATACAAGTATTTCTCTCACAGTGTACTCAAGATTCATCTGATGTTGTAGGTAGGACTAATAAGCAGAGATCTTATTTTGTTGTTATTTGTCATGCTTTTAAAGAAGAAAAATTGCTTGGTCAGAAACCATCAATAGCAATCCACTCTCACTCCCAAGTATCAATGTACAGACTTTGGCTGATAGAAATCTCTTGCCTTGGGCCCCTTTTCCTTCCTTCCTCATCCTGAGGGAGCCTGTAGGCTGAGTAATGCAATTTTACCCAATTACGTGCAGTGAACAGGCTGTGTGCAGTGGTAAACATTGATCAGGTTGATCCTGCCAGGCCTGTAATTAGATACCTAGTGCAGCTTTCCTGTTCCATTGAACAGTGACTTCCTTTGATCATGTAGCTGTTCTCCATTCATCCATTCTTGTAGATAGGTCACTAGCCTTGTATGTCACTGCTGACGTGAGTGATGTCATATCCCATGGAGACAGCAGGGATGGAACTGAGTCAGTACCAGTGAATCAATGGACACAAAGAAAAGCCCTTTGTGACCTAAAGACACTCCTCACTCCTACTGTGAGGATGGTCAAAGATTGGGACAGGCTGCCTGGGGTTGCTGGAGTGTCTTTGGAGATACTCAAAACGAGTAGATCCAGTCCTGCTTTAGCTGACCCTGCTTTGGCCAGGGGAGTTGGACAGGATGATCCTTTGAGCAGTCCCTGCCTGTCTGAACTGTTGTGTGCTTCTGTGAAGATTAGCACATTACTCTAAATATTTACTTCTGGGGAGTCCTTGTCCTCTGTGTTCTCCTGACCACTGAATTACTGCTGTGTTAACTCCCTTTTAGGTTTGCTGACACTGTGAACAAAGGGCTTGACTAAAAAACTGTTTGCAAATTTAGAGACCTGTGAGATTCAGTGTTTCAAAAGAACACTTTGAACTTGTTAGTGATCCTACTTTCTCTTCTGTTTTGGAAACTAAGAGTTCCCACACTGTAGCTGGGCTTCCTTTGAGAGTTTGTCTTGTTATGAATCACCTGCAGGAGAGCGTGTTTTAGAAACAAAAACCATCAAAGGCTGTATAGTGTTAGGCTTTTCTGATCTGCAGTAAACAGCTCAAGTGATAAGTCTGTTGTGGGAAGGCTTGAAGGCTGTGACTCTTACTTAAAATTATTAGCTTACTTACTTCTCTCTATTGTTATTTGCAGTTTCTCAGGCTTTGATTTTCTTCTCTAACTGGTTCTTCTTCTTTTTGTCAGAGTGCTTTTAGACAGGTTGATAGAGGCTTTTGAACCACACAAGCAGCCAACAAACTGGTGGCTTTGCATGTGAGGATCTTGTGTGCAGCTTTCCCAATGGGCTTTCTGTCTGACCAAGCCTGTGAGTTGTAATTTGAAAGCCAGTAATCTTGCATGTTGTAGGAGATCATGAATGAGACCAGCCCATTGCCATGCCAGTTTGAAGCCTGGGAAGGCTGCATGATTTAATGATAAATACTTAAAAATGTTTTAGGGATGTCAGTGTGGAATAACACTGGGGACTTGAGAGTAAGGGAAGGTTCTGCCTCAAAAAATCTTTTAGTGTCTAACAAATATGTGAAATGGCCATGACTGCAGTTATTTGTTTGTTTTTATTTAAGTCCTCCAAGTTGTACAGAGCAGATGTAAAATTGCAGTAGCTGATTGTTGATTCAAGGCCTTCCCACATGATTTCTGCTGAAACTTTAGTTCAGTATCACTCCTGGTGCTGAAGGCAGGATTCCTGCAGGTGCTTTTTGGATTGCAAAAAGACCATTTTTAAAAAGCTTTACATTTGCTAGGGAAGAAGGCATGGATCAGATGACAGAAGAAAAGGGATGAAAAATACCAGCTCTGCTTCTGACCACCAAGGATGAAGTGGTCAACTTGTCTAGGAAAGAAGCAGCTCAGTGATATGAAATGTAAGGATATTTTGGTGGAAAAGAACAGGCAGTCTCAAACATAAGCAAGTTCAGAATCCAACTGCAGGGTTATTGAGGCCTTCTGTTAGGTATGGTTTTGTAATTTCAAAAGTTGCAGTAAATGCAGCACAGGAGAGATTTCACATCTGTGTAGCAACCCTTCTGGCTACTGGAAATTAGTAGGAGTGAAGGAACCAAGAACTATCCCCTGCCATTAAGTGGTGAGGTTTGTACAGAGCAACACTCTCCTTGCTGCGGGGTTCTCTGAAAAGTGTGCAGAAGTTACTCCTTCCTTTTTCTCCATAAGAATCTTTTCTGTCAGCCTGCATTGCCATCCCTGTGCCATTCAGCCAGTCATGCCACTGTTGTCTCTTTTCCACCGAATGCTTGTGCCAGTCTTTGTAGGCCTTCCCACCCCTGTGTTGCACGTCTACCATGCCAGCACACGGCCATTTTAACAGACCTGACTAATGTGGTGACCACTTGGCCATGTTTGGGTATGTGGGCAGCAGCAGCACATGCCCTGGCCAGCTGACAGTTGGCATTTGACTGGACAGGAGCAGTCTGACATCTTGAGAGAGGGGCCAGCTGCTGTTGCAATCCTCGTATTTAGCAGTCAATGTGGATTCGTAGTCTGCATGCACATGTTGCTTGCACACATGGTAATATTATCCAGAAATACTCTATGCTGTTTGGGGCCCGGAGTTTTAAATACACATCAGGAAATATCAAAGTTATGATTCACATGGCATCTGTAACAAGACCCATTCCTTGCACTTCATAGCAGTTTGCTCCATCGAATAATAAATACTATTAATTTTATGCCTTAATATAGACATAGGTCCACGTTCTCAGTCTGTGAGATGTGTTAAACACTTCACGTTTCTTTCACTTCTTGTGAGATGGGAGGGGAGATTCAGCAATGCACACAGAAGGACTGTGTGTCAGAAGGGATATGTACAAAAAGGTCAGACTGTCAAAGCTAGTGTAGGAAAAAATATCTTGGCAGAATTTCTTGTCCTTTTGGGATTAGTGATTAACCAACAGCAGTGTATTCCAGCATGCCTAACACCAGCAACCTTCGATGTATTGATCATGTTATCAATTGAGTTTTAAGCAACCTGTCTTAGATGGTCCTTGGGAGCTCTGTGGGAACATGGCTGTGCTCTTGCAATTAAGCTATGCTTTATGCATGAATTGTGTGATCCAGGCCTTTAATCTACTCTTCCAAATATAATGCAGTTGTCAAATGTGGGCGGCAGGAACTGCACATTTGCATGGAAGCAAGTAAAAGCCTTCACTATGAAATAAGCAGCTGGAGTAGTCCGTGTATAAGTTCTTATGCTGGGAACATCATGTATGCCTGCAGCACCATGCCAAGGAGAGAAGCTTATGCTCTGCATCTCAAGAAACATTGGCTCTAGAGACAGTTTAATGGATATGACTTTCACATGAGTCTCATGCTAGACGCACACACAGACACCCCTGCCCTTAAAATATGTGTGTGCAAGGAGAGTTTAACAGAAGAGTGGTTATGCTAGCTAGGTCAGTAGAAATGTCCATGTAGTCAGCAGCAGATTCCTGAAGAAGGTTAAACACTTCACCATCAATTGGTAGTTCTGAACTTCCTGAGCTATGAAGTTTAGTTTGTGTTGAGTAGCCTTCAATGGATTTGTTCTTCAGGGCATGTATGATTCCTTTTTGAAGCATTACAGACTCTTTTTTCAAGCATCCTCAACATCTATTGCCACGAATTTTCAAAACATATGTGATGTGTAAAGGAAAAGCACCTATGTTTTTGTCTTCCCTCTTCCATTCCCATATTGAAAGGCAGTGAGTGGTTGTTCCCCATTCATCTCTCTCAGGCACTGTCATGTCCACCCTCAGTAATCTCTTTACAGATTGAAAACTGACAACGCAGTTTGAAGACTGCCAAAAGCATTGAGAAGCTTTGAAAGTCAGCCTCTTCTGGATGTTTCAGGGTGTTCTAGCAGGATTTTTTTAGATATAGGTTAGTGGAATTTTACTGGACTGTATTTTTAAAGTATTGTCACAAGCCTTCGCTGCAAGAGCTGAATTGGATGGTGAACCTCAGGGAGCAAATATTTTGTGTACTGGAAAAGTAGATAATTTAATGATGCAAATAGCAGAGAATAAACTTTTTAAAATGGAAGAGAGAAGGCTCAGAGAAAGAATTTACAGTTAGCAGTACCAGACTTGCAAGGTAGCAGTGACAGTGAGCAGAGCTATGGAAAGCCTTCAGGATCAGCAGAGAGGAATATGGGCAGCATACTGGCAAAGATCTTCTGTCTGCTCTTCAGTGGTTAACAGTAAGAAACATGGGATCAACGAGTCTTATGCCTAGGGTACTTTGTACTCTTAGGTAGGTGTGCACATTCTCATGAGGATTTGCTGCTGTGCGTCAGGCAGACCTTTGTCCTCCCCCGCACTGCACTGTGCCAGTGGATTAGCTGGGTTACAGTGGTGGTCTGTGTCTTGACAGCCAAGACCTGGAAGCAACTGTGTAGCCACCTGAGGTTTCTCTTTAGAAATACATATCCTTTTTAGCTTCCCATTTTCCTACTGATCTTTGACTTACTTTTTCCCCTTTTCTTTTTTTTCTTCATCCTAACTAATGGATTTTTTGGCATCTCTTTTAGTCCCTTGCACTTTTCAGAGAGTCAGTACATTAACCCACCCTTGAAATTATTCTGATGAGGAAGGGGAAGCAACACAACTTTCTTTCCTCAGAACTATAAAATGACTAATCTGAAGAATGAGGCATAAGGCTTTAGGTCACTTTAGAGTCTGTCTCAGTATTTGCCTTAAGCACCTCCTCTTTCCTTCCCTTGCTTATCACATCCTCTACCCAAGGGAGTTTGGACAGGCACAGTTGTATGATAAAATTGCTCCTCAACCAGTTGTTGCTTGAGCTTCCCAAAGGAATGGGTATTCAGGCTGTACAGGTCATATGGAATAAAGTTCAGGAATAGGGTTTTTCTTACATATTTCTCAATCCTAATTAGTGGCTATGGTAAAGTGATCATTTCCAAAGAGTGCTTGGTCATTACAACTCTTCTGGGATTGAGGGGTGAACCAAACGGTAATCCTGTTGTCACAGCCCTGGAGCAGCAAGCTGTTTCCTGGTCTACTGTTTTGTACAGTGATTCATGGTGAACTTGGGTATTTTGTTTAGTACAAATACACATTGCAGTCCTGTCTCCTTGCGTTGGCACATCCTTGTCTACTCCAATCATCCCTACTCAATAGAATTTACAGCTGTCCTTCCTTCCAGCCTCTCCTGCATGGGTCACTGACTGTCACTGGTGCATGAAGGTCACTATACAATGTTTTGAATAGTTTCCTGATGAAGAGTAACCAGTAGTATGCCATTTACTTTGGGTTCCCTCTTTGTAACTCTAGGTTGGCATTCTTAGAAAAGACATGGGACTTGTTGTGTGGGTACTTCACTGTTCCTTCACTGGGAATTTTCTATCTCTGGAGAGTCAATATATGAGCAAATGGAAAAATCAGAGCAGTATCATGCATTGGCTAGACTAGTTCACTGCCACTATGTCTCTGCTGTCCCAGCTATATCTAGTGGGCTATATCTTGCAGGCTGCAAGATGACTTGGACATAGCCTTAAAACTTAACACAGAACCAAAATGCCTTCTAATCCACAATGTACTATGTAACTGATTTTGTGCTTTCAAAGCAAGGGGATACTGATTCTTTTTCTTTTTGAAGGTTTTAGTAGTAATGAAATTAGATTTGGATCAAGGGCTCCAACAAAGTCATACTGTCAAGCAGAAGGTAGAGCTGGCAAACTCACATAACGTCTTGGAGAATTCAGGAGACATAGGGAGGTGGAAATTAGGGTGGAGAAGGTGGCCCAAGAGTTAAGATACCCAGTAGGTTGTTGGTTATTGACATGACATTGAAGTCACTGCTCTGATGGTATCATCTCAGTCATTGTCCCTAAGGAGTGTTAGTTCTCAAGTATGTCTGTGTGGCATATCCATGGGGGCAACAATATGCTTGTATGAAAACAGATTTTTTTTTTTTCTTTGTTAAAGATATGAGATTAACCTTTTTCTTTTCCTGCCTTTTTTCCAGTATCTGTCTGCTGCTGTCTCTTCATACTATTTCTCTTCCTGTCTGAGCTCACCGGATTTATAGCCACTGAAATGTAAGTAAAAATCATGTTTTCCTTTCTTTGAATGTTTGTGCACATGTGATTCTTTACAGCTTTATCCTTGTATTTTGGGAAAATGTGCCCCTAATTTCCCTAGGTCATTTAGTTGTCTAATGGCTTTTAGATTATTTTTGATCGAGTGTGAATTGCACTTTTTAATCTACTAAACTACACTAGGCAAACCTGGTTCTAAAATACTTCTGACAGAGAAAACTGTTCCATACTTGCTTGATCTCTTATTATCTGCATATTGGATTCCTCCTTTGAGCACACTGGATACTTTTCATGTGACCATAGATCAGTCAAAAGCTTTTGGCCCTTTTCAGTTGGTGATCAGATGTAAGCTAGCATGAGTGCTAGGATGATCAGTGCCAGTCAGTTGCAATTCCTCTCTTCCTCTTTAAGCTGCCGATGTCTTGATCTCATCCCCTCTCCTCTTGAACAGGCACTTTCCTCTGTATTTGCTGGATTCAAAGTGATTCTCAAAAACTAGTTTATTTTACCTTGGTGATACTGTATGTTTAAATGCATGATGCCTGCTGGTTGAATTCATGTGCTCTGTGCTCTGAGACTGTGGGCTCCCATGCAGTTATGGTGGGATCTCTGACAAAATGTTTTCTTTCCTCCTCACTTTCCTGTGGATAAAAAGGGTGCCACGTTCTGTCAGTCTTCACTGGGTCTTTTTGGAGATGTTTTCTTTTGAAAAATGAACCATATGAAATATGAATTATTATTAGTTTAATGTTAACAATACCTCATTTTTTAATGCCAGAGCTGAATCTCTGATACATGCAGATAGCTTTCCATGTGTGTGAGTTTTACCTTCTTTCTTTTCTCCTGTTGAGCTCTAATTGAAAACTTAATTGACAAATTTTGTGCCTGAAGACAGGTTGTCCCAGGTAACCTTTTTGGGATCTTGCTTTGAGCAAAATAAAAATAATTTCCACTTTAAAAAACAGCTCATAGAATGAGTGTTTTAGTCAATCAGGTTTTTTTTTTTTTCCTGTTCTCATGTTCCTCCAGCCCTGAAGTAAATTTTTCTTAGTAACCAGTAACACAAGTACCTTTGTTCTGGGTTCTAGGAAACATTCTCCATCACCCTGCTGATGTGACAGTGAGCTCACTAGACTGTGATGCACAGTTCCTGGATAGTTAGAAAGGGTGGAACTTCTGTCAGACTTACGTGATGGTCCAGATAGCAACATATGTCACTGCTGAGCAAAAAAAGCTCTGAAATGCATTGGGCTCAGGTTGACCATGGCTTGTGTGCCTTCTGATAGCCATGAGGCTTTTACTTTGCATCTGTACAGCTCTGACTTGGGTCGAGAATATTATGTAAAGGATAATTTTAACCTTGAGTAATGTTTAACCTTAAAACAGTGGTGTCATCTAGCTCTAGCTAATTTCTTTATGCCCATTGCACATTTACTTCAGAGATGGTATCTTAGGTTTCTTACTCAATTTCATGCATTCGTTTGTGAAATACTAGGGTGACCTTACCAACACACTTCACTCAGGAGCTCAGTTTTCCTGATTTTCTTGTTTTAAAAAGTAGGGAAAAGCTAGACAAACTGCTTCAAGTAAAACACTACTTCTTGATCTTTCAGATCTCATTCTCTCATCTGATTGATTTTTTTTTTTTTCTTTTGGTTAATATTTTACCAGAGGAGTAATAATTGCTTCCCTAATTTTGATCCAATTATTTGAGTGCACATGCCTATATCTGACTTTATCTAATTTCCTGACTAGAGATTTTGTTTTGAATGGCAAAATTGTTTGACTCTCTGAGGCCTCTTCATGCTGTTTCCTTAACAAGATGATGAATTTTCCACAAAGGTATTAGAAGTGCAGTAAGTTCCTGCATGCTCAGCTGACAAGTTTCTCATTAAAATATCAGAGAGATGGTAAATTGCCTTTCCCAGGAGGAGCTGATGGGGAGGAGGTGTTTGTAAGCAGTAAAGCTGTAAAATTTTAGAGAGGATGTCATGGAAGGAACCGAGACAAATGAATGCAGGAAACTGATTTGTCATGGACCATCCACCACAGTAACTCCCAGAGTATGAAAACCTTCTTCTGACAAGTTACAGGTCTTCAAAGTCTTTCTTACTGGGAACAGATCACCCACAGCATTTGTGAACAGGTTCCCCTGTAACAGCGGAAATATTTCTGAAAGACACATAACAAAGTGTTTCCCAGCTCAGCAACTTCTAAAGCAGGAGTAAACTTTTTCTGTCTCTTACTCATAGCTTTCTCTTCTGGGAAACCTAGTGCCTTAAAGCTGTTCAAAGATACTGTGAATCTCCTGTGCTTCCCTTTCAAATGTGTATTACTGGCAGCGCATTGTGAGGCAGTAGAGTCTCATCGTTTGGATTAAGGGTGCAGAAGTGTGTAGCACTGTGTGATGTGGAACAAACTGTGAGAACTCAGTGCTACCATTCAAACTAGATGGTAGCAAATAACAGGGGAGATACTATCTCACAAAGATCTGTTCAGCCTTGTTTGCCCATGAATCAAGCATTTGTGAAGATACGGAAGATTCCTTATGTGCAAACTTTCCCATTTCCATCAACTTTAATTTTAAGTTTTGAGTTTCTTTTGTATGAAGAGTCTCCTACAACAGATATCTCTCCCAGATTGAAGTGGGAGAGATATCTGGTGGGGACACTAACTGGTGTCAGTACCTGAATGATTAACTAGAACTCACTTACATGGGGTGAGCTTTCCTGCTTTTTCCAGTGCCAGCTGTGCTATGAGACTGCATCACTCTTCCTCCTCTTGTGCCACCCGTGTGCTTGACAAGGCTAGATTGCTGCACATTTCTGGTGGCCAGGTAAAATGGAGAGCATTTGGCCTGGTGGCTTATGTCAGAGACCTACCAGGTTCGCTGATGTGGACTCATGCTTACATCAGAGCCTTATTATACTGAGTAATTGTGCATGGTGTTTGGGCATCAGCAGCCTGCTTCAGGGCAAGCCAGCAGCAACCTCAGCAGTGGTGGTGCCCACAGGATTAACTGTCTAACTCTCACCAGCAAGAGGTTTCTTTGCTATCTGCATCTACCGCATCTGGTGTGGTTTGTTAAACTCGTACTGTAACACAAGAAAATAAGGTCTGCTCTGCACCACGCTAACCTGTAATACTTGCTGGCTTCTACCCAGCCAACAGTGGTTAGATCTTTTTCTACATTCATATGACCACAGCAACTTAAATTCCTGCTATTACTAGAAATCTCAGTTTGGTCACTCTTGCCCAACTTCAAAGGTGATTTTCCTTGACCAGCCCATTGTCTTAGCACTTATAGTCTCAACTGCCAAAGACTTGTCTGGATGGCAGAAAGCCAAGAAATTACACCCTCATCTTGAGGACAGCAGTCATAATACAAACCCCAGTCAGATTAGCATTGTGGAGAAGACAGTATGCATCACAGCAGCTATGTCAGTAAGTTGTGTGGGCATTTCTAATGAGCACTAGGATTCTGTCTGTGCACAGGAGCTCACTGCAACTGTGACACTCAACTAAGATGCTGTGTGCACTACAAAGGACATGTAGAAAGTTCGTGTGACAGGTACCCAATGCACTATAAATCACATCCTATTTTGCTGCTGACTGGCTTCCTATCTAGAGAGCCCTGAGTAGGATACAGAACTCCTAGTTTCTCATCTTCTAGATTTATTAGGTGACCCTAGCAGGCAGTCATCTGAGCAGCCATGAAGGAAATCAAAGCTTAGTTCTTAGGTGGGGCTACATCCTTTTCAGGAAAATCACATTGAAGGGCTGCTGATGAAAGAGGTTTTTCTTTGCCCAGATGTAATTCATCATTGCAGTTAGGTTTAACCCTGAGAAAGGATCATCTTGAAGATTATTTTTATTTTCTTTTGTCCAGACTGAGAGTGGATGAGTATTTAGTCCAAAACCAGAACCTAGATTAATATCCTCAATTCTGTAAAAGACAGGTAAAGAAAAGAAGACCTGTGATCCACATTTGAACCTCTGCAAAGCCAACAGTATTAAACACAGTTGTCCCACTGAGCCAGTGATTCAAATGCCTGAAGAAATGAAACTAAAGTGTTAAATGTGTCTGGTATTTCCTGGCCAGGATTGGCAGTAGATTGAGAGTTGAGACTGAGGGCTAGAGATTGCTTGGCATACCTCTAGCAGCCTTCCTCATTCATCCTTCTGTTGTGTTGCAAATCACCTATCTCTTGTTTAATTAACTGAGATCAGCACTAGAAGTTAATAGCTGGCAAGATGATAATCTTGCTGTTTTATAACTGTAATTAGGTCATGAATTACGTTCTGTAGGATCAATAAGAGTTTTCCAAATGTTCCATCATTAAGGAGGAAAGATGTAATTAACTAATCTAGTCTGCCTTGCATTGGCAGCCAGGGGAAGGGGTAGGAGGATATGAATATGCTACTTGTGATATAAATGTAGCTACTCAACAATAATTCATCTACCACAGCACACTGTAGAAAGCATCAGACTGTTCCTGACAATGTTTTCTTTTTCTTTTAATGTAGTAACAGGCAAAGAACAGTCTGAAGGGACAAGTTTGCCCCCTGCAAGGCAATTAATTACTTAGATAGAATATCTGTAATAAAAGTACTGTCTTTGCCTAAAAGTATAAACCCTGAGCAATGTCCATCTCACTTGTTCTCACTCACTGAGGACACCCGATTGCTTTAATCTTTATGAAAATTACCTTAGCCAGTCCACGAACATCACACAGCCAAGCTCCTGTGCTGGAGCCACATCATGTGCAGTATGATGTGACTGCTCATGTAGGCTGTCAGGTACCTGCAGTGTGGGAGGGAGCAAAACACCAGGAGCTACTGAGACCAGTGTTGCTTGTTCATACTGAGTTCATTTGCATGCCCAAGACCGGTCCTGCAGTAAAGCAGAATTGTTATCATACCTGTCTTCAGAGGGGATTTTTGTCCCTTAGCTCTCCAAGGTATGTGGAATTTGTCTTGTGGCTTTTGGCCAATGGAAATTTCTCCTGCAGAGCCAAGCTGCAGCTGCTTTGTAAGCAGCATGGTGAGATCTTGGTGCAACAAGAGTTCCTTCTGTGCGAAACCATAACTTGGTGTGTAAGCCATCTGTACCAGGAGCACAGTGCTACAGCTCAGATGTTCTGACACTAAGCTGGAGATGCAACTCCAGCTCCACCAGCTCATCCAGTTGAGGCAGATGAAATGCTGGAGCAAACTAGACCAGCATTGGGAATACAACCTAGTTAGCAGACAGAGGGGAATGGGAGTTGTAATCCTGCTCTTGCTATGGACTGACCTTGAGACAGACACTTTCTGTAGAAGGATGTAATACTTAGCTGCTTACTTCTCCAGGGGTGCTAAGAAGCTTAATTAATGTTTGCACAGTAACTTGGAGATTACCTAATAAAAGGTGTTAGATATTTGTGCAGTGTTGTTATGCCCATGTGTGGGTTAGCAGGAAGCGGAAGGTCGTGCCGTGATGTCATTTGCGATTTCTGACTCAAATCTACATTGACGTCTTTCAAACTCTTCTCCTTCTTCCTGCCTCCTGGAGAACTGTAATCCCTTCCTTTGTGGGACAGTGTTTTCTGTGCTTCACAGCTGTGCCAAGACCTAATTTGGGACAAAGACCTTCACAAATAAGAACCGATTGAGATTCAGGGCATAGAAGGAACATTACAAATGGCAGAGCAATAGATACCTGCACAGTTTATTACACAGTAGAAAATTTTCTGACCTGCTTGTTGTTTCCTACACAAACTGAGAAGATAGGTTGGTTGTTCTGTGTTGGGTCTTCTCTGATCTGGTACAACTGAAAAAAACAGTAGTGCAAGAATCTCAGCTTCAAATGGTTATGTTTCTGGAAGGCGGTTCATAGAGCTGGAACAACAAGCCTGAGAAAGTCTTTGGAGAAGCTTTGGGCTCCCTCAAGAAAGAATAATTATTTTCTCTCTTAGGCTTAAGGTTCTGGAGACCAGAGAGTGTCTCCTGGGAGCTGGAGGACAAAGTGAAATGCAGTTTGATTGAATAAGGGCTTGTATTTTCTGTATGGCTGATGACTGGGGAGGAGGTTGCCTGGTTCTTTGCTGTGAAAGAGTTAGAAACAAGGCTAAAACCTGAAACAGAGACTAGGACAGGTTGGACAGAGGCAAGGAAGATGTGTTTAGAGAGCTCCCAGGCAGCATGTGAGAGTCTGAAGGGTCAGTGCAGTGTGTTTCCTTTTGTATTCAAAGAGCCACAGGTTCTTCAGCTGTTGAAGTGCTGAAGAATCTCATGTTAGTGGTCAGGGCTGCTAGGTGGAAATAAGTTACCAGAAAAGTTTTGTTTCTGGGGAAACAAAGCTCTTGGCTCATAATTAAGTCCTAAAGCGTGGGGAATGGGTCTGGCTTTCATTGGATAAAATCCTGAAGAAATTGTGAGCCCTCTTGGTGCTCCTTCCCCCTTTCTTTCTTGCTGGCGTGCCATTTGCCTTATCTGTAACCTTAGCCAGAGTCCCTTCAGCTTCTCCTGTGTAATGCTGCAAGTTTGTAAGCAAACGGGATAAGCAGCTGAGAAGCCCAGCAGAGCACCACTGAGGAATGTGAAGTATTTCAGAGTGGCTCTTTCTAGAAGTGAAGCAGATTCCTTCTGTGTGGATCATAGCTCCTGCTGCATGGAGAAACTTTCCTTCTTTTCCTTAAAGTGGCAGCGGGAGGCCCTGCAGGGGGAGAAGCCCACCTCCCTCCTGTCCTCTTGCCCTCAGTGTACTTTCATATTCTACACCTCGACCCTGCTTTGTCGTGCCACTATTACTCAAACAGTCCTTAACAGCGGTTAAATACCAACTCCTAGATGCTTTGCTAGGAGGTATATGCCGTCTTTGGAGTCACAATATGACCCTATACACAGCTTCTCTAAGCAGTCCTAGAAGCGTCTGCATTTACAGTGCCTTTCTGCTTGACCTCAGGTGTTATTTCCCTTGTGCCTGTCCCATATTCACTGTTCAGGACTGTTACCCCTGGGACACTCTATGTTCCAGGAGAGACAGCTACAAATTAGAGCAAACTTAATTTCCTCTGCTGGAGATGTTACTCATTCGTGGAGAGTTACTAGAGGTGGTAAACAGTATTTTTCCCAACATCTCAGGATTGTCTGATTAAAACTTAGGAAGGCTGTGTGCAAACTGACTTCTTGGCTCTGGGGAGCAGGACAGCAAAGGAGGCATAAGTGCCAGCTCTCTGCTAGCTCCATCTAGACTTAGGTAGTGGTGTTTCATGGGGACATCTTGAAAAGAATAGCCTTGACCATGGTAGTTTGCTTTACCTGTGAGGTTTCCAGAATGCATTTGGGAAGTGACATTTCCAGTTTGTTGAAAATGATGACATTTCTTCTGAGATTTGCCCCAGCAAGCATAGCATTGTGATATGTTTTCATTGTGCCCTCAGTTGCCCATAGCAGTATAGAACCTCTCTAACAAAGCAGGTCAGCTCAGGGGTTGCACTTCAGAGCCACTGGTAAAAAAACCTTTCTGGGTTTGTTAGCTTGGGCCCTCTGCGAGCTGATGCTGCCAGGAGGAGGCAGTGGCCAGAGATGGGAGGGAGAAGCAGGGTTCAGCAGGCAGGGTGCTCCATGAAAGGTGGTGCTGCAGGTCTGAGGGAGGGTAAGGAAGGATAGATGGGCATGAGCTGTCATATGTCTAAGGAGTGATAGACAGGGTTATGAAATTCAGAATGTGAGTATGAGAGGGGCAGGGGGCTACTAGGTAAAGAGGAGGAGGAGGAGGAGGAGGAAATGGCCTGTGGCCTTGAGCCTTGCTCAAGAGATGAGTTGGGAACCATTGGTCCAGTGACTGGAGTGCAGGACAGGAAACCAGTTTCCTTTATCTGCGACTAATGGACTGTGTGACGTGGACTTACTGGCCTACTTCTCTTTGCCTCAGTGATCCAATCTGCAACCAAGTGGCCTCACTGCTTGCCTTCCTATGTAAGAGCTTCCACGGGCTCCCTGTTTGTCCATTGACTCCTACCAGCATCCACTTCTCACCTGCTTATCACCCAAAGGCTTATGTGCCTTTGCTTTTTCTGACAAGTTCAGAACTGGAAATCACAAAGTACAAATACTGACCTTCCTCGAGCTTTTCTCCAAAGAGCTGGAACGTTTGGCTCTGAACCTCATGTGCTTCTCTGCCAACCCTGATGTGGGTGCTCCTTTTTGCCAGTAACAAAAAGTTGCCCATGGCACTGGCTGGGCACGACCCACATCTTATACAGAGAGCTGGGAAGAAGCCAGGTGCTATTATGAAGCAGGTTGGCTGTCAACTGGGATCATGATGGGAGGACTCAGGAAGTGCAGAAAGGTGCATTGCTTTAGGGGATTAATGCCTGTCCTGGCTGGAGCTGCTCCTCACAACCATGTTTGGACATATGACTTAATCCTGATCGCTACCAAATCTGCCAGCAATAAACACGTAGAAGATTTAATGCATTCCACTCGGGAGAAGCCAAGAAGCTTCTAACTAGGTCACTGATGAGCAATTTTTCCCCTCCCTCTGTGTCATTTTTATTAATCACTTGAAAAATACGTTGAGTAATGATTGCAAGCAACTTGTCAAGCCAATTAAAAACAGAGAAAGGTAGGGCTGTGAAGCTGAAGACAAATGCTGTGCTGGTTTTAAATGAGTGTCTGTAAACCCCACTGACCTGTGAGTAATTACATCCAAAAGAAATGGCAGCTGTTTGTTTCTCAGTGTGAAGGCTGGGTTCTTCTGAATCCACAGGGCAAACAGTTCATTATGGTCCAGAGATGTATCACCAGAGCAAAATCACTTTGATTCTGTCTTGTAGCTGCCCTTAGTCTGGTTCGTCTATTAGCATATAGACTCTTCGGGAAGGGCTTGTCAAAGAGTTTCACACACTTTGAGCATTAAATAAAAGTAATGCGGGACATTTACTAGGGAAGGTAGTTTATTTTATGTTGCTTGAACATAAGTTTCTATAGTTTTATAGTCTGTCTGGCTGGAATATCAATTGTCAAATGTTTTCATTTGATGAGGCTGAACGGTCTTGGACTTTGGGGGAGAAAGTGCCGCTAGGTACTCTCACCATCTTCTCCCTTCATTGTGGTGGGCTTCCCTAGAGTGGATTCTCCAGGACCGTTAGCAAATTCAGCTGTGATTGCATTGAGTTTTTTGGGTTTGTATTTTACATGTCAGATGGACTGTATGTGCCAACAATAAATATTTATACTCTTGCATTCCTTTTACTCTGTCTGCATTTTGTCTTTGTGAGATATGTGCCAGCTCCGTGGGTGCTATGAAACAACATTACTCTTTGGGAGACTGATGCATGGTGTGTTAGATCCTGCTGTCCAGGATGTTTCTTCCCATCTGTTCCTGGCTCACATCCTCTTCTCCTTAATTTTAGTAGTTGCTTTTGGTTGCCATTCATAGTCTGAAATGAGATATTAAGGAGGGAGATACAAGTATGCCATGCTGCCTTCTCTTGCTGCTGCTCTGTCAGCTGGGTGGCAATAACAAATGGCAATTAGTGACACAAATAAGCTTTCCTGTGGGATAGTTGAGAGTGGCCTTTCTCTGAAGCTATTTATGAAACAAATTGAAAAGCACATGCTTCCCTCTTTCCTAAAAGGAGTAACAGCCTAGGCACGTGGAGGGCTAGCATGCTAGCCTGCCACCTCTTTGGCATTAGGTTCTTGTTTTGTATCACCTCTGCTTAAGGAACAGGACACCAGAGCAGGACTTTTGTCTTCTCGTGGTGTAAGGGACTTGTTTAAAGTCGTCTGCACATGCCAAGCAAGAATTAAATAGTGATTTGCCTCCATACAGTTATGGAGGGCTTTTCCTGCTGACTCTTTAACTCTGTCATACAGTCAAACCCCCTGCTTCAAAGTCTTTTTTTCTCTTCCTGTGTAAGTTGCTGTATTTTTCTAGTGGAAAGTAGCTATGTTCCTGAACTCTCCTGTGTCTTCTGTCCTCCAGAGTTAATGAGCTCTATGTGGATGACCCAGACAAAGACAGTGGAGGTAAAATAGAAGTGAATCTGAACATCAGTTTGCCAAACCTGCACTGTGAATGTGAGTACCCTCTTTTACTTAAGGGTTTTTTTTTTTTTTGTATTTTAAGAAATACTTGAAATGAGCCCATCTGGTACAGTGGCCCTTCTGTGACAGAGTGAATGGAAATAAGTAGCTGCAGCCTTTGCCAATTCCCCATCACTGTCTGTTCCAAACCAGGACACTTGTTTCCTTGGACCTTCTGCTCACTCTGTAGTCCTTGTTAGTGGCTGATCTCCCTCACTGGCTTCTTGCTAAATCTCATTTTCTTTTTTCATAGCAATCTTTTTGTCTCTGAGAGCAAGAAACCTTCTAAGCATCACTCATAATTCTGAATGCACCACTTGTTTTTTGGCTTTTCACAAATCACCAGCCTTGTCCACCTGAATTTTTTCTGTTTGTGTAATTGAGACTGCTGTCAGCTGACATGGTGTGGGAGGTGCTTTTGTGTCAGCTAGGCAGTCTGAAAAGTTTGGTCATAAAGTTCTTTCTGAAGAGCTGGTATAACAATTAATATTTGACAAATGATATTACTAGTACAGTTTGGTCAAACGTCAGGGAAAAAATTGTAGATTTTTTTCCTAGCAAAAGCAGTGCATACTTTTCCTATGCAACCCTCCTGTTATTTCTATTGTTTTGATTTTTGTCTCCTCCTCTCCCACCCATGCAGTAGTTGGACTTGACATCCAAGATGAAATGGGAAGGCATGAAGTGGGCCATATTGATAACTCAATGAAGATACCTCTTAATAATGGGGATGGCTGCAGGTTTGAAGGCCATTTCAGCATCAACAAGGTGAGTAGCAGTGACAGCAGGTGAGTGCTAGCAGGATTCACCTGTGAAATACTATTGGAAATCTGTGTGTCAGTGTTTTTCCTGTAGAGCATACGTTCCTGTCTCTAATCAGTGGTGAGCCTAAGCCTCTTGATGCTGCAGAGTAGTGTGGACAGGGGTGGCTGCATAGTCAGACCCATGGAGAATATGTTAAATCAGGCCTTTACTTCATTCTCCAAACCAGGGAATCGAGAGGGCATTGCAGAACAGCAGAGAGCAGCTCTGTGCTATGGCCAGGGCTGTCCCTGTCGGTGCAGCAGCCTAATGCTTAGGGGATCTGTGAACTCCCTACAAATGCCGAATGGCTTCTGCGTTTACTTCTCACAACTGCACCTCCAAAATGTGAGTCACTGTAGAGAGGTCTTTGGCAGTGTCTCTGTCCAAGTGCTCTTTTGTTCTGAGAGCTGCAGAATGACAGGAATGTTTCCTACCAGAGGATGCCAATGTAGCAGAAACGGCCCCGTGCTGAGATGTTTGGAATACATGCGCATACTCTGCGCATGCTTTGTCAGGATGTTCCACTTCTGCCTCAAAAGAATGAAAATCCAGGCCTGGAGGAGGCTCCTCTCTGGGATGGGTGTGTTCAGAATTGAATAATCTTGCTATGTAATGCTGGAGATGACTAGCTGGGGTGGGGGAGGCAGTGGTGGGGCCCACTGATGTCCTAAGAAGGGCACACCCTTTATTCACGCCTCCTCTTGTACCACGGGCTACAAAATCCTACTTCCTTCTTTTCCTCCCAGGTCATGTTAAATCACATCTAAAAATAACAGGCAGAACCTCTTACTGATTCTGTGGCATGGGAAGGATTAGGGACCTATAAAGAGGATGTTTCTTTCCTCACCTGTAAGTCACCAAGATTACTGGCAGCTGATAGTCCACAAAACTGGGAAAGGGCTTCTTGAAAGATAGTTCTTGTTCTGTTAAATCCCAAAGTATAGAGCTGAAATACTTGGGGGTTTGACTGCTAGATATGGTGTGTTCTGCTCAGCAAAGCATCTCAAAAGGGGGTTGTTCTGTGTGGCAGTGAGGAGCTCCCTTCACTGCTTGATCTGTCAAAGACCACTAATTGCATTATCTCGTGTAGTGGCTGGGGCTGCTGCCAGAGGTAGGGGACCTGGTCCAGGACTTCTGGCTCCAGAAACCTGAACCTCTCATGTATGAGCTGGAAGTGTTCAGTTTCTTGGCAGAAACTGTACAGGCTTCTATATGAGCTGGTGTCTGGAATGTAATGTGGTCAGGCTTTGAGACTTGGCCAAGGGCTGCATTTGGGTGTTATTCTCAAACCTGAAGAGGGAGGACAAGGTAGCAGTGAGATGATTATATGTACTGCTGAGCTTGTGTATGACACAACTTGTGTCCACACCTGAAAGTGTTCTCAGGAGTGCCCTGCTGTTCTTCAAGACATTTAAATTAACTTTCCTGAAAGCACATGGAACCAGCATGTGGCCTCCCATGGCCCTAATAGTGAGGTTGCCTCTGCAGAGAGCACAATGGGCATCAGTTATATAACCATCCTCCTACTCTTGTCTTAGGCCATGTCAGATTGCTTCTCAGTCTTGCTTAATTGCCCAACCTTTTCATGGTAGGAAAAAAAATCTCGCACCCTCTGTAACAGTGATGGATCTGAATCTGCTGAAGGTCTTCAGAGAATAGGGCTAGTGCCATGAGAAGTGGCGTCAGAATGACACTGGTGCTCATTTTCTGCCCTGGAACTGAGTCCTTTGGTGAAATCCGTGTTCTTCAGAACTTTGTATTTTCTATGCATTAAAAAAAATAAACCCAGAAAGTCCTATACTTGGAAGGGCTATTCTCAGGGCTAGAAGCTGAAGGTCTAGCCTAGTTTATTTGGGAAGCCCCATTGGTTTTGATAATTGCTTTTTTTCCCCCTCTTTCTTTGTAGAACTCATGAGTAATCTTCTCAAATGCAAGATTACTCCTGACCAGTGCTACTGTAAGAATGTATCCACATTTCTTGGGTTGCTCTGCAGCAGTGGACCCATATGCAAATGCGAGATGTGGGAGTAAAATGTTAAGCAACTGTTTGTTGCTTGTCAGAGACATGAATCTTACTTTGAGAGGGATAAAAGACATAGCCTTAAGTGTTAGGAATCCCTAAAGATGGGAGTGATCCACTCATCCCCTCCCAAGTCAGCAGCAGAAGCAATGTGAGGGTGCCAGACTCTTGGGCTGTGGGATGTAACTGATCTCCACTCTGTATGCAGTACAGTGGTGTTGGTCAAGTGCAGGTATTTCAGAGCCTTTCTCTGACATGCCAGAGGTTGTCCACTGCTATGTCGATACAGCCTACCAAGCTGGATGGATTCAGGCATTTGTGCTTCGTATCACAGAGCCTAGCAATGCCTTGAGGGATAAAATGTGAAATCCTGTCTTCCATGTCTGGACTAATTTTAGGTCCCTGGTAACTTTCACGTGTCAACGCACAGTGCCACTGCGCAGCCTCAGAATCCTGACATGACTCATGTCATCCACAAGCTCTCATTTGGGGACAAGTTACAGGTGAGTTCTCTTCTCTGAAAATTCCCTGGCTCTAGGGGAATGAATGCAATCCTACATGAGTGAGTTGAAAATTAGACACTTGGATTTTATGGAAGGGCCATATACAGCATGAGAAGGACATTAGAAAGCACTGCTTGGGTAAGCAAACCCATCCTTTGCATTCATGCAGAGTACACTCAGTCTGGAAGAGTTTGCAAACTGTTTACATGCCACTGCTTCAGGAAGGAGCAGTGTTCACTCATAGAGTGACTTTGCTGTTTTCCTCTGAAACTGGAAGTGCTTTTGGAAAAATACATGGCTATCTTTCTGCAGGGAGTAGAGATAAGGATTTGTGGCCTTGCAAAATCCTATGCAGTACTGTTCTCAATACAGCAAACAAATCTTGACTGTCTTTGCAGAGGAGCAGCGAGTATACCAAGGGAAGTTATGGACTTGCTACTGTTTATCATGGCACCAGACAAGTTCTTTTTAATTCACTTCACTTTACTTGTATAGCAAACGCCTATTAGTCAAACTCGTTCTGCGAAACTCAAGTTAGACTTCCCTGCTGGGAAGAAGCTGAACATGTGCACTTGCCCTGTGGATAGAGTTTCACCAGGTGTTGCAAGTTATGTAATAATTCCTGATTTCTCAATAAGAACAGATTACAGCACTTCTCTAGCCTACTTCCAAGGAGCTGGCATCATAGGTGGGAGTCACATATATGCACACCCAGTTTGCGACTCACCCTAAACATTGCTTACCCATAGTGTCTGTAATCTTCTTTGCTCAGCACAGACGTCTCATTAGTCTGCTTCTTGTACACCCACTTCCAAAACCCTTTTTCATGCTAACAAGTCTAAGCGTTGCTTTGTAGTCTTCTGACTCTGCTCCTGGCTCCTTTTAGGAAATATCTGGTGTGGGAACGCTGAAATATTAGCATATAAATAAGCTTGTCTTGGTGTCTGTAAAGCACACTGAGATTATGAAAAATATTAAGTAAGTACTAATGGGGAGTTCTGCAGTTTGCTTGGGAAATCAGCGCTCTAAGGTAGCATTCCCATTGTTTTATCATGGAGGCTTTGAGTAAAGGAGTTGGAGTCAGAATCAGCATGAAAGAGATGAGAAGCCTGGACAGTTGTGTGCAAAGGAGCAAGCCTCTTTAGTTTTCAGGGTGAGAAACCTGCCTAGCAAACATGTAATTGGCTCCTGATTTGGACAAGTCAGTATTTTCAAAGCTCAGAATAACTACTCATCCTCTCTGTACTAGAAAGGAGCATGTAGGTGCTGCTGATCCTGTAGGCAAACATGAGTTCAACAGCACAAATTAAAGGAGGATATGTTCACTAAACAGGTGCTACTAAGATTCAGCAAGCAGTGTACAGAGCCAGCAAGTACAGAGAGCTTTAAATCTAGGTATATTTTGGATTGGCTTCACCTGCTTTGATGTAACGTATGCTCATGTCTTAAAGGGCATGAGAAGCTTCTCATTCACTTGTGTCTTGTGCTGGGAGTTAGTTCTTTGTTACCAGCTCAGGCAGAATGATTTACTAAGGCACATGCTGTGTTCTCCAGAAAAAAACAGTCTGTTTGAGATAGAGATTTAAATCTTGTCTGGTATTGAATGAGCTTCAATTCTCTAACAGTAGTTCATGCACAATAGTGGCAGACTTCTGTAGATTTTTTTTTTTTCCCTCATGTAGATGAGACCAAAATTCAAACCAATTAGATTCTTGCATGTCAGGTAACCTGGTAAAGTGGTGTGGAAAGTAGGAGATGCTATGTTTTTATTCATAGATTTCTCATTAGTGCTAGATGGTATTGAATAATCCTAGTTTTAAGCTTTGTGAGACATCCTGTCTTCCCTTGATAGACACCAGACTGAAAGTTATTTTAGCCTGCTGTTGGGCTTTGCCTGAGTTATGTGTCCAGTTAAATCTTTGCATGCATTTGTAGAGATTAAAGCCTAGGGTGTTAAAGGCCTTTTTCAAGCACCTTTTTGAGGTCCATGTTGTAGGAGAATAAAGTATTGGGACTGTTAAAGCACAGACTAGCCTGCTGTGCCACTACTCCCAAGACTGATTTGGCCTTGGTAGTGCGGGTGAGGCTTGGGAATGTCTGGCTAAACAGACTTGCTTAAGTTCTCTGTTGCAAAGCAGTTTTGTTACTGTGGACAAAAGCTTGCTCCTTGTTGAAGTCCCTCCAGGTACTTAACAAGGTACAAACAAGTGTTCCCCCAAGGAATGCACCTGTGCACTTTGTAGACCAGAGATTAATTAGCAGTCTATGCACAGCAAGTATTGCAATGGGACTCCAGAATGTTCCTCAAGGAAGATCGTGGTACAGACTGGGAGTTACAAATGCCATTCATGTGGCAAAGACCAGAGAGGCAGATCACAGAATTGTTTTGGTTGAAAAAGACCTCTAAGATCATCAAGTCCAACCATTGACCTAACACCACCATGGCCACTAAATCATGCCCCAAAGTGCTATATCCACACTTCTTGAACACCTCCAGGAATGGTGACTCCATCATATCCCTGGGCAGCCTGTTCCAATTCCTGACCACTCTTTCTATAAAGAAATGTTTCTTGATATCCAACCTAAACCTCCTCTGGGATAATTTCAGGCCATTTCTTCTCATCCTATCACTGGACATTAGAGAAAAGAGACCAACCCCCACCTCAGTCCAGCCTCCTTTCAGGTAGTTGTAGAGAGCAATGTGGTCTCCTCTCAGCTTTCTGCAGACTAAGCAACACCAGTTCCCTCAAGCTGTTCCTCACCAGATCTGTCCTCCAGACCCCTCACCAGCTTTGTTGCCCTTTTCTAGACACTCCAGCCACTCAGTGCCCTTCCTGTAGTGAGAGGCCCAAAACCGAACCCAGTATTCAGAGTGCAGCCTCACCAAAGCTGAGCACAGGGGCGTGATCACTTCTCTACTCCTTGCCACACTATTCCTGATCCAGGCCAGGATGCTATTGGCCTTCTTGACCACCTGGGCACACTGGTGGCTCATTTTCAGCTGGCTGTCAAGCAACATCCCCAGGTCCTTTTCTGCCAGGCAGCTTTCCAGTCACTGCCCCAAACCTGGTGCTTTTGTGACCCAAGTGCAGGGCCTGGCACTTGGCCCTGTTAAACCTCATACAACGGACCTCCACTCATCAATCCAGCCTGTCCAGATCTCTTTGCAGAGCCTTCCTATCCTCAAGCAGATCAACACTCCCACCCATTTTAGTGTCATCTGCAGACTTACTGAGGGTGTGCTCAATGCCCTCATCCAGGTCATTGATAAAGATATTAAAGAGAAATGGCCCAAATACTGAAGCCTGAGGAACACCACTTGTGACTGGCTACCAACTGCATTTAACTCCATTCACCACCACTCTTTGGGCCTGGCCATCCAGCCAGTTCTCAACTCAGTGAATTGCCCACCCATCCATGCCATAAGCAGCAAGTTTCTCCAGGAGGATGCTGTGGGAAATGGTGTCAAAGGCTTTACTGAAGTCCAGGTAAACAACATCCACAGCCTTGCCTTCATCCACTAAGTGGATGCACCAAAAATGATGGACCATAGGTCCTGATGGCACAGAAACAGAGAACTGTGGAGATGTTTGGTGGCTTTGGCTGCATGGAGCTCTGTACATCACAGCTTTGCAAACTTGCTGTGTAGACAGATGCAGAGGAGACAGCTTTTACATACAGACAAAAGTGGGGAGCCATGAGCAAGAATGTAGGTCCAAATATACAGGTACCTCACATTTTTTGCAGAGCAACCACCCAAATATTACTGCTAGAGTGTTCTAAGTGGACCTTGAAGTCTGTGGCCCAGATATGCCATGGGAATCAAGAGAGGAACATAATACTGGTGCCCAGTCTAGGGGCTTTGCTTTCTGCATATGCTTTTGACAGTAAGGATAGGTACAGTCTGCATGTGACTTTGGAAATGGTTGCTGATGTGTAAAATATTTGAAATATCAGCAGACCGAAATGCTCAGCAGAAGGTTCAGCAGGTTTAGTAGAAGGTTCAGTGATTGCTTCTGCTCTCTGCTTGTTGTCAGCACCTTACCAATTTAACATGCTGGTGATTTTTGTCTCTTTGTAGAGTTTCCTTTCTTGGGAGAGTAACAGGTTCAGTTGTTGCTTCCTCCAAATTATCATCCACTCCGTAGCATTCAGAATAAGGAAACAGCCATTAGGATGAGACAAACACATCCACATGACATCAGCTGTTGAGAGGGTCTGGGAAGGAGATTGCATTGCCCTGTTAGTGAGATGAAACTGTCGCACCTGTGACCGTATGCTTCTTCCAAAGGCATCTTCCCTGTTGTCTGGTTTAAGGTCAGGAGTTTCTAGGTTGTGGAGTTACCTGTCATCTCTGCATCGCTTATGGCACGTTGTGTGAGTGATGCAACTCCTGATCTACAGTTGTTGCTGTGGGGTTTTCCCTGTCTAGAGAGTTCTCTTGGTGGACATCTGGAAGGCATGGGATGGAAATCCTATTACTCTGGGCAAACAGATAGTTGCATGCCTGGGACCAGCTGCAGGAAAAGCTGAATGGATGGTAGTGTTGGCATGTGTCCTTCCCATCTCCAAGGGCATATTGTGTGTGGTATGAAAGCTGGGCTAATGAGTTAAAGCTCTACAAGCTCAACTGCTCAGGCACAAGCTGCCTCTACAGGTAGAGCTTTTGAGTTTTAATCTGAGTGTGACTCCCTTTTATTTCCCTTTCAGCTTGATAAATGAATTTCATAGTTAGCTATGCAAAACTCTTAGGAAATACCTCACAATGACATTTCACAACTGGCTGCTTCCAATTGCAATTCCTTTAGCTTTGGAGTGGTTTTGGAATTTCATCTTGTAAGATGTTGTGAAACGAACTTTTTTACTTGGATACAGCCTCTGTGGTGATGTTAACTGACAGATATTTCAGGTCATCTTTCACTGGGTTGATGCTATGTTTTCAGGAAGGTTGAATTGATTTGATCTCCTTGTTACAGGATAGGATAGGGAAGCAAAAATTAAGAGTACCAAGCCAGAACATAGTTTCTTCATGTGTCTTTTTGCTTCCCAGGTCCATAATGTTCATGGAGCATTCAATGCCTTGGAGGGAGCAGACAAACTCAGCTCAAATCGTATGTATTCTTGGTGATTACAGGTCTTAGCCACTCTACAAAAGGGAAACCAGGGCAATTCATGCAACACTGGTGTATCCAGAAGTCTTTAATTTGCCTCTTTAACCAAAATGTTCCAGACATTGCTGACTGACGCTTCCATTTTCTCCAATACCATAGAGAAGGCTTAGCACAAAAGGTCCTTTGCACAGCCCTTCTGCAACCTGGGCAATGGCTCCAGCTCTGCTATGACTGACTCAGAAGTACTAATTTCTTCTATCAATATGTTATTCTTATAGCTTCCCTTTGCTGCTGTCACCAGCACCAGAACTCTTCTTGTCCATGTGATACAAGTTAACTTTTACTTTAAGTTCTACTCAGTGGCTGGAAGGATAGATGTTTTCATTGCCATTCTTTATGATGAGCAGCACAGAAATGTCCAATTCATGCTACAATTCAGCATAGTTTTTCTCCTTCAAGTGTTCAGGCTCCTGCAGGGTATCAGAATGCCTGCTTCTTGGAACAAAATTCCTATGGCTGTTCCTGAAGCTAGGCAATTGGGTTTTCTTTTTCTTTCTGCAGGAACCAAATATCATTGTGTTAGACTTACCCAGAGGATCCTGCAGAGAAATAACTTAGAATTCCATGTCAGAACTGTTTTAGCAGACACAAAAAACCAGCACAATCTATTTAAATAATGAAAAAAAAACCCAAAACAATAATTGTTAAGCAGGTGTAGGAGAAGGAAGACAAGAATGAAAGAAAATGGAGTGCAGAAGAAATGAGGCTACATAGGTTGTGGTGCCTCAGCTTTTTCTGTCAAAAGAAGCTCAGTGAGCTGCAGCTCTGACAGCTCAGTGAGCTGTAGCTAGTTCTTGATTTAACCAAGCTTTTTTTGTGGTGCTGCTAAGTTGCAAGCAGTTAGAAAGTTTCAAGTGACCCAATACTCATGTCTGTGGGTTCTGATACTAAAGAAGTCTTAGAATGATGGGCAGGTTCTGGTGTCATCCAACCACCTAAGTTTTGTGCAAAGAACATCAATAGATGATGTGAAATCATCACTTAGTCACAAAACCTAAGATAAGGAGGAGGGACCTACCTTTTCTGTGATTTGTTTTAGCTGGTTTTGCACATTTACTTTGAAACATGTAGGCTGTAGTTCCTTTCTCTGAACACTGATTTATACTTTTCTTTTCCTGACCATAGCTCTTGCATCTCATGATTACATACTGAAGATTGTCCCGACGGTGTACGAAGACATGAGCGGCAAGCAGCGATACTCGTACCAGTACACTGTAGCAAATAAGGTAAAGAAGCAGGTGATTCTCAGAGAAGCTCCTCATTGCAGCCCAGTGGATGCATGGAGGATCTTCAGTCGTCCTTCCTTCCTCTTGCTCCTCTGCTCTGCAGCCATTTACATTTGTTTGTAGGTGAGCAGTAGCCTCTGCTGGGAGAAGGAGGAACTGAAGCTCTTCGGAGCGGGGCTTTCTGTTGCTCCATTTACCAGGGTTGTGGTTGTGAAGGCTTGTCAGAGCAAGTGGTAATACTGTTTTAAAAGTAGAGAAAGGCAATTTCACTTGTTGGTTTAGCAGCTCTAGATTGCTATGAATTATGTGGAAGGCTTTTACATGCTGCAGGAGCTCTTGTGATCTATGTCAAGATGCAATCCAGCAACTGCAATCCAGCTGAACACACAAAACAGCACTCACAGATCGTTTTCTTAGTGAAAGTTATGGATGTACCAAGCAAATAAGTTAGTAGAGTTTTTAGCTTTTTACAAATACTTATTTCAGGTATTAAGCCACTGCACCTGCAGCAGTAAATACATGTTGGCTGACTATTTCACAGTACCTGCTTCATTATAGTAGATTGTGATAGTTGTCACTTTATAATTCTTAGTTTACTTTAAATGTGAAGATGTCTGTATTTTAATAATACAATGTGTTGATCTATGAAAATACCCAAATGAGTCTGTTTACTTTTTAAGGTAAAAAGCCTTTTGAAATTTAGCATGATTTGACAGGTAGTTGCTCAATGAAAATCCAGAATCAGTTTATAATATCTCATTACTACCATAACTGAGAATCAAGCACAGACTCTCATGGACTGGTTCCCAGATTAACATGCCTGTATAATGACTTCTAGGTTTACTTGTACAGTATGTCCTGGTGATTTGGATGTCTCCCTCTGTTCATGTTACAGTGTATTTGTTCTGCTTAATGTCACAACTAGTGTTCTGACAAGACTCTTACAATGCAACTTCTGAAAGCAATTTGGAGAATAGCAGGAGTTTTAGATACTTCTCAGAACATGGTTGCAAACTGCAGCGTTTGGCCAACACTGACTCATTAGGGCAGGATTGCTGGTGGGGAAAGGGGGAGAGGAAGGAAGGAAGAAAATGAGGTCAGTCCATTCAAAACTGAAGTGCTGAAGAGTGCTGCCTCTGCACTTTCTTCTCATTAAAACAATACAAATTCTCTTATCAGTGCTTCTGTCCTTGACTTCCATACCCATCAGTGAGAAAGAAAGCTCTGAAGCCACTGGAATAGTCTGGCCCTGATTGACTAGTATCAAGAGAGGAATAGAGTCTTAAGTGTGGACTGTCTGCCTCCTGTTCCCTTTTATCTCCTAGACCCTCTGGTTCCTCCCTTCCTCAGATAGCCACTGTCCCCAAGACATACTGCAGAACTTCTGCCCTAGGAGCTCTGAAAATATTATGACTAGAGACTTTAGCTGCTTTCTGCTTCTTTTGTCATCCATGGGAAGAAAACTACACAAAGGGAAAGTCAGAATTTATATGAGATTAATGAAGACAGTATATGCTGTTTTACTAGCTCCCCCTGGGCTCTCAGAGGGTAAAATTGTCTTTTTTGTACTGTGCTCCTTTCTTCATCTTTCTGAAATCTTTGAGGTTGTCTTTGCTTTTGTGTGATGGAGAACTAAAGTCAAAAGAGGTCATCTGAGATGACAGGCATGTCTTAGGGCTAAAGAAGGGAAGAGCAGCTGGGTAGAGAGGCAGTGTGGGCCATGCCAGTGTGGATGGTTCTCATTGGATTGCTGAATCCCCAGCTTGCTTTTCTTTGATTTTTCTTCTGTCTGTCAAGACAAATGTCCTGATCTTTGAAAATTGATATATATTTCCACTGAGAGCACAGTAAAAATACTCAATCCAAAAGATGTGACTTTTGATACTAAGTTGATGTTAGTATCTGCTCTCCATTGGCATTGTGCAGTATGTCTTGCTGGGATGCTGTCCTGTGCCTGACTGATTGCACTGTACCTGCTGCTAAAAAAATGCCTAATCCAGGAGAGTGTTGTCTCTCACAAGCCAGCTTGGAATATTTTTTGAGCCTTTGCCAGTATTTCTCTGTATAGAGTTTCATTTTGACCTCTGGCATAATTTTTAAACCTGGCTTTGTATGATTCATACAGAGTGGGCCAAGTATTCATGTTGTTGGTCTCAATGTGATGGGAGCCTTACAGACCACAGCTGCTGCTTGCTGTTCAGAGTGTGTGGACAAGAATTGGATTTTCAGGTTCTCACAAACTAAATTCTCTTTGATTAATATCCCAGTATAAAATTTACATACTGACAGCACAAAATCTTCACCCGCAACTACTTAGAGAGTGCTGGCATTTAAATAGAGCAGATCTAAGCTGGAGAAAGCAATGACAACTTTTCTGTTTACTTCTGTAACTTTGAATGAAAGTGAGAGTAAACTCCATCACTCTCTGTTCCAAGCTATATCATTATCAGACTGTAAAGGCTGTTTGATAAGGATGGAAGGTGTCAGTCATACAGGAATTAGCTGTTTGCTTCTTTNTGACGAGAGCAGAGTAAAGGGGCAGAATCACTGGCACAAATCAGTGGGGTAAGAGCCAGATCTACAGAAGCAGTTCTGTTGCAGACATTGTATCTGGAATGAGATTGCTCACATTTTCTGCTCCTTCCTCCCCTTCTCTTCCAGGAGTACGTAGCCTACAGCCACACTGGCCGCATTATCCCAGCTATCTGGTTCCGCTACGATTTGAGTCCCATCACAGTGAAATACACAGAGAGGCGACAGCCTTTGTACAGGTTTATCACATCGGTGAGTGACTCTAAACCTCTAATTCTCCCTTCTCCTGCCTTTCCTGTCTCTTTTGAGCATTTCTTGTCCAGAAGAATTGAGTTTCTGCTTCAGAGCATTGTGACATGATTGAAATAAAGCAGTACATCACTGCTGTTGTACTGAAGTGTAAGTGAGGTAACTGGCAATGTCTGTGCCGTGACAATTTAATAGCTGGGCACAAGAAGAAAATGATTCTATTTCAGAAGTGCCAAACTCTGTCTGGGCAAGATGGGCACTATTGCAGTGTGTCAGAAACTTGGAAGTAAAGCTAATGTGGTATGCAGACAAGCATGCTGCGATAAACCATCTCTCTCATGATGAAATGTAACTTGCAGAGATTGCAGGGCAGTTGTTTTAATCAATGTTGCTACTTGGCTTAATATGAATTTGCCAGTTCCAGGCATTTACTTTTAGGTAGAAGTGGAGAAAAGCTCCATTGTCGAATTCCAGAGGTATTTTCCTGACAAGTTACATTTTGATCTGCCCAGATAACATCCTGCAGTACTAACAAAGCTGTACTGTCCAAACTGCTAGTTAGGCAAAGAGCTATTTAAAGATCTTCCAGAACTTTAAAAATACGTGTCCTGAGGCAGTTGGCTTAAAATTTAAGCTGCAGTCTGCTGTGCCAGTGAGGCGTAGTAGAACGTGAAGTAGTTGATAAATCAACTGGAATGAAGACCTTGGATTTTCATTTTTGAACTGTTTGAATATTTTAATTGGAAGTACATAAACAGTGCGGCTGTGTTGCACTTAAAGATTTTGATTTTGCAGTTTCACATAAACACCAAGTTCCTTTCACTTAACTTCAGAGATGCATGTGATGTCTAGGATACACAAATATCAAGGGAAAGCAACTCAAACAAAATCTAAATGTTGTGGTTTCAGACCTTCTCTTCTTGGCAGTCTGTTTGGTTTCAAAACATTATCCTAAAAAAAGGTCAAACATCAGCATTTTATGACTTGGCGTCTCATGCTGCCTCTACTTCTTTCCCTAACAATTTGCTGTCATAGGTTTCTTACCCATCTTTTGGAGGGTGAGGATATGGAGGTGTTTTTAATGGGAAACAGTGTTTGGAATTGATTGATAGTTGGCATTATTCTTTGTCATGTCTGCTGCTAGCATCAATTTACTGCTGCTACGCCATCATATGCATATAAATAGCATCTTTGTTAAATTCAATACTATGCTTCAGAGCTTACAGAAAGGGAGTCCACACAAGAGGCTTTGCTCACTGGTTGCCACTATGTCCTTGTGGATTTGAGATGGCCCCAAACAGAATCTTGCCCCATCCTGTCTGTAAGGTTAGCCAGGCACGTTCTGGCTGTTAGAATGCTGGAAAATAAATTTTACAATTGAAATATGTCTGCTTTGTTTATTATGAATGGCTTTAGTCAGTCTCATTTGGGGCCATTCATGTCCTTTGTATGGAGACATGTGGATGACACTGGTACCTGCAGAAGCTGTTACACAGGATATCAGACAGGTGTGCCAGACTCTTAGACCCTTCTCAGACATGGCTGATCCTTGTTAGAGATGCTGTGTCATGACTATCAATCTGGACCATCTGGCCCTGATATGGATGACCTGCTCTTGCTCTCATTTAGGCTGGGAACGTTTTACAGTACGGCAGCCTTGGCTGTGTATTGTTACCCTTAAAGCTTTACAATGTTCAAGGTGGCATTGGAAAGATTGGAGGAAGGGAGCAGTGCTGCAGAGGATCAAAACACCTTTTGTCCTAGGTTTCCTTGCCCTGTTTTGATGACATGTTCTTTTCCGTTGTCCTTTCCATTGCCCCTTCCTGTATCTCCAGCATGGCCTTTTACATCACAGTTGCTTTGGAGACCAGTTACTGATGATGAGGACTGGGCTGAGGTCCAGAGAGAGATTGTGCTGGGGCATCTGGAGTCCCTGCTGAATGGGGCTGGCCATGGAAACCAATAACTTTTTCTGAGCAGCAGCTGCCTAATTTAAAAACCACAAGTGGGGCTGTGGGGTAAGGGGAAATCATCTGTGACTCCTTTTAGTGAGCAGATTGTTTACTAGGGCACTCCAGTGGCTTTCAGTAAATTAAAATGTGTCCTGGAGACCAGGAGGATCCTGTGAGCTTGAAAGAGACTTTAGGGAGGCAACAATGTTGATGTTGGAGGTAAGGATATAATGTGGAGGGACGATTCCATGTGGAGATGAGACGGGTGTTTGGCTGTCTAACAGCCAGCCAAAGGAATCTCATCCTGCTGCTGGAAGGTTATCTGATGCTCTTTGTTAGTAATGAGTTTGCCCCTAAAACACTTCAGTGCTGCTAAGAACAGCATTATAGTGCTGTAGCAGTGTTCCCAACAGACCCACTCTAACTCATGCCTGCTCCTTGGAGTTCTGTGGTATGGTGAATTACCCTGGTGTTCTGTACCATGTGAGAGGTGCTTCACTGGCAGTATAAAAGGCCTTGGTTTAGTATGGATTTTACTTTTACCTGCTTCAAAAAATTGAATACTAAGTAAGATTTCTCTGTTGCTTCTGGATCAGTGCTGCCACTGTCACTGGGCTGTGAATTTGCCATGGGTTCTAGGGTTAGCCACAGACACTTGGCATAGTGTTAAGTACACTAGGTTTTGCCTGTTAAACTCTACTGCATAAAATGAAGGCATCTCTCCATAAAGAGAAGCCATTCATAGCCTCGTGGTTGAGGTTATGGAGCAAGAGGGAAAGTTTCACTTCAGAAAATTTATGAGTTCCCGTAAGAAGCCAAACTAAAAGAAGGTTTTATCATGAGGTCAGTCTAAGGACTGAGAGGGGAAAGAAGGCAAGAAACCAAGCCAAAGTTCTTCTGAAGCATTCAAAATCCAAATAAATGAATAATTAATTTTTTCCTGATACAAGATTACTTAGCTGCCCTCTGGGTGTGAAAAAAAGTTGCACTGGGAGTAATAGGGGGGAGCAGGGAATGGTTGCAGGGAGAATTATTTCAGCCATGGAATCTGTTACTGACAGGCATAGACTCAGTCCTAAGGTATTTTTAAAACCAAGACAGCATATTTCTACAAGGTGTGATGCAGGTCAGCCAGAAATTTCTGGGTGGGATTCTGCAGCTTACTTTACTAGGAACTACCCTGGGGATCCTACTGGTCCCTTCTGGTCTTAAAAGTAATTTTCAGATTTCAAGACATCCCAGAAGTCCACAGTCATGTATCTGACACTTGTCTTTTTGTCATCTTACTTGCAGCCTTGCCCGCTCCTCCATACCCACTCGTGTTTTCTACTAGACTTCAGTCTGCATCCCAACCACTGTCTCGTAATCGTATTCTGTTCAAAGCCCTCACGTGTGCTGCACATTAGATGCTCTCTTACTGCTTCAATTATTACACCCTCTATATTTCTTTTCCTTCCTCCTTTAATGGTTGGGCCTGAGTCAAGCTGTAACCTCATGGAGCCAAACGCAGATCATTCCCAGTATGAAACTCCATTAAATATAAATGAGTCCATGATGCCTAACTTCCTTCAGTGCTGCGACAGAGCAATGCGCCATACCTATTAGAACTGTGATGATAAAGCCACACAGTGGTGCAGCTTCTATGCTGACCTAAAGACCAACCCTGGTGCTGCCTCTTTTTTGTCACAATGAAACAAGAGGGCTGTGTGCGTGCTGGGAGGCAGGCTCCAAGCAAATGCCAGGTGTGTGTGACTCATCAGCACTCAGCGGTACAGAGCTGTGCAGATGAATATATATATTTAATTTTTTTTCCTATTTCCTACCCCCTTGCACTGCTGCACTGAAATCAGATTTTCCTACCATATGATGCAAAATCTTAGTGTTGGATGGTTTTCTGTTGTTTGTGGTGTAACATCCCCTGTCAGCTGAGCTGCTGTGGACTGAAATAACCCAACTCCATCGCGGTCATTCTCCCTGGAAAGTCACCCTGCATCACGCTCCAAGGGAGAGCAAGGAGGGGGGCACAGGGCACAGGAGTTGGACTTGTCCCCTTAAAATACTGACTGTGCCTGGAGCCGGTGCTCTGTTTTTTTTTAAGCCTCTATCTGCCCTGCAAAAGCCATGTTTGCTGCAGCTCTTCATGTCATCCAACTCACTGAGTGCACATACCCAGGTTATAAATACGCATGTAAATGAGTGCTTTATCCTTGCTGCCTTTGCTTACCGTTAATGAACTGTTTGTTCTGGTGCCACTGCTAACTCCCTGCTGAGCTGAACACTGCTGCTGCTATGTTACTTGTTTGTTAACTTTGCTTGTGGGGTGTAGTGCTGTGTTGAAGAGACATGTCATGGTAGGTCTAGCGTGGCACTGATTCCCTTCTGCGTCACTCATATTGCACTTCCCTCATGCTCTGCTACATTGGCTTACTGATTTGGGGTTCCTCTCTCTCCCAGCTTCTAGCTCACAGCAAAATCCCTCTTTCCTAGGCAGGCTCTTCTCAGGAGATATACTCTGCATCTTGTCCCCTCTCACTGACCTGATGTCTGTTATTTTCAGAGCCACCTAATCCTATGTAATGTAAAAGACAAATTAAAAGAGCACAACAGTTATGAAGCCAAAAACGTGGGAGTTAGGAAATGCCAGGTCCTACGTAATTACAACTTGGCTGTTACATGTTATTAGGTTACATTATTGTGCATCATACTTTCCATGTGAACCCTGCCTTGTGCAGTGTGCGGAGTGGGGGTGGCACCCTCTGAGCGGCATTTTTTCCCATCCTACAGTATTTGACTTGTTACTAGCAGGTGGTTTGTATGAACCCAGACCTGAGTATAAGTTCTGTGTTTGCACAAGGACTCCAAGATGGTTATTGTCACGATACTGTTCCCTTTAAAATATGTTTTCCTTCGTGGTTTCCTTGGGAAGCAAGTTTGACATTGTCCCCATTTCATAGATAAGGGAATTGAAGCAAAGTTCCTAAGTGGTGTCCCCTGATTTTCAGTGCTCCAAGCCAAACCAATGTGGTCACTGGTTTGACATATCGGAGTACTTTTGTGTTTTTCTAGCACTTGAAAACTGAAGTAGGTTGTTATGCTAACCAGGAGATTATTTTTTCCCTAACTCTGTTCCTGAAAGTGATCGCATGTTTTTATTGGTGTTTAAGTTATTCAATCTGAGGCATCTTGCATAGAAAACTTTGGCCCACAAAGAGTTAAGTTGGCAGTGCTTTTGTAATGGATGTCCTGTAATGGAAAGTGTTAGACAGACTTAGCTGTAGGTGTCACTGCTAGCTGGGTTTCTCTGTTAGTCACTGTCCTTCACAGGCTATTTAAGTTGTCTTCTGCCTATTTGCAAATGCTGTATCTTGTGAAATAGGGAAAAGACTACAAGGTTGTGGTATTTATGATAGAAGACAGTGGTAGGAAGATATGAGCAACACAGAGCTTCTAGAAAGCTGTTAGGTGGAGTTTGGCCAGAAAGGAGCAGCATTCGTACTGTAAGCTCCTAGGAGCTGGGATTTCTGATCAGCTCAGGCTGCGATGAGTTCAGTGTAGCACTAAATTGTTCCATTGTAGAGAATGTTTTTCCTGAATGATTGTCATGTAATTATGTTCCCAGTACTGTTATTCAGTTCTTAACTGTGCTGCCACAAAATGCCCTGGCAGTAGGCAGTATTATCCTTCCTCCAAGTTACAAGCTGCATAGAAGCTTCCCTTATCACTGACAAACCTGTCTCCTCTCTCTGTACATTTCAGATATGTGCCATCATTGGAGGAACATTTACTGTAGCTGGGATCCTTGACTCCTGCATTTTCACAGCATCAGAGGCCTGGAAGAAGATCCAGCTGGGGAAAATGCAGTAGCAGTGATACTCGACCCTAGTCTTCAAGGACAGGAGCAAAGATTGAGAAATCTACCACTACCTGTTTTTGTCTTTATTTTCTATTTGATTGAATCAGTAAGTTTTTTTCTAATCAGGCTGTTCAGTGAAGATGTCTTCAACAAATCAAGGAAATCTCCATGCATTTCAGAGCTCTCAGAGTGAAAAATCAGTGGAATCAGGGTGTGGATTTCAATTCTCTTCCCCCAAAAGAGAGGTTGAAATGTCATACATGAAATTCACCATGAAATCTCAGTGCGGATGACAGTCTGTTCTCTGGGAGGTTCCTATGGCAGTGTACAAACTAGGTAGTAGATTGCAAAGAGTTGAACTGTCTTGTGGCACTTTTTGGGATTTTGTGGGATTTGCATGATTAGACAATCGATTTTTGTATAAGGCAAAAGTATACATTAAGAAGAAATTACACCCTTGGTGCCAAAAAGGTGATGCATCTGTTGGTGAGGAATGGGAAGTGTTAGTCCCCACAGCAAACTTTAGAGGCAGAGGGCAGAAATAACACCAAGAAATGTTTTGTGCTTTTATTGAAAGCTCTTTTGTTTAGATATGACCTTTCTAATGAAATGAGCATACGAGAAGAGGAAGCCTTCCCCCAGCTACCTTTTCCTGGGTAATTTGTGATCCAGGCAGTGGAGGGCTTTTCTTTTTCTCTGGATGTAAAAGTGGTTTCATTTCTTCCCAGAAACTGAATATCCAGTCTTGTGTTTACAGGTGGCATGAAGTAAAAACCAAACTGAGCAACACAGTTTTATGTGGCCTTTGCTTTGAAAGGGAATAGTTGTCTTTACAGCATTAGCTTTTATTCTTTCTTATGTTTTTTAAACACAGACCACCCAACAGTCTGGATTCTGCACTTCTGTGTTATTATTATTGTTGTTGTTGTTGTTATTTTGAAAAGGGGGGTGTATATTCTATGTGTTCAAAATAATGCTGCAGTCTTCTGCGTGGAGGAGCACAGCTTACTATCTCGCTTTGTGTGTGTATATCAAATACAGATGTCAAACACAGGGAGTCTGTCTTTTCAGGATTTAAGGTGCCTCCCTTTTCCTTTAAAATTCAGTCAGGCATCTTTTTTGAGCCCTAGACTGACACTGTTCACCCACAGGTACACCAGTTGCAGGGCAGGCATTCCCACAAGCTGGCCTCTGCTAGTAGTTGCTTAGTTTTATTCCTTAAAATGATACCTGAGCTTCCATGCCCATTCATTCAAGCCTTATCTTCTAGAGCCTGCAGTGAATGGAGGTGTGAGAGAAAAACCACTGCTAGGTGGGGCTTGCCCATAATGGTAGCCATGAGTTCACTAAAATTAGACCCATACCAACCAACACATTTTCCATAGCCTCCTAAATGTTCCTTAAGTAGTAACAGTCTCTGCATGCTTTGTAAATGTCTGAGCTGAGGATACACAAATTTTAAGTGTTTCAGGGTGGATAAGAATCATGAAAATACAAATCTTTAACTCAATGCTGTAAAACCTAAGATGGCTGTAGGATTTCTCTTGGATGATGTCTGCTGCCCGCTGCCCTTTCCTGGAGGCAAAAGTATCCAAACCTTACGATGTAATAATATGAATCTTTGAATATTCAGTGTTAATGCTAAAGTCAGATACATTTCAAAAAGATACTCCTCATACATGTCTGTT
This sequence comes from Ramphastos sulfuratus, assembly GCA_013399055.1. Taxonomy (NCBI): domain Eukaryota; kingdom Metazoa; phylum Chordata; class Aves; order Piciformes; family Ramphastidae; genus Ramphastos; species Ramphastos sulfuratus. Next base: position 64,627 of record WBNM01013509.1, on the reverse strand, counting down.
GAAATTGCCTCATAGCTTTGGAAGTAGAGAAGGTAGCCAGTTTTATCCACACATCAGAAAAACAGAAGCCAACCACCCTTCCCTTGCCATCCTCTGTCCTGTAGTGATTTCAGATGAATTACAGCATAGGAATTTTTCCCTGTTCTTATTATGGACTGATTGCTGTAACTTTAGGTGTAAACTGGATTGTGTAACTTCCTGTATCTGTTAATGTATGGATAGATTTTATACTTTTTTTTTCCCATTTACAAAAATCAACTTGAAAATGAGATACTTGTCTTCATTTCGGTGTGTGTGTCCGTGTGCCCGCAAGCGCTACCTGCTGGATGGCAGTGGTGCCCGATGGGAGCTGGGATTTTTCCATTGCAATTGCTTCTCTTGCTGGCTGGAGGATTTCCTCTAATCCACTGTGACCATCTGAAGATTATGGCAAAAATGTCCTACTTTTTCCTCTTGAATATTTTGCATCTTAGCTCACAGCTTGTGAACCCACTGGATTGGAAGGATGTGATTTTTAATACCATCGCAGTGCATGCTTCTCCTGAGCTGTGCAAGAGAAGATCTTTCCAGCACAGGTGGATTGTGCTGTTAGTTTTGTGAAGTCTCTTCCCTCCTACAATATGTTTCACACAAATGAGCACAGCCGGTTGCAGATTCCTGTTTCTCCCTGATTTGTTATTTCTGCCCTTTTCTCCATCCTGTCTAAATTCAGTCCTGCCTTCTGTGCAGTCCAGGCCAGTTCTCTCAACCAGACTAGTGAAATAGTTTGGCTCTTTTTTGAAATAGCAGATGCATACTTCAGTGTCCCTGCTTTCTCTGCCAGAATCACCACTGCAATAACCTAATAAATCACTTTTTTTACTAGATGTGGAAACCAAATTGTACTCAAGTTCTGGCAAAACTCCCCTGAAGAAACAGTCCACACTAAACACTCTAAACCAGGTCTAAGCATTTAAGTACTGCCAAGCCAAGGCTACCTTCTGGGTCTGCTGTAAGTTGTGGTGATCTTGTCCTTCATACGTGGCTGGCTTGGGTCATGTAAGGATGCTGCCTCGTGTTTACAGAAGAATCTGTTCTTCATCTCTCCAAATGTGAAAGCAAGGTAGTTACTGTCACAGCAGTCCTGCCCCATGCATACATGTCTTATTAGATTTCACTTTTATTTTTAAACACTTTCTAGAGACAAAATGAGATTAGGTTATGTTTTTAAACACCAGTGCAACCAATTCTAAGTCACGGTGGAAGGAAAACCATCACTTGTAGATATTAATCCGTTTTCCTGACTCTTTTGAGGCAGTATTTTGACAGCAGTATTTGTGGCTTTCCAAAAAAACATAGACCTATAGGAAGTAAAGTATTTAGAACTTGTATATATTCCTGTTTAAATAAGTCCCTCTAAAGCTATGCTCCATCATACAGCAAGAACTTGTGGCATAGGATTCTTCGCTATAATTGTTAACATTTTTAGCTCTAGGGAAGTCCATGATTAGGTTTATTCTAGGCAGTGTATGGCCTGCTGAGGGTTATTTTTTAAGAAAAAATTGAAATGGGGTAAGAAAAAAAGGAAATATGTGCATTTGTGAATGTTTGACCTGATTTACCAAATGCTGCCATTCAGCTGCTGCTCTGTAAGAGGTGAAACCTGCAGTGTAGATGATAATGTCTGCATTAATTTCTGAATATTTCTCATTTAAAGTTTTTGGGTTTTTGGTTTGTTTTTTTTTTTTAATTGTGTGAATCTCAAAATGTCCTGAAAATGGCTCTGGTGGGTCATTGGAATAATCATTTGAAGTTTCAGATGAAATAAGTTCTTTGGAAGAAAGGAAAAAGGAGCAGGAGGAAGGACATAGTCCTCTAGTGTGTTATGGCAATGATTAAAGCACAAATCTCTTTCATTTTTACAGTGGAGATATTAAGGAGTTCTGGCATTTCCCATTTAATTTGCAACCTTATGTTAATAAAATATTAGCCTTTTTAGTTCCATAATAAAAAAATAAAGCTCTCATGTGTTTTAATTGGCTTCTTGTGGCACTACTGTTGCAAAATCAATCTAAAATGGCTTTTTTTGCTTGTTTTTATTGTTTCAGTGAACTAAGTGTTATCACACAATGAAATCACTGTAAGCCGGGTCACCGTGTAGAAAGTTAACATGAAGCTCTTTTGTAATCAGCACTGAGTCATGTCTGGACATTCAGTGCTTGGTTTTGAACAGTACCAAGTGTCCTAACCTCCCTTTTTAAAATGAGAGGTGAATGGACTGTGCTTGGAACTTGCTGGGTTTGGCTGTGGCACTTGGTATATAAAATAACTTTTTTTTTTGTCTTGCTCACCTTTAATTTCACTTTAGCCTTACTTCACTAAGTATTTGGAAATAAGTGTCTGAGGCAATTACTAAAGATTGAATAGAAAAGGGTTGCAACACGATGAAGTGGACACTATATATCTGCACCAATTCCTTTTAAGTTCTGGTATTGTTGGCTTACATTAATGTCTGCAGTACAACATCTTCAGGAAGGAACAGATCCTGCCTGCTTCCAGAGAACCTGAAATACAGACTGGAAATCAAATTTCCAGAAATGGTACTGAAGGTTCCTTACTGTGTGTAAATGGCTAAAGGCACTGGGAAAGTGTTTGTCCAAATCTCAGCCTGCTGCAACTGAACAACCTGGAAACGTTTCCAACCTACTTTTATGAACCAAACCCCAATCACATAAAACGATTCTACACTGAACATTCTACATCTATGCTGAACTAATTGATTTGATAATTTCTATCAGCAACATGTATAAATAATTTTCCTCGAGAATAAATTGACCTGTGTGTAGAAACGATGTAATAACACCAAAGCTGCCTGGAAAAGGATGCAGTGTGTGCAAGTAAGTTAATGTATCAAGGTAGGGGAACAGGGTCTGGGCTGTCTGAGTTGGCTCGGGGTGAAGAAGGATACATAGAGGTTTTCTTATCATCCACGTTCGAGGAGGGGCTGGATTTGAGGAGAAATAGCTGCTGGTGAAAACGGAATGCTAGAACACGTACGGGAACAGTCCCGGGGACGATGCCCGGGTGCACCAGTGGCCGCCAGCCGCCAGGGGGAGCGCTCTGCTGCGCGCTCAGGATCACGCGAGATGCCGCCGCCGCTCAGGAAAGCGGAAGCGGAAGCACGTCGCCCTCCTCTTTCCGGGTGACTGTCACGGCGGCAGCAGTGGGGTAAGGGCGGTGCGGCCCGGTTTGCCCCCATCTGCCTCCATCCTCTGCTGGACGGCGCCGCATTGGCCTCAGCTTCTCTCGGCGCGGTGGGTCCCTCGTGACCCACCCACCGGGGCCTGTTCGGGGAAGCGGGAGGCGAGCAGGAAAGGGCTCTACCGGTTCGGGGCCTGCTGGCGCCGCTGCGCCCGGAGCTCGGAGGCGACGCAGCTCAGGCGCGGGAAGGGGCTGCGCACTGCATGAGTGGGGCAGCAGGGTTAGGCTGACCTTGAGGCGGGTGTTTCCTGATGGTACTACTGGCGTTAGTGGTGCGAGCAGAGGTAAAATGGTGCCAAGTTGGGCCCTGGTGTGTGGCTGCCCGGGTGGCAGAGAGAGCTGACGCCTCTTTGGTCTATTCCTTGGTAATGTTTTTTATGGTTAATGCAAGTCAGGCATTGTATGGCCTCTGTGGTGCAGCATGCCCCGGCTTGCTGTGCATCCCAGGCCAGTCTGTACAGGAGGTGCAAGTGCACAGTACCTGAGAGTTGCAGAGCTGAGTAAAAGCATCATCTAATGGACGTGCTTTTTTCAGTATGAACGATGTCATGACAGACAGCTGTGGTGTACCTGATAACATTTAGGGAAGCTCAAAGGTATCTTGGATTTGCAGTTCTGTCATGTCAGGTGTTACCCTGTCTTGGAGCCACCAAAGCACTGTGAGCTCCCTGGCTCTGCGAGTCTGAAATACACCTTTCCCTTGCATAGGAAAGTGGTGTGTTTAAGGCTACTCAGTCGGGTCTCCCAGCTTCTGAGAGCACAGAGATTTGGATTAGAAAGAATGTCCTGGTGTGCATGTGTGTAGCAGATCTGTCAGTCATGGGGTTATTGGCAGTTAGAGGCTTGAACCTTGCTGGAAGTCCAGTTTGTAAGGGTATATGAATAGGGTGGGATTAAAAGTCATTAAAATTGCCCTTTTTTTGTGTCCTAGCAAACGTGTCGGTAGATGCTATGACGGTGCATGAACAAGGAGCAGCATCTCATGCCGTTATTTTTCTGTTTGCAGCCAAAATGAAGTTCAATCCATTTGTGACCTCTGACCGCAGCAAGAACCGCAAGCGACATTTCAATGCGCCTTCTCACATCCGAAGGAAAATCATGTCCTCCCCGCTCTCCAAGGAGCTGCGGCAGAAATACAATGTCCGCTCCATGCCCATCCGAAAGGATGATGAAGTCCAGGTAGCTGCGCTGTCTGGTGCTTCAGCTCTGCTGTCACGCATGAATCTTCTGTCTCTGCGTTAGCTCTCACATACAGTGCACCAGGGGAGGGATGGATAAGTTCAGGCTAGATAGAGCCTTGCTGTGAGCCCCACGGAAGTAATTCAAGTTAATGCAGGCATGGCCAGTTGAGTGTTGAAGTGTGAGGCTTGACGGGGCACTGGGCAACCTGAGCTAGTTGAGGATGCTCTTGCTGACTGCAGAGGGGGTTGGACTAGACCTTTGGAGGTCCCTTCCAGCAGAAACCACTCTATATCGGTGGTGAGGAAGGTACAGGGAGCAGAAGCATGCTGACAGCATCAAGGCCCTTCAGTTCTATGCGTTGACTATCACAAGGAATTAAAGGCTTCTAACAATAAAGCACAAAACAGGATTGTTTTTTTTTTTGTAGACAGTTTGCTACCTGTGACATTTGAAAGATCAGTTTAGAAATTAATCCGAGGTAAATGGCTGGGGTTTATTCAAAGTGCAGTGACAGGTAGAAAAACTGATCAAAAACTTGAAGTTGACTCTTTGCCTCGTGGTTGCAAAGGCACAGAGTTCCTTCATTGCAGGGAAGATGAGGGGAAAGTACTGTTACAATTCCTTATATTTTTCCCATTTTAGTGATTGCTGAACTGCTTCGCTAATTAGTGTTTGTGCTTCTTCATACAAAGAGCAGACCTGTGCAGTTCTGGTGGGATAATCAGATGGTGTTTCAAACCTGGTAATTGCTTAAGGGGTAGTTTTGCAGCATGGGTCAGTGTGCTTCTTATGTTGGCATTCAGGTTGTTCGGGGACACTACAAAGGACAGCAGATTGGCAAAGTGGTCCAGGTGTACAGGAAAAAATACGTGATCTACATTGAACGTGTTCAGCGTGAGAAGGCTAATGGCACAACTGTCCATGTGGGCATCCACCCCAGCAAGGTACAGCGGATGAAGTGAGGTCTGGAATGTGTGGGGAGACCTTGTTGAGAAATGGAGATACTGCTGCTGGCATGCGTAAAACATTGTTATAGCACGTGGAATGATGTTTCAGTTGGAATAATGGGTTGAGATACTGCAGCACTGAAAGGTAATAAACAAGTAGATGTTACGGTGTCATGATAGAAGTGACAGTTGACACCAAGAACTGCTTGATGTTTCTACAGTTTATTTGACAAAACTGCAAGACACTTCAGAGTCTTGCTAAAATACTTTTAAGAGCTTGGTGTTTATAAACATAAAACAGATCCTTCAGAACAATCCTTCATCTCTGTTACGTGGCATTTGCACTGGTTAAGGAAGTGCTAGAAATGTTTAGATAGATGCTCAATCATGGTATGTTCTTGTGGGTTATTGTGGGATAAGTTCCTCTGGATCTGGTTTTAGCCTGAAGTGATCTACAATGTTTAGAGTTAACGAAAACCAGGCAAAGCCTGTTTAGATCATAATAGGAAAACATTTCAAACTAAACAGAACAACTAGCCAAAGTCTGCTTTGAAGCAGATGAACTGAGTCTCCTTCAACCTTGCCATGCAGACACCAAGTGGTGGTGGAAGAAATCCAGTTGTAACAGGTTTTCTGGTGTAAATGGTCAGTGTGTTCAGCAGAGGGAGAGCAGAGGTATTCCAAAACAACATAATTACTTGTGTGCAGTAACAACATCTGATAGCCAAGGTGACCTTACGATGGAGCCAGCATACCTACTGGTGGTGTGGAAAATAACAATGAAAGAAGTTGAATTTTGTGCTGTTTCTTTAATTTGGTTGAAAGATTTCTCTTAATTTGGAATGAGACATTGATAAAACTTTTCATAAAGATTTGTTGATTAATGCAAAAGCACCAGAAGAATGTTATGTTTGTTGCAGGCAGTGAAGTGGATGAACAGCTTCTGCCTTTCTTAGATAAAGAAGTAGGAACTAATTATAATTAAGAGGGGCCAAACTGCAGAGTGGACCTGAGTGGAGCATGCAGACCTACTGCAGCCTGCGTGGCTTTGCTAGGATTTGATTGTTGGTTGTATTTTTAAAGTAGTCCTATCAGGAATGCCAGCACATTTCTTTGCCGGTTTGAGGGGGTATAGAGCACTGAAGGGTGCTTACAGGATGGACATCAATGCTTCAGTGTGCGGCTGCCTTGTCGGAAGTATCAGCAGACTGAGCAGTTTGCCTTTTCTGTTAGCAGATGTGTCTTTATAGGAGTTGCTGTAGTGCCTGAATTTCTTGGTGTTGCCTGTTGTTTGGCCAGATGTGTTGGCTATTCCAGCCAGTGCAGCAGTGATAATGGCCAGAGGCGTGGTTTTCCAGTGTTCCAAATTTAGGGTAGTGCTGCTTGAAACATGGCGAAATTAAAATGATGCATTACTTGTCTTTGTGATGATGAGAAGTCTTGTCTGTACGCTGTGCTTCAGATGAATTTAGTATCCATCATGTTTGAGCAGCATGAAGGAAATTAGATTTGCTTCAAAGTAATTATTTGATTATGTAGAGGAATAGAAATTTGGCTGCTCTTCAGTTTGCAAATGTTGTGGCTGTGCATTGAGAAACTGTTGGATGTTCTGATCCTGAACATACCAGGGAAAATAAATGCAGCTTAGTGTTTCGAAACACTGAAGGCAACTTGGTACCTCTGTTCTACTCAAATGAAATTAGTCTGTGGAAATAAAACGTGGGTGGTTTGGCAGAGTCTGCCAGCAGTGATCTTCCTGGGCCATGCTGTGTCACCGCGATTCTATTGGTTGCTGTGCCTTAATGATGAAGGGACACTAAACTCTCTGTTCTCTCTCTAGGTGGTGATCACTAGGCTAAAACTGGACAAAGATCGCAAAAAGATCTTGGAGCGTAAAGCCAAATCCCGCCAGGTTGGCAAGGAGAAGGGCAAATACAAGGAAGAAACAATCGAAAAGATGCAAGAATAGATTATTTCCTGTTTTGACACCATTAAAGAACCGCTAAAGCTAAACCTGTTGTTGTGTCTTTAGGAAGTCTGGATAGAGTGTGTCTGGTCAGTGTTGAAATATCCATTCTCATGCTTTGTTGTTGGCTCTTTTAAAAATACTTCCACTAAATAAAAAAAAAATATAAATAGCCTTTGTTTACTTTTAAGAAAACTGAGGCTTTTTTTTCCTCATGAAGGAATGTGACTGGCAGCATTAGGAGTAATGGAGTCCTGACAACACACATTTAGTGGCCATTCTGTCTGTATTGCTGCTCCGTAACACTTAGATGAGTTTGTGGTTTAAAATCAACCTATGAATTCTGTGCACTGCATATATTGCAGACGTTTGAAATAAGCTATTTCTGGCCACGAATCTCCCTCTTCTGTAATCTTTTTTAATTATGTTTTTTTCAAGTGTCTTCTCTATTTGACAGTAGAGGAGGATATTTTAGAGAGTGACCAGGTGCATTGTGGCCAAACAGCACTGAATTTACAGTGTGATTCTCTGGAGTCTTACATGAATGACAGCTTGAGGATAGGATTTTAGCACTGCTCGTGAGGCAGAGCTGTGTGGTTTGAAGAGGGTGGGAGTGAAGGCGGCTTCAGTGCTGTTGTGAGCACTCTTGGATAAACTTTTCCATTAGAAGAAAACAGAGTTTTAGCGTTTGTGCATCTGAGAGCTGCCGCAGTGTGTTGAGAACAGCCCTGCAATCAAATCACTGCTGGCTCTGTGAATGGCCTCCGATGGCTGATGGAAAGAGATTCGTCTCCTGCCTAACAACATTAAGGAAACGAGATGCTGAGAATCGAGGAAAATTATACCTGCACTTCTGAGTCATTTCTAGCCATTATTATGTAGGCCGCTTTAGAATGCAAGCTTTGAATTGCTGCTTTGTGTGGGCTCGGAGGTTCTGCCCCCGCAGCTCTGCCAGTGTGCTGCTGCTGAAGGAGGTTTTTCTTCACCTTGAGTCAATGCAGCGGAAAAGGCCTCGGGGTTTGCTTTCGGCATCTGCTGCTGCTGAGCTGGTGTACGAGCTCGGCCTGCACTCCTGCGGGGGACGTCCCCATTCTCACCGTTATTTCCTGAGCTCCAAACCAGCCCTGACCGCGAAGGGAGTTGCACTCTAAGCCCGAACTCGCTGCTTCTCCGGTGACGCCGAAGCCGCCCGAGCCGAGCCCGCAGCGCCGACCACGCCAGGTGCGCCGCCGCCCGCCGGGCTCGAGTGACGTAGCGAGCGCCGATTGGCGGGCGGGGCGCTGCGGTCGTGAGGCAGGGCAGGGGAGGAGGCTGTGCGCCGGCCGGACCGAGCGGCTTCCCTCCGCCGTCGCCCCCGCCAGCCCAGCCATGGCGTACGGTGGCCTGACGGTGCCCTTAATCGTCATGAGCGTTTTCTGGGGGATGGTTGGCGGCGTCCTGCCGTGGCTCGTACCCAAGGGGCCTAACCGCGGGTGAGTGACCGGGGGAGGGCGAGGCCGCTCTGAGGGGGCGGCGGCGGTCTCTTTCCCCGCCGGCATTAGTGGGGGAGGTCAGTGTGCGAGGAGGCCCCGGGCGGATCGTGGGCCCGGCTCCCCGAGGCGATGGTAGCCGTGCTCTTGCAGGCCTGCCGGGCAGCAGCGGCCTTGCGGCTCTGCTTCCGTCTCGAGTTCCCTTTTCCCTCGCCGTTGAGGCCTGGCGACCGCCGCAACACCTCCTAACTCCTTATCCGCTGTGTTCGCCGCTCCGCCAGGCCCCTGCCGCCGTCTCCTGCCGCAGTCCTGCGGGCTCTGGGCTCTGTCGTCGTACTGATGTAGCTGGGAGGGCAGGCGGGCCCAGGCCTCTGCTAACCGAGATCCAGTTGGCGGCGGGAGGCTGGAGTGAACGCCTGTGAGGCTTCCTTAGCGTGGGGCTGGAGCAGGGAGCGGTGTCTGCATACCTTGATAATCCGACACAGTTTTGAGTTTTTCCCTCAAGCCCTCTAAACATGTGCATGCATAGAGTCCTATGGCAGGGAGGCCTGTTGTTACGTTAGGTGGTGTTTCAGCCTTAAGTTCCTTTTTCTTACTTGATCTCTTATTCCACTCTCCTTTAGATTCATACTGGATGAGACTGAAAAAGTTAATGTACTAAGTCTTCATTCTGGGCTTAAATATATGCTCGTGGCCTTGTAGCTGTAGTAGCCTAAGGGCAAAAGTGAGGTATCTGTTTTTCCTGCAGTGATTGTAGCTGCTTAGATAAAATAGTAGACAAGATTTTTTGTCTTTTTCTTTTCCCTAGGAGATAATGACTACTTAATCTCTCTTCCTCTCTCTGACATCCTCTCTACTCCACAGGTACCAACTATCTTGTCTTTTAGTTGTTTAACTAAAGTAGGAGGAATTTTCCTCAGGTTCTACTTCGTTCTTATTTGCTGTCTCAATTTCAAACCTGATCTGAGTCTTATGCCTGAAAATTTGGCTGTCCTCAGAAACACCTTGGAAATCTGTCTTCCAGGCACGTATGTGGGCCACCAACAGATGTTCTGTCCTTTTGAATAGAGCACTGCTGAGTTCTGATGCTATAGCACATCTACAGTAATGCTACGTAGTCTGTTAACTTCTCATCTTCTTAAAAAATCAATAAAACTCTGCCCAGAACCTGTTTCTGAATAGCTCTTTTGTTAAAAAACGACATGCCAACATTAACTGTCCTAAGAATTCACACCGTGTAGGTTAAAACTCCTCAAGAATGACTCTGGGACTCCTCGGGGAGGAGGGCTTCCTGAAGCTTAATGCTGGCTACCTTAGCTTTGTAGCATTCTTTTGAAAGTTAACAAGGTGAATGTGTGTTGATGGATTAAAAAATACTCAAGGTTATCCATGTCACAGAAGGTTTTAAGTTACTGACTTGGAGGGAAAATCTATAGAGGGAAGTATTTTTTTATAAAAAAAAAAAAAAAAACAAAAACAAACCACAAACCAAACATCCCAGCCTCCTGCTTTGCTACGAAGTTCCATGAGCTGCACAGAAAAATCTCATTTCCTTCCATTTCAAAATCGTGTGTATACATCTGCAGCTTTACCATTTCCAGTTTCAAGAGCTGCTTGGTTTTGCTGCTTTTCAGCTTAACTGTGGTTTCTGTCACAGTTTTCTTCAAGGAAGGACAAATTTATTCTCAAAGACATTTGAAATTATTTGATTTGCAAAGGTCTTGTTCATGATACAAAATTAAAATATGTGTTTTGATACTGAAATTTGCTGTCATTAGAATTTTGGAATGAAGAAAATGTTTAGTGCAGGTGTTAGAACATCCAGCTTTGGTAGTTTACTGACTTGCTGATAGCATCCACTATGAAATGAAGCAAAGACAATGACTGTGTAAGACTGCTTCTCTGTGGTTTGTATATATCTTTACAGAGCTGTGTTAGTTCTTTTGCAGAATCTTAGCTGTGTCTCTGCAACTTAGTCAGCTGGAAGAAGCTAGAACATTCATGTTGAGTCACCTTCCATGTGATCAAAGTTGAACTTGTTCTTGTTTGCTTTTTTTTTTTTTTTCCTGTGTATCTTGTGGTCAGTCATAACATGACACCTAATCAGCTGTTTCTCTCCTTCTCTTTTGCAGTGTTATCAACACAATGCTGGTGACATGTGCTGTTTGCTGCTACCTGTTGTAAGTATAAATAATGTTTTGCCTCTTAGGCACAGTTCTCATGTAATTAGAAGTTCCTTTTTTAGATCTTCAAGGCTTTTTTATATCTTCAAAGCTTTTCAAGGGCATCATAGAGATTTATACACATGGTGTTCTTTGACAGCTCTTAGATTCTTCCTTCTGAAGATCCGCAACTGCTGAAAAAACCTCAAACATTTTCCGGTTGGTAGATACTGAGTTAAAACAACCATAAATTCCCCTTCTTGTCTTCTGACATGCAACTGTTGAATAGTGCTGTGTGCTGACTTGATGCTACTCCTTTACATTTCACTGGCTTATTCACTCCCATGTATAATGGCAGTTTGTCAGTTCTAGAATTCTTCAGATCCATAGTAGAGCAATGACTTTCTGTCTTTCCCATTTTCATACCCTTCCTTGTATTACTAAGGTGATACTAACTTATAAACCTACTGATGAGTTTTGCTTTAATTAGTTTGGTTGAATATATACAAATAACTTTTGTGACAAGCTTGTGATCCTCTGGCACATTAAGACTTTTAAAATGCACAGTATATTTTGAGGCTGCCTTTGTAAGAGAATTAGTAGAAATAACTAAGTGGCTTGTAGAGGAACTCTTCATACCATGTTTGGTGTTTGTTGGTTTTTTGTTTTGTTTTTTTTTGTCCAGAGATAAGCCAGCTGTAGTCAGCAAGAGAAAATGTGGTGGTTGTTTTCTCCATCTCTCTTTCTTTTTTTTTCCATTTCTTCTTGTTAATTTTTATTTTTAAAGAAAGACTGTAGAGACTGGTCTTGTCAAATAAAAGTGCTGTACAGAAATACCTTTGAAAGGTATTTAGGAAGAATCTGTTACAGAGAGTAAATTGGTAAAAGCCTGGTTAAATCTTTAGGGTTAACTTGTAATAAAATCGTTATCCAGAGTTCCACTTAAGCCTGAGTATTGTTTGTTCTTCCTGATGTAATTAGGCATTATTTATGCTTCCCTAAGGAGCTTAACATGGATATTTAGAGAAATGCATCTCCAATCACAAAATTCAAGAACTAGCAGCCAGAAGAGCCAAGTTATCAGTGTTGGCATGATCCAGGAGGAGCTTGTTTGGTTCTGTGTTGGTTTGGCCCGTGGCACAGAATGTAATGCAGGTTTGATCTAGCTGAATCATGTGATAGGTTTCATACAGGTGAGGCATTGCTGGTGTTCTGGTTTGCTTTTTGCTGTTACAAGTATTTGATGTGTGAAGTCTTAAATCATTCATCTGGGTAATGGTAGAAGTAAAGCAAAGCTGACTCTTATGTTTTGTATCTATGACAGTTCTTTAAATTAAAGCTTTGCAGAGCAAATGTAGAAACTTCAGAAGAGCTTTGTAATGCAGGCAGCTTGAATTTGGCAGTTTCAGTGCTACGAAGACCTCCTTGCCTGCACATAAAGTATTTAGCAGCCCAATCTCATAGTGGGTCCCCAAATGCTTGGCAAGGAAAGGGCAACTGGTTACTCATTTTTGCTAGGTTACAGTTGAGGGGCTTGATGGTTTGGGTTTGTTTGAAGTTCTCACTTAAGTTCTTCCTGCTCTGTATTTTAACAGTAATGGTGTTCTACTCTTCTAAAATCCTTGATGTTTAGGGTTTGTTTTCTTCATTTGAAGTGGGACAGTTTCCTTGAAGCTGAGGCATATGTGGCACATGCAGAGTCATCTGAACTATGTTCTGGAATGTATTTCTTGTAGAATTTCTTAACTCTGAATGTTGCAAACTCTTCAAACATACAGTGGTATTTCACTTTAAGATTAGTGACTTGTAAATTTCTTTTTCTACCAAAACAGGCCTATGGTAAATCTAGTGCCATTAATATGATATATAATCTGTTCTTGCATGCCCAGCGAGGGAGTTTTCATAATGTTGTGAGCTCTAACTTGTTTTTTGCATTACCTTTTGGTTTCCTCCAATTACACCTTGAAAAAAGAATCAGCAAAATTTTACTCTTTAAACCTCCAGTTATTACCCAGCCACGTAAGTTACAGACATAGTGTTTGCTTGCCAGAATACAACAAAAAGTGGATTATTCTCTTCATGTCACAAGATGGAACTTGCCTTATCAGAGTCTTTTTTTTTCCCCCCATGAGTTCTACATAGAATCGTAGAACAGCCCTGGCTTGAAAGGACCTTGAAAGGTCATCTGGTCAAAGCTTGCTTTCCTCTGTTTTATTCAAACACAGGTAAACTTGTTCTTGCCACATCAGTTTCCTTTTTGAGGGAAGACGTTGAAAACAAGACGTTAATTTCAGTGACTAAAGAAGGAGACTCATTTTTCATGCTGGTCTTCTGGATGCCCAGAAGAATGGCTTTTGAGGATTCTTCTTTGTCTGTTCTAGGCTTAAAATAACTCGTGTTACCTCATATATGGTCTCCTGTATTGCTGTGTCCTTAGTAGGAGATTGTTTGCTGTAATGTAGTTCTTTTTTAGAGTTGTTTAAAACTCTGATAGACCTACTGTCATTCTCATTAAGTTACCTTTCCAGTTGAAAGTAGGGGGAAAAAATACTTCCTCTGTTCATTAAACAGCACTTGATTGACATTAACTTCAGTGAGCTGATGTAAACCAAAGCCCATCACATTTCAACTTAAAGCTGTTTCTTCTGTTTGTATTTAATGGTGATCATTTTGAATAGGCATATTGATCACATGGTGTTAATTTGGTTGTTCTGTAGTGAATTTTTGCATAGGTAAGCACTTAATTTGTGTACAGAAATTGTACCCAGTAGCCTTTTGAGGAAGAATACATGAGCCTCAAGAACTTCACAATGTATGAGGACTTGCTGCTGCAGAAATTAAGAGTTTACACCACATTGTAAGGTATCGTTGGTCTAAATCTGTTTTGCTGTTTACAAAGCAGCTCCTGAAACAGCACCATGATACTCGACTAACAAAGGCCAGGGTCTTTGAAAAGTGCTGTGAAAATGTGCTAGCAAGTCTAAAGGATTAAAATATAGCTGCTCAAAGTGACATTTAAAGAGAGATAGCAGGACCTCCATTTGTAACACACAGCATAGACAGATGGCAGTTATGGTAGAAAGACCTTTTAAAAAAAATCTTTCTAGGAGAACATAAGGGACTTTAATTTCCTTGTCTGAGCTGGGTAATTAATGCTAACCATTGTAAGTGGTATGTGGTAGAATTTAAGGACCTGTGGGTGGCTTGAATGCTGTACCTGATTTTAGCAACTAGAACATTACACATTGGATACAGAGGCTTGCTTTGTTTTGCTTTGAATGCTGCATTTCATTTTGTGCTGTCATGGTAGATTGTTGTATAAAGCAGCGTTGCTTAAGCAGAATGTGGGAAAAGCTTCTTCATGACTTATCTTGAATACAAGGGAATTGTAGAGTTCAGGGCCTAACTACTGCTTTAAGTGATTCGGCCCTAGCAGAGCAGGAAGGAGAAATATGCTATTGACCTATAATGCCACTATGGCTTGGGCCTTGGGTATCCAGCATAGTGCCAGCAAATAGCTTTGGAAAACTGTACAGTGCTGCCTAAAGCACAGTTATGCAGCTGGGGCATATCAATATTTTGAATGTGCTTCCAGTGCATTTAATTCACAGCCACGCTGGGTCTGAACTCAGGAAACAGAGAAGTGAGATATTTGTGCATAGAGTTCCTTCCTTCAGTACAGTGAGAAAGAGAATAATGTCCTTTAACAGGCTTCCAGTGTTCCTACCCTCCTCCTACTTCTGTTAGTTCAGGATGCTAAAGGCAGATGGTGCAGTGCTCTGGCACTCCTTCTGTCTCTTGTATCTGAAAATTAACCCTTGCAAAATAAGGTCTGTGGTATTTTTAAGAGCTAATTTGCTTCTCCCTTAAGTAAATTCAACAGTGATTAACATGGTTTCAGAATACTCTCTTGTCATGGCTTTGAATGGCAAAGTAGAAACATGTCAGCCTAAAGGTTATTGGCTCTTCTTGGTGGTGTCTTGCTGATGTTTTAATTGCTTTGTAGAGCCTGCTATGTATTTCAAGGCTGCGTGACTGATAGACTGCTGTAGGCTTGGCACGCGGTTTTAACTAGAATCCTACTTTGTGCAAAACTGAAAGAAGCACTGAAAATAATTATTTGCAAATTTTAAGAGGACTCATGTATTTTCTTTAAGTCTGGCCCACGTCTTTCGCCCTTGGCTGTTCTAGCCGTTTCACAGCAGACCTGCACATCATTTGCTGGTCAAAGCATCAAGGTTTGTGTGGAATTTTCCATGACTGCCTAAGCACTCTGATACATTTGTGGCAGCTCCCATTACAAAGCTGCTCTGCTTTTTCTCCTCCTTACAAAGCATTCTAGAAATAGCAGACAGATGAGCCAGTGTGTTCACTAAATGTGTTTATATAGTTAGTGTTTAACACAGATTTAAATCCATGGAAGCATCCATTGCTTTTTCTGAATCTTGTAATATTTACAAAGCAAATATATCTTTTAGCAGTGGAATATTTATTTCTGTTTAGCTTTCCTGGATGTTTTCCACGCACTACATTCCTCTTGTTCTCTGTTCTGGCTATGGCTTCTGCAGTGTTAGTTTGTGAACTGCTCTGATGACAAGGCTGCTGCTGCTAACGATCTGGGATTTGTTGTCATATTGGTTTTGGTGTGAGTGTTTTGGTTGGGTTTTTTTTGTCTGTGTGTTCCCCTGTAGCATTATACCCTTTTGTTTTGGTTGTCCAGAGATAAGCCCAAGGTTTAAATTCACTTTTGTTCGGTCTCTGATGAAAATTATACCATGTCCAAAAGTAGATTGCCGTACACTGAAAACAGGAGCAGATGAGGGAGTATGTTTCTCAGAGGGTTTTTGGTGGGTTTTTTAAAAAGGATTCCTCAAAGGTATCAAGAAAAGGTGTGTCTCGTGTTTTTATCTTCTGAATCCTCAAATACCTGAGTTTTCTATGTCTCAAAACACTTTCTTGTCAAGCAAAAGTATGAGAAAAATGCTGCGAGTGGTTTTGTGTTGCTGTAAATTGAACAGGATGATTGCAGAATGATACTGGTACCAGATCTTCATTGCTGATAAGTGGATTTATGCATGAGCTTGAGTAAAATATTAGTTTCACACTGACCCTTACTGGAAATTGTTGTTTCTTCTCTGATAGTACTTTGGACGAATTCTGCTATTATTATAAGCTTTGTAATTTGGCTGATGTTCTTTTTTGGTTTGGGGGGGTTGTCTTGCAGTTGGCTGATTGCAATTCTGGCTCAACTCAACCCTCTCTTTGGGCCACAGTTAAGCAATGAAACAATCTGGTATCTTAGATATGACTGGCCTTAAGGATCTCTGTCCTGTGCTGCAGTTCATTGACTTGGTGAGTATCTGATTTATTGATATTTGGTATGGTAAAGCTTCAGGAGAAACTGAGCAGTAATTTAAGCAGTGTGTTCAGAATTGCTGGCTGTTTTGCAGGAGAAATGTGTCTTTCTATAGGCTGTAATGAAACATACTTCGGATATTAATCTTGACTGAATACCATGAAAAGCTTGGACTGAATTCTTGTGCAGTTACTTTTCTTTGCCATCATGGCATGCATGCTGTGCTCAGTAAGCAGGGGTTTGCACATTTCTTATTCCTACAGTAAAATAATTGGGTTGAGGTGTGTCTTTTAATAGCTAGCATAAGTAGATTTCCTAATCTTTAACAATTGTTAAAGTTCAAGCCCACTACCATTTCATCCAAGACCTGCCTTATTTCCAGGACAATGTATAGTTGCAGTCATTCGTTTGTGAAATCAGTGAGACCTGCCATTAGAATGGTTCTCATCTGCTGTCAATGTATAGCACTGGCACTGAGCTTTTACAGATGAGTGTTTTAATTTCTTTAATGATAGCCTGTGTGCATCTTTAATCATAGATGAGCCTGGTGGTTGCTGTCTGGGTAGTGCTATTGGAATGCTGTTGTTGCATTTCTTGGCCGTGTTTTCCAACACAACCAGCGAAAATACAAAGTTTTGTACGTAAACTGCTACTATGAATTTAGGCTCCTCTAGAAAGGCAGCATTTGGAATTGAAGGTTCAAATGAAGGAGTAGCCATGGAAGGAAATACCCCTGATCTGAGTTGTTAGGCTGGTAACTGAAGAATTAAACATGCTTAGCTCTTTACCTAGAGTGGAGGTTTTTTGTTCTTTTAGGTTTAACTGTGTACCCCCTTGCTGTTGCTGCCTTAACTTCTATTTACAGAAGCCAATAGCTGCAGACAGATGACAGTTGATGTTGCAACTCACTTAAGTGCTGTCTGTAAAGCATTCCAAATATCTACCCTGAAGTAAAGCTCCATTGCTTCAAAGTAGGCTTCATCTGAACTGTGATGTAGTCTGACTGTGGGCATGTATATCTGTGAATCTTCTCTTTTAAGCAGCAAGCAGTAGCTAAAGGTAGACTTGGCCTTGCTTCAAGTGGAAGCTTGCAATTAGGTTTGTCAGTCAAGCTGAATTTCATAGGTGCATTTTCAGTGCTGATGCGTTAATACATAGTTGGCTAAACCAGACCTGTGTATTCTGGTAATGAGCATACAGACTTCTGAATCCCACAGAATTTCAGTTGCCTGGGATCTGAAATTGAAATGTAGTTATCTGCAAAAGTGGATACTTTTGGCTATAAAATGCTGGCTTCTGATTAATAAACGGTCTGTCTTTCTCAACCAACAAGGACAAACCAGAGATGAGATACAACTCCTGGGACTCTCAGTGCCCGCTAAAAGAATCAGGGCTTACCCTCTCCCTTTCAGTGAAGCATTTTCCAGAGAACTGGAGGTGAACTTGTGCCAGGGAAGGGAGGGAAGCAATGATTTGTAGGATGGCCAGAAAGTTTATGAGGAGCTGTCATTTTAAAACTTACTAATGGAGAATTTGAGATGTGTATAGCTCATGCTGTTGTGTTGTATGAAGCAGGTTGTTTAAACTTTTGATGTATCTGATTTCATTGGTTTCATTTTGGAACGTAATGAAGGTTCTTGTCATTGTGAGAAAGCTTCAAGTAAGAGCACAGAATGATTCCAGATATCATAGTTAAGTATTATATTCTTTCTTGATAGAAATGTGGTATTACAGGACATGCTATTCTCCACAATTTTGTGCGAATTACTCGTGTTGTGTTGAGTGAGCTGAGCAGCAAGGAGGTGGCTGCTTTGATCCGGCTGCAGTGTCCTAGCTTTTGCTGTTATGTGCCTCTGCACTCAGAGCCTCCTGTGGTGTTTCTCACTCAACAGGAGCTGTGAATTAGATTCCCTATGAAAGAACTGGGCTATCTCTGACACTGCTTGGAATCCCATAAATGCATCTACCATTTCTTGCTTGACCAGTTATTTTTGGCTTTTAAGATGTACTTTTCCAGCACATCTTAAAAAGTTCTATACTTTTTTTCTGCCTCACATTTCTTTGAGTTGGAGTTTGGATGGATAATTACGGACAATGCAAAGAGTTAAAGACAACTAATGCTAACTCTTCTTTAAAATTTAGGATAGCCTAAGCAAACTCTTTTTAACTTGACCAGTGGAGCAGGCTGAAAATGCAGGAGGCTACTGCATTCTGGTGAGGAGCTTCTACATATGCTGATTTGACTTATCCATGCCAAATTACAGAAGTTTTGTCTTTCTTTTTGTATTGTATCCCTCCAGTTCAAATGTATCAGATGGCATGTCTATAAAACCAACTTAAGTGCTTGGATGACATTATGCAAACTTGTGTAGCTGTGGTAAATACAAGCTGTAGCCTCTTATAATCTATGTGATCAAGTGTAGCCTTTTCTCCATAATTTGGTCAATTTACAATCTGTGTTCTCAGACCAGAAGCCTGGTCTTCATGCAGCAAGTGCAAAAAGGGCTGTCGTGCAGATGACTGGATGCTGTTATACCATTAAAAACTTTATAAGCTACCAGTACAACTATTTAACTAGAATGTAGTGAAAACTACTTTCAACAGTTTCAGACATGAAACTGCTAAGAAAGCAGGAAAGTATGTACTATTCTTGAAGCTCCATGTAGATGAAGTTCTTGAGTATTTCTCAGTGCATTTGTGGAATGAAAATAGTTACAGCTAACAACCAGGTCTGCAATTAGTAAATTGTTTCCACAGAAAGGAATAATTAAATTGCTTTTTGTTTTGCAGGTAAAGAAGATATTTCTTCCAGATGAAAAACTCCACTGACCCAAAGATGCTCTTATTGTAGCTGGTTGGATACCAAACGTGTATTAATGCCTTAACTTTTCTATTGTGCTTTAAAATGGCTTATTCAAAGCCCTATGTTTTTTCCTACCATACAGTTTAACAGTGTGCCTAATGAAATTTATACTTCATCACTACTGTATGTTTTTTTTTCTGTTAATTTCAGATATGATGAAAACTTCTGAATTTTTATGAGTCATTGTTTCATTTTACTTTGTAGGAACGCTGTGTATATCTTACAGGTCTTGGGTTGACTGTTGCTGTGCTGTTCACCCCTGTTCTGTTTGGCCCTTGAAAAAGTTGTGTGCAATTAAAGTCTATGAAAAGAAACAGTGGTGCCACTTGTTAATGGCATTTATTTTTTAAAATTACTTGTATTCCTGGAAAATTTGGTCTTCAGTTTCTCATACCTGGAAATAAAATTGATCCTCTGCTTTATACAAAGTGGTCTCATGCCATGTTTAACTGTTATGATGTGGTTTTCTGTGGTTTTAGTCAGTTGGACAGAGTTGAGCTGAAGAAACTTAAATGTGGATAAATTGTAATAAAGTCATATTAATGTGATGAGAGGGACATGGTGCTGCCTATGTCAAGAGGTAGTTCTAAAATTGGACTAAGTTTGCAATCTAATATTTCTGAAAGGTCTGCAGAAAAAAGTGAATGCTTAGGTCAAGACCAATAACTTGAATAATTTGAATGAACCTTAAATAGTACTTTCAGTAGTAGATTGATTTACCCCCTGGCTCTTCCAGAGGATACATTTAGTAACAGGCAGTTTGAATTGAACAAAAAACATAATCATTGTTTCATGCTGATTTGACACTTGCATGTGGAATTGCAGACTGCATAAAGCCCATGAGTGTGGGCCAAAGGTGAAAGATTGCAGAGGCTCCTTAGTGTGAGCTGAGTCTGTGGGGTTGGGAGTGGATCTTGTAAGGAGTCATTTCAATGGATATAAATTTTGCCATATTCACAGGAGTACTTTTCTTACCTCCTCATATCATGTCCAAAGAAATTGCTTACTCTGTTTTGGTGTTACAAGGACATAATATTTCTTTTTCCTTTTGGATAGCAGTGTTAACTTTTCAGTGGGATAGTACTCATTACTCTTCAGAAAATTCCAAGATCCTGAAAAAATGCTGTAACTTGCAGTGATCAAAAACTGGACAGGATGAACTGCAAAAGACAGAAGAGTGTGTCCACTGTCGCATACTAACATGGCAACACTTGAGACTGGAATAACAGATTACTGACTACTGAGAGCTGTGTTTTAACATGTAAGAAGCTGTACTCTGTAATGCTCTGCAGTCTGGGGCAAATAACTCCTAAGGAAGTTGGAAACTAAATGATCTTATAAAAGCCTAGGTTGCTTGTTCTGTGGTGGTGTTTGGTTTTTTTTCAAATGTACGTGGAGGATGTGTTGACATCATATGGGGAAGAGAAATGCTTCAAGATACTGACAACATTGAACATATAATAGCTTTTTAAAATAGATCGATCCACCTGTCATATTTACCTGAAAGTGGGACATCAAAGAAGAAAACATCCCGTGACAAGCACTGATATTACTATGTTGATACTGTCACTTAAATGATCTTTCTATTTTAGGTTACAAGTTATCACCCATTGTAGAAGATACAGAGAAGTAAAACAGAGCTTATATGATGTGTTCCACTGTTGGCGAGTTTGATGTTTGTTCAGGCTTTGAGTAGTTCTCTACAAGCCATAGTCCATTGTTTAGGTGCTTTCCAGATTTCCCTTTATCCAAATGGTTAATATGTTCTCTTAAAACAGATACCAGGTAGTAGTATGATTGAGGAAATTGAGAAAATGTTTTATTTCTGTTCTGCTGTCTGCATTGTGACTATGGAATGGTCTCCTCTGTGTATGCCAGGAATTAACACTGCTTTGGATAATTTATTTTTTTGCTTGACTGCAGGAAATGAGACAGAGCCAGCCACTGATATTTAACAGACAATGCAGGTATCAAATCCTTTAACAGTTTCCTCTTGATTTTGCCACAACAGAAGCAAACACAAAATGTTAAAGTGTACATGATGGAAACTTGTGGGTACTTGAAATAGCTGGAAAAATTGAGTTTATTGGAAACAGTTGGATCTCTGCTATTGATAATTTGGGGGAATGTAAAAAGTGAGGAAGATGAAGACTCCAGAGTTTAGTCTTAGACTTTAAACCACAAACACTTGCAGGATGTAGANGGGGCGAGTCACGCGATTTCCGGGAACCCGTCAGGAAGGGACATAAACAAAACAAACCCCGAAGCCGCATGGAGGGTCCGGGCCGGAGCGCGCGGGGCGGCGCCCCCTGCTGAGCCCCGGCTGCTCGGTGAGTGCGGGCTGTGGGGGGCGGCGGCGGCGGCAGCTGCGCCCCGGGGAGGCGGGAGGGCAGCACGGGGGTCGGCGAGGCGCCTCGGGGCCGCCCGCTGCCCTGTTGGAGGGGCGGTGGCAGGCGGAATGTGTCCCGGCGGGGAGAAAGGGTTGTTATCCTGTGCGCGCTGAGCAGGAGGCTGTGGGCCGCAGTGAGGGGTGTGTCTGCCCAGCTCCCAGGCGTCCGGGAGGAAGGGGACGGGAATGGGAATGCTGCCCAGCGGACAGGAGTGGAGCGGCGGGAACCCTCCACCCCCTCCGCTCCCCTCACTAGCCAGGGGGGTGTGGCTGCCGGTGCTGCGGGAGAGCAGCTGTGCGCGGGGGGTGTTCGGCTTCCAGAGCTGAGGTTTCGGGCCCGATGGCTGGGGGGACAGCACTGATGTGGCTTCAGAGTGCGGTGAGAGGGGCTGCGGAGGGAACGAAGCGCGGGGCTTAGCCTCGAGTTGTCCGCGTTCCTTCTAACCTCTGTCTGCCGGAGTGGCCCGTACCTTTACAAAGAAGGCACATCTCGCAGCGAGAGCCAGGGAAACGAAAGGGCCGTCCTGTCGGGGGAGACCGGTCGTGCTGGTTGTGCGGGTGGAGGGGTTGCTTGGCTGCCCGGGACCGCGGCGCCGGTGCGGGAGGCGCTGCCGCGCCGGGGATCGAGTGCAGAAAGGCTTGGCAGTTCTGCGCTCTGTTGCTTTTCAGGCTCGTTGTCTTTTCTTCTGCTTTCGACCTGTTTGAATGCTCGTGACGGCCAGAGCCTGTAGGTATCTCTACCTGTAAGTTGCTGGTGTCCAGTGGGGAGGCTGCACTCCGTAGGGACGGCTGCGGGACCAGGGGAGACGAAGAGAGGTTCCCGGGCCGGTGGGAGGTCTGCGAGTGGCGGAGCAGAGCAGCGGGAGGAACTGTCCCCGCTCTGGCNCTGTGGTGGTGTTTGTTTTTTTTTCAAATGTACGTGGAGGATGTGTTGACATCATATGGGGAAGAGAAATGCTTCAAGATACTGACAACATTGAACATATAATAGCTTTTTAAAATAGATCGATCCACCTGTCATATTTACCTGAAAGTGGGACATCAAAGAAGAAAACATCCCGTGACAAGCACTGATATTACTATGTTGATACTGTCACTTAAATGATCTTTCTATTTTAGGTTACAAGTTATCACCCATTGTAGAAGATACAGAGAAGTAAAACAGAGCTTATATGATGTGTTCCACTGTTGGCGAGTTTGATGTTTGTTCAGGCTTTGAGTAGTTCTCTACAAGCCATAGTCCATTGTTTAGGTGCTTTCCAGATTTCCCTTTATCCAAATGGTTAATATGTTCTCTTAAAACAGATACCAGGTAGTAGTATGATTGAGGAAATTGAGAAAATGTTTTATTTCTGTTCTGCTGTCTGCATTGTGACTATGGAATGGTCTCCTCTGTGTATGCCAGGAATTAACACTGCTTTGGATAATTTATTTTTTTGCTTGACTGCAGGAAATGAGACAGAGCCAGCCACTGATATTTAACAGACAATGCAGGTATCAAATCCTTTAACAGTTTCCTCTTGATTTTGCCACAACAGAAGCAAACACAAAATGTTAAAGTGTACATGATGGAAACTTGTGGGTACTTGAAATAGCTGGAAAAATTGAGTTTATTGGAAACAGTTGGATCTCTGCTATTGATAATTTGGGGGAATGTAAAAAGTGAGGAAGATGAAGACTCCAGAGTTTAGTCTTAGACTTTAAACCACAAACACTTGCAGGATGTAGAGTAAGTGTTACTTCAAATGCTTTTAACTTTTTGTTTGTATTGTTTATGAGATTCAAGTATCTGCATCTTTGCTGTTCACAGGAAATTGTTCTGAAGAGATGATGGAAGTTCGCATTTCCTTTCCTGGAAATCATGGAAGCAAAGGGCTTTATTTTCAGAGGTGGGCAGTTGGTCTTTTCAGAATCACGTTACAAAGCCCCTTGGGGAATTATTTTTTTTTTTCTACGTTGCTGAGCCTGAGGGTGTTTAGGCACAGTGGAAGGAAGTTTTGTTACCACAGAACTGTAAAAAGAAAAAAAACCCCAAAACACAGTAGAAAGACAAGGGCTGGGTCTTTTGTCTTTTTCATGATAGTTTCCAGTTGTGTCTTAAGCGATGGAGACCGGGGTGGGTCTTGCGTGTAGGTGCAAACAGGCGATGAACGTTGACGTTGCAAACAATAAATCGCCCCCAAATCGGAATGCTGGCGATATGGAGCCGCCAGCCTCCTTAAATAAGCTCTGCGCCCCTCCGCTGTCACGTGACAGGGGAGGCCCCGCCGGGGCGGCACCCCATTGGCCGCTGGGTTGGCGGCCGGCGATTGGTTGGCGCGACCTTTCTTCCCCCCCCCCCACTTCTACCCCTCCCCGCTCCCGCCCGCCCTCCCCACGTGAGGGGGGC